>OY796677.1:48428631-49114717 GCA_963680715.1 Tetragnatha montana
TAAATAAATTATTGAAATGATCATTTAAAGAAAATTGACATTTTAATTAATTTAGTTTTTAAAAAAAATTCACTTTATCATTCAATAACTAAGTAATCTTGCTGTAAAACGAATGAAAACATTAACAAGAGATGTTGAATTGTTTTGCGCTAGGTGTAATTTTTGATAGTTAGATGACCTTACCTACAGTTCCAAGTGGTTGTCCAGTTAGTTTCAAATTTTTCACATAACCCGTGAACACATAATTCTGAACCACAGATGGTACCTTTAACGAAAAAACAAATTCACTATAAAACTATATTAAAACTAGAGTCCAAGTTTAAAATAATTCTCATTAATCAAATTGTGCCAAAATTATCACCATTTTTTAAAAAAGGAACTATTGCCGTTAATGGTCAAGGCAATAAATTTAAACCGTTAAAGAAATTATTGCCGTTAACAATTAATTTTTCAACGACGCGACGGTAGTTTTACCACTGAGTACTATTATGGATCTTGGCCTATAAGCAAGGAAGATTATTTAGTAAATATTGATAACTTTCCGGCAGTGGAAATTTTCATCTTTTTTATATTCCTAAATTATTTCATAAATTTTTATTTTTTATTTCCATAGACAATTTTTCGCCGAACATATTTGGTATTTAATTTTCCAATTTTTCTAAATCTATTACTGCATAAGGAAAGAAGAATATAAAAACGCTGAATTTCATTTTAAAAAACATATAAACTGTTTGGTTTTATCGTGGTTTATTAAGTAAATATCAAGTTTTACATTGCATTCTAAATAACTTGTTAATGATTCTTTTATAAACCCTCTCTCAGTAGATTTGTAATCTGAAACGTGTACTATTTCTTCAATGATGATTATAATTTACTATGCAGTACTTAATAGAAAAAAGATTACCTGGTCTGGTTTCATTCCATACGTTTTCGGGATAATTTGGGAAAGATATTTCATCAATTTCTCCACTCTCGTTGAAGGTGTTGGTGAAATTGGAATCAACTTCTATGGTGTTATTGGAATCAGTAGTGAAATTGAAGTAGTCCTCAATTGTCTTGTTGAAGTTGACGTAATCTTCTGTGGCTTTATTTAAATCAATGAAGAAATTGTAAAATGGTAAAACTTTATACAATTGAATGTATTCAATAACATCAAATTATTTGAATTTTTATTGTATAAATGTTTCAGATACTGTGACTTCAGCATAAGTAATTGAAAATTTTAACACTTTTCATTCACTTATCAGTTTTTTTTTAAATATCAAAGTATTTTACATATTGATAACAGTAAATAAAATTTATTATCACATAATGTGTTATACTCATTGAGTAGTTCTATTTTTTGTCATTCACAAATTTCTTAGAAGCATTCAGAAAAAAGGGAATAATCTATTAATATTAATCTCTATTAACTATTTAATATAAAGACATTAAAAAACAAATAATAATTTAAATACAAAGTTCCTATCTTACTACGTACTAAAATAACCATCACTAAATATCCCAATGAGTAATCCTTGAATTTTAATCGAATGGATAAAACTCACGATATATTTTAATTTCAATGTAAGATTTTAATGAAAACCTTATCATAAAACACAAAACCTGGTTAAATCAATAAAAAAAAATAAAAGAACCACTTTTAAATAATAAAATAAATCGTACTTAAATTTTTTTTTATAAAGAAAACAATTCTATCCTACTTTTATTACCAAATATCTAATAACTGAAGCCTTAAAATCCTGAACTAAAATTATTGGTATCCCATTTTAAGGGAGCCCCATGGCACCTATTTAAAAAAAAACATCTCCCATAAAACGGTAAAGTACCAAATTATGCTCACTATTTCCTTACCCTTTTCCTGATATCCATTCTTTGATCCATGCAATATTTCTCTATCTTGAGTTGAATTGCTTAAAAAGCTCAGGAGCTTATTCCACTTTTTTAAGGAGAAAGGTTCTTCTTCTACAGTGCTCGAACACACAACACAAAAACAACAAAGCGAAATGACCCATCCGGTTGGACCCATATTTTTTTCAAACCACCCTCCCTATAACTATACGGCGTCCGACAGTAAGTGATTAGGGCGGAATTAACTACGACAGATAATGAAATTTTTCCTAAAATACTCTTTTATTTTATCTCCATTTTCTTTTAATCGTGGGAAGAGTTTCTCTATGACACATCTGACTGATAAAATAAGAGTACTTTTTTCCGCTGTGTCTTTCTGTACCGAGGTAATTCAGTTGATAAATTTAATCAGTGACTTGATCATTGATCAAACTTTAATTATTGTAAACTTTTTTTATTTTATTATTTGCAATATTCCCGTTCATTTATGGGCCGAACAGGGGATTATAACAAGCAAACATACAAAAAATAAATTGGCATGCAAACAAAATAAACAAAACGTCAAAAATAATTTTAAATATAATTTTAATGTAATGGAAAACAACACTAAATAATACGTCATACTAATTAATAGTCATACTTTTAAAACCACTTTGTGTCCCAAGGTTCCCTACCTTGTTGTCCACTTTCATTAATAGCATAAAAATTATAAAAAATTTTTTTCCAAAACACGTTGAAGAGTTGATATTAGTTTCATTTATTATAGTATCTATGTATAAGCACGAGAACCTTAATTATATAAAATGGCGTCTGAAAAGTGTGATATCTCAAGTGTGATATCTCAAGGTGTCCCTACTCTCTCTTACTATAAAATAATCAAATTACTGTCGTATTTTGAAGAATCACTCTTAAGAAGCAGATGCAAAATTTAGCATTTTTTGTTTTAACGCAAAGGAAGCATAATTTTAAAGCAATGTATCAAAATTTAACATTGAATATAAAGTGATAAAATTATTTATTAAATCAAATAGAACGTTTTATGACAAGCATATTTATATTATAACAAAATACATGTGAATATTTCGTAAAAGTCATTTTTATTGACAAATAATTTCAATGCGTTACACAAGATGTTGGTTTTTCTGTATTTTCGAGTATTACATATACATGGAAAGTTTGGTGGTATCCTTATCTAGAAACAAAAATACGAAGAAATATATAAAATTTAGTTTCAAGATAAAGAAAAAAGCTATTTAATTTTTCTTTTACTGAACTAAATTACAGATTGATCAGAATTAACCGTTTCAGGTTTTAAGTTAGATAACGTAAGATCGACAGATAAGTGATAACAAGGCATTATGTTGTCAAATAAGTGATGTAGTAAAGTAGCCATGATTAATTCATTAATGCAGTTTTCTGGAATACTGGCTAATAAGGCTAAATAAGAAAATTAAAAAATAAAAGTAACTTACCGTCGTCTTTTGATCATATAACAACAAGTCGTAAATAGTTGTAAAATTACAACAGCTGCTAAAAGGAAGACTACAATCCAAACCATTTTCTTATCTGAAACAATTTAATACAACATTTACAGTGAGTGGAATGGTTATCTATAGTTAAATACAATTAATAATTGAAACAAAACTTTAATACATTTTTCATTACATATATTTTTATACATTAAAAATAATGAATATTATATTTGCTTTCCCTGAAGAAGACCTGAATATCACATACCAAGGATTTTTGAGAAACTTGGAAAAGCAACTTATTTAAAATAAATTTATTCATTAAAAATCAATCTCACCCAAGCTGTAAGTTGTTTTTTCATCACAACGTACTCCACTGTATCCGTAGAAGCAGCTACAATGAATATTTAATTTCAAAAATATATTGAAATCAACACTGTAAACAAACTAAAAGGATATTTTCCAAAGTATAGGTGTAAGTTTTTTTTTTTTGCTATGTGAGACGTTGTTTTAAATCTAAAAGCCAGTAATATAAAGGACTTTTCTGAAAACTTACTTTACATATTTTTTATTTTAACCCATTATTGCATATGTATTAATAGGTCACGAATACTACGTATGTGTAAGTGCTTCTTAAGTGAATATAAGCAATACTTCCTAACGAACTTTTGCCAGTACACTCTACCCTACATTCATTAAAAATATTAAACCACCTTAATCATGTAAAAATTACTAATTTTAATGAAGATTGTATTACCTGCATTTGAAGTCCTGGATGTTTGGAGTTTTATTTTCACATTTGCCGTTAACGCATAAATATCTACCACATGTAACTAAAAAAAAGACGTAACTTATACACATAAGGAAAGAAGAAGAAAATTGTTAATTAAAAATACTTAGCACGAGAGATAGGGACTTATAAGCCCTCTAATTTCTAATTTGCATTTTCTAAATTGTTACTTACGTTTGTGTTTTGTAGGGGTTTTTAGGGATTACTTTAATTAGTAACTTCTAAATGAGCTCTACATAATATCGAATTTCTGGGTCAATCTTCTAATTTGATTTATAGCTAGTAAGCTGTCTCAATTAATTTGATTTAAAAAATAATAATAAAACACGATATGCCCTGTATAAAACAAGTTTATTGGACCACAAGTCAAATTAACAAGATCAGGAAAACTATATTACGCATATTTTACGTTTACGTATTACTAACGCAGAAAAAAAAGTTTAACTCTATTTGCAAAAACGAATATATCATATTCTAGTTTTAATCGCGCTATCATTATGATTTAGAACAGCTTACCTGGTTTAAAAAAGGTTTTGCTTTCTGTTGTGGAATCTTGATTTATTAGAGATGATGTCTCAACTAATTCATCGATGTCACCAATGATGGTTTGCTGTTCGTTATTAATGGTTATTTCATTCACGGTAGTATCTCTGTTCCAGTTTCTTGTTTCATTGTTGGTCTCATTGAAGTCGTTTGTGAAATTGAAGTTGAGATCAATAGTCTTGTTAAAGTCCAGGTAACCGTCTGTAGTTTTATAATAGTCATTGGTGAAATTTAAGTAGTAGCCTGTAGTCATGTTGTAGTTAGGGTACCCGTCTGTTGTTTCGTTAAAGTTGTTGGTGAAATTTAAGTAGTAGCCTGTAGTCATGTTGTAGTCAGGGTACCCGTCTGTTGTTTCGTTAAAGTTGTTGGTGAAATTTAAGTAGTAGTCTGTTGTGTTGAAGTCGAGGTACCCGTCTGTTGTTTTGTTAAAGTTGTTGGTGAAATTTAAGTAGTAGCCTGTAGTCATGTTGTAGTCAGTTGTTTCGTTAAAGTTGTTCGTGAAATTTAAGTAGTAGCCTGTAGTCATGTTGTAGTCAGGATACCCGTCTGTGGTCTCGTTAATGTCGTTGGTGAAATTTAAGTAGTAGTTGTCTGTAGTCATGTTTAAGTCAGGGTACCCGTCTGTGGACTCGTTAAAGTTGTTGGCGAAGTTTAGGTAATCTGTTTTCTTGTTGAAGTCGAGGTACCCGTCTGTAGTCTTGAGGAAGTCAAATTCATCTGTAAATTTCTTCTGATATTCTATTTAAAGATATTGAAAGATAATATTTTGTAAGTATTTTTATTTAGAAAAAAAAAATATCCAGCTTATATCATAAAATTATCTGACATCTTAGAAAAATATATAGAAAATGAAAATTCTTAAAATAGGGGGATTCAAAACTAGAAAAAAGTAATGCGTTTTTGCGTTGCTAACCCCCGGCAAAAAAATGTCCAGTTGCAGTGCAGGCCTGGCGTGTTTCTTGTAAAATCTATTTCTCATGTAAAATGAGAAATTTTTCCATTCAGTAACTTTTTGTGTTAGCGATAGTGTGCTTTGATTTTTAGTTTTAAAAAAAATTTGGTCACATTATTTTTGGCTAATCCACAAGAATAACCTCAAAACCTACCTGGAATGCAAGTTCTTGTGTTGGGATCTTCTATGAGACTATCATTCAAACAACCTCCACATTCAAAACCAACTTCAAGATTGTCTACACATTTTCTGAGCATTCTTGAGCACATGAATCTACCAATGTATTTGCATGAGGCTAAATAATAGAAAATAGAAAAGTTTTACTAACCATTTATATGGACTTTTTATGTGACTTACGAAATCAATTCTAAGGGTGAGTTAACATTTGGATGGAGCGAAAAAAAAACTTTTTTTTTCGAAATTCAAAAAGGTACCTATGGCAAATGTTTGTTAATGTAATGTAATGAGAAGAAATCGGTATATAGAATAAAAATTTATTAAAATCTTCATGTCACGCAAAATTTTTTGTTTGCATATTTTCCTGTCTTTTGAACACTTTTAAAAAACCACTAATTTTCTACACCTGTAAAGTTGTTTTTCTAACCTACCATTTTTTTAGAAAATATCCAGAAATTACTCCCAAAGAAGAGAATGTACGTCTAGTTCCACCTCATACATGATAATTTAACCAACTGTATGAATTTAAGGGAGGTCGTTGAAGGGCTTTGACCCCCTATCATTTGATATCTTATAAGTCATTCCTATTTTCCCCCAAAAGACAGAAAATTGGTGAAAAACCCCTTTTTATAAGGTCAAATTTACACGAGTTCAAATAGGATAGCTAAACTCATCGCAGATAGAGTATTTTAACCACCCAGTATTAATGGTATAAAATATTTATCACTTTAATAATTTAATTATTAATATTAATTATATAACTTTATAAGTATCTCTCTATATATAATGAAGGTGTCCCTGCCTGCCTGCCTGCCTGGGTTTGTCCGGAACAGATTTGGCTCAATTTCTCCAAAACTACCCGTCCGAATCGAACCAAACTTGGTACACATACGTATGGGGACGGGGGAAAGACAATGACATCATTTCCAAATTCCTAAAACCACCCCTTCACCCCCTTTTAGGCCTTTTTGTAAAAATCGCCTTACTTCTCCACTAAAGAAGATCTGTTTAACTCGCATTGTTGCAAATAATACAACAAAAACAATTTTAAACATAAAACAAAGTATTTAAAGATAAAACTTGGCTAAAATTGTTTTAAATGTTTTAAAAAGGTTATTAATAATTTAAAAAATTAAAGACGGCCCTTATAAAAAACTTTATAACAGTATTTTCTTATTAAAAACTTCATTTTCCATGAAACTTTAAGTTGAAATAGAAAGTTTTAAGAATTAGACTGGTTAAAGTAAAGATTACATCATGCAGTTTTTTTAGAAAGTTGATGATAGAAACACTAGATCAATTTGTTATTTAACCTTATAATTTGTTTCTTTGGTGTAGTTTAACGGGATTTTTTTTTTCAATTTAAACAGGGGGCATTTACAAATTTTGGGATTTCAAAAGTCTGTAATAATTTTAATGGATTTTTTTTCACTTAGAATGGATAATTGGGTACTGTCGTAATTAAATGTGCAACACCGGAACTGGATGGTTAGGTTAGATTTACACAGTTGGAACCGGGAGGGAAAAGGCACAGGGAGCACGGTGATGAAAATGCACCGGGAACACCGAGATGAAAAGGCACCGGGGACACCAAGATGAAAGAGGCACCGGGATATGAAAAAATACTGGGAACACCGGGATATGAAAAACTACCAGGATGATTGGTAATTATGGTTACAGAAAATTAGGCATGTAACTTGAGAAAATTTTAATAAATTGATACACTCCACCCGTGCAAGGCCGGGCATATCAGCTAGTAATATAATATTTTTCAAATACGTTTGTGCAAGTCAAATAATTACATTATTACTCTCCAAAAATCAGACAAAATACAGGTGTAATGAGACACAAAATAAATGGAAAAGTGATAAAGAAATTTTAAAATTCCTTTAGGCTGCTTCAGTGTAGTAGGTTAAAAGATGTTTAATTTTCACAATGCTATTTTTAAAAAGGCGTGGAAGAAAATATAGGGGAGGGTTAATTATTCTTTATGGAATATTACTGAATGAAATAAATACCCTATCTTAAATTACAGTTTAACTATCCTATTTGAACTCATGTAAATATTACTTTATAAAAAGCAAAAGGGGTTTTGATAAATTTCCCATCTTTTTTAGGAAAATAGGAATGATTTACAAGGTATCAAATGACAGGGGATCAGTTACCCTCAACGACCCCTTTAAATTCATATACTAATTTGCTAAATAATAATGGGTGAGGTGAAACTAGACATACATTCTCTTCTTTAGAGGTACTTTATGGATATTTTCTAAGAAAACGGCAGCTGATATGCAGAAAAACAACTTTACAGGGGTAGAAAGTTTATAGGTTTTTTTTTAAAGTGTTCAAAAGAGAGGAAAATATACAAAAAAACTTTTAAAATTAGTGACTTTTTTTAACCATACATAAAACATTACAAGTCATATAGTGCACCCAAAGTGGGATTTAAAAAAATCTGGAGATGAGAGAACAGAAGATATTGACCGATTTTAAAAATGATTGCACGTTTTTTTGTCTATCTATTTAGCAAAACTTTTGCCATTGCATATATATCTTTTTGAATTACTAAAAAAAGTTTTTTTCGCTTCACCCTAGTTTATATGTAGCGACTTTACGGATTAACGTGACCAGAACGTCCTAAAACAGTAGAAAAGTTCCTATCGTTCTCCTGAAATGACCTCTTGGTGCTATACCGTAGTAGCGGTCAACATCTAAGGAAAATTTTGAACATTTTGACGATACGGTTTTTCAGAATTAAAAAAAAAAGGGTCGCATTTCCAAATCCCTTGATTTATGATAGCCATGCCCCTAGAGTTCTTTTAATCTTTATTTGTATTTTTTTCCAAAGCATGACATATTTAGAAGTTTGGAAAGCATTCATGTATTTGGTGATTAAATCAATAATTTGTCTCTAAATATCTTTCGGGTTTAAAAGAAAATGATGAATTCATTTAAACAAAACTTCAGACATAGTAACCTTGCATGATCATTGGATGAAATACAGATAAAAAAATTAAATCCATTTGAAGTGCCTCATTATGATTCGTCTAATTGATCCCGCCAAATTTCCGTATCGAATGCTGCCGGATAAATGGAAAGCGTCATCACTCACCAAAAACACAGTTTCCATCGTCGTGTTCGATGTATCCATTTACACAATCACCACACTGATAACCATCGACGGTTCTCTTTGCACATTTTTTGAAAACAGATCTGCAATATCCATGTTCTTCTTCGTCACAAGACTCATCTGAAAAAAAAATGATTAAATAAAGAACAAAGAAATGTAGGACTTGTTAAACTTCGTGTTTAATCCAGAAGTTCTCAAAATAAGTACCGTGAAGATAGATAAGGGGAAAACAAAAAGGATCTAAAATAATTTTATACCCTTTTTTAAGAACAATTTTATCGCTTAATTCTTTCCGGAATAAAAATCAAGGTATGAGTCTTGCCATATTAAGAATATGTTATTATTAGAATATTGCCATATTTAGAATTATCATTTAAAATTGGGTCGACAGTATTGAAAGTTTGAGAAGAACTGGAGTTACCTATATTGAACTATTGAAAATATATAATAATTCTTTTTACTTTAAAAATCTAATATTCTGAAGAAAAAAAATTGGATTCAAGTCCAGATAACTTTCAAAATAATTTAAAATTTGATTGTGGTGATTCTGATTATTGTAAGGGTTAAGTGACTTCAATAAGTTTGGGGACTATAGGGCGTTTATGTTATGTTTTTGGGTAGATTTTAAACACGAGTTCCAGATTTTTTCCCTTCTTTGTATTGTCCAGAATGCTGCATTACCCTAAATTGTGTGGGTGAAATTAGTGCTAAAATTTTTTACATGTGGCAACCTCACACCCAAAACAATTTTCAGCTGCAGGCCTGGCGTGTTTTATGTCAAATTTAAGTAAAATGAGAAATTTTTAATAATCGGTAACATTTTGTGTACGCGATAGTGTGTCCTGATTTTCTTCTGCGAAGCTAACTACTATAAAGAGATAAGTGTTAAGCATTGAGTTCTTTTGATCTTTATTTAGGGTATTTTATCAAAAGCATGTCACTTTTAAAAGTTTGGAAAGCATTCAAGTAATTGGTGATGAAATAAATAATTTGTCACCGATTCTCTTTCGAGTTTTAAAAAGAAGTGATGAATTAATTTAAACAAATATCTGAGATAGCGGGGGTAACCAGGCTAGATTGATAAAGGAATTTCAGAGAAAAAAAAAGTGAAACCCCCCCCCCCCATTTGCAGTGGTCCATTATTATTTATCTAATTCATCTCGCCAAATTTCGGTATCGAATGCTGCGGGATAAAGTGGAATTCGTGTCATCACTGGATAGGAAATGGATAAAGTGTCATCACTCACCAAAATCACACATTCCATCGATGTTTTCGATGTATCCATTCAAACAATTATCACACTGATAACCATTGACGGTTCTCTTTGAACATTTTTTGAAAACAGATCTGCAATATTCATGTCCCCTTTCGTCACAGGACTCATCTGAGAAAAAAAAGTAGTGATTACAATGAAGAACGACGAAATGTAGGACTTCTTAAACTTCTTGCTTAATCCAGAGGTTCTCAAAAGGGCCAACTAGTAGTTAAATATTTCCCAAAGTAGTTAACTACTAGTTAACTAGTCTATTTAATTTCATAACCTACTTTTTGGCAAAATTCTAATACATCTTTCTAATCTATATCACAAAAAAAGTTTATACTTCGTGCAAAAATGGTCTTTATTTCTGGTTATGGTATTTGAGTACTCTACCTTTGATAAAAATTTTAAATATCTCTTTAAATTTTAAATAAAATTTTTTTTGAAGTAGTTGAAAATTTGAAAGTAGTTTTAACTAGTAGTTAGTTAAAAAAGTAGTTAAACTAGTAGTTGAACAAATGTAGTTGTAAATGTAGGACTTCTTAAACTTCGGAGATCCAGAGGTTCTCAAAGTGGGTACCGCGAAGATTGATAAAGGGGAGCTAGAGAAGTCCAGGTTAATGTCTATTACAAAATCTGAATTCGAAAAATAAAGATTTTAACCTGTGTTCCAATTCACCCCTATCTGCGGGGTTATTCGGAACACTGTTCAAATTAATAAAAAATAAATTCAAATTTTTAAAAGCATTTTGTTTTTGCTCTATGTTGAAAGAACAGAGTAAGATTATTATTTATTCCAATAAAAAAATTACCGAAGAGTGTTTTTTATAACTTATCTGTTCAATTCCGTTAGAGTTCCCGCTAAATATTGCCCGGTTCTTTTGGACACATTATATCCAAATATCAACAAATTTTTCCGACTTTTATTAATAAACTGAATATTTATTGATCTAATTAAACATTTTAATGCAGGAGTTAGAAATTATTTATGAATATTTCTACTTTTTGTTGTCTAAAAGAACAGAGCGATATTTAGCGGGCTTACTTTTACGTTGACCACTCATTTTGACCACTTATTTTTACGTTGAAAAGTGTTTCGATTCACCCTGTTTTACGGTCAGAAAATAATTTGAGAAGTCTATTCATTGTGAAATATAATTATTGTAACAATATCACAATTCCCTATGAAGTTTCATTTTAAACCCAAAATCCCGTTTTACGCCAAAACCTGACGTGATGCAGAACAAGAAATGTCGTTTGTTATTTCAAATGATTGAAAAAAGCTATATTTGGTTAGTGTATTTAAATACGGCTTGGGAACTAAACACTGGGGGTCTTGCGTTAGACTGACCACCTAACCAGGACATATGCTTTGTACCCCAGGGCCCCCACGGTCAAGAGAACAAAGATGGGCATCGTAGGATGTACGTAAAGATGGGCACTAGAGCTGTTGCGCCAATGAGTTTAGTTTAGTTTATTTATATACGTGGTGCAAAATCTTACCTTTGTCACATTTGTAAGTTATCGTATTATAATTGTAATTTTCACCACATTCTACACATTGATAACCAGGTTCATCTCCTTCTTTGTTTTCACATGTCATTCCAATTATTTTGCAATCTTCATATCCTGTGTTTTCGCATGATTCTAGTAAAAAATATAGTTTTATGTAAATATATTTTACAGGGTTGGCCGATATAAATCATGATATATATCACGATATATGTCATGATATTTATAGGCTGATATGTATCAGGATATTTATCCAAAAATAAAATCAACTAAAACTTCCCAAAATTCATTTTTAGTACTTTGTTTACATGTTAATTCAGTTATGAAAAAATAATACAATTTAATGACCATAAATTTGTTAAATCATGAAGTTAAAATATCTTTTTTTTATCAAATCTGATTAGATTTTTACAAGTTGGCATAGGAAGTTGTGTATTTTAAGTTTTGATTTTTTTCTTTGACACATTGCATTTAAAAATGCCTTGAAAATAAAATAAAAACATGATCTCATTGTTTCTCTCTATCTGATTAATTAAAAAAAAATATCACAAATCAAATATTTTAATCTATTTTGTAATAAATGCTACAATGAGGGAATTGCACGTTTTTTTTTAAATTTTATTATGATAGAGGATAAAAATCCATGAAAAATGACGTAAAAATTATTGAAATCGGAAAACTATTCCCCGAGATATTAATTTTTAAAATGTCGTTTCCAGTATTGGCGGGAAAAACAGTAATTTCGTTATGGCTGCTGTGTGACGTCACAGCGCTTGGACCCACTTGGACCCGCTATGTTATTGTATGCTTAGCTTGCTTCATTCTGCTATTCTTCACACAGTTTTAACTAAAAAACTATGATATTTTAAAGACACATACAAATATTTTTTATAAAAAGATTGGCATTTTGTTTTTTAAAAAATATTAATTGGTTTTGGAATTATTATAGGATTCAAAGTTTTAATTTTTTCTTTTTCTGGCCGTTCACTAGAGAAACAGACGAGTTTTATGCGTGTTTTGGTTTTATGATAAGTCATTTCTTTTATTTTCAACAATTCACTAGTTTCGACGGCGCTGTGACGTCAAACCCCGTTTTTTGATCACATGACTTTACTAGTGTTTTGGCAAAAATAAAATCGAATTTTAAGTTATTTAAAACATATTTTCGAACTTTAAAATCTGATATAGTATTGTTAAATGCGAATATATCGAATATATATCAAAATTTTGATATAGTATATCCGATATATATAAAAAATATCCGATATTTTGATACTTAAATAAATATCATGATATTTGCCAACCCTGATATTTTAAAACTGTGAGGGAATAGAAAATATCTTTATTTTTCCCATGACAATGTTACTTATGGTTAATTATGTTCAATAATTTAGTTGAGTTACTTATGGTTACTTATGGTTGAATTATGTTCAATAATTTAGTTGAGTAAAAATAACGCTTAAAAGATGTACAAATTTTTTTAAAATGGAGGGGTTCTTGTTCTTTTTTATCTATAGAATTATTTTTATGTTTTCTGAAATATTAAAAAATATATATCCTTCCTTTTCTTAATTTTCATATCTTTTCATAAGATATTGGGTTCTTGCAGGGTTTTGGATTTATTGAAAAAAAGAAATTTAATTTATGCAAATATTTCTTCTTTTTCTAGTTAACTAAAAATATACAAGAAATATTAGTAGATCCTTCCATACATGAATGGAAGGATCTAACACATCTACCTTTAAATATATTAATACTAATGAAATAGTGCATCTTCATCAGTTTACTTACTACCTTCCTCATGGGCATAGTCATCTGGTCTAATATCCTTATACTCAGTTGAATCCCACAAAAAATTCAGGAGATTTTCCCACTTTTCCAATGGCACTCTTTTCTCTGCAGTTCCAGCGCAAAAAGCTGCAAAACACAGCAATACCACCCATTGTGTTGGACTCATCTCCATAAAAAACAGACCACCAACTCTCCCAACAGATACCACCTCCAACAAAATGTGATTCGGAGAGAGTTGAGTACATCAAAAGATAGTTATTAAAATTTTTCTTATTTTATCTCTATTTCTTGATATCGTGGGAAGGGTTTCTCTCTAATGCATCTGTCTGATAAAAATAGATATATTCTTTCCTGTACTTTTTATTTTGGCGCCCCTCTAATTCTGGACCGTGAGGAAGAGCAAAACAACTGTATAAAATCAGTGTTTTTTTATTGAGAAATTTTATGTACTACTCAGAATCTATATTTATTTCTTTTAGATTAAAAAAAAACTTTTCTCGGATGATATTTTATTTTTTAATTCTTTTACTTCAAAAATTAGGCCCCATATCCGGGTATGGCTGTCTCTTTATTGCATTTTATATTTGATGAGAAAAAAGCTATTTGGTTCTAGAAATGAGCGACAAAAAATCACTCTGGGGTGTTGGGCTTAGTTTTTACGCTTCCTTTTTTATAACCGTTACACACTCCTGTTCTAAGTTATTCATCCCTATTGATTCGTATAAAAAAATTTCAAAAATGCAAAATACATGGTGAAAGGCGTGCGAAAAGGAAAACTAAAATTGATTTGGTTGTTTCGATTGTTATGGTGCAAGGCCCATATAAGAACATTCTGTGCCATCCGAGATATTTCTTTGGAAGTCTTAAAATAACAGGCCAAAGGCCATTGTGGGCTGTGTACGTGTATTGACTCTACAAGTCAAATATAAAAGTGTTTATACAACATTTTACATAAATGGAATCAGTATACGAAGAGTCCTTAAATAAGGGTTTGAGAGGATGAGTAATATTTTTGAATGTATTAACATGCTAATAAATAAAGAATATGTATCCTCTATTTATAGGGAATATTCATAGGGAAGAATGAAGAGGTAGGAAGGAGGGAATTTCGAATCGAAAAAATTAATGAGAGATTGAAGGAGGAGATTTATTGGTGAATGAAATAGGGAAAATTTTCAAAAGGAGAGATGTAGAGAAAGTGAGAACGAGAATGGGAAATATGGAGGTATGGAGGGAAGTGAAAAATAGATAGAAAATCATGGAGAGAGGAGAGAGAGAGAGAGAGAGAGAGAGAGAGAGAGAGAGAGAGAGAGAGAGAGAGAGAGAGAGAGAGAGAGAGAGAGAGAGAGAGAGAGAGAGAGAGAGAGAGAGAGAGAGAGAGAGAGGACAACTTGGAAAATGTGTTAGGGAAATCAAGGAGAGCTTAAAAAGAGAACTATATGCTGTATGGGGGAAGAAAGGTCCCCCATTCATAAATCTAATACTCCTCTCTCTGTCACTCTCTCTTACACTTCCCTCACTACATTTCATGTTTTTTTTTTTTTAGATATCTCCATTTATCTCTCCATACAAAGTTATTTTCTTCTTAATATGTAAGTGGGTGAGAAGCAAAGGGATGCAAATGACGAAGTGCGGAATGTTTACTATGTGTTGTGGATGAAATTTTAAATACTGAAAATATAATTTAAAGAAAATCCTTGGTTTGATATTATGTAGTTCACTGTTACTTAGCACTTTCACATTTCTTTTATAACCCACTCATTTACTGTTCCTCATCTGAACTATTCTAATACATCAACATCAACCCTAACTCTCCCATATTTAAAACAAAATTAATAAAACCCACGCTCCACTTTGACAAAACCGTGTTAGCAAAGCGTTTCTACCTGGAACCCTGCATACTTTTCCCGATAAATTAACCAACACACGCGGAAGCGCCAGCTCACGCATCGGGCATAGATAAATTAGGAAGCAAACATGCGGAAACGACTATCGAAGACGGTCCTAATAAATAAATACCCCTAATGACAGTACGGCGAACCCCACAGAAATAGCAAAAAAGCACCGATTCCCACTCAGCAGGAATCGTGTCACAGCGGCCCGTAAATTTGTCGCACGTCGAAAGCCCGGCCGTAAAAATAAATTTTCACACATTCAAAAAGTGGCACATCATTGATTTGTCTCAAGGACCGCGATGTCACGTGACAGCCTTGACCAATCGAGTGAGGCGCCCGAGCGCAGAATCGGAGCACGGCCAATCGTCAGGGAGCTTGCGTAAATTTTGGAGGATCGATCCCGGCCGGTTCGCCAAATTGATGTTGATTGAAATGTTTATCGCGTTTTTGGCGTAATTCGCTATTTGGCATGTTTTTTTATCTTGTGAAGTTTTAAAGTTGAGTTTTTATTTTAAGTCACTTTTGGAAAAAAAAAAATAAAAGGACTATCATGTGGAATATAATTATCAACTTATGATGGTTTAGTTTAACCTAACTTATTTTAACATTTCTAAATTAACTACAAAGATGTGAAAAAGAAAGAAAAATATGAAAATGTTAGTCTATCACTAATTAATGATTAAGTAAAAATATTGCTTTTTATTTCATTAAAATATGTATAGTATTATAGTTTGAAAATATTGTAAGCAATGAAACTTTGGGGCGAACTTTTTTACGAGACAGAAATTTAAAGTCAAAAGACTTGCTTTAATAAATAAATAAATATAATTTTTATTAATTTAAATAGATTAGATAGATTTTTGAACACATTATTCTTAGTCACATTCTAAAAACTTTTATTTAGACTCTAGATTTCAAATATTTTTGGAATGGTGTGTAACATTTTACTTAGATGGAATAACTTTTAATCAATTTCTGTGAAATATTATTTAAAATCAATGTAATTTAGATCAAATGAGGTTTCATTTGAATTTGTTAGGGTTATCCTACTATTGTGTTGTTTCGTTAGCCACATTTTCTCAATTCTTAAAAGAAACTTCTTAGAACCTTGCTTTAGCAAAGTATAACAGTGTATTTAATGCTCTATTAAATAACATTGTTTTTCATGACCAGAAAGCAGTTTTCTTGTTAGATATTTTTAATAATATTTAATAAATTAATATTAATTTATAATATTTATTTTTTTAACACTCAAACAACTCTTTTTAACATTTTTTTAACTCACAAAAATTGGAAATCTGCGAACTCATGGACGAACTGTGGCTCCTTTGGGGTGTATTTGCAATTGTCTCTTTTCTTTTTATTCTGTGTAAACTTTTGTGAACCTATGTTTTAAATTTTGTAAATTCTTTTTTTTTGTTAATAAATTGACTGATTGATAATAATATTTTACAAAATACTATGATAAAGAAGTTTTTGGGTCCGTTTAAAGGACCCTTCACAAAACATTTTTGCTTAAAAATAGACCTTTACAATATTCTCACTCTAAAAACAGAGTTTTAATACCTTTCTAGCAATATTACCATGTTGTTCATTATGAATTTTTATATCTCCCAAGGAACCAAATTTTTCAAAAAAAATTACTTAGGGCAAAACACCCAATTTAATGCTAATCTTGAGTTCACTAAATCAGGAAGATATTTTTAGAATTTCACAAAAACAGGACCTTTCACAAAAAGTCTGGACAGACCTCTCCCCCTGCACAAGCATCTACTTCAATCAACACTGCTCACTCAAGGCAAAATTCGGTACCTCCCAACCACATTAAAACATATTTTTCCCGTGTCTCTTAAAACCAATCTCAGTTGTCGAAGTAGAGTGAGTTTAAAGAACCCCAACTCCAAGTGAACCAACACTCACTTACTTAAGAGCAGTCTCTCTTCCATCACCATGGCAACCGTTTAGTAAATAATAAAAGGCGCCAAGAGAGATGCATTTTTCGTTCCAGGAGAAGCCATTAGTGCTTGAAAGTTTTCACAGGGTTCGTTCTGTCTGTTATTATTGCTGGCCTCGGATTGGGAGACCACCTGCATTCAGGAAGAGAGCTTTTTAGAGGGGATTTTGCTATTCATGAACTCCCATTGTGAGAGTCGTATTGAGACGTGTTTGGTTTTTAAAAGTTTGCTGTTTGAGTTGGGTAGAGTGTGTTTTGTGTTTGTTTGTTACCGAGTAGGTGTGATGATACTTGTGGGAGAGGGAACGATAGGAAAGAGGCTTAGTGTTTTGAAGAATAGGGTTTTTTTGCGCACAAATAAAAGAAGAAAATGTGAAATAACTCTTCGTTGATATTGTTCCATTATTCATCCAGTTTCTCCACTTTATTTATAACTATAAAAAGGAAGCTAAAGAGAAGAAGAATATTTGCTTCATTTACAAAAATAAGTTAACTTAATAAGTTAATTAATAACACACCTGGAAAGGGCTGTAATAAAAGCCCATGGATCTATTCGGCATGGACATAACACCAAACAAGAAAAGTGCCAAAATTTCAAAAATACTCTAATAATCCCAATTTCGAAATACACAAGATTTTTAAGACCCTAACTCATTTTTTTCAGCTGGTAATTTGATGAGCTCTTTAAAGGGTGAAGGAAAACCCTTTTTCAGTATGTATATGTGTGTAGTATTAAATTTTCTATTTTAAATGTTTGTCAAATTCTGATAGCCTCTAATATAGATTCACTATAGAGCATTTTCAATCCCATGGCTCGGACCTAACAACGGTCTTAGCAACAGAAATGTTACAGTTTTTTGCCCTACAGAGGTTAACAGTTACAGAAAATGACTGGCCGTGGAATTCTTCTATTGGAGTATTTGCAATCACGTGACCCTATACTTAAAAACCGCCTTAGCAACATATACCTCGTTACCTAGCAACCGCCTTAGCAACAGTTAAAAGCCCTACAAAGGTTAACAGTTAAAAGAAATTAGCTGGTCGTGACGTCACCTGAAAACACTCTATTGTTACTATCTATAATAATAAAAGAGCTTTACCACTCACTCATCAACGCACAGCAAAATCTACCAGGGCTAAGGACTCGAAACTTGGTAGGGTCAAAGACCTTACGGTGTATACGCGCACTAAGAAGGGATTTTTCGAAATTTCTTTTTTCTGGCCCACAGGGGGGTTTGGAGCGTTTTCGACGTTTTCGAGCCTAGCGGCGTCCCAAATGATCCCAGATCTTCGTTATTTCGCAGGAAGGTACCTAGCGACAAGATCTAGAAAGGCATTTTTCAAATTTTGGATATTCGAATTTTAAGGGGTCTGAATATTCCAAAAACCTGAATTTGCTCAGCATAAACAAAGTTTTAAATTTTCGAAGAAAACAGTACCGAGAAATCGATATTACGAATTGAACTGTTGGTAATACCTTCTTGAGAGAATTTCAAAGAAAGTAATTTCTGGATTTTTCGATATTCCATTCTGGAGGGGGTGCACGGGGGTTTGAATATTCACTCCCGTTTTTAGTTTTTGGATTCTAGCACCCACATTATTAATGTGATTGTTATGAAATTTTAGCATGTAGTTCCTCACACAACCAGGAAGGTTTGCAAAAAGAATTTTCAGAATCAAAGCATTCCAAGGAGCCTTTTTTACCCCTTTTCTAAATTCTTATACTTAGCCTTCAATATTAAATTTATTACGGTTATTGCTCCTTCCAGGTAACGCAAAACCTCTATTGTTGGAAATATTTATTAAAAATAGTTTTATAACAGGTGAATTTTTTTAAAAATCTAATAAAGAAATAATTTTTGATGATTAATTAAATAATTTTATGGTAACCAAAAACCCTTCTACTGAAAATATTTACGTTTTTTTCTTTTTAATCCATTTTTAAGTATTTCCTGCAAAGCTCTCAAATTAAAAAATATTTCATCATATGTGTTTTCAATAGTTGGTGTTGATTCAAATGATATTTACTTTTATTTCATGTTTGATATTTCTTTCAATGAACGAGTTGGTGATAAATCGACAAAGGGAGGTTCAGGGGGACTCCCCCTGATCTTTTTTTTAAATCTCATTCTTAAAAACTGGATATTAACACTTCAATTCTAAACCTTTTTTTATGTTTAACATCTTAAAAAATTATGTATTTTTAGTTGTTTTTATTTTAATGAAAACTTATACTATACCAATTGCAGAAATGGATGGAGAGAGCAAAGGACATTAAATAGAAAAAATAAATAACACCCCAAATTAAGGGGGGGTTCAGAAGGTCCCCGCTGACTTTTTTTCTACTTTGAAAAACATTACTCTTTAAAAAGGGGATGGGGATTTCACACATTAAATCTAAACAGGGGTGGTATTTGTAATTGTATTTTTTTTTAGATCTTAAGGAAAAGCATCGCATCAAAAAAGAATCCTAGCGGGAAGGCAGTTGATCTTATTGCACCTGAATGACGCCTTAGAAAGGAATACAGTGAAGAAAATAATTCTTATTTATTTTAACACACAATTTGAAAAGCCTTTCCCCCCCCCCCCAACAACGGCGGGTGTATCAGCTAGTTCAGTATAAACGTATTTAATACATTAATAAAGTTTACACATAACAAAATTTTAAAATATAACGTGCGAGTGTATGGAAAAGAAAAAAATTATGCAATCAATGCTACAAAAAAACTACATTAATGAAATTAAAAGAAAAATGTACTCTTTTCTTGTTTCAAATCTACTTTCCATTTAATAGTATCTTCAGCAACTAAACTATAACTTAAGCGTAATTAAATTACTTTTGTCTCAAGTTTCTCAAATTTTTTTCCCAAAGAAATATAAATACTACTTAAAGTTTACCAAAGTATATTGAGCTTTGACCTAAGGTAGGCAACTTCACAAGAATTCTACAACCTTCTGACTTTTGCCAACTATTGTTCTTAGCCAAGAGTTCACCAGCAAAACATACCAAATAGTCCAGCTTCTACTACACACAAAGCCATGTAACAGAACACTTCCGTGCAAGGTTACGGGTACCGTAAATGCCTTCATCCCACCTGTTACTGTCTGCGGTGCATTTCTGTCATCAGTCAACCCACTCTGCAATGTGAGGTAGACAACCCTTTCATACCCGATATCGGACAAACAGGTTTCCCCAACCCTTGAAATCGAAATTGTTAAGAGACATGGCTTATCCTACAGTTCTGAAACTTTCGGAAATCTCGTCCCACCTACTTCAACTTTAATGATTTTGCTATGATCCTTTTATTTTTGTATTTTTTTTTTCAATATCAACAAGATTCAATAACCAAAACAATTGCGTAAGTAATGGAATTTTCATTGTATAACCACCAAAATTTTACTGGAAATTCAGAGCCCTGTTTAGAATACAGGATAATCATCGAAAAATATAAGTAATTCAAAAATAGTGTACAGTTAAAAAAAAAAGTCGATGGACTTATTCCCTTTTTCAAAAAAAAATCTTAAAAACCACTTAAATTGACAATTAAATTAAAGTTCACAGCACAAAAGTGAAAAATAAAAACACTAGAATAAGTAAAGTACAAAAGTATTATGAAACTGAGTCATTGAAACAGTTAATTGAATATCAATAGAGTATCAATGGAGACCAACATTTTGCAGGATAAAAAAGGTTAAAAAAATTGTCTTAGTTTGCTGAAGAAAAGAAAGACAAATTAAATGAAAAATAAATGAGTTTATGGGAAAATGAATTACATGTAAAAAATTACTTCAGTAGAGATAGATCGTTTAGATATAAGTTCATAAACACTTTTTGAACTCAAGGCAAAGGAACATAAATTTAAACGAATAAAAACTTGGGTTTTCTTTTTTTCAAAAACCTATACATTATTTCGATGAAAAAAAATTGTTGAAAATCAATAAAATCATAATTAAAAGCAGAAACTTAAATTTTTATTAACTTTGTGTATTTTAATAGGTTTTCTAATTTAATGTAGATTTTTAAGTATGGGAAAACGGGGCAGTTTAATACAGCAAAATTCAAATCCATTTTTTGAGTGGAAAAAATGACTTATTCGGATAGTTTTTTTCTAAAAATATCTAAGAATGACTCAATTTTATAAGACCAATTAGAAAAAAATATAAGTTTAATGAAAATTAAAATATAACGACCTTTGTAAAAATTCAATATTGTATCAAAATGCCCCACCAGTGGGGCATTTCGATACATCGCTTGGAGTATTTTAATACAGTGATTAATTTGCTCAAAAATAGTAATTAATAACAAAAGTTTTGAAAAATAACAAATATACTTTTATTGACATATGTCTGCTGCACATTTTTAACACCTTTTTTCAAGTATAAAAAAATCATTTTTCCATTAAACATTTAGAAATAAAAATAATTAAAGAATTTGACAAATGGTCATTTTTAAAAAATTCTCTAATTAAGGAAATAACAAACTGTTTTTATGGGATAGTTTTCCCGTGATCAAGTCAAATAATATTCCAAGGTATCTTCCCCAAAAATCATATAGAAAGTAAATAAGGCATTAATGGTTTGTGCCATCTATTGCACTATTATATAGAACTAGTGTATCAAAGAACCCCACATCTATGTGTATCAATCTGCCCCATCTGTTGTTTCTGAACAGAAACCTTTAATTAAAAAAATTGGCAAAGGTTATTTAAAATTTAAGCATTTCCCCTATTGACAACAAGAATGAACTTGGTTCTCAAATTTACAGATCTCTGTATTCCAAGTAGAATAGCTTCAGGAAAATTTTGCATTTACTTTTTGAAATTTTTGATGAAAACATTTTAGTTTCTTTCACCAAATTTTATAGACTTATTACAGAGCTTAATGTTTTCATATGTTATGCTTAGGCATATAAACACAACTTTTCGTAAAAACACGACCAATATAACCTTGATAGTTTTTGAGATATTGAAAGTGTATTAATATGCCCCTTGTATCAAATTGCCCCGTTTTACCCTACATAAGATATATTTTGTCAGTTTTTGAACATAATTCTAATAAGTTTTATCAAAAGCATTTACAACAATATACACAAACGCAGATTTAGCAAGGTCCTATTCCCGAGTCTACGTATAACTAGATTTTGGAACAATTTTTTCTAACATTTAAAAGTTGTTTGCTTTTAAATAAAGCATGTCCTTAAAATTATTTGGCATCCCTTACTTAGGGCAATTAAGTCCCATATAAGGATGCCATAGTTTAAGAAATATGCTGACCTATTGATTATTTCCCCTTTATCATTAAATTTATTTCTTTTATGACATGAATCAGCCTTTTTTTCTCGGGTAATTTACATATAGACGTAAGTAAAACGTATCAAATTTCCTGATAAAATTTTTGACAGTTTTGAGAAAATTGTTGTTTTACTTCTGTATTACTACAAATTTGATTGGTACTTTTTTTTCCTTTTAGTAGTGTAAGATAATACTGTATTTCTATATTTTAGTTTGCTTTCTACTTGATGATTCATAGAAAAAAGGAATATCTTATCTTAGCAATTGTACTAATTTTTTGTTCCTAAAACCATTATAGTAGTTACTAACTTCATTTTCGTTAGAGACAATTTAATTTATTGTTTCAATTAATAAAATGTTCTTTGGCAATTGTCTTAACGTATAGAAAAAACAGACTATGATTAAGCTATTTGTCCATTACGCCTGCTCTATTCTTATAGCGTGTCCCAGAATTCATTTCTATGAACAAAAACTTGGTAAATGCAAGAGTTTTAGTATGACACGGCCAGTTTAGTACTAAATAATAACAGTAATACATTTATAAACAAAATAACTATTACTGTATTGATTAAATACAGTAAAACCTGGATGAGTGGAATCGCTCGGGACCAACGTTTTCGTTCCTTACAATTAATATCAACAATTAATATATTTTGTTCCTCTTATATATAAATATAAGAGGAACAAAATATATTAATGAGTCATTTAGTTAAATGATTTATCGCTGCAGGATCTAATTTATTCCAAAACACTTGTATATCAATATATTCAGACGGTCGAAATCTCCCTATAAATGAAAATTTTGGAACTGAGGAAGAAAATTTTAATTCCATTAATACAGGTAAAAAAAAATCCCACTTAAAGAGGTGATTGGTGCTCTAGGCAGGGGTTGGGACGACACTTATCGAGGAATTCTACTTATCCAGGATTGACTGTAATGGGAATTAATAATTTCTATTAATTCTGGGTGTTACAATTTTCAGAATATCCCGCAGTGAAAAATTAGAATATGAAATAGAAAGAGATACATTAAGTCAACGATAATTTCTCTAGAATTCCCCTAATTTTCAGTTCGTATTTTATACAATGCATTTATTCCATGAATGTCTTAAACTAAAAAAAAAATCAAATTGAATTTTTTAATAGTAGCACCGGACAAGCACAAAAGCTAGTAGCAAAAGCAAGCTAAATAACAATGACACAGTTCTAGAACACTTAATCAAGTGCCGAGTCGCATTCCACAGCAAAAAGACAGATGCCAAAGAAGAGAAAGCAAAGCTACCCCTTCATTAACTAATTCGATAGGCCAGACGAGTTGAGTTGTTTATGAGCTGCTTCTGAGGCGAAGTGTCCGTCCTAATTGTGTTACGCGAACTTCTGAACCCTGATTGGTACTTCCGATAGTTTAGTCGGCGTTAAGGGAAAATCTATATTTCATTAAAATCGGACGGAGTTGGGGTAAAGAACAGCCTTAGGGTGGTTCACTTGTTTGAATTAAGTGGGAGTAGCAGGGTATTGACTAATTGTGTCTCTTTCGTAGCAAGTCTAGCTTGCTCAGTAACTCGTCAAATTTATAGTTACAGAAGCCTGCAAGCTTTGCTTTAACCCTTTATGTAATATTATTACCCTTTATTAATACTAGATAAGGCTATTTTGAAGTTTTATGTATGCTTTTAGATTATGTCTAGAGAAAATCAACAAAAAAATTTCATATTTCAATTTTGTAAAATAGTTATGAGCAATTTTCAGTTCTCTTTTACAGTTGTGAAAAAATATTAATGATATTTCCTTTCAATGATAATAATGTTTGAATTACGTTTAGCAATAATTTTGCTCAGCATTGTATTCCATTTTTGATCAGAAACTTGACAGTTTTCAAATTTGGAATACCATTATAACTTGTTAATAATAACTTGTTTCCTATTATAAATTTGTGATATAATCTATCAAACAAAGAAAAAAGGTTAAATGTTGTATTATTATGGATTCTGGTAACTTTCTACAAAAACCTTTGAATTTATTGACTTTCAATAAAATTGTGTGGTATTTTAAAATCATGTTGTAGATTTAAAGTTTGATATTTCATCTCTTACTTAGTAGAACAATTGTTTCTCCCTTTCCCCGTTTAAAACTCTTTTGCAATCGATCTATTTGGTTGGTTGGTTGTGTTTTTATGGCAAAAGGCCCTTATTTGGGCATACAGGGCCAACCAAGCTATCCATTTGAAAAATTCATTTTTTTTAAAGAATTCCCGTTTATCTATACTAAATAATTTAAGAATAAATAAATAAAAATAAATAAAAATAAAAAGATTTAATCTTCCTCCTTTATATTTCCGAGAACTTTTTATATCTTTCATTTAAATAAAAAATTCATAAAAAGCTTAATTTTTTACAGAATATATAACTGCTATAAAACAAAAGTAAATAAATGGGCACAGATGTAATGTAAAACTCTTCTCGTCTCAGACCAGTTGTTAACGTTTTTTTTATCTTAACATTGAAGCATCTGGCATTCGGGTACGCAATCAGCACAAATGTTCAAAATTAATCCAATATTTGTCATGTCCTAATTTCGTAGTAGTAGCTGTGCTACTAGGGTAAGGAATCCGTCTTTGGCGATTAGTTTTAGGGTCTTAATTAAAAATCATCTTAAACTGGAGTCCCCATACTGATCAAAGCATCACACGACAAAAAAAACACAGCCAGACTATTCCTTACCTAAGGAAAATAAAACAATGCATACATTTTTTCCAGGAGAGAAGCCATATAAAATAAAAAAAAATGTGCCATCCCCAGATCGATTCTCGATTTATTGTTCCCAGAAATTAATCGCGCCGAATAAAAATATCGTACCTATATAATCCAATTTGCCCCAGACAATATTCTGCGTATTGTTCCCGAATACTCACCATTTCTATGTCTTTGTGAAGGGAGGTTTTTAATTCACTGAGTCGTCGTTAAGGTGAAGGTCTGAGACATAATTTACGATATTAATGGAGTATTAGTTTTTGGATTCCTGGCATAATATAAGATGGGATATTTTATTAATATGAATTGTAGGAATTAATGGAAAGTTTCTGATAGGCTGTTTTGTTCGTTGGCTTGTCAAAAGTTATTGATCCGGAATCGTTAATTTCAATTTATTGACTTCTCTTTTACTAGTAATCTTGGGCCTATAATAAATACAATAGTAATGTTCGGCACTAGTTAACTAGAACTAGTTGCAACTAGTAGTTTAACTACTTTTGGTTTAAACTAGTTCAACTATTAGTTGAACTACTTTTTTTAATACCTACTAGTTGAAACTACTTTCAAAATTTGAACTACTTTCAAAAAAATTCTTCTTAAAATTTTTATCAAAATATAGAAAAAATTGCACTGTAACAAATTTAATTAAGATGGTAGAGTACTCAAAATACCATAACCAGAATTACAGGCCCTTTTTGCGCGTTTTTTGTGATATAGATAAGAAAGATGTATTAGAATTTGGGCAAAAAATAGGTTATGAAATTAAATAGACTAGTTAACTAGTAGTTAACTACTTTGGGAAAGAGTTAACTACTAGTTGTAACTAGTCCCAGGAAAAAATAGTTAACTACTAGTTGCAACTAGATTTTCCCAGACTAGTTAGTAGTTGGTAGTTAACTATTTTTTGACCACTAGTTGCCGAACACTATACAATAGTAGTTCATTATTGCTGATAACATATTTAAATTTTTATAGTTCACATTATTTTAATATAAAATTGATTCAATATGTTATTTCTTTATTTTCCTGTCTAATTAATCGTAGTTTATCTCATACGTCCCTTTTATACTATTTAATTTTATACTTCATACTATTTATGCAGCTAAAGATGAACTTAACACCCATTCTAAACCCAATAAGTAAAACTGTAGTCAAATAATAAGTCAATGGTAATTAGTAGCATAAATGTTCTTGGGTAATTAATCATGCTTTCTTTCTTCTTTAATTAGTATCTGTTTCTGCGTGTTATTTTACAATTAACATGAATTCTGGTAGAAATATTATTATGGAATAGGTTTTGAGGTAATGCTTCGAGGATATTACTTCCTTTAAAATAAAAAATATTATCTTTTAATATTTTAATACACAATTTTCTCTACCGTTCAATGTTAGTTTCAAAGAAACACACCAATGATTAAACCGTCTAATATTTTTAGACTTTTTTCTTTCAATGATTATTTTTAAAATTGTTAATGAAATTAACTGCAATCTTATTTTATTAATGAATTTAAGAAATAATTATAAAAAGATACTAAGAACAATTAATTGTTATTCAATTCAAACATGGTGAGATAAAATCTCATCATGGTGAGATAAAACTGAAGTAAAAAAGCGTTTATAATGTTAAACAAGACTGAAAATATCCAGGAATATATTAAAAAAAACAAATAAAGGACTGTAAACAAAATGCACCAACATTTAACATTTCCTTTTCAACCTTTCTTAAGTACAACAAAGAATTTTCGATATCGACAAATGGATAAGTACCTTCCAATGCCAAAAAATTCAATCGATTTTAAAATCTTCAGCTTTGCATTAATGCATGTGTTAGAAGATAAAAGCATTCAATAAATCATTTATTGACTAAGGCTTTTAAGAAAGTTGTATTAAAACAGATTTCAGCTTTCTGTTTTGTACCTCGAGTTGTTGAGATAAAAGATGAGTTTTGTTCGTAGGTTTTGTTTTAATTTTAAAGTGGATCTTTTTTTATCGAGAGGAATTTGTATTCTTAACGGTGTTTTAAAGGGAGTGACGAAAAAATGTTTCTGAATGAATCTAATAAGAAAAGTGTTATTTTCCTTTCGAAAAGTTTGTCAATATCTTACGCAACCGTTTCTGTTTACGAAGTTCTTTTATTTTTAATGACAGTCTTTTCGGGGATTGACATATTTATTATTAAATAGTCATTTTTAAAGCTTTATTCGTAACACTGAAAAGTTTTAAAGGTTGATATGATACAATAAAGAATTAGCAGTAGAACTTAAATTGCAATTTTATTATAATACAAGATATTTTAAATGAAAAAAAATTGGTTTGTATTTCAGGTATATTTCAGGTAAATATAACTTAAGTGTCACTATGTTATTTTTAGTATTATTTAAAGCAAATAGTAACATCAATATAAGACTTAAGTAAATATGAAAAAGATAAGTTATTTATAAAATGGGATAAAAGCTATTTAAAAGTAAATCTATTAACTCAGGAGATAATAGTAATTTTGTTTTGTTTTTACCAACATAATAGAAAAATATCAAATTTAAAAGCATTAATAAAAAATACAAAAGATGAAAATTCCGTACATATTTTTAAAAAATTGCATCAATACATGTCCTAAGCATGGTGAGACATGACTTAAGAAAAGAGCCTGTTTTTTTAAGACAAAACTTATTTTTATAAAACTTATCAGTGCTTACAAAAACTTGTTATAAAATTTTCTTATGAAATAAAGACCAAATATTTAAAAAATAGAAAAAAAATCCCAGTCGAATGATGGTTCAACATTAAATGAAAATTCCTTAAAAATAAATATTTTTATCATTTAAAGAAAGTTAGTAACCTTGAATAGTAAAAAGTAAAATCAAAAACAAAAAAAAAAAATAGTTTTTGTAAAAAAAGTTGCAAAATAAAGGAAAATATAATGCATACAAATACCAACTCAAAAAGAACAAAATGTGAATTCAAGCAGTTTATATTTAGTTTAGGTACTTACACATTGTGTATGAAAGTTAGATTACAACTACCGTATAGCTCGATAATTTTAATATTAAAAGATATTTAAAAGTTTAAAATTGTATTGTTTGTTCATATCCCAACGAACGACAGCAACATTACATCATATTAGATTATAGTAATTTTAACTTTACCTTTGCTGACCAAGTCTTGAAAATTGCTTTTAAACTTACTCATTTGTACAAATTTTAACTATCAACGGAATATTTTCCTTCATAAATTTACAACTGGTAAGAATAAAGTGCTCTTTTCGGTCTGTTACAATGACATAAAATTTAATGTGTCTAAAACATTTTGAACAATTTTCATTTTTAAAAATTCAAATAAATGAAGAAGAGTTACATTTAACAACAATTTTTATGTTGTTTAAACCAACATCAAATTAGACAAAATGTTCATAATTTATTTGTTATGGAAATTCGATTAGATTTTTTTATGTAACCTTCGTTAAAATTGAAATAACATTCGAAATATTACTTATCAACCATTGTGTTATCAGAACTATAAGTTCAAATTAATGTTTTTTCAGTTATAGATTTGTCTATACATCGTTTGATTACTTAATCTGAGTTATTTGCAGGTATAGTACCGGTTATCGCGATCAATGTCCGAATATAACAATAATTTTATGAGCAAACTGGTATTTTTTTTACTTAAATTTCCTTTTTACAGCTTTACAAAAAATGCAAAGCAAAGATAATAATTATTCTTACAAGAAAAATATTAACACATGTGTACTTTGTTATTTTACTCTCAGCTCTCAAAATTTTGAAACATTTATCAAACTAAAAACCTTAATCAATAGCTGTAAATTATAATAACCCGGTTATTACGAGAATTTGGATTTTACTAGAAGGAAAGTTCATGGTATCATCAAACTTGTTATTCGCGTATTTGAATCTAGATACTTTTATATGATGGACAAAACTTTAATATAAAGCGGAACTAGGGGAATTATTTAATACAATAACATAACTATTTTTTCTGACAAACGTAAAAACGTAACAAACGTTTCTTACGTTCTTTACGTTTCTTACGATTTTCTTTACGTTCTGACAAACGTAAAGAAAATCATATTTCTTCATAAATTCCATACTGCCCACTAGTAAAAAAATTCAAAAAAGTAGAGAAAAAACTTTTTACTCCAATCGCACAGAATTTCAATGTATCAAGCGAAAGAACAAAGTGTCCGAAAGAGAAACAAGAACTTCCCCAAAACACAAAAAACGAAACCAAACAGCGCGCGCAAAACCAACAACAATCGCTCTTGGCATCGTTTTCTTGGCGAGCGAACTCCCACGCCAAGATCCCAGCAACCCTACAACCCTGGACCGAACCATGTGCTTGTGGAGAAAAACAGGGTTGTATCCCAGAGCTGGCTTTAGAAGTAATTTAAGAGTGGCCGGAGCAACAACTACAGCTCTTGCTGAGCAAGTTTTGCGTTAACTTTCCGGTTCAGAAGCCGCGATTTTTATTGATAATTGAGTGGAGTTGTTGTTATTCTGCTTTGGGATAGCGTACTTTGTGATCTAGTGCTCTTTACATTTGTTCAGTCTCGGTGGTTTTTCACCGAGTTTTGTGTGGTTCCAATAGGAAGATTAGAAAACATCCTGTGTTGATTTCGTTTGATCAGTGTTGCCATGACAAGGATAACTTTCTACTGGTTGGTGGTTTTCATAGGCGGAGGTAAGTCCCTTGAAGTTTTTCAACTTTTTTTTACAACGGGATGTGGTCTTTTTTACTGGAAAAGAAGTTTCGAGTATACCCTTTTTTAAAATCTACCTCTGAAGTAGAATTCTCCAATTATTTAAATAAGCTAAGAATAATTATCTGACACCTCTTTTCAAGAGAAGCCAAAACCTTAGCAGGATCTATCTCTTGAATGGAACTAATTCTTGATGCAAAAATGAATAAGGAAGAAACATATTTAAAGTTTGATTTATTATCATGATAAGTCGATGAAAATTACATCTTTAAACAGTTTTAAAACAGTATTACATATTAAACAGATCTTTCATAAACATGAAAAGTTTTTAAGTGTATGGGAAGACAAAGAAATGACACTGTAGAGATTCCATCTTCATCCATATTTGTTTAATGGATATTACAATTCTGAATGAGTAAAAGTTCCAGCAATTGGTTTTCCTTGTGCACGAAGATCACAAGTATCTTGAATGCTTGAACTAATTTATCTCTAAACTGATACGTTATCATGGATTCCAAATGTTTTAGTTTTTATGATGGGCATCTATTGACCTCCCAATTTCCTCCATTGCTGGTTGACGTATTGATAGGTACTTCGAGTTAAAAGATAATCCTTCGTACGTATAACCGTTTGAGGTTCACTTATGCATAGCAATGGAATTATGATATAATCTTTTGAACTAATCGACGTTGTAACCAATGAAAGATCAAGGGCAGGAACACCAGTACTAGATAGATGTGGAATCCCTTTTACAGAAGTTTAAAAATTTAGGATTTTATTTTAATCACTAAAAAATACCAACCAATTTGCGATTTTAATGTTTGTTTTATTTATCGAGTCTTTAAAGATGTCAGATTAAAATAATTCAAAATGCTTTAGTTTATGATTATGGCAGTTTGATTTCTCAATAACTCTACCTGTTTTATTTTACATATGTCCTGAAAATAACTAGTAATTATGATAAAAAGGAATTATGCAAAAAAGATTCATCAGAAAGTTAGAGAGAATACTACTTTAAAAATTAACAACCAGGTTTTACTATCTGCTCTTCTCAAAATACTAGTATTTATAAAGACTATATATGTAATAAAAAGCTCAAAGATTTGATCAAGTTTGTGGGGTTTTTTTAACTATTCTGTTTTTATTTAAGCTGTTGAATTTGAACGCATCTGACATTGTTATTTGATGTAGGTATATAATTCTACTTTCACTTAAAAGAGAGAGTGGAAATTATAAAAAACATCAAAATTGAATGAATTCCTGAGACAAACTTTACGTTAGATCTATAACTATAAGATCACACAAAAGAAGATAATATTTTATTCATCTTATTTTTAATTAAGAAAGTAGTTTTACATTGTTGTTAAAAAAACTTTTGAAGATAAAAAAATAATTCACTTCCGTCCAAATTTGAAATTTTTCAAATATTAAGTGATTAATATTTGTCTAGACGGGGGGGGATCATTAAATTTTGCTCCAACTAAAAGATAAAAACAACTCAATTTTTAAATGAATTTTATTCAAGACATTTTCATCATTACATTACTTTACAACATAACATAAATTTAACTTTTAACATTTAAACACATGCACATCCATCAAAACTTTAGGCTCCTATCTAGTCAAAAGCGAAAACCGAGTTCCCCTTGAATTCAACCAAATGAAATATTTTTCATAAAAATCCAAGATTGAAGGAAACAAGTCTCTGCGAAAAAGCAAACAAGAAAAGACAGTAAGTTTGAAGAGTAATTATCGAAAATCCATTCTCAAACTTTTCCCTCCACCAAATACTCGATTAGTCTCCCAATTCAATCATTGGAAAGAAACTCGGCTTCTTAAATTTCCATTCGGTTTTTATGCTCCCCAATTCGTAATTAAGTTCACCAGCCTTATTTAATGATTGGGATGGGTTGTATGTTGGGGTTTGAAAATAGAAAAGAACGCCCAGCGATTGTGAGAACAATCCTAATGCTCCGTAATCACGGAATGGCCGCAGAGCCCAAGATTGATTTGGCTTCTGTTGATGATTTTTGAATGGGGATTTATTCGTTTGTTTACTTATACCGTTTGTGGGTGATTGGTTTGAAGTTTTAAGAGTCCATTGGGGGAAGATATTTGGAGAATTATTTGATGGATGATTCGTAAGTTTTCCCCTTTTGTAATCCAAGAGTCGTGGATGGAGTTTCAGTTATGATCAGAGTTTTCTAAATTGTTGAATTATATTAAGTTTGAAATTTGGTGAGTTGGATCCTAAGTTTTTTTAACTTAAAGTTTAACTGAAATGTAAGCCTAGTATGAAGAAAAAAGTATATAAAATATTAAATTAATTTTGGTGTTGACATGGTCTTCAGTTTCCATCCATCAAAAGATCATATTAAGAGATCATAGTTAGCTCAAAAGCTAAAAACAATTAAATCATCATTTTCCTACTAAACTGTCTAGTTCGGCTCTTTATGAACAATTTAAAAAATATATTTCTTAAAGCCTCTAACAAATTATTTATTGTTTCATTTGTAAGTTATTTTCAAAATTCCCAATCCTCTTTCTGATATAACCTTATCATGTATGCAATTGTGTCGACACTAAAAGGCATGGTAACAGCATATGCAGCATAGCAACAGCATAACTTTATCTTCCATTATCAGTTTCAGTTTGTTAATATGATGGGTTTATTTTATTATTTGAATCCTTTATTCTTACTAGTGCTTAAAGTATAAAAAAATGTAAGAAAAAGTTCATCGTTTTGATTTTACGATAGAAAGTGAAAAGTCAATATACTATTTTTCCCTCCCATATTCGACTGAGAAGACACGATACAAATTGAATTATATTTTTATATTGGTTACATTTTTCAACTAGAAGTAATATAGATTTTCATACTTTCATATTGCCTTAACAGAGCAACATAAAATCAGATTCCCTTTTCGAAACATTGTGTCTGTTGAAGTTTATTAAACTTATAGCAAATATTTTGATGAAATTCGCTGCAAATATTGTATCTATAGTTAGTTATTCTTAAATAATATCATTGAAATACTTTATTACATACAGACCTCTTTTACAGTTTTAACTTTTTATATAAGGCAAATGAATTAATGCTATTGATCAATTACTATTTATATTTTTTATTACTATTATTTACTGTTTACATTTTTACTAAATCATTAAGGAATATTTGTTAATTTTAATTTTGTTAAGAACAAAATTAATCTTTTAAAAGAAAATCCAGTATTTATAAAAATACATTATTTTTAATGAATCTGACTAATGAATATTGGGAAATAATTATTATTATGTTTCGCGCTATTTATTTTCTTTCTAATGATGAACTTAACAACAATTTTTTAGATCAATCAGTCATAAGTTTCTTATTTCATCTTTTCTTAAATACCTATAATATGGAAGGCTAAATTGTTATGACGATGGATAAAAATTTTTAAACACCTTTTATTGCAAAATATTAAAATCCCTTCTAAAAATCTAATAAATTTGTATTTTTCCATCAAACTTTATATTATTTTTGGTTCATTAAAGTAAAAAGCATTATACAATGCACTTTCAACCAGTACGATTTACTGAATACATAACACATTTTCTCCATATCGGCTTAAAACTAATTAAAAGTTGTTAATCAAATGCCATACTTTCTATTTCATTAATCAAATTTGCGGTGACAAAAATTGCTACTAAATTTAATAAACAACAGAAAAAACACGAAATCTAACTTTAGAGAGTTTCAGTTGATCCATAAATAATTGGGCCCACACTTCTCCGTCTAATCGAAACAAGGAACTTTTTTCTCGAGTTCAATACACGAATTTTTTCTCAAACCTCGCCTGGACGCAGCATGCTCTGGTTCACAAGAGATACAAAACGGCTTACACGCAGATTATCGGCATTACGTCTCCTAACAAGATGACAGCCGAAAGGGAAAAACCGAACTCCGAAAATCATAAAAAGAGAAACGCCAAAAGCTAACGAAAAACAACAAAATCATACATTTATGCCATAAGGGGTCTGGCGAAGGAAATCCAATGTTGAGCCTGTTTACTTTTCCTTTTATTCCCTCGCTTTTCTATCAGGTGTTTTTGATAAGTTGCGCTCGACAGAAGGAAGAAAGGAGTTGAATATGAGGCTGGTGTCAGTCTTTATTCTTTTTTTATCGTGAAAGTGGAAAGGACTGCGGTCAGAAATTTGAAAGCAAAGCGAAATTTGAAGGCGGGGATTTATTTTCCATTATCCTGCCAAAAAATAAATGCCAAATAGAAAGATAGAAAATCATATATTATCTTCTATCTATGGGGTGATCGTTTTTTCTTCTGGTGGACAGTTACAGTAATTCCGTTGTATTGGTAAGAGTCCTTAACATGTTATTTTTTTTTTTATAAATTTGAAATTTTTTTTTGTGTTTTCAATACTGATATTGATATAAATATGACATTTTAATTAAAAATATATTTGGAACTTCAAATTTATCAACATTAAAACCCAAGTTTTCCGTATTACTGACCTACAAAATGTCACAACCATGAAATTCCCCAATTCTTATTTAAAGTAGGAATGGATAACAATCTTACTTTTATTAAGTATGGAATACTTTTAAGATCCCTGGCAGTGTTTTTTATTACAAGTTACTTGGAGTTACATGAGTAAAACTTAGTACATATTCTGCTGAGAACTGAAATATATTAATAAAAAGTTTCAGAAACCGTGTTATTTAAAATGTTGAATTCCTCCGAAATAATTTCTTATGCTGCAAAAAAATCAAATTTGTTCGAAATGCGCCCTGAACTAACCAATTGTAAAACGAATTATCTCAAAAACTATATACCATTTAACAAACATATTTCCAATTTCCTTATGATTATTAAAAATCACAAAAATACATTCAAATTTAAATTTAATCTGTTTTACATAAATGGAATGTTTGTTTCCTCCATTTATTGCAAAATAATTTTCTTTCAAAGGAAAGATGATTACCTGTAACTGTAACGCACGGAGCGAAATGAAGTTAAACGCGACTGAATATAACTGAGAGATAAATTGGATGTAAATGCATAAAAGATGATACTTATGTTTGAAGTGATTTCGCTTTAAATCGAACAATTTTATTCGCATTAAGATAGTGACATCTGCCTTGAAACGCGTTATCGCAACCATTTTGTCGTTCTTTTTTATTATTTTCTTCTTTTCCTTTCGTTAAAAATTGATCACAATAGGATGGTCACGGAATTTTCTCGTTACTACATTCTTGGAGTGTTTCATAAGTTTTAAAACCTATCGCAATCAAAGTTCTTTTCTTTGCCTTAAATATCTAAAAGAGAGATTTACGCCCCACATAAATATACAAAGAATAATAAACTTTGTTAATAATAATAATAAAAATAGGGACCTGTCCAAGGCAAGCTTGTGCCTTTTGAAGGTACTTTCACAAATTCAACACCAGGAAAAGAATACTTTCACAATACACATTTTAATTAGAAAATTCTCTGATAAGCTATGTTATCTTAAATTTAAAATTGCCAAGACAATCTATACAAAATTTTAGTTAATTTTTAAGAATTATGCACATGTATATGTTGATTTTTTAATACATTAAAATTTTTACTTTCACAAGTTTGTTTACTGTTTAGACATTTTCACAAATTATTTCTTAATTTTCACAAAATAAGTAATTTTGAAGAAATCCTAGACATTCAACTCATCTTAGAAAAAGCTACTGCCTTTCCCAGTCCCTCTTAATTCATAATCCCCTTAAAATGCGTAGTTTTATCTATTTACAATGAATTTGTAGAATTAAAAATTTGCTATCAATTGCGCTGCAGCATATTGTTTAATTGCGTCCCACATCCCATAATCATTTTTAAAAAACTCTAAGAACGGTAACTAATTATTGGATATTATTAGTGAATTTATAGAACTAAAAATTTGCTTTATTACATCCCAGAGTTATTTAATTCTTATAAGGTTAAAACTCTTTGAAACTACTTATTTCCCGTTCAAAAAACTTGCAGGCATATTAAGTAGTAATTTGAATTTTTGAATATGAGAACAATAATTTTATCCTTCGAAAGTTTCTACTCCCTCACTAGACGTGCACACCAACCACTATTAAAGAGATCGTTATACTACACCGGACGTCTAAGTTCATTGGTCTCAAAAGGACATGATCTGAATCAATGCTTCTAGGTAGTGTTCGGAAGTCTTAAGTCTCTCTCTACCTAGCAATTCAAATTGGAGCGCTATTGTCTCGGTTATTAGTTCTGTCTTTTCGTTCGACTAATGCTCAGTATTTTTAGAGGAAGAATTGATTGTTAGTGAATAGGTAGGCTAGAGAGTAATAAACTCTAGTTATTTAAGACTCGAGTTTTTATTAATGAGGGTTCCGACTGATTTGCTGTTTTAGAAATGTCGGAAATGCCATAGCTTTGAAAGGGAATGGACTATAGGAAACATGTTCCTGATTTCTTTTCAAAATTATTTTGAGATGACCAAATGGGGTTCTGATTTGCAATGAAATCTCAGTTTATGTTGTGATAATACAGAGGAATGCATCAGAGGAAATTGTAAGCAAATTTCACAAATTTAAAATAAACTGGAAGTTTTAATATTACTAACCGAAATAAAATTGCTATTTACACAAAAAGTAGTTATATAACATTTAGAATTTTATTAAATTGACTTTTGATATTATTACTTATGGTAAATACGCAATACCTTTTTTAAAAAAAGTTAACTTTTATGCATATAAAAAATTTGATACTTCAAGCTTGCTTTGCTTAAACTTTGTTTTTCAAATGACCATGTCTGGTTCAGGCGTATGTTGATGTAATACTTCATTTATTATTTTAATTAATTAATAAATATTAATTTACTATTTTCTAATTAAAAGAATTTATAAACTGGGGAAAAAAGCAAATTTTTATGCATTTATAAAAACGCAAGTAAAAGTCCAAGTTTCATTCAGTCATTGAGTTTATGATGAAACTATCACCAACAAAAGAAATGGATACTTCAACTTCAATGGCATCAAGTTTCGAAAAAAAGCAAAATCATATTAAGTAAACTATCACATGAAATATTTGAAAGGTATTTCAGTCATGAAATAAGTCTCAAAAAATCTTTGTCACGTCTATCTGTTCCATTTCTCTTCAAGAATACTCATACCGATACTAAGACCAAGTCGAAAAGTTTTCCTGTACCCCTTTCATAAACCAACAAAAAGCCTTTCAAAAAGTATATTAAATTTCATTTGATGCTCTTGGTACCTCCAAAATACCAGTATATAAATCTTCCGAATGTTTTTGTTCTTTTCTCATACTTTTCTGGTCCTTGAAATTGGCCAAAGGTCTTTTGCGGTTCTGGAGGTATTGTTCATTTTTCTTCTGGAAAGAGATTTTTGGGAAAAGTCCGGAAGATAGCTTGTAGTATATTAATGCTATCTGAGATACTAACAAAAATGGATTTTAGGATACAGGATAGAAAACCCCAAATTTATAATATATTATGCTGTGTTAAAATGTTTACATTACTATAACCTCGATGGTCTTTTTATTTGAGAGCTTAAATATTTTCGTCTTCATCTTTTTAAAGTCGAATTTAAACTTGTTTGATACGTTATTTTTCACTCATGATATTTATTCACATTTAGATACCTTGATGATTATGATAATCTCAAGCATCCACACACGCATAACTTTGCTTAAACCTCATATTAATATGCATGGTTGATTCGTAAGAGTGTTATTGACTTGGTATAATTTTATTGTATGGGGCTTGCCCACTGGGTAAGACAAGTTTTTAAATTTTTAAACTTGTAAGGTTTACATAACCTAGAAAATTACACAATGCAAAGTAAAACTTACATAACAAGTAATAAATTACTTAATCTTTGATATTTTATTACATTTGAGAACAGTAGGATAGTATAATCAATCAGAAAACAAAGAGTAAAAGATTTAGGGGTATTTAAGATGTTTTGGTTGCCTGTCTATCTTTGTAAAACTCTCCAATTCACACATATTTGGCATGGGTTAAGATTTAAACTAATCAAGTTTCTCAAGAAATCTTTTTAAATTAATCAAGTAAATCTTTTTTAACAACTATTTAAATTTTGTTCCTGAAAGCAATTTAAATTTACACTTCAAGATAAAAATAAAACAAATTAGATAAAAAATGCACAATCTACAAAAGGAAGTTAATCATCAAGATTCTTTTAATGAACACTTACCAAAATTAATTTCTACCCCTTAATTTACAAGCAATCTATTAAAACATACGAGCATTTCTTTTTATTTTGAGAAGGTTAACCTTTAATAACGTAAAAATTCTGCGTGAAAACTTTTTTTAACTAGGATAATCTAATCCTCTCTTCTCAGCAAACAAATTTTCTCTCGTATCGTTCCATTGATTTACCTAATCAATATTCGTAAAACATCTGAAGTGTAAAATTACAGTTTGAATGACAGTTAAAAATTAATTTCATCACTCTATATATCTAAAAATTTTAACGCTGCTCAGAGAATAATTTTAAAAAAATCTGCCACGACGCAACGCCTTTAACTAAAGGAAAAATATTCTCTCCATCTTCCAGAAAAAAGAACAGCGGTATTTGGAATCTATTAATTAAAGGAACACATTTTTTGTAGATTAAAAAGTTCTTTCAAGTACTTCAAAGCACTTTTATTCAAACGATTTTTGGATGACTGCATTTTAATTGCTTGTTTTTTTTCTAAAAGAAAGCGAGCTTATTATTTCTGTCCTTAATTTTTCTTTTGCTGGTTTTTACTTTGCATCTTGATGCATTTTTTACGTCTTTGATATTGTTTTGAATTTGTTTATTTTGTAGATTTTTTAAGGTAAATATCTTTAAAAAAAAGCTTTACTTTAAAACCCCTTTCCAAGTATCAGCGTCTATTTCAATATGAAAAAATAATAGCACTTGATTTTGTGAGTCAGTAAATATCTTTAAATAAAAATTCTTTTGGTAAAAAACTAACGACGAGGCAAAAAAACTTAGCCAAACTTCCACAATCTTCAGACGGATCATAATTTAAAAAAAAATTATGACATTTTTAAGGGATCCTTTCATTTGCCCGACACTCAATTGTCCGACGTTCCTTGCCTGGCAATTCGACTTCCTTCCTTCCCGTTGTATCGCATTGGTGATGATGATGATGATGTCAGGCAAACGTAGCTGTTGGGCAACTGATTATCGGGATTTCTAACCAGACACCATTTTTAACTTACGTTAGATGTTCTTTAGTTAGAAAGCACAAAATTTCTTATTTTTATACCTAACTCTAAAATGAAATATTTAGTTCCTAATCACATTTTAGTGGGTGAGAATCTAAGACGTACAAATGATAATGTGTTAAAGTTTATACTCGTGGTGGTGGTGGTTAAAATTGTAGGTATTGAAAAATTTTCAGTACCTAAAAATTTAATTCAACAAAGCTCTGGTTGAATATTTTGTACTATTTGATATTCTGTACATGTCCGTAATTTATGACTACTACTAAACTATCTTTGAAATCCAAATTAAACTTCTTATAAGGAACACAAATGATAAAAAAAAAAACTCGGCAAGATTGCTAACGTATCTCGTATACAAAATTTATCCAGCATTATCATTTGTACCACCTTGGCTTTCTAACCTAGTACTCACAGTTTTGAATATTTCGAAAGTAGAACCCTAAGTTGAAAGTGTTGTATCCAACAACAAGTTTAGAATATAATTATCGATTAAGTTAGATGTAGACAAGGTAGTATACCTTGGATAGAGCTCTAGCTCAGATACGAGATGCATCAAGTCAGCAAAATATTTTTAACGAAATTGACCAATAATAACCCTAAATAACATCTAAGGTACCTGTACCCAATATGGACACCCTAAGGTAATTGAATTTTTTTTACCCCCATGAACACGTCATAGGACTCCCAAAATATAAGACCACTATCCCTGGACTGTTGACTATCATTATAAAAATTAGCAACCATGTAATTATTCTGGTTTTAATTTCAATGATAAAAACAAAAAATGTTTACAAGTGTCCATATTAGGAACCACCTGTCCCTATTATGGACATGCATGTCCATATTAGGGACAGGTGGATCTTATTGACCTACTACACAGGTATGGAAGAGCCACTCTTCCAATGAATTTTAGAGAAGAGGGGATAAACCTGTATTCACTGAAAAACCTGTAAAAAATGTACTTACACTCTTAATTTGTAATGTAATGTACGGATACAATAATTAAGATTTAAAATACGTATAAATATTAATTTATTATGAATTAGCTAAATAAAATAACATTAAACAGATAATTATTTTACAAATTTGTGAATCTGAAGATTTATTGGCTGTACTTCGATTGTGGACATAAGGTGTCCACAATGGGAACATGGCGTAGTTTTACTAAATCTTGAAATAAATAAATAAAGAAAAAAAATTTAAGCAATATACGCAATAGCAATCGGAAATACGTTTTATCAGCTTCCTAAAACACTCCACTTTTCAATATTTAAAGTAATTTTGCCACATCTAATAAGAATTTAAACTTATCTGTAATTACGATCACACACCACAAAAAAATAAGTTTCCTTCTAAATGGCGAACAGCGCGCTTTTTTGCACTTTCCAGGCTAAATTATCTTTTAAACTGCTTTTCTTCACGGTCATGAAGTGTTATCTCTCGATCAAATTTCTTACTTTTTAAGATATTAGAGGTGTCCATATTGAGAGCCCTGTCCATATTGGGTACAAGTACCTTAGTAAATTATCTGAAATCACCCGAAGTTTCGTCGAAGGCTTAAATATTGCCAAGCATCAGGCAATCCCATGGGTTCATCTACGTAGTTAGAAGAAAAATGGGTCCGTTTTAGGATCCTTCACAAAATTCCAATTCCCAAAAATGGACTCTTCACAAAATTCCAAATCAAAAATGGTTTGAAAATGGGTTTCTAGAGTGTTTTTATCGTTTTGGAATGGAATTTGCCAGTTTTGGACCCAATCCACAAAAGTTATGAATGCTGTGGTTGTACTGTGGGTCCTTCATTCTCACAAAATTCCTAAAACAAGACCCTTGCAGAAAAACCTGGATGAACCCCTGAATCCAAACTTTGCCCTGTAGTAAAGATATCCCAATCCCCTAACATTGACGTAATTTATGACTGTCCCTCATTCCATTTCCCCATTACGAAACAGAACCTTAAATAGACCTACCCCATAAACAACTACGCAATCATCATCATCTCATACCCCAATAATTTGGTACCTTCCCCATAAAGCGCATAAAAGTCCCATTCGAATACGATATCCATCTTCCACCATGATGTTCGACAGACCCTCTTCCCGAAACCGATTTCCGATAAACGTTCCCCCCACCCCCCAGAAACGTCTATTTCCTCTTCCAAATCGAAGAGCTGGTCGATGTTCCTTTTAGCGCCCTCCACCCTCCAGAGATTTGACCGGAAGTGGCTGGAGGAGTGATGGTTCGTTCCTTTATTATTTGGAATTCTTTCGTCCACCCCTGGCGTTGGTCACTTCTACCGGAGATTGAATTATAAGAATTCTTTTGCCGGGGAGAGTGGGCGTTAATTTGTAGGATGGCCGAATGATCTTTTTAGTCGTCTGTAGGGAACACAGGAGGATATTGATGGGGTTTTTTTTTTTGTGGCGTTGAGCTGTCTTTCGGGATAATTGTAAAATAGAAAAATTGGTTGTTTACAGAATGTCGTTCTGTTTGTGGGTTGAGTTTGTAGAATTATGGTTCCATATGTTTATTGATTGAGTTTTCTTGGCACATTTTAGACTTATTTATGAAATATGAGCTGGTTAGAATAAAGTGGTAAAAGTCCACTGAGTATGCTGTAGTAAGTAAAGCCCTGGATGAAGCAACGTTACTTGGAAAGCTTTTATATCCAGGGCTTTAGTAATAAGTAACCCTGTTCATGAATGTTTTCGAATAAAACGTTTCACTTGCCCATGGATTTTTAAAATGAAGCTTTTAAATTTGAGGGGAAAATATCAAAATTCAATAATGAATCAGTGAATTTCAGTGAAAATTTTAGTATCTACAATTTTATTACGCGCTCCTTATGTTAATCTTTCCCCAAAATTCCAGTAATGCTAACATTACTCTTGTCCTTGTTGTTGTGTACATGTCTTTGTTTATCAAGCTGTAGAGGATATAATCAAGTGTCTCTTAAATAGTTTTTGGTCACTTTTTTAGGAATTTTCCCGAAAGAGGAGAAAATTCCTAATAGAATTCCAGTTATTCTATTCAGATTCGAAAAGTTTCCTCCCATATGTTAGTAAACAAGAAGTGTACTTAAACAAATTAGATTTTCAGTGTGATGAATAAGTTAGATTCTATGTACAAAATGTAATTTATACAACAATTTTCAATTAAACATGCTTTTCAAGCTCAAGGAAAATAGGCAAACAAGGTAACTTGAATGCAATATGAGTTAGAATATATTCAAAATGCATTATTTATAAAAGTGTTTAATCAGGTACATGAAATGAAAATATGTTGGAATGAAATGAATGGAATATTCATGGAAATGTGTTGGAATTTTTCTATGATGGTTTTCTTGGAAAACTTTGAACAAAAGTTAAATAATAAAGTTTTGGATAGATTAAAATCCTTTTGACAGATTCTCACAAAGAAGGTCTTGAAAATATTTCAATTACATTATCAACTTTTTAGTTTATTATGAATAAATTTGAATTTGTTGAATTTTTCGTAGACAGACGTTTTAGAATACTGTTAAATTTTACACAAATTTATTTCTCCTGCGTCCCACCTGAATGATGTTAGACATGCTTGTTATTCTGTCACTTTCAGCACCGTCTGATTCAAGATCTAATCTTTCGGACGAAAAGCATCAAAAAGAACACTTTTTCAATGCATCAACTCTCCCCCCTCAATTTCCTTCTGTTGGAACGTTTAAAATAATTTCCGCACCCCATCTTTCAGCCCTGAGGAGAAGCGCTGTCTCGAGAATTTCCTTAACCACGGATGGCAACAAAGCCGAAATCGTTTTAGCTCAAACGATATTTCCGTCCAAGGTTGATTGTGTCGCCTTTTTTGGAATTTTTCCCGCCTTGACTTCATTCAGCCGCAGTCAGGAGGCAAGCCTTCAAAAGAAGAGTTCGGGGAGGTTTTTCTTCGGAAAAATAAACATAATAAACACCCAAAAAAACCTAAAGATTGAAAATAGAAATGCGGATTCTGGAGTTGGGTGGTGCTTATTTTTCCAGTTTTGGAGGATTTTTTTTTGTGAAATTTTTCTCCATACAAATGTTTTAGAACGTCGCGGGAAGGATTCTGGAATATATTCCAAACTTCTCTTGACCTCCGTTGGAAAAAAAAATAAGGATAATACCTGGGGAACAGAAGTAGGGTAATATATTTTTATTCCTTCAGTATATGCTTTCAAGAAGGCATTTCTTGAAATATGTATTTCAGAGTTCATATATTCTAGGGAATAAAACTAATCCAATATAACAAAAGTCTAATCCTGACTTTTCAAATGGTATACGTACATCATTCTCGGAAGCTATTTGTGTTTGAATTCTGTTATTTGTTGCTCCCCATGAAAAATACAATTTATATTTCTTATTTATCTTTTCAATTTTGTTCTATCTTTTAACCTATCAGTTTTTTTCTCACATATAGATTCTCGTCAAAATCTGAAGGGAAATCTGAGAAAATCTGTCAAGGGAAAATATGCATGATGCACTTTATGGATTTGTGTACTTTCAGATCAATATTTCAAAATATAAATTAAAATTCTCGTAGTTCATTTGGTTATGAATTTTGGGTTGCTATTTAATTATTTTCCTATCATTGGATATATGATAGCTTCCTGAATATTTTCCTTTCACCTTTAATAGGGAACTACTCGTACATAAAACTTTCCTTAAAGCAAAATACTCAAACATAAGTCATAAAACATCAGTCTAAGAAATTTGATCATATTTCTTAAGAATTTTTTCTAAGTAAATTTCCGAATTCTTCGAAAGATGTTTTCTAAGCGACAGCTTTTCTTCAGTCATGCAACTCATTGAAAACAATGTGACATTTTCTGAACAGATGCAGCAAGTCTTGACATTTATATAATTCATTCAATGTTGACTTTAGTAAAACCAAAGATATAACTTTCGAGTCCTCTTTATAAGAGAAGAATCATAAACCTAAACCTCGTTAGGTGGATACACCGTTACTAAGCGAACTGACGTCATTTCCAAGTTGCTCGACTCCACCCTTGAACTACCCACTTTAGATTTCTCCCTTGTACTACAACTTCTAAAATGAAAAAGAACGGAACAACTCCTCATGGAGCACCAATGAGTAACGTAGGCTCATAACGGAAACAAATTATTTAAAACATTCAAAAATTTAATTTTCATCATAGAATCCATACCTAAGTTATAAATTATAGACAACTCCCCCAATCAAAGGGCAAAAGAATTATTAATTAATGATCCCTGAACAAGTTTCTCTCAGTTACTCCCTCCTCGATTCAGAACAAGCAGATCTCTTCACCACTCAGTCAGAGAATAATTTTTAATTTATAAATGGCAACACCGCTCACTCGCATATCTCAGACGATCTTGTCTCGGCTCATAAAGTAGGCTCGCCCGAGAGGGTTCTTAATTTGCATAACTTCATTTCGGTTTTAAAGGGGTTGAGTTGTTCGCTGCCTGAGTGTTTGTTCCCCGTGGAATTTATTCAGGTTGGAGGGTATATCGATTTTTATTGAAGGTGTCGTTGTTGTTGACGGGTTTTCGTTCGGAAGCGTGAATTTTGATGTCGTGTTAATTTATAGAATTATCTTATTTGTTTCACAGACGGGATGGATGTATTTGTAGAAACTAGGGGGGAGTGAAATCAAATCATGTTGGTTTTATTCAACGCTGAGTATTTTCGTGAATGTTTATCATCTACATAATAGTAGTATTTTGTTCTTTTGTTGAGTCTTTTAACGAAACATCAAAGCATTTATTGCAATACTTGCTAGAGTTGGAAAGTCTTCCACATCAAACTTAAATTCTTGAATAGAACCGTTTTATTCTAATATTTAAGACTAACTTTTAAGTACAAGAATCAGGCAGTAGAGTTTTATCAGAATACTATCCTAAAATAAATGGCATAATTACTCAAACACCATATCCTTTACTATAAACACTAACGATTTTTTATAAAGAAATGTCTAACCAATTTTAAGTAATATTTGACATTTTTTTGGAATTAAATTTGATATTTTTATAAAGTATGATCAAAGCTTTGTTTCTTTCCTAAATACTCTCGCATATTGTATACTAAAGTTAAATTCCCAATTTCTTGACTAGACCTGCAAAAATATTGTTATGTAAAAGGTCATTTATTTTGATTGTTTCCTGATTTTAGAACATCATAGCTCCAAGACTCCAGTTCTATAATTCCAAGGGCAGTTTTGTCTACTACTTTTTGAACTACATTATGTTATAGCTTTTTTATTTTTTATGCTACTTTACTATAAATTTAAATTTAAATGTCTACAGTCAGAAGGAGGAACTTGGCATTTACTTTAAAATAATTTTGTACAACCTATTCATTATTACAACACTAACTTGCAGATAAATATATTTTTTCTGTCCCTTTAACATTACAAGAATCTCTTATTAGAAATAATAAATAACGAACCGAGAAGACTTTTCTGCCTCATGCTTCTAAAAACTCAAAAGAAAAGACCTAAGTATTGGATTCTGATCTTGTTGAGGTTGTGCACATTCGGTTTCATAGCTCTGACGAAAACTCATAAAAAAGCGTAGGCATAACACGTTCTACTGGTTTTCCGACACCCAACCTTACAAAGAATCTTCCTGAAAAAAACATTCCAAAGCCTATTTTTCACCTTCCTTCAAGCTATAAACCTATCGATCATCAAAATCAATCATTTTGGTATACAAACCCACAATACACCTAGAGGCTAATAATTATACCAAACACCAGGCCTCAACTTCCTCGCCAAAACAGGACAGGATATACAACTTAACACAACACTAGCCCAATGGCCACAAAAATCAGTATCGGAATGATGGAACAAGTTTCGATTGATGGTATATATATAATTCCTCCCAAAATCAGGTCAGCAAAAATGTTATTCCTTTCTTTATTTCTGTCCATGCGGATGAATCTTCGTTTTCGTAATTGAGCTCGGAACCAGTCGGACGACTTTCGACCGGTTCGGGGAGTTGAGTTTAGTTGTTCACTTTCGGTTTTTGGAGGACGAAAGCGAGTCGGAATTCGGTGGTTTCCCTTTCCTTTTCCAGGCGTGTCGAAGTAATTGGATCACAGGGCGTTACGTAGAACGGTGGCTGCTGCTCTGAAGCGTGAATTCGAAAGTGTGTAGTAACAAGTACGGTGTGTGCTTATGGGCAATTTTCGCATTCTAGGTGGATTCCGGAAGTTTTTTGAAGAATTTCTTCCGATATTTCCAGATAAGAGTTGTAGAGCTGGTTTTCTCGTATATAGACTGCCTTCTTTTCACGATGAATGACCACTTCTTTTATCAGACGGCTGTCTTGTTTGAATCAAAGCTTAGTTTCTACTTGAAAGGAAATTGGTTGAAATAAGAATATGTATCAAGCTGAGGTCATTTTAATGTTCCGGAGTCCTATTTTACAAAATGGAGAATTTAGGAGGTAGACTCTGATGGGCTAGCTGGAGACTTTGGGGGGGGCATATTGTCCCTCTAGCATTGAAAGCAATATTTTCCATTATAAAAATGGAATATTACTAAGAAAATGGGAAGGTGGCTTTGTAATCTGCCACGTAAATCCGCCCATATCGGAAGAATGTGTTTAGTAAATTTTAGGTTATATGTTCTCTTTTACAGTTAAAAAAAATATTATTTCCGTAAGATTTTCAGTACGAAATTCAGAAAAATGGGGGAAAGATGATTTTCAAACATTGAGAATTCTGGTTTAGCTAAAGGGGCTCTATGCCCGTTTTACCCACTTGATTCAACGCTGAAGCAACCTTTCAGTTCAATAGTTTTTGGGAGCTATCCAAAGCTCTATATTAGTTGAAGATTAAAGATTGGGGGGGGGGGAGTATAGGAGCGGGCCGCTTCGTTTATCTTCTTCCTATTTTTCTATCCAATTGTTTTATTTTATTTTTGATGATTTTATTTAATTACTGCTTATCTTTTTATCAAGATTCCTGATCTTCTAGGTCTTCAACTTCATTTTCTGATTCCTTCATTGCTTCTATCTTCCTATATTAGTTGTCTGAAATAATCATGAGTGCATGGAAGCTGAAATAATGTGTGTAATTCAGGTTCAACTTCTGTAGGGAACCAGAATTACCAAACATTTTTAGCAATTGTGGATATGCTTCAAACTATTGCAGGAAAATAATATGCTTTTTCCACCATAACACTACATTTCGCTGCTGCCAGAGTATGATATTTACAGGAATTCGTTTCAGAAGACATTTATTCAGTTCATATTAACTTCCTAGAAGGGTCACTTACAGCTGGATCCGCTCCTGGTATTGAACCTCACATCATATTTAATTCAGCCAGTCCCAGTGAATCTGACTCCCTACTTTGATTAATCCAAGCTTCGCAATCCCCAACCTCAAACAGACCTCCGCAAACCACTCCTTCCCCACCCCATCAAAAGCCACTTCGTCACCCCATTTGTCACCCGGCCTCTTTAATTAACCCAGCAGCTCCAAATGACTTTGCACCACCGGTACCCTGTTTTTATTCGACAGACCCCGGTTGCCAGTGGCGATCATTTCCTTTCCATGTAGTATTATTGGACATCAGCCAACGCCCGGAGGTGGAAAGTTCCTCAGGGGGTGCCGAAAAACGTTCTTTTATTCGAAAACAGAAATCGAAAATTTTCCCGTCATCACAGGTGGGCCATCGATTGGGGGGGGGTCCGATAAACACGTGACCAGTCGAATGGAGAATCCGAGTTTTCTGTCGAGTTCCTTTGGGATGTGGTGAAAGGAGCTTAAGTTTATTTCTTGAAATCTCTTTTCGATTGTTTTTATCACTTTAGGAGTCTTTTTGGTTCCATAGAAGGAGTTCTCATAGGGGTTTAGAGCAGTCTGTGAAGTTTTCCTCGATGTTGAAGTGTTTACTTCGTTGAGGAAAACATCCGGATTTATTTCTTCTCTCTTTCTCCTTGACCGACTAACCCGGAATCTCTGACGTATCATCACGTAACGATGGTTTTTGGGAGTTCTTTTTCAAGTAAAACAAAATAAAATAATCGTATTATACATGTAGTATGAAAACATCATACCAATGTCCAACAGTTTTACCAGTCATTCAGTTTTTTGGGAATTTGTTTAATTTTTTAGGTTGAATTGCATTTTTTGGTAGTAATTAATAATAACTTAACTTTTTTTATCAAGCCAGATGTATTTTATTCCATATCAATTGCATTTGTTTTAAAACGAATGAATTATTTTCTATTGAAAATAAAATCGAAAAATATTATAATTCAATATTATTAGGGGTTCTGTAAAACTTGAACATTGTCAAACGGGTTCCGTGAGGATGGAAAGGTTGGGAAACGCTGTCGTAAACCATCAGCTTAAAAAGTATGTTTATTTAAGTAGGATCATAGCGTACAAAAAATAGAAATTAATAAATTTGAGTTACACTTAAAATCTTTAAAATGCCCCCTATGCTTCTTAACACATATCAATACAAAAATTTATTTCGAAAATAATATTTTAAAATGTCCTTAAACACACCCAATTTTTTTTTTAAATGCGTATTGCTATATTTCTGACGCGCTCTCACAACATTGGCATCAAAATCAATTTGGCATTTTTACAGTACTTAAAACAGCCAAGTACCGAATAAAAAATCAATAAATACGTGACTGCTTGAGTGGTAAAAAAGAGGAATTGTATTTTTCAGGTCTCCGTGGGGAAAAAGATGGCAGGGATTATAGTTTTCGTCGGAAAATCTCTTTTGTATTGTTTCTTACTTCCCTGGATGGACCCAAATGCTTGGTCTGAGTAGGTTCATGCTTTGGAAAGAAATGCCCACTCTAGGGCGCAATGTCTTGGATAAGTGGAATTGACGTTTTGCGACAGTTCTTGTGGAAGTGGACATTGGAGTTTTGGTTGATTTTTTATAGCGAATAGAAAATAAAGATCCATATGTTGTTACCGAAAACTAACTATATAGTTTCCGAAAGCTTTTGTTTAGTAAGTTGGGAAATTTTGATTTCCACCATGAATCCTTTTCTATGCAAAAAATATTCATGTTTATTTGTTACGGGAAATGTGATAAATACTCATTGATAAATACCACTGAATTTATCACATTGCCCGCCTCAACTTGGGCATTATTAATACTAATGCCCGGTTTATCACTTTTCCCGTAACATTTATATTCAAGCACATGGTAAATGCATATCATCTTATGTGAGACTAATTTTGTGTAATATTTTTCAATTACTTTGAAAAAATTTTCATCACAAAATTTCATCATGAAAAATCAGATTTTTGGCAAAAAGTATTGAGTAAAAAAGTTTTACTTATTGAGAATTTAAAATAGGCAGGTAGAAGTCGGAAGAAAACTATGCTTTGTAGAAGTATAGTAGTTTTTGTGCATATTTTGTGTACTTAACGCAAATAATATTTCTGTGCAGAGTTCGGGTAGTCTTGTTGAACACACCCCGTGCTTGATAATTCGAAACCTTTGTGAAGTTAAATTAGTTTAAGAAATTTAAGAGGACAGATTCGCTTGTAATTGTTTAACTGCAATTGTGCAAATGTTTTTAGTCTTTTTCCTAAGGGCGAGCGCGCGCGGGCGACTTTTGTCACGGTGACAAAGAAAAAAACAACGTTGCTAAGGCTGTTGTTAGGGGCGGGAACTAGAAGCATCCAATAGAAGCATTCGCACATGACATCACTGGAGGATAAAAACAACGTTGCTATGGCCGTTGTAGGGTAAAGTCATGTGATTGAAAATGCTCTATTGTTTTCTAATGATATTTTTGATACTAGTAATCCTGGTCGCCGTGACTTTAGTCGCTAGTGCGCGCCCAGCCTAAGTTGGCCAATTTCCCCATTGAGGTTGTCGGTTTACCAAAGTTCTTGCTTAAAGAACTTTAAATCTATGATTGAATTTTAATTACAAATTAGTACCCACAACACATCCCAGCTCTCATGATTGGAATAAACATTCTAATTCACCCTTATCTCTCTAACACGTAGAACCCTACTTCGAGAATTAAACAAATCCAGTGAACTAAGACACACGCGAATTCCAACTGATGACATCTCCAATCCTTTAAAGCCACCTTCTCATCAAGATGCTACTATCCCACTGTGACCACCCAACCGAAACGGCTTCTCTAAGATCTTTATTTGTATTCACCTTAATGAAACTCGGTAGTAATGAATTTAATCACGAAAAACCTCGCTTTTCGCGAGTCTGGGAACGTTCGCATGTTTGCCATGATGTTTTGGATGTAGGTTCTGGCTCTGAAATTAAAGGGCTTGGCTCGCACCGTGCTAATATCTCGCAGCATGCATGTTCCGGGGTGTATTCATTTTCTGCTTCGTTTAGTGGGAACATGTACCGGAACTAATTTTCTCATTTGCAGAATTGCATAGAGTGCGTCAGGAATGGATTGTAGGTTCCGGAGGTTACTGTCCATCCACGTATCGGGGGAATTGCTTGGAATAGATTGCATTGGTATGCGTGGGGCATGAGCCTTTGTGTTTGATAAGCCTGCAGTTTTATACCTCATTTAGTTCCTGTCATATTGGTATTGAATTAATTCTCCGTGCTTCCAAGCTGTTGCTATGTTGTATCGAGTTTTCAAAACTTTAAATTTTATTTTGTGATAGATTGATTTAATATTCACTATTGGAATATGGAAATTATCACATAATCTTTGGTCCATGTACAATGAATGTAAATGTGCAAACATCAAGGTAATGAATTCATTTTCGAGATGTCTGAAATTTATATATGTTTATTTATTTTATATCCTTTAAAAAGTTTGAAAATTTCTCATTACTAAAATTAATCCTTTTGAAAAATAGTTTATGTTGAAAGTGATGTTAAAACGTTTAGATTATTTGAGAAGATTGGGAAAATTAGAAATTCTTAAAAGCAATGATATTTTATATCCGTTTTTCAATTACTGAATTATTTATGGTATGTGGTTTGGGGATAATATGTAATATGAAATGTAAAACGTCATGAACAGGCAATGCCTTCTCATTAAAACCTTTTTATTCTTCTCTGCTCTGTGTCTCAAGCAAATTTTCTTAAATTGAGCAGTCTGATTCGAATAACCTAAAATAAAATAAAATGCAATCAAAAGGGCTGAATAATATGAGGGTAAGAGGTTTCATGCAATTATTATCTGCAAACAGTTTGTTAACTTCATTTAACTTTATGCAGTGAATAATTTAGCATTAGAAACTATCCTAATAGAATAGACTAAAAAATTTCACTTCCTTCTTACCACTTTTTCTAAATCCACGCTGACATGCATGCATCTTCCATAATTCTCAAAGATTTACGAAAGCTCTCTAAACCCCATTTTTCTAGCACACAACTACTAACGAGGACGTTGCCACCAACGAGAAAATAATGACAAACGATCCTCCTCCTACTCCTCACGCACGAGAAATCAATGCCAGAAAAAAAAACTCCTAATCAAATAAGAAAGCAAAAAACATTTCCTTCAAAGTGGCAACATGGAGGATCAGCGTCTTATTTTACCACCAGTCATTAACCCTTTAAAAGTTTGACTAGGAAATTGCTTGTACTAGTTTTCCAGACGCTTCGGTGAGAAGAAAAAATGTAGCTTAGCTTAACGGTACGTTAGTCAAAGACAGCCGAGAAGGTTCCGAGCTTGTGTCGGTGGGTTTAAAAACAATTACTTTCTTTTTAAACACTTCGATGAAAGACAAAAGGGGATTCTGAGCTGGTTGTTCTGTGTACGCCGTGGTTAATAGTTTTTAAAGTAATTCCCTTTGTGCAGGAATTAAGCTGTCTTGTGGTGCGATTTTAGCGGGAAAATAAAGATTTTTTTTTCACCATTTTGTCTTTAAATTCAAAGAGTATTTCACTAGTTGAGACAACATGGAAATCCAAGCGAATACCACCTATCAGTTTACAAACAAAAATAATTAGGGAAGCTTTGGAAATTTTTTAACATGGAAATATTTCTAATAGGAAAGAGAAGAGGCTTGCCATTCTAAGCAAATGGTGCCCGGCTCTTATGAAATGCAGGATCAAGACATTCCAATAATGATGGATCTGATTCATTTTCTCATTCTCACATGGAGTTTGCACACGTATTATTTAATTTAATTGTAATCGTTTACTTTGGCCTTTAGTTTTTGATGACGGTTTTTCCACTGAGGAAACCTTCCGAAGCTTAGGGTGAAACATCTGGGGAATAGTAGGCCACGGTCTGTAATCTTTAAAATTCCTTAAACAAATATTAATGATTTTGGCCGTGAAAATTTACATCACATTATTTTTTTTTCTTTATTTGAATACAGCGCATACAATTTTTTTCAATGGTTGGGCCAAATTTACCCCAATTGAAAGTACTTCATTTAATAGAAAACTATGATGTCATAGAAACAAACATAAAAATTAAAAGAGTTTTAAGAATGAATTCTTTACGAGACATATTAAATGCTTAGACAAAAAAAAAACCGAATACTTTCTCAAATGGCTTAGCTTATTTGAAAAGACTAACCATTCATCTTTTCAAGCTCATCATGGCGAGAAAATTCATGTGACAATTAGCGTTAATTATTTTTGGGGTTTCATAAAATAAAGCACGTTCCCCCCTAACCCATTCCATACATAAAAAAAATTCAAGGCTTTAAGAATCAAACGCAACAAAAAATATCTTCATTCTAATAAACGGTTTCATTCGTCTTCCGCTAATTAAATTCTTCCCTGTCACTGAAACAGTATTGTACCGAAAGAATATTTTAATTAATCATGTAAAAGTCATCCGAACTAAATTAGTTTTTAGCCATTTCGAACTCCAGAAAAAGTAACTTTTTCTTTTTTTCGCTTCTGCAATTACCACGGGGTATCATAATCTCATACATTCTCCCTCCCCATTGTTGGGAAAAGCGTATCTAATTTCCAAGTGAAATCTATCCGGCGAACGCCATTTTTCCATTCGAACTTCTGGAACACCGCAGAATGCCAAGAATAATGACGGTACTGGAAAAGGACTGCGCAACAAAAGAGGAATAATTAACTCCAGGGTTCGGATCTCTCTAGTCCCGAAGTCTTCTTCTTCTCAGAAGCTAATTAGGCCTAGTTAATGATTTACTGTCTCTCCAAAAAACCGTTTGTTAGAGGCAAAAAGTTGTTAATTGAGTACGCTTAGTGGCAACGTTGTTGTGAGACTATTCACTTTGTTTCTTGATGAAATGGGGAATTTTAGGGATTTTTTTTGTAAAGAAACCGTAATTAGTTCTGTCATTCAGTTAGTTGGGTAAATTATGTTGTAACATGTCACTTGTCTTATTTATTGGGGTTTGGGGGCTTCATGCTTAAGTGGTTGCGTTTTCAATGGGTATTGGAATGGCCTTTTCGCTAATTGATAGATCTTTACAACGCTTCTAGCTGTTGAATGTTGTTGTTTTAGGGGTCAGTTGATTTCGGGGCCGTTACTGACAAGTTGATTGAGTTTCATTGTCAACTGGTCGTTAAAGCCATCAATTATTTCTGAGCCACTCATCTAGTCATGACAAACGGAACTCTAAATATATCGAATCATTCTTGTGACATTAAATATATTTGGTTAACGACAGGTGTAGTCTTGGTCAATTGGAAATGTAGTAAATGTTCACTGAAGGGACTCACTCACGCATTTAATCGTTTAGGATACAATTTTATCGATGATTTCAATTTCCCTCCATTTTAGTAGTACTGTGAAGAAAATTACCTTATTACAAATTATTACTTTATTATCAATTCCTTATGCTCTTTTTCTTGTTTATTCCCTATTTCTCCTATTTTCTATTTCTTTCTCCTTCATTTGCATTCTCCCCTATAATTTTTCTTTTATTCTTTTTTCTGTCTTATTTACTCATCTCTCTAGCCATCACTCTTTTCTTAATTGCTTCTTTTCTCTTATTCTGTTTTTCTCGCTAATATATTTTCTGTATACGTAATTATTCTTTCTTTCTCTTTTATCATCCATTCCCTAAAATGGAATTTAAGTTATATCAATTTAATATTGTTACACATACTGTGCATTGAATTAATTATCTTTAAATTCACTTTATTTGAAATACTCCGTCGGTGTTCCTTGTTCTTTGTGCATTCTATCTATGCGTTCAATCTCTGTATTGTATGGCGTTAGAGTTAGGATAATGCCCAAACCACTGTTGCATCTAAATTAGTGTTAAAAAATTTATAGTTTTAAAATCATTGGTTACCTACTGTTCCAAAGCTCGCAGACGAGCATTCGCTATCTTGTTATTCATTTCAAGAAGAAAAGAATCCAGAACAATGGCCGGCTTTTCACCTCTGATGTTTCACCCCAGACTGTCCGTACCAGTTTCCTGATCCCACCACATCCATCTTGCGCAAACATGCGACCGCAAACAACCAAAAACCGATTCAAAATGTCAACCGCAGTTTCCCGGTCACAGTTACGCACCCGCCAGAGAATTTCGCATATAACGTGAGGCTCGGAAGTTAGCGCCGCTTGACAAACTAAAATGAGGATGACTAATGCTCTTTCCGACTGAATATTTCGCGAATTCATTCAGGAGTGGGCTTAATGGGATTCTAATTTCCATTTCGCTCTGTTCTTTGGAGATTCCAGAGGAATTCCTCGTCTTCATTTCGAGAGTTAAAACCATCTTTTATGAGCTGAATATGAATAGGCCATGGGGAAAAAAATTCTCGGTATTAAATTAAATTCTTCTGCGAAATGGAAGCAGTTGCTGTCTGTCAAAGTTTTGGAGAGGAATTATTCTTTTTCCTTGCTGACTAGGTGCTTAGAAGGAGAACGAATGCGAAATTTTTTTGAAGGTGGTTATGTTATTTGAAACATTACTCCCTTCTACATTTCACTTTTGGATTTCACTAGTGGGTTTCTTGTTGTTCTTTAAATTGGACCATTTATCTAGGACTAGCTGATATGCCCGCCGTTGCTCGGGGGATAAAATGCTTATCAAACTGTGTGTTAAAATAAATAAGAATTATCGTATAGATGTAAAAGAGTCAACAGTCTTTCCGCTAGGATTCTTTTTTGATGCCATACCACTTCGTTAAGATGTAAAAAAACCCTTTAAAAATACCATCTGTTTAGATTTAATGTGTGAAATCCCCATCCCCTTTTTTAAATCAAATAGAAAAAAAAGTCAGGGGACCTTCTGAACCCCATTATTTTTTCCTCTTTTGTCCTTTTCTCCCTCCATCCATTTCTCTGCAATTGGTATAAATGTATATTTGAGGCAAATTTCTCCGCCTTCGCTCACAATAAAGATATATTATTGAACAGCAATGTCTGTAGATAAAACTTATTTCCCCCTCTTCCCGCTAAATTTTTATAAAATACAAGACAATTAAATATACTACATACTTTTATACTTTTTTAAGATCTTAAAAAACCGGTTTAGAATTAGTGTTTATAACCATTTTTTACTAATGATTTTTTTTTAATCATGGGGAGACCCCCTGAACCCCCCTTTGCTGATTTATCACCAACTCATTCATTGAAAGAAATTTCTAACATGAAATAAAAGTAATCATTTGAATCGACACTGAAAATGCATGTGATAAAATATTGTTTAATTTGAACTTTGCTGGAAATACTTAAATTTGATTAAATACAAAAAAGAATAAAATTTTTCAGTGGAACGGTTTTTGGTTATCATAAAAAAATTATTTAATCATTAAAAATTGTTTCTTTATCATATTTTTTAAAAATTCACCTGTTGTAAAACATTTCAAAATAAATATTTCCAACAATAGAGGTTTTGCGTGTCCTGGAAAGAGCAATAACCGCAATAAATTTAACATTGAAGGCTAAGCATAAGAATTTAGAAAAGGGACAAAAAAGGCTCCTTGGAATGCATTGATTCAGAAAATTCTTTTTCGCAAACCTTCCTGGTTGTGTGAGGAACAACATGCTAAAATTTCATAACAATCACATTAATAATGTGGGTGCTAGGATCCAAAATCTAAAAACGGGAGTGAATATTCAAACCCCCTTGCACCCCCTCCAGAATGGAATATCGAAAAATCCAGAAATTACTTTCTTTGAAATTCTCTCAAGAAGGTATCAACAACAGTTCAATTCGTAATATCGATTTCTCGGTATTGTTTTCTTCGAAAATATAAAACTTGGTTTATGCTCAGCAAAAACGGGTTTTTGGAATATTCAGACCTCTTAAAATTCGAATATCCAAAATCTGAAAAATGCCTTTCGAGAAATTGTTGCTAGGTACCTTCCTGCGAAATAACAAAGATCTGGGGTCATTTGGGACACTGCTGGGCTCAAAAACGTCGAAAACGCTCCAAACCCCCCTGTGGGTCAGAAAAAAGAAATTTCGAAAAATCCCTTCTTAGTGCGCGTATACACCGTGAGGTCTTCGACCCTACCAAGTTTCGAGTCTTTAGCCCCGGTAGATTTTGCTGTGCGTTGCTGAGTGAGTGAGTGAGTGAGTGAGTGGTAAAGCTCTTTTATTATTATAGATGACACCTTGTACAGGGTCATTCCATGTCAAATCAACACACTTTTTGGCATGACCACCTCGGATTTTCTTGAAATTTGGTACACATGTTCTACTTATAGCAACTCTGAAAAGTACCAACTTTCATCAAAAAATATTAATTGGTTCTGGAATGCCCGCCGTTGCTCGGGGGACAAAAGGCTTATCAAACTGTGTGTTAAAATAAATAAGAATTATCGTTTAGATGCAATAGAGTCAGCAGTCTTCCCGCTAGGATTCTTTTTTGATGCCATACCACTTCGTTAAGATGTAAAAAAAAAACTTTAAAAATACCACCTGTTTAGATTTAATGTGTGAAATCCCCATCCCCGTTTTTAAAGAGTAATTTTTCAAAATAGAAAAAAAAGTCAGGGGACCTTCTGAACCCCATTATTTTTTTCTCTTTTGTCCTTTTCTCCCTCCATCCATTTCTGCAATTTGTATAAATGTATATTTGAGGCAAATTTCTCCACCTTCGCTTCACAATAAAGATATATTATAGAACAGCAATGTCTATAGATAAAACTTATTTCCCCCTCATCCCGATAAATTTTTATAAAATACAAAACAATTAAATATACTACATACTTTTATACTTTTTTAAGATGTTAAACAAAATCTTAAAAAAACCGGTTTATAATTAGTGTTAATAACCATTTTTTAGTAATGATAATTTTTTATAAATCAGGGGAGACCCCCTGAACCCCCCTTTGCTGATTTATCACCAACTCATTCATTGAAAGAAATTTCAAACATGAAATAAAAGTAAACATCATTTGAAGCGATACCAACTACTGAAAATGCCTCTGTTTGATTTGAATTTTGCTGGAAATACTTAAATTTGATTAAATAGAAAAAAGAATGAAATTTTTCAGTGGAACGGTTTTTGGTTATCATAAAAAAAATTATTTAATCATCAAAAATTATTTCTTCATCAGAGCTTTACAAAATTCACCTGTTATAAAACATTTTTAGATAAATATTTCTAACAATAGAGGTATTGCGTCACCTGAAAGGAGCAATAACCGTTATCAATTTAAAATTGAAGGATGCGCATAAGGATTTAGAAAGAGGGCAAAAAAGGCTCCTTGGAATGCTTTGATTTTAAAAATTCTTTTTCGCAAACCTTCTTGGTTGTGTGAGGAACAATATGCTGAAATTTCATAACAATCACATTAATAATGTGGATGCTAGAAATGCAAGAACTAAAAACGGGAGTAAATATTCAAACCCCCGTGCACACCCTCCAAAATCGAATATCGAAAAATCCAGAAATTACTTTCTTTGAAATACTCTCAAGAAGGTATTACCAACAGTTAACTTCGTAATATCGATTTCTCGGTACTGTTTTCTTCGAAAATGTAAAACTTGGTTTATGCTCAGCAAAAACGGGTTTTTGGAATATTCAGACCCCTTAAAATTCGAATATTCAAAATCTGAAAAATGCCTTTCTAGGTATTGTTGCTATGTACTTTCCTGCGAAATAACGAAGATATGGGGTCATTTGGGACGCCGCTGGGCCTAAAAACGTCGAAAACGCTCCAAACCCCCCTGTGGGTCAGAAAAAAGAAATTTCGAAAAATCCCTTCTTAGTGCGCGTATACACCGTAAGGTCTTCGACCCTACCAAGTTTCGAGTCTTTAGCCCCGGTAGATTTTGCTGTGCGTTGCTGAGTGAGTGAGTGAGTGAGTGGTAAAGCTCTTTTATTATTATAGATTTATTATGTTCATTTGTATGGATCGCTTTTGGTGATTAATAAATCAGAAAAGAGGTATATATTAAGATATGCAAGTTTTTCTTTCTAGCTGTTTATTTTAAACGACTTTATGAACCTGAAAATGAATTATGATTTACATAAATTATAAATCACATAAATTTTGTAAAATATAAATGAAAGAAAATACATTTGTGTTAGGCTGGGCGCGCACGAGTGACTAAAGTCACGGCGACCAGGATTACTAGTATCAAAAATATCATTAGAAAACAATAGAGCATTTTCAATCACATGACTTTACCTAACAACGGCCTTAGCAACGTTGTTTTTATCCTCCAGTGATGTCATGTACGAATGTTGCTATTGGATACTTCTATGTCCCGCCCCTAACAACAGCCTTAGCAACGTTGTTTTTGTCTTTGTCACCGTGACTAAAGTCGCCCGTGCGCGCTCGCCCTTAATTTTCAATTTAATTGAATAAAGGCGATAAAATTAACATTTTGATTGTTAAATTCAACTTTAAAAAACAGAATCGAATCAATCGTAAGTAATTTCTCTTGAGGTATGTGGAGTCACATTTAATCCTTTCAGAATTGATTTTTTGTTGAGTAGGGAATCAACTTACTACTTGTAAAACCATGATCATTTGTAAAAGTAGTGTCGATTGTTTTTCAAAAGGAAGAAGCATGAAAGTCTAAAACAATTATAGTATCCTATAGATAGAATAAAGCAATATTTGAATACTGATAATATTTGCTCTCTTAAATATTCATTAATGTATAAAAAATATTAATAGAATCATAATCCCTTCATTTTAATCAAAACTAATTGAATTATTATATTTTTTCACCTAATGCAAGTTAATATGGAATGTACTGAAATGTTTTCTTAAAAACATTACTGAATAGAGGAAATAAAGAGGTATTATCTACTGTGAAAGTTATAAATATTTCCATAATCCGATCAAATGAACACGTTAGTTGTTTTGCTTAATTAAATTGCATTCATAATTATCTTGAAACATAATTCGAATGCATTTTCAGCCATTGCTTCGCATAAAAATTCCACGGTTACGAATTAACGTAGCGCTTCCCAAATATAATTATAAGCAAAAGCGAAATTAATTATTTACCTAGTTAGCATCTAAAGCGGCCGCATTTCCTTTACCATTAACACAATCTCTCAGCAAGAATTCATCAGCTTAACGCGCTCCGTGGAAAATGCCAGATTCGGTTTACTGCTGAAAATCGTTTGCGGTGAATTCAAGCTCGATGATTCGAATGAATGATGAAAGCAGAAAAGAAATGAGGCGCCTTCAAAATTTGCATCGTTCGGCTTCTGGAATTAGGATTTTAATGAATTGGCTTCAATTTCCGCCATTACCTAACTAGTCAACGGCTGTTTGTTTCCGAACTACTGGCGAAATTGGATCCTATTTTTGCTGCTTTTAGAGGAGGGAGAGTGATGTTATTTAATTTGGGAGTTGGGTTGAGAGGTTTACCGGATATTAGTTTCGTCTTTGGTTTCTTTTGAAAATGGGGGAGGTTTGCCGAATCGTTCGTCAGTTGAATTCTTACTGTAATTTAGAAGATTGAGAAGTGGAGAAGGGAGCCATTACTATTTGTTTGTTGCTGTATGCCTCAAAGTCACTTTATTTTTCTTTTATACAAATACAAATACAAAACTGACGACCAGCTACAGGCTCATAGCCCAACAAGGCTGGTCCTATGATTATGAATTCCCCAATTCCCACAGCCTATCCAGTTGCCTCTTAAACTCAAACACTCCCTTTGAATAAACTATATTTTCTGGCAACGCGTTCCATATGTCAATTACCCTATTAAAGTAGTAGTACTTCCTTAAATCCCGATTGACATGTGTCTTATTTAGTTTATACCCATGGCCCCTTGTTCTGTTATCCTTTCTGAAACTTAAGCCCTCCGTATCCCCTTGCTTTACCAACTTGAATAGCTGAATCAAATCCCCCCTCTCTCTTCTTTTTTCCAGTGAATACATGTTGAGCCTGCTCAAACGTTCATTATAATCCAGATGTGTTATCCCCTTAATTATTTTTGTAGCTCTGTGCTGTACCTTTTCAATTACCTCTATATCCTTCCTCATGTATGGAGCCCAGAATTGTACTGCCTATTCAAGATGAGGTCTTACCAATCCCTTGTATAAAGGCAATATTATATTCTTATCCCTTGAAGTTACAGTCCTTTTTATGTACCCCAATAACCTATTTGCCTTTTTACCCGCAGCTGTACATTGATGACCCATTTTAAAGTCCCTATGTATTAATACCCCTAGATCCTTGACTGATTCTCCCTTCTTTACCTTTACTCCTTGTAGACAGTACTCAGTTTCACTATTCCTGTAACCCATATGCAGTACTTGACATTTTCCTAAATTGAAAGACATGCCCCATTTTTCAGCTCAATCAGATATCATATCTAGATCACCTTGTAAATTCTCTATCTGTATCTTGGTATCCACCTTCCCCCATATTTTTAAGTCATCTGCAAATATACTTATTCTATTCCTGATCCCCTGCCCTATATCATATTTTGAAAGAACTACGAAAAAATTTTGAGAATTGTGAGTAACAACTGGTTGAATAAATATGATACGGTCAGTACATGATAGAAATATTATTTAGGAACTTAAAATCTTTATCGTGAATGGTATAATTTCATTAAATATGTTAAAATGGTTTATCTGTTACTAACCAAAAACATTGTGATCGTTTCAATGATCCAAAGAAGGTTCAAAAAGATATTGATTGTTACAAAAATACACAGGCAAAAATAGGTAGTTTTTTTATTAAACAGGGTTACACAAAATATTGAAGTTTTAATTTAATATTTATATTTTTAATACTTATCGTGTATGGAGTAAAATCTTTCCTGAAATATTTAAGATGATTATAATTAATGTAACAAAAACTTGTATGGCAATATTTTATTAGTTTAAAAACTTTCTATTCTCCTTTGAAAATAATTTATAGCATCGAACGTTCAACTTGTTATTTTATACAAATGAAAAAAGTATGTTAGTTTAAAAATATTTAAAATGGGATTTACAACTGTGAAAAGTAGAAACTACAATCCGATGAAATTATCTAATCTCTGTTAGAATTGAATTACACAGAACCAGGTATTTTTTTTCAAATATAGAACAATATCAAATGAAAAGAAATAAAAATTTTCGTTTTCTCAAATCAATAAATCTGTTCCCTAGTTATTTAAAATCTCACGGGATAGAAATCCCTTCCATGCCCTCATAATTAGCAAACAAACCCAAGAAAAAAAATTCTGAAAAAATAATGAGTACAACCATAAAAAAAATCCAATTCTAAGTTTGTTTGAAGATCCCCACTCAACAAGCCATCCCCAAAAGATACAGAGGCATATGGATGAGAGGAATCCTGGGTAAATAATAATTGAAGATCCTTTCCTCTCTGAAAATCCACACCAGAAAAAATAATCATAACAATCCCATTCTCCGATCGCTAACTGAATTATTAATTATGCGACAGTAGATTAGGAGAAACTTTTAATTAGTTTTCATGTTCAACAAAGCGAACACGAGCCCAAAAAGTGGAGATTGGGAACAACGTAAGAGCCTGGGATAAAAAATGAATTTAATTTCAAAATTCAATTTTCCTATACTTGGTGCCGTGTTTTGTTAATCTAATTTGATGGGATTTTTTTTTCTTCCATTTGCTGCTTCTTTCGGTAGTCAACAACAATGGCGGCGCTTGTAAGAGGATTTTCTGCGGCTGATGTTTTTTCTGGCTGTAGCTGTGTTGTTTTTTTATGTTCTTCAGGAGGGTTTCTGGCCGTGGAAATTCTATGGGGGATTTTTATCTCAACTGAATTTTTAAAATGATTCTTTCAGTGAATGAATGGATGCAGAAATATAATCTGAGCATGTAATCATTAATTATGAGTGTACAAAACATTCTTTTTTTTTTAATGGAAGTGAAAAAACTAGCTGGAAAAATGTCCAATGCTCTTATCGTGTTTTGCAAGTAAATGTTAGTTTTAAAAAATTTAAACACACTCATAATGACTTCTTAGAGAGAGAAAGAGCGATTCCTTTCATTCAACTAAAAATATACTAATTACATTAATTTAAAAAAGGAACTATGCATAAATTCTATTCAGAAAAAAAATTTATCTATGATGTAGGTTGTTAAATTTTTTTCGAATACTCTTATGAGCAACAAGAGGTATTTTGTGAATAGGAAGTTAAGAATTATTTAGCATTTTAAATGAATAAATTACTTATAATACTATCCAATTTTAACGAAAAAAGAAAAAATTGAAACTTTCATGTATTAAAATAATTATTCTATGTCTGTCAACAAAAATATTGGGAAGTGGAAAGGTTTATGTTAAAAACCTAGCTTATTTTTCACTCTCGAAGGAGTAATCACTACATCAATATTTATTTATTTCAACACCGCAAATTAAATAATATTTTTTTGAGTTTGAATTAAACCTATCTTACACCCTTACTTTTAAATATAAGATGAGTCAGACTCCACAAATAAAAAACTCAAGGAAGGGAGCTTATTTTTCTGTACACAACAATGCCAAAGTTAACTAAATTGCGTACCCAATAGACCAAATGTGAAAAATATTCATAAAGGCTTACAAAAAAGACATTTATTTTTGGTTCATCGATTGTCCCTCTCAAAAGAAAAATTTAACCCTCCCATATGAGTACCTCCGACTTCTTTATTATGTCTGCATCTAAATCCCATCCTTGTTTTGTCATAAAATATGTCCCCGGAAAGTCCAGAATGTTGTGGAAAAACAGGAATTTTTTTCCTTTCCATTTTTCATAGAGTCGGTGTAAAAAAATTCTTTTCAGAAACTACCATGCAAGTTCATTTTGCCCTTGAGGGACATGTATAAAATCTAATACCAAAGGGTTACTGGTGTTGAGCCGAGTCGGCGATATGCCGTGAGAGTAGATTTAAAGGAAAGTATTGGAAATATCTCCCTCTTTGTTTTGTTTTTTCCGATGCGTGGCAACGGTGCTGAATACAAACGATTTGTGGTGATTGGGCTTTTCTGTGATTGTAATGGCCCAATCACAAGTGGGTTACTAAGGCAGAATACTAAAATTAGATTTTTGTAGTTACCTGAGGTTTTCGAGAGTACGAAACCGTCTTACAAAAGTGTTCAATATTAAATTTCCAATTCGCTAATGTCTCCAGGTTTCAATTTAATATATTTAACTGTGATTTTAAGATAGAAACTATCAACATTTTCATACATTTATTTCTTATTCAACTCGTAGGACCCCATGGACCTCTCAGTGGAAATATGACGAACAATCATCTTTCTTCATGACTATAAATCCTTTATCCTCACAAAATTGCAACACTTCATTTTCCCACTCAAATATGGAAGTTATATAATGTTCTAAAATACGTAACTTTATTTTAAAAACAATTAAGCTTTATTTCACTGCTAGAGAGATAATAATGTTTGTTATTACATAAATAAATTTTTGTAACCCACAAAATTAGCGCCGTTTATTTACACTCACTTTGGTACCTTAGTAGCATAGGTAATACCAAATATTCATACATTATGTAGTAGTAAATACATTATGTAGGTAATACAAAATTGAAATGAGAAGTTAACGAAATTTGGCCATACATTGGACGATATTATAACCACATATTAAACAGCTAATAGTTCAACAGTTCAGATAAAATTATCATCCAATCTCGTTCAACGGTTTTTGATTTCAGAATTCTTATTCGTTTGTGACTCTCACGTTGAGAACCACTGGATCAGGTGATGTATGATAATTCCAAATAAAAGACGCAAGCAGCAATATTAATATCAATATAAGACATTCGCAATATATTTAAGTTTAGTATTTTATGTCACCGTCAGAATGTCCCTATCCTATCCCTTTAAGTGTGCCGTAAACAATGTCTCCTCTCTAAAATTCCACCACGTCGTAAAATTTTCATCGTTCACGGTGACGGAGCAAGAAAAAATATTTTTAAAACTTCTCATTTCACCCTGGAGGGCGTAGGACGAAATCTAATATCGGCATAGCCGGATCTCATATGATTGTTGACACTAGACAGGGGTATATATAGTACCACCCGAAGTGAAGTTCTTGAGAAGTATTGGAAAATCGCTTTTTGTTTTTGTTTTTTTAGTTTTTCCTGCCTCCAGCGTGGCAACACCGCTGAATGCAAACGATTTTTTTTCTTCTCCCCTATTCTTTTCCGCTTAAAAGCCGGCGAAAATGTTAAAATCGATGGCCTTAAATATAAAAACGGCCGCGAAGTGTATCATCAGTCCTGAATTTAGAGGGGACGCTTTAATTCGAACAAAATTATCGTTTGGCGACAGAGATACTGGAGGAGAGAGGAAAAATCGATCAAGGGCAAACATTATCGTCTGCTAGTTGATGCGATCTCCGGGAAATTAAGCCACAGCGAAAAGAGAAGATAAATATACAGCTTAAAATTTCTCATTTTCGCAGCCAGCGGGATTAAGCGTGCTATAAGCTGTCCCGGAGCTCTTCATTAATGACAGCGGACTTAAAACTAGATTAACGCTCGAATTTAATTTCCCTGCAGTTTCTTAAAAAGCGCCCCGGGCCGCTGTTGTTGTTTTTCCATGTTTGTGAGGAATTTTCGATTAGTGCCCAACTTGGGAACAGCCTTCTATGAGGTTAATGAAGTGAGTGTGAAGCTGGTTTTTAATTTTTCCGTAAGTGTTTTATTTCGGCTTGCCTTATTGAAATTTTTGAGAAAAGTTTCGATGCAATAATTACGACGATGCAATAATTACGACGTGAAGGGTTTGGTGGTGTTGAACTCTGTCATTTTTATCATACTTTAATCTCTTAATTAAATCCATGCTGTATTAAACAAAATTTTCTCTTGGAGGAGTAGAATATTTATAATTAAAATAAATAAAATTTCTTTGTAAACTTGGGATGAATAGACAAAATTAAAATTATTTTATGATATTACATATTACAAACTCGTTCAACTGTCAACTGTACGAATCCTTTGAACACTTCCAATTAAGTTAGAATTTTAAAATTAAAACGAGGGGAGGAAAATTCATACGTAGTGACGATGTTTACATTGCTAGGTGGATAACAATATAAGTATTGAAATTTTAATTTAGAAATTTTTAATATTCATTTCTGATATCAAACCTCAGATATTTTGAATGGAATATTTTTTTTATAAAGTTTGATATTCTGTACGCTGATTAATAAATTACGTTTAAAAACCAAGGGAATGTGAAATTTATGAAGAGCCCTCATGGTGAAAAAAAAAAAATCTTGTGAAGTTTATGTACCCAACCAAAAGTCATCTAGCAATGTCATTTGTACCCATTGGTTTCTAGATCATTCATATTTCATACGTATTTTTTAAAATTTAAATATTTTAATATTCCAGGTTTTTGAAAAATGTGCTTTTGCATGTATTTTCTCTAATTTTCAGTTTTAGGCAAAATATAGGTTTCTAATAACTTTATATAAAAGCTTCCACATTAAATAAAACTACTACTATTTGAACTAAAAAAAAGTATTTCTAATTAAAAACAAGAGTAATGTTGATATGATCCTATCATCTAAAGATGCATTTTTTATATTATCGACATTTTACTATGTTTGGTGGTTGAGACACAATTCTTAAGAGATTGAAAAAGTTGATATACTTTTGTCTTCTATCAAGTTTTTTCTCCCAAAGAGTTATCCAAAAGCAATGTTTGTAAGCGCTAAGCAAGCAAGTTTTTATAGGTTTTGGGGAAAATAGAATGACGTAATTCCAAATTATGTTTTATTTATTCAAATTTAATCCTTTAGATATGAAATATGAGACATTTTACAGATACACAGTTGCAAAAACCGACCATTAAGTCCCCAGTGCATTTCATTTCTGTTGGCTCAGAATGTTTACTGCTCGACATAGTGACGTTTATGTCCTCTTTCCTGTTTATTTATGATATTTTGGTTATTTGTTTGCCAGCCACTTTTCAAGGAACCTCGCTAAAATTTCAGACATGTCTACTTTTGTAGTCAACTGCATGTTACATGTACATCTTATTTTTAAGGAAGGAATGGTATAAACTTGAAACAAATAAACTCTTTGAATTTTTTTGCATTGTTAATAACGAGAGAAATAGAGAAACAAAATGTAAATAAAACTAAAAATTTGTTCTTAACGTTTTAAAATAATTGTATAAAGTGTCTTTCCTGAAATTCTTCAGAAATTTTCACTTAGTATGTTTTGTTTTGAGTAGATAATTCCATTTGAATAGGTTTATCTTATATTTAAATTTCCAATGTTAACTTATTTTTGGAACAATTAGCGGTACTATTCCGTTATCTGTCCCGCTAAAAGTTGATACTTGCTAACTTATAATTACTGTTTAAAATGTGTTAATTTAATGATACATTTTAATTTCTGTCGTTTTATATACCCATTTATTTTTAAAAAGTTATTTAGTAAATTTGCAATTTTTTGGCAATATTTTTAATCTTGAAATTTTAAAACTTGTTTGCAAATTTAACGGGAGAGATAACCGAAAAGTACTCAGTTAAAAAATCTTTGACATTTTACCACTCGTTTTAGTTAAGTATAGGTATTGAATTAAGGTTTGAAATAAAAGCAACTTAAACGGAATGATATTTTAAAAACTGAAAAATAACGAACCCGAGTAATTCATATAAAATAGATACATTTGTTTTAAATAAGGTAATAGAGGCAAGTGAATTATTTTTATATTTGAAGAAATGTTAGTAAATATACAGAAATATCAATTGATATAGAAATCTAAAGAAAATAATTATTGCTTTTGATCATAAGTCCATCTCTTTACATTTGTAACTTTTTTAAAAGGAACTGGAATACCTATTTCTTTCTATTTCGATTTCACGAAATGTGTTTGGCATGTCTTATTTTCAAACTTAACTGATCTATTGTTTAAAAACATAAGTACTAAATGTATAATCAGGATTAAATTGTTAAATTAAAATCCTTTCTCAATAAAAACTTTTTTTTTCGAAACAGACATTTTCGAATCTTTGTTACTAATGCAATTTTTAAATAAATGAAATAAAAACGAAAGATACTTGAAAAGCGAATTTCTGACATTTAAATGCCGAAAGAACTTTTCATTTGAATTTTTTTTCTGAATCCTATTCAACAGGCGTTCTTGAAATTAATGTAATAAAATATTTAATTAATGGCTCCTATTTCCTATTCATGGTCAAATAATTAATAAGTTCATTTTTGAATTAAGGAACTACATTATATTGAGGATTACTTGGAATTACTTCTTAAGAATTCTCTTTTGATTATGTTTCAGTTTAAATGGTAAAAGATGATTCAAATGGATATTCAAAAGGTTTTTGTAAAGATTCTTTGCTTGAAGATAATTTTAATTAACAATTTAACTTCCAGCGTTTTTTGTTTTCAACGCTAATATCATAAATGAATCTCGTTTGTTTAATTAAATATTTTAAGCACCTAAAATATGATTTTTTGAGTGACTAACTTAATTAAATTGTTAATATTAGATTTCATTGAAAATGATGGGGTTAAAAAACTCAACAATCAAAAGTTTCAAGTTTTTGTAGTTTATTCCCATTAAATCTAGGATCTGAAGTCATGCTAAAGTATATATTTCATGCATAATATTCAATTGTATATGGAAGAGCTTAGCGAGTAACATATGATTTTTTGGAAATGTATATTATGATTAGATTTAATGTAGAAAGAATTTATAATTTAAATTGGAGTATAAAAAACTTTTCTTGGAAATTTGAAGCTTAAATTATGTTTTTGAAGTAAAATGTGTTTTGTTTATGTAAAATGTGTTTTTACTACCACATTAATTAACATTTCTAAACCCCATTAATATTTTATTAAAAAATGCGTCATATTTGTTTAAACCTACTACATAAGTAGAGTTCATTTTTAAACTAAATTTCTTTTGTTATTTTTCTTATAAAAATATAATTTTTTTATTTTACTGTTTACTTCAAGCAAAGTGTTCTTCATTTTAAATTTTTATGCTGCATATCATCAAGCTGAATAAAATTCCTTTTATTTTTATTGTGTTATTTAATGTATTGAACATTACACTTTTTTTTTAAATTTGAGAAGATTATTTGAAAACTTTACTTAAAAAACTTAAAAGAAATACTATTTTATAATATTTTTTTCTTAATTTGAAATTGATAAAATTTACTGTAAGTCGATGATATTTACCGGCAACTAAAGAAATTTGTAATAAAATAAAAAAATGCATTTGCTTAATTTCTTATAAAAGAATTAAGAGTGTATTAAGAGTTCTAAAATCAGAGTGTGTGTAGATGTAATTTAATACTAAATCGAATGCATAAGTACAAAATTAATTATGAGATCTCTGTGAACTCAAAATATAGTTCTGTAAATTGATCACATAAAATTATGTTGAGATAGTAGTTTGAAAATTTATAAGGGAAGAAAGCTTTTATCCAATAGTTTGTGTAAAAGTATCATTGTTATTAAACTTATCGAATTTTCAGTAGTATAAACTTCTTTATTAATAAAAAATCTATAAATTCAAAATTATAATATTACAATTTACAAACATTGCTTCTGTTTTTTAGTATCCCTTAACTTCCACAAACAGAAGATATACAGATTTTATCAGTTTCTTTATATTGTAATCTTATTTCTCCATTTCCAAACAATCGTTGTTTTTAATAATTTATTTGCATTACTTTTCATGCACAGAAGTCACTGTAAAAAAGATTTCGAAAAATAAATTTTCTGCTCTCTTCTCCTCCATTGAATAATCCGTTTTTCGATCGAATTTGTTGCGTATTGACCTATATTTATCACTGCCTTGTTCCTATGGAAACGCTCTAACAATGTAAGATTTCAATGTTAATGCCATATTTGTTCTTGGTATTAAAACTATTATTGTATTGAAATCACATTATTTTCAAAGAATGTAGTTTCTTTATGTAAATCCTAAGACGATTTCTTACAGGAGATCGTTTTCAATACGGCGTTTCTTTACAATGTTGTTCTATCATTTTTTTAATGATGTTTGTTTTAGGTAACTTCTTTTCTATAAAATTCGAATTTTAATAGGTACTTAACTAAATTTTGTACCATTGTATTTCAACTCAAAACGGATATATGTTTTGTTTGTAGAATTTTATATGCTTCATCATTCAGTCACCAAAACATTACTAGAGGAAATTATTTTAAAAGCATCTATACTTTTGTTATACCTAGATTATTTTTTCTTCATACACATAAAAAGCTATCAGATTCATATAGTAATGAAGTGTACGAAGATTATTTTTTTCAATACTTTCCTAAGAATCTTTATTGCATCAGATTTCTTCATCAGGCTTCTGAACATAATCTTCATCTTCCTTTAGGGTATGAATTCGGTATTGTTCTGCTAAAATAGCTTTAGAAATTCGAATCATTGTCTAGCTCATTCAAAACTGCGTGGTTCTTTCTGAAACCCTTTTGTGCACTTTCCACCCCTCTGGGCTAATTCTGTTCCCATCTCGGTTTGGATAATTCCCAGACCGTTTTGTTCAAACGTATGGTTGTTGCGATGAAAAATAATTGCGGCGTCCATTGCCCTGAGCTACATTCTTTTCGAACGCTTTAATATTAAAACGATTTTGAAGCAATCCAATTTTGCCAATAAAGGCACCGCGAGTTATTAGTTTTCTTATTATTTTGATGCTGTAAAACTCTCCAGTGTCTGACATTCTTGGATATTGAAGAAAAAATGTAGACATGGCTTTTTAAAAATGAATCAAAGTAAATACTAGGCTAGTTGAAGGAAGTATTGTTTAGGTTTAGAGAATAGTGAAATCAACCATACCAAATAGAACCATGACCAAGTTGTAATTCTTAAAATTCTCCTCCATATTTCATTCATCCTCTCTCTTATGTATCCATTTTATGACATAAATTTATGAAATGTAAAATAATAACTTCTGCTATGTGTATTTAATTAGATTCTATTCTTGAATGTATTCTTTAGTGGAAGTTTTTAATTTTTGGAATCGCAATCTTTCTAGTGCCAAAAGTATTTGTGAATACTTCTCTTTGTACTTTAGTGTACTTTTTTTTTTTATTAAAATGCACTTTTTCGATATACATTGTACAATATTGGTGCATTCTTTGCAAATATATTAAAAGATAGTACATACTATATCCAACGTAGGAGAAAAAGGTATTAGATTATATCTTACCTTATTAATATGCAATATACTGCACTTTTTGGCATTCAAGAATAAAAATAAAAAATAAATCAAAAAATATTTTTTAAAAATGTACATGTCATTAAAACAACATTTAATAAACCATTAACAAGACCTTTAAGCCTTAGACTCAATTCAATTCAATTCAAATTTATTAACAAGAACAAGAAACAATAGAACAAAACAAAACTAATACATAAATACATAAAACACAATAGATGTCCCAAATTATTAATGAATTTTATTTCCCAAAGGGGCAAACACCCGTCCATGGGATCACAGAATAACTAGACAACAACGACTCAACAACTTTTTGTTTGAAAGTTACATAACCATTAAAGGAAAATGCGAGGTTTGCTGTTTTTATGCCGTAAGAGAAAAAAATTTAAGTAGTGAGAAAAACACACGGAAAATACTCGCTAGAAAAGAATGTATGCACCCTACATTTTTCCCACTCAGGGGTTGCGTGCCCTTAGACATTCCCTGATGCGATGGTCAACTTAATGTCACATCTCCCTTTATCCTCCGCTTGTCGCCTCCTGATGCATGAGCTGACAAAGTTCTGTACAAGAGCACAAAGCTTTCAAAACCATGCTAAAGAGTCTGGGCAGTTCTTAGGGAAGTTAATGTTCCGGAGAACTTTCTCCTGTATCTTTTTTACATTCGTCTTTTCTGCCCGGTTTCTCGTATAAACGATCGATGCATCTTCTTGAAGCGTAGATTTTTCTCCCCCGTGTTTTTGCTGAAGTTTTCAGTGCCTGGGAAAACTCGAAAGGATATTTATTCTATGAATAATGAGATGGGATGGTGAAACTTATTTTTTTATAGGAACACGCACTACATGACTTTTCGATAGCATTAGTGCCTTTAATCATTAAACGCATTATTGTCAGTCCTAATATTTGTGTAAAGGATCTTTTAATGCTTTTTTTGTCTTTAGTATAATAATTTATTATCTAGGAAGTTTGCTTAAAAAGATATTTAGGTGTCAATTGTTTCCATAAGAAGAAGGATACTTGAGCTGTTAATTTGACAATGGTTTATTCTTCTGTGTATAGATTGCAAGATAGATTATTTTCAAATCAAAGAAGTTGTTTAGCTATTGAATTTTTCTCTTAAACTTACTAGATAAAATATTTATTTTAAATAAAAGGTTTTTCTCAATATACAGTTCGGTCCATGGGTGATAAATTCTCTTGGAGATAATATTAGATAGTGCAAACCTTTTTTAAATTCGTCTTTGGCTTGTAGAAAAGTATTATTGATTTATATCGTCTATAAAGTATGAAGGATTTTTTTAAAATTATTTTTTAGGTATTACTCTTCATTCCTCGCTTATTTTCACTTTTGTATCGATATTTTCTAAACAAAAAATGGTGAAATCCCCTAAAAAGCTCCTTTATTTCCCTTTTGAAGGCCAATTTTAATACATTATCAACAAAATGATTCATATTTTTTAGTGTTATATATGTTCCACTCTCCTATTTTTCCTTAAGAATGTATAAGTTGCAAATTACATACTAGGTAAGCGTTTTAAATAGTACTTCAATTAGGACTACATAGTTGTGATTTTAAAGCAAACACTCGAGCAAAACTGTTTGAAATTTTCTAGTATCAAATCGCTTATTATTATCAATTGGATATTGTTATCATCCTACTCTTGGACAAAAGTGTTCTCATTAAGCGGAGTCTACTATATACTATACATTGGTTAAAAATTTCCCATTTATATCTCTTTTCTCCCGTTAAAATTTTTCAACATTATGCCGTTTTCTTTCTCTAAAGCTCTAATCCCACTATGGATGCAGATACCAACACTATGTACTCAATAGACTAAACGTGTCCAACACTTATAAAAAAAACTATGCTAGACGTCCCAATCAAGAACAAAAATAAGGTTTTTTTTTTAAAAATTACCCAACTTTTGTCATCTCATTGAAGACATTTGTTCAAAGTCTCCCACCAGAACAATAAAAATCTCCCCAATCTATTTCCCAATCTGAAATCGCAGCCGATATATATGGCCAAAAATAAACGGAACGCAGCGATTCGAGAATTCATTCATTCCATTCGAAAGTAAAAGCCATCGACGACATTTTCTAAATATACCGAACCCTACCACTTCCCATTATTCGAGTGGAAGCTCGTCGTGGATTGACAAAGCGTGAAGCGAGTTGCGAAACGAGATAACCAGGAAGAGTTGAGTTGTTTTGTAAGCAATTTCAGTCTGCTCTAGTGGAGCGGCAGCCATTTCGACGAAAGCGAAAAAGCAAACGCGAAAACTCAGAAATTAAACGAATGGAGTTTTTAGTTTTTGGGAATGGCATCGATGCGATTGAATTTGTTGTCGATGCTCTATTTCTGAAATATAATGGTGTGTGTTACCCATCGAAGTTTTTTTTTTTTTCATTTTTCGTTATTTTTCTTTTTTACTAATGCATTTAGAAGTAGTGTTGGCTACAGTTTTGGGATTGAACCGGTAAATTGTATCTTGTGGGAGTTAGCTTCGTAAATAGTTATTTTTCAAAATAATCCTACTTTATAAAAAAACTGTCATATATTTTTAGCTGGTTATTGCTTTTACTTTGGTTAATTTAGTATTTACACAACGCCAAAGTATGTTCTTTTAAAAGCAGGGTCAGAAAAACTCTAAATATCAACTTAGCCAACTTCCATAGTTGCAATTTTAACTTAAATTGTTATTACTTTTGCTTCTACTATCTAGTAAGCCGTGCTATTGCTGACTGTTGAAAAAAATAATAATAATGAAATTTGATTCAAACAAAACAAAATAACTGACTAGACATGAAACAGGTTATGCATGATTAAAATGCATCGAAATGCTTATTTCAGGGAAAATAACTAATGAATATTCATACTTAACTAAAGCACAGTTTCAAGGAGAATGTATAGCATAGCAATTTGGATGTATCATAATTCAGTATAAAATTGGATTGCAGAGTTGAAGGAGTAGATATTAGATATATTACGAATACAGGGCATAAGAGAGATAAAAAGAGTTCTGGTCATATATTCATGCTAATCTTCTCAACTTCGTATAAAACTTGAAAATTTAGTTAAAGACAATAAAGATGATAAATTTTGAACCAACGAGATATTCCCGTAACAAAATTTTTAACGCACATTCAACGACGGGATATTTTTGGTACATTACAGTTCCATACTTACACTATAACTTCATTATCTTTCCACAGTGCCTATCGAAATTCCCAAAAGCTGTTTTCGAAACGCCTAAAGCTTCCCTTCTAACTCCCACTTCCCATGTCCCACCTTATTAACACAGCCTAAACATTGTTTCGCAATTAGTCTCAAAGAAACTTCCGACTCGGAAACCCTTAATTTTAAAACATCCACGGGACCGTAAAATATAAATAAATAAACGTCGGTGACATTCCCTCCAGGAATAATCGCTATACTTGCAACAGCGTCTCCCGCCCTACAAAAGGTGATGACGAGTAAAGCATTAACGTTTTCTCGGGGCACATTATACCACGGCCCTCAAATTTTCAGTGTTTAATAATGCCGGTGCAAGCAGCGTTTAAGGTCTTGGGCTGTAAACATGCATCATTAATTCGGTTTGCCGCAGTCAGCATCGTTGGCTATGCTCTTTGATGTTGCGAGGGAGTTTGGAACATGCGTTTTTATTGCTTTTTGAAGGGGAGTTTGGGGTGGAATTTGCAGAGGTGGGACTTTCTGGGGAATAAGGGGAGGGTTTTAGATTGTCGAATAATGGGTGGTTATGTAAATGAAAACTTATTTATTTTGTTTATTTCATTTTATTATGTCTTTTACTCCTGAGGAGGCTCTGCTGACACATAAAGAGTTATGTTGAAGTCTTAGATGGGCTGTGTTTGAAGTTGTTAAATTCAGTATCATCTTTTTTTATATTCTATTTGTCATTTCTAACAATTTGTTCTCAACGTTATTCCCATCCTTAGTAGGCTGAATTCAACATTTCGTACTTTTCTTCTTAACGACCCTGAGTGAAGTATTTTAATATGGTATTGCTTTTGATTTACATACTATATTCCATTCCCACCCTCTATTATATTGCCTCTTCCTCCTTCTTTTAATTTTTCCACCTTTTCAAAGTTCTCTTCGAGTCTCACTTTACACTATTCTAGTGATTTTGTATACAATCCTATCATTTGCATTTGTTTTAACTGTTTATCCAATTAATTATCTTTTCAACGTGCTTACGTAGTAATTCTCATTACCTTCATGTTGTCATTCAGATTTCATTTTTCTATGAAACCGTCAGCTATATTACAATATATTCCTCCCATACCTTTTTGCTTTATATTTTCGTTTAGATCTTACTATATAACCATAAAAGGTTTAGATAATCTTGTTTTAAAAACCTATAGGAGAGAGAAGGGTTAGAGTGAGCAGTCGGAAAAAGTACGCAGCGGTTTTTTATCCCTGTTGGCAACAGTATAAGTCTTACCCTCCTTTCCCCTTACTCCATATCCTTCCTATTAAATAGCTACTAAATTTTGTTTTGGTCTCTCTTTCCCTATCTCTCTCTGTTTGGTCTCTGTTTCAGTTTGTTATCTTCGTTCCATGTATGAAATGATAGTTTTATAGATTAAATTTCCCTCTGGAACACTAAACCAGTTTTGAAATTTGTCTAGTTTACAACCTTTTAGGGTCAGACTGCAGTACTACATCCGTATAAAAGACATAACACCATCCCATAAGATCAACATTCATACATTCCAAAACCTGATAAAAAAAAACGAAACTCTCATACATTTTTAAGCACATCCCCCCCCAATCCTTTCTCTCCTCCTCACCAAAAAGCCAGCATCGATTTCAAACAATCCGAAGGCAGAAGAACAACACGAAAATCACAAAAGCCCCCTCCCCCTCCAGGGGCTGCGTGATTCGCACAAAGGGGGCGAGACAAAAGGGGAGAGAGAGAGAGAAACTCCCTTTCCGGTTGCGCAACCGCTTTCGGTTTCTCTCACTTAGCAGTATTGCTTGTTTGCCGGATTCTTTTGTACCGGATTCTCCCGGTGGGACGGCTCTCTGTCCCATTTTGGACGGTTCATACAGAGTGAAAGGGAGGGTTGTTTGAGTTTCCAATTTTCATCGGTTTCTGAGAATTGGGTGGGTTTATTGGAGGATGATTTTCAATTAATTAGATGTGCCTTGATGCAAAATATCCCAAAGAGGGATATTTTAGGATCTTATTTGGGATTTGTAGGTTTTTATTCAATCAAATCTACTTTCATAGTACAATGAAGCTTAATATCAAACTTTTTTTGTCAGTAGAAATTGTAAAAATAGTCCAGGCAAATTAGACATTGACCCGGACATTCAATATAACAGGCTGAAAATTGGTGGAAATGTAGAGGATAGGGTTCTGATTGATATCCTAAAATTCCCAAAAATTCCATGTTGGGGAAAATCCGCCATTTTGAAAAAACGGCTGCCATCTTGGATTACGTTTTTAAGCATAGCGATTCAACCAAGCGTTCGATTGAGTTCGTTTTTGTCCTAAATTGTTTACTAATGAGTATATTAAGAGGCAACATCAAAAAGTTCGAAACAAGAAATTTAATTTAATTATAATTAATTTTTATTTAAAAAAGGCTTTGCTGCGGAAAAAGGTAGGTAGATATTCCAAATAAAAAGCTGAAAATTGGTGGAAATGTTGAGGATAGTATCCTAATTGATACACCAAAATTCCCAAAAAATCCATCCAAGGGAAACCGCCATTTCGAACAACAGCCGCAATCTTGGATTGCGTTTTCAAGCATTGCGACTGTCACAAGCGTTCGAATGGGTTCGTTTTTGCTCAAGATTGTTTAATACTAAGTATTTTAAGAGACAACGTCAAAAAGTTCGAAATAAAAAAGTTAATTTAATTATAATTAATTTTTATTTAATTAAATTTTTGCTGGGTCAAAATACAAATAGACATTCAAAATAACAAGCTGAAAATTGGTGGAAACGTAAAGGATAGTGTGCTGATTGATATACCAAAATTCCCAAAAAATCCCTCTTGGGGAAAATCTCCCACTTTGAAAAAAGCCCCGTCATCTTGGACCCGCAATTTTAGCATAGTGGTAGTCTAATTTTCTCTTTACACAACAATGAAACTTCCCCAAAACACATTGTTGTAGCCGAAAAAAGATGGGATTTTAAAGTCGAATATATCAAAAACTATTCAAGCGATTAAAGTAAATTTGGGCTTAAAATGTAGATTATTTATTCAATAAAAACATGCCATTACGTGCATGGTCAAAAATATCACCGTTTGGTTGCAACTAAATCAAATAGTATGAACAAAATGGTTAAAATGAGAAACCAAACTAAACTCCAAACGATATAGTAACCAAACGGTGATATTTTTGAAAATACACGTAATGGCATGTTTTTATTGAATAAATAATCTACATTTTAAGCCCAAATTTAATTTAATTGCTTGAATAGTTTTTGATATATTCGACTTTAAAATCCTATCTTTTTTCGGCTACAACAATGTGTTTTGGGGAAGTTTCATTGTTGTGTAAAGAGAAAATTAGACTACCACTATGCTAAAATTGCGGGTCCAAGATGACGGGGCTTTTTTCAAAGTGCGGGAGATTTTCCCCAAGAGGGATTTTTTGGGAATTTTGGTATATCAATCAGCACACTATCCTTTACGTTTCCACCAATTTTCAGCTTGTTATTTTGAATGTCTATCTGTATTTTGACCCAGCAAAAATTTAATTAAATAAAAATTAATTATAATTAAATTAACTTTTTTATTTCGAACTTTTTGACGTTGTCTCTTAAAATACTTATTATTAAACAATCTTGAGCAAAAACGAACCCATTCGAACGCTTGGGACAGTCGCAATGCTTGAAAACGCAGTCCAAGATTGCGGCTGTTGTTCGAAATGGCGGTTTCCCTTGGATGGATTTTTTGGGAATTTTGGGGTATCAATTAGGATACTATCCTCAACATTTCCACCAATTTTCAGCTTTTTATTTGGAATATCTACCTATCTTTTTACGCAGCAAAGCCTTTTTTAAATAAAAATTAATTATAATTAAATTAAATTACTTGTTTCGCACTTTTTGATGTTGCCTCTTAATATACTCATTAGTAAACAATTTAGGACAAAAACGAACTCAATCGAACGCTTGGTTGAGTCGCTATGCTTAAAAACGTAATCCAAGATGGCAGCCGTTTTTTCAAAATGGCGGATTTTCCCCAACATAGAATTTTTGGGAATTTCAGGATATCAATCAGAACACTATCCTCTACATTTCCACCAATTTTCAGCCTGTTATATTGAATGTCCGGGTTTGGCCCTTATTTTGTCGAATTTGCCTGGACTAAAAGATACTATTGGTTTAGAAAACTGCAAAAGGATGTAAATGTTGTATATTCAAACTTTGGTAGAACTAAAGACTCCAGAGAGGCATTGCTTCAAACAATTTTCAGGGATTTTACTACCCCTTCCTCTTCTTGTATTATAAGTTGTCGAATTTCAGTGCATCCGTGCTCTATTTGTAATGTCACTTTTTTAAACTATCATTAAACTTAAATAAATGCATTTTTTTGTTTTCGATAACATTGACTAGATATTACCTAATACCGTGACGACTCGAGCATTATATTGACAAAAAATTAAAGGTTTTTAAATATCCATCACCCAAGTGCTAATTTATTAATCTAAAAACCATTGAAAGTTTGATCCCATAAAATTTTTGATGAAAGATGACACTAAATGATTTTTTTATCTCTAAAGATTGGTGTAGATATCTGTAATTAGCGCTAATAAGCCATTATTTTAATTATACAATTAAGTGTGTTCTGAAAGGTTTTAAATTCCTAATTTGGCCTTTTTCGATAGAAAAAAAAACACTTTTTTTTTCAATGATAATTTAAAAAAAAAGAAACATAAGGTTTGCATTTTCAAGTTATGATAAGTAATAATTACCATTACAATAATAACTCTGGTAATCATCGTAATTATTTCTTATCTCAGTATTACTCCACAAATTGATACCGTTGGAGTTAACGAACTAAAAGCAACATCTAACTTTAAATATCGTCTTAAACTTTTAATACTTTAGGCACCTTTAAAACAATCAGTCCACATTACCAAACATCTCTCATATAAAAGCCCACGTCACTCACTGACTCACTGACTCACTGACTCACTGATTCTGGAACGCTCGCATATGATGCCATCTCGCAATAATAATCATAATCATCAGAAAAATATAAAAGCCCACGTCACTCACTGACTCGATGCCATCTCGCAATAATCAGAAAAATAAATAAATAAAAGTAATTAAAATTTTAAAATAATATAATAGCTTTTAAATAAATATCTTTCAAGAAAGTTGGTTTACTTAATAAAGGTTAAAAAGTTACTTTTAGGGAAGTTGGTTTCTAATTCAACAATAATAAATTATTAAAGTTAAACTTCTTATTTAATGTATAATTAATAGGAACTTGAAGTAGTAACGAGCGAAGCTCGCATAAAAGGCTAGCCTAGCTGTAAGACCCGGCTTTGCCGGGTCGTAACAGCTAGTCTCCATAATAATCAGTGGAGTCGACCACCTCACAAAGACGTCAAAAGGGTGGCGCGGCTGCTTTCAAATCGAATAGTCTCGGTCGAATCCGAACACCCCATGTCAATTACTGGAGTGTCTCTTGAGTTCTAAGTAAGGGGACTCGAATTCAAACGTAGTTACTGTGTCTTGTGATCGTGTTATTAGGTGAGTATTGTCCGGTCTGGGTCCAGGAATGAGGGATAGTTGTAGGATAGCTGTGAACTAGGGAACTGTGAACACATACGAAGGTAGAATGGATGGTGGAAGTTATATGGAGCTGGAGTTAATATAAAGTTATTGGTAATTAAATAATGGTATGTAGTAAAATGTGGAGTTGATAGTTATTAAAAGTGTTTAAAAAAATTTTATACTGTGTTGAGTTACTGTGGATGCATTGGGGTGAACTATTCCATGAATCCGAAAAGCCAATTTAAAAACTTCTCAGTTATGATGCTGGGTTTTTTCGTCAAATGACTCCTTTTTTTGTGGAAAACTCCTTTATCATAAGGCACATGTAAGTTCAAATTCTAATCGCATATAATTCCGTGAATAAAAAGGCAGATAATTTTATAAAATTTAACCCCGAGTTTTATTATATTGGCATATACCATATTGCACAAATTAATGTAACAAAACGTATTACTATCACTTATTTTCATTAAATTTATCAAGTTGCAAATCCTTACCAAAAATGTACTAAAAAGCTACATTGAACCCATTAAATATGCATGGGAGAGGGCTTCGAAATAATTTTGGACCCTCTCCCCCGGTGCCAATAATAAAGCTTTAGGCTTGAGATACTGACTACTTTTTTTTAGAGGAAATTTAGACCCCTCCCGAAATAAATTTTTATATACATGCCATCGGCAGATCAATTTCTATGATATAATAGTAGGTACTTAAATCGAAAATTTCTCTACAAAAACTGAATTTCAGCACATTTTTCTTCTCGAACTCGTCCCTCCCTCTCTACATAAACCCTCCCACATCTCACCCTGACGAAATATTCGATAGTCGGTGGCAATCCAAATGAATGAGCCGGCCACCCCCCCTCCCCATAATCCTCAACCCCGCATGAATAATAAATTATCTTCCCTTGGTCATCCCTCTTCCATTTAATCTCGGGATGTTTTGAAATCAAATAGGGCCTCATAAATTCATATACACCACGCTTACTACTGCCTGATGCCTTTCACACTTGGGCCAGCCGCCTGTTGATACCTGGGTGGAGTGGAGATGCTGTTATTAATTTCACGTAGGTTGCCTATTGAAGGTGTCGCATGTGTTTGATGTTTGGTTTTGTGTGGGAAGTTTCTATTAAAATGTGAAGTGCAGTATTATGAAATATCATCATCGTATGGGGTTGGGGATTTTGGCTTTGAAACGTGTTCTATTAGAAGGTGGAGATTTTCTCTAAAGGGGTGTACAAATTATTTGTTTAACAATGCTAAATGCATATATATTGCAGCATGCGTATTAAAATCCAATTATGAAAAGTCTGTATTTGCATATGATGTTGAAATTCAGTCTTTCATCCTATTATTGCTAGTATTCCATTTATATTTATATATCTGTCTCCGTTCTGTCTCAAAAGTTATTCTGAAAGTCTGATAGCTATTCATCTTATTAAATCTTATACTGTATGTGGGTTAGACGCAAAATGGTATATGAAAAGGCAGTATAACTTCTGAATATGTGGTAGGTTGAGAAATTAATAGATGTTTTTATTCTCATGAGTGTTTTTACATTGAAGTTTCGCCTTTCTTTGCCATTCGAAGGTAGTTTTAGCTTATAAATCATATTACAGAATATAGGAACTTAAAAACTTCTTAAATTAAAATTTTCGTATTATCAATTTTACCCACCTCGCATTGTAAATTATCAAACATCGTCAATTAAACCTCTTGTCTCTTCAACCACACTTAAGTGTTCAATTCGTTAGAAATATATAAGGAGAAATCTAAATTCATAGTTTATCCCCTATTCCTTCTATACATTCATAGAAACAGCCTTATATGACCATTTATTAATCTTAAATCATAGTGGGATATCATGAAGTCAGTGAGATTAAATTGAAATGCTATGCAGAAATAAAATGTTTCGGAAGATTTTCCACATAATTAGTTCTTAGTTCCTATTTTCTGAATAGGAGCGTTGTATAAAGTATGTTTTACAACTAAATCCATATCTGACATCACCACCTTAACCGTTTTATGCTCACCCAAATTAACCACCCAAGCACAATCTACTTCTCTGATAAACACAACAAGGCTCCTTAACGAACCTCCTCCATCGGAAACTTACTTCTACATAAAAATCACCCTCATCTCCCAACAACTAATTTCTCGCAAATCACCTTCATTAATTCAACCCCCCCACCCTCCAATAAAAACCTCCCACACCCATGACCCCCTCACAACCGTTTCACTTCACTTCGATCATCGGAGGGAACCTTATCCCCAGAAGGAGTCTTCTTTCTTACTCTCGAGCCCTCATTAATTCTTCACGGACATCCCCTCTTCCCAGGCGAGCTCTCCTTACATTTTTACCACCTCTTCCCTTTCAGAGGTCTTCTTCTTCTTTCAAGATTTTCAATGTCCGCCTGCGTAAATGACGGGGCTGAACCCTATTATGCGGAGATCGTCTGTTCTGTGGAGATGCCCCTTGCTTCCCCCCTTGGAGATGTCTTTCTTACGGAGTTTTTTTTTTGAGGGGGTGTTCTTTTTTATGGATGGAATATAAGTTATTATGAACTGGTTAGTTTTTTGAATTTAGGATACTTTTTTGTTGCGTGAAGTGGAGATAGGTTTCGGTCTTGTTTCAGTTTTTGTCTTGAGGGTGAGCTCTTATCTTGAAGTAATTTAAATTCGTTCTGCGATTATAATTTAGAATGCATGATTTCGCAGCAAAATGAGTGGAACGAATCTATTTGCGTTTGTGTTTACCAATTGCGTTGGTTAATTTGTATTCTGTGTCTGACTTTTTTGAACTGTGTTAACTGTGTTTGAAAAACTTTTTTTTTTCTCAAAAATGAATTTCTTCTAACCTCTTTTTTGCAATTCTTTGTTCCATAATTAATTCTGAACTCATTCTGCTCATGTAAAGTATTAGAAGGTTAATAGTTATTCATGTTACCAACTGATTTTTTTTGTAAATTTACTCCTAAAAAACTCTTTCAAGACTTGAATTTTACTATGTAAGATAGACTATGCACTCTTAAAACGGTGTTTTCAAAATTGAGTTTAAAATATTCAAATCTGAGTATTCCATAGACTCAAACTGGCTCCGAATCAAATTTACTCAAGTTTGAAGCATTTGTGTCAACTAATTTCTGGAAATATGCAAGCACTGAAAAATGATACATCATGTCCTCTGTTTCTGGAATATAAAGCATTGGCCAGTGTCCGTCTGACAATATCGGCCTTTGTCAAAATTACCCCCATTCGAATTGATCAAAATAAGTGTAACTTGAGTGTGATGCCGCAACTGGGTGAGACGAGCTATCCCGTTTTAGAACCAACCCAACTTTTTTTTTTACCAAATTCATAAATTGAAATTTCATAATAACAGAAAAATACATTGAATTTAAGTGGTGATTATTGAATTGTTTGAAACTGCGTATTTCTGGTATTTCAAAATTGGAAGAATCGTGTCTTCATATTTAAAACAAAAAGTTTAATATCAAATTGAAACTACCTATGTATTCAAATTCTCTCAGTGTGAACCCTGCTTTTAGTTCTTGTTATTTACATTTATTAAAACAAGTGTCCACTTATTGGGTCGTGCACTGTTTACTCACCCATACCTTGCTAGTTTCATAATACTTATTCCAAACTCTCTATTTAAGGTTTCTTATTATTATGTTTTTATTTGTCTCATCTAACCAGCCTTAAAACACCGCTAACACTGTTCTCTCACGGGAATTATATACTATGAAATCCAATTTACTTCACGCCACGATTCACTTATACAGGTATTAGCACACCTAGGGACCCCAATAAAATAAATGCGCCTGTCATAAAAAAACCAGGATGATCAAAAAGGTTTCCGAATTAGGACAACGAGATACACCTCCCTGGGGCTTCTCAGATGAAAAATTATTATTTAAAAAATGACAGGGAATCATGAGCAACGCTTCCCAATTTAGAACCGGGAAGCTACAGAGGTCAAACAAAACCGTTGCCATGGGCAACTTGCTGACAACAGGTCAATTTCGGACGGGCTTCAAAAGACGGACTTGGCAATCCGAGTCACGCATGCGCACTTTGATCCATCATTCTTCCTCAGCCAATCAGGAATTTTCTGGGCGCTTTACTTTTATCTGTTTTGCCTTTTCGCGATGAACTTGAGTGGAATTCTTGATAGGTGTTTAAGGGGTTTCTTCTGTTTTTCCCGAACCCTAACTAACCGAGTTAACTTGATTGGTTGGGGGTACGTGAATGAAGTTCTTTGTTTTGTTTTCGATGAGCCTCGGGGAAAAATTCGAAATCCGCTCCTTTTGGGGATTTTGAGGATGCTTTTGGTGGATTCGTTGCTTTTTAAATTGAATTTGGATCATGATACGGTCTCGTGTGGAATTTCAGAAGTTGCTTTTCTAATGAATCTCCGGATACTTAAGGCAGTAAAAATTCCGTTTGAGTTTCTTATAGTTGATGAGTTTTCTTTTTGTTAAACTTATTTCTCAACTAACTTCTGTATTTTTTATTTTCGTTTGAAGTAAGAAGATATTTTATTAGATAAAATTTGAACAATAAGTTCAAAGAGCATATAAATAACTATATAAAATTTCATTTTACGTTCGAATCTTTACCATTTCAGTGGATTTTCTTTGTTATGTTTGAATAGTGCTTCATTTAAAAAGTATTTTTTCATAAAAATTAGAGCATTTTATGTCATGATTTAAAAATTATACTATACTATCTTAATATAGCGTAATTACAAATAGAAATTTCAATTTTTATTTTCTTTTCAGTTCGCTTTAGACAATTAAGTCTTATTCCCACAAATTTTAGAATAAAAAAGGGAGATTAAAAATGTATCCAATATTAAAAGCATTGCCATCACATTTTTCAACTTCTGTGTGTGATTACTACCTTAGGTCCTGATTTATGATTCTTTAAATAAAATACCGAATGACATTAAGAAATACAAGCATAGTAATAAATCCCGTTATAATATTATGTCAAAAAAAGTATCATCTCGTTAATTTTATAAATGTTGTGCGTCTAGCTTTTTGCCTTTAAGATATATTTATATCTCCATTCTATTTATCCTAATTTAGAAGACATTGCAATGAATAAACGATGAGTTGTATAGATCTTTAAGATTAATATCTAAAAAGAATATAAATATTTTGAAACTGTATTTTTCGCTTTAAAAGCCTAAGGGAAACAATTTGTTGAAGCTCTTGTGTATTTTTCTTGGAAAGACTTTAGCTCATAAATATAAATTATTTTCGTCGTCCTTTAAAGCTAAAATAATATCCTAAAGCTTTAGTTTCAATTCCTATATTTCTTTCAAAACATTTGGAAATAAAAATGATTATTTCGTTAAATTTAATTCCATTTACAGCAAAACCCATTTTAAAAATTTAATTATGCTTTTTAAATTGTCCTCAAGAAACTGTCTATTAATCTATTTATTCTTTAGTTTAGAATTCATAAATTTATTAAAATTATTTTTAGTTTTAAAGCCCACTTTGGATGAATAACTTTTGGTAAACGGAATCATAATGATTTTTATAGTTAAAAAGCATTTTTCTTCACCACGCACTTTTTAAAAGATAGCAGTAAAATTTAACGTACTCACATACTACAGAGAATATTAAACAACACCAGATTTTGTAAATTGAGCAAGAGCATGTATGTTATTTTTGTAAAAATTGAGTTACTTTTAAAACTCATTTTGGCGTATGATAATAGAATAGTTTTCTTTCGATGATTTATGGACTTTGAAGTATTACTAAGGAACTAATGTCCTAGTTAAAAATTGGTTTATCTAAAATTATTAATTTTACCTAAAAGTTGTTTTATTATACTCTTATACAAATGTTAAATAATAAATACATTTTAAATAATGAAGTGGGTATGTTAATTCATATGGTCGATAATATCGTTATAAAATATTTGTTGGGAATTGAGTTTAGTTTGAAACATTCACCTTTAAACTTCATTTTATTAACTAAGAGATAAGTTAATGTTATTTATACCATATTAAACGCAATATGTTGACTGAAAAATTTAATTTCGTGAGCAATAATTCATTTTTTCCCCGCAAAAACTCGAATAATTCAAAATAAATTTTCCTTAATCATAGACGTGAACGTATCACAGGTGCTACTTTATTATTTCTCTGGAATAATTCATTAAAATCACTGAAAGTTGTTTAAATTATACTCTTATACAAATGTTAAATAAGGCATGAAATAATTTATAAATACCTACATTTTAAATAATGAAGTGGATATGTTAATTCATATGGTCGATAGTACCGTGTATAAAACAGGGTTGTTACGTTTAAAACACTTTGTTTAAAACACTTGTTTTAAACACGTTTAAAACAAAGCAAAAAAAACATTGTTTAAAACACATGTACTTTTTTAGTAATTTTTTCTATGAACAGATGGCATTAGTATTATAAAACTTAGTATTTACTTTCAACTGATTTTGATTTTTATTTGATTGACTTTATTTGATTTTTTTCTAGAAAGTTATTTGATAAAAAATACAAATAAACTTGTTTGAAAATCATATTTTTTTATAATTGACCTGTTCTTAATGTTTTATTTTAATATTTTAATCAATGCTGCTAATGTCGTCAAAATATGCAATGAACTGAAAAGAATATGCATATAATAACTTATAAATGTTCAGATGGTATCTTAAACCTTTTAGCAAAATATATTGACATTTCTAATGTTAAAGCTGAAGTTGTTGACATAGTAACATATTTCCAAAACAATCATTTTACTTCGGCCAAGCCCCAAGAAACAGGTGCTAAAAAAGCTCAAGATGCCATCTGATGTCAGGGGTAGCTTTGTTAATCCATTTTCAATTTTAAAAACTTAATTTAATTTTTTTTTAAATCAAGGGTTTTTTTTTAGAATTTCTGTGTCGAGGGTAAAAAAAACAAATAAAACGTTTTAAACAAAAAAAACACGTTTAAAAAAAAACACGTTTTTTGTTTTTTTTAGAAAAAAAAACATGTTTTTTTCCAACCCTGGTATAAAATAGTTGTTGTGAATTGAGTTTAATTTAAAACATTCACCTTTTTAAACTTCATTTTATTAACTAAAAGATAAGTTAATTTTATTAATACCATATTAAACCCAATATGTTGACTGAAAAATTAAATTTCATGAACAATAAATCTCAAAAACTCGAATTGTTCAATATAAATATTCAATAATAATGGACTTCACCGTATCACAGATGTTACTTTATTATTTCTCTGGAATAATTCATTAAAATTTTCGTGCGATAGATTATCTAATTAGTCTCTCCCACTCACCATCAATCTAGCTTTCATTTATATATCAAGGTCACCTTTTCACCCCATAACTCAAGCTTCAAACGATGGATGACAATGGCAGTAAAACTGATCGAATAAGGAGCTATGATAGAGAGCAATTTATCTAAATCCTGGGGGCTCCAAAAGCGACCATCATTCTGAGTGCTCATAAATGGGCCATTGTTTCTGAATACGACAAATCGGTTGCCAAAAACAAAACCTTAATTCTCGCACATAAACAATCCATCAATCATTGTGGCTCGTCCCATGGCTCGTGCCATCAATTTCTGCTTTCTTTTTTTACTGTCTATCATAAGTGATTGCCCTACTGCTCTATAAGGGGAGGTAATTTATGAATTGTGGGAGATGCTGTTAGTGAAATTGACAGGCGCGTGCATCAAGAATATTGATGGTAAAAATATCTGGAGTACCTGTTAGGTTAAGGGATGTTTACGTTTGAATCAATGGAAATCGTTTTTTCTTATTTAAAGTAATTATTTAAATGTATCTCTCTCATGAAGAATAGATACTAAGTCAATTGCTAAAAATTGGTTGTTGTTGTTGGTTGTTAGGTAATAATAGTTGGTAAAAATATTTTTCAGAACTCATCAGTTCACCATACATATTTTTGTTTTCAAAATGCTAACTTCCATTACGTTCTTCCTTAATCATCTTTCTCCATATATATTAAGAAGGAAGTCAGAAAGAGAATGGAGTATTGAGAAGAGGATAAAAGAAGAAGGCTCATTTACACTGTTTCACTTTCAATGTTCATCGTGAGCAATTACACAGCAATTTACACGTGTCCTTTTTTTGGATGATTCCTCCAAAATGAAGATCGGAAGAGAAAAGTCTAAATGAGCCTTTAGAAGAAAGAATGATACCCAAAACGTTTCTGTGTCTTTGAGATGCGTTCTTGTCGAACTCAATCACAAACCATCCCAAAATCTTTCATTATTTTGCTCAAAACTGCTATAAAATTCAAATTTCTTTACACCTGGATGGATTCTAATATCTCTAATCCAAAATAAGGCATGCGGTGCAATAAAACTTTTAAAGAATAAAGCTATAACTCCACGCGTGTAAGGCCAGGCATATCAAGCAGTTACTTATGAAATATTCAAACTACAAATTCTTATTAAAAATACATGGTTTTTAATGAAAAGAGTGCTCTTACTATGTCATTGGAGTGGAGTAATATAAAATATTTTTCAATGATGTTCCCTTAAAATTTTGCAATGGTTTGCTCCTTAACTCTCCCCAAAATAAAGAAATAAAAGTGTTGGATTAAAGGTTTTTTTATATCATCTATGCTTTTAGTTTTGAAATTTTTATCAGAAATCCATCATGCAAATTCATAATCTGTTTTAAAAATTTCGTTAGAGAATGACTTTATAATACGTGTTATAAACATTTTGAGCGACTTATTTCTATGAATGGAATTCCATAAAAGAAAACTAAAAAAAACCTTTTCCACCAGAAAAAAAAACATCGTTAATGAAGATGATTCTCAGAGAAATTCCTCTTTATTTAAACCAGCTAGCTTCATACGAGTGAAAAAGAAACGAGAAAACTTCTAAAACTTTCTTTCGCAAGAAATCCTTCTTGTTGCCAAAATAAGCAGAGAATAATAAATCTCCTGCTCCGAGGATCAACAAAACACCAGCTACATTAATACAGCCTGCATTACGAAGATCCAGAACTATTCTTGCGTTCCTGTGATTATTCCCAGCTTTTTTCTCATCTTGGGCATAAATCTCGTGTTTCATAAAAAATACAAGATTCTTCTGTGTTGCCAGAGTTTTGGAGGAAATATCGTATCGTTTGTAGTTACTTAGCTACTAGATCTTTTTTTTCTAAGATGATTCAATTAACGATGCTGTATTATGCTGGTATCGAAGAGCAGATGTAAAATTCTACTGAATTGGGGCATCTGCGTGTTAAAATGGAAATGGGTTGTTTGTTTTTGAAAAATTGTTGTTTGTTTTAATTCTACGGCTTTTCCAACATTTTCCCTGTGCTGCCATAAATTTGGTCATAAAGAGAATTGCTTCAAAAGATATTATTTTACGAAAATTGGCTTAAAACTTCTTTCGTTAATATTCTTCAGCGCTCTTCCCTTTTTTAAATCTGTTTTCATGTTGAAGCTTATTTTTCTTAGGCACACATCTATCCCATCTGTAGGTACAGTAAACATTAAAAAAAGTATGTGAAGATTAATTTGAATGTATCTAAGAATTTTATGAGTTTCATCCGAAGTAAGAAACTTTTTCTTTTAATCTTACAAAAGGAATTTGCCAGTGTTACGTCTTTATATTTCATAAGCAGTTTTATCGTAGTAAAATAAATTATGGAAAATGTCAAGAAGGGTCTGAAGTTACATTTAAAACGAGTATTAAGATAGGTTTATGTGATAGAATTTATTGTGCTTTAAGATGAATATGATACAATTCAATTTTTTTTTTGTGTTTGGAAATTATTCAAATTACAGCTTTGAAAGTTTAGGGAATAAATAGCATCCTTAAATTAAAACTTTTTACTAGAATGTTTTTAGTTTTAACTTAAATTTATTACGACAAACTGTTGTATACAAAAGCATTCCATGTTTTTAGAGTAATTCTTTTCTTAGAGTTTTAAATTCGAATACCAATGCATTAAAATGTTGATTCCAAAGTACACAAATTGTGGAGAAAAACAAGGAAAATACTTTGATCCTCCCCCCAAAATATGAGTTTCTAGCTAAAAACGTAAAAAAGGGGTGGGAAAAAAGGTAAGTACCCCCCCCATTTTTTTTTAAACTACAGCACTGCGCGTTTTACCTCTAAATTAAGAAAACCGTATTTTGTAAGAAATACATTAGTTTTAAATTCTGTAAAAATAAGGATTGAGAAGATATCTTACTTCCTCAATGGTTAGCAGTTACTTTTTAATCTTTTAAAACTAATATAAGTATAGAAAAAACTTAATGGGACATATTTTTCTTAAGGAATGAGTATTAAAAGAACAGTGATTAGTCCATTTTGTAAAATCTGATAAATTTTTCTTTAGTTTATTATGATCAGAATTGTAAACCAGCCGAAGGTAGCGAATCTGAAATGAAAGCAAAAGCATCGTAGCTTGAAGCTCAAAAAACTGGTAACACCTCAAGGGAAGAAAGTTGTCAGGAAACGCAAAAACAAAACCTTGGAATTGCTCAATTCTCCTCGATTCAAGTTTTGCGTTATCTAGGTCATCCTAACCTTGCGAGGCCGGCAGAGCATGCCTGCTTTCCAACTCCTCAGATATTAAAAGCTCGCGTGGAATTTGAATGCCCGACGCCATTGTTTTCACAAGGCTGGAATGGTGCTTGATGCGCTATATGGTCATCGCCTTGCACCTTCTTGCCCAAGGGTTTCTGCCTGCCTGGGTCGTGCACTCTGTGGGTTTGTTTTTGAACCGTTCCTGCGAAAGGGGTCACTACTTATGGGTGTTAATCTCGTTTGGGAATTTGAATTCTATTGTTCTTTTTCTAGTTGCGATTGTGAGGTAATGGGATACGTGAGTAAGATTATGTGCGTGGTTTGTTGGGACAGAATGGCTTTTATTTATGTCAATTATGAGATTGTTTGGGTTTGTATTCCAGTGAAATGTCAATTCGGTGGTCCAGTTTTACCTTGACTTAGGGTGTAACAAGTGAGGTTGTTGTGCTTGTTTAAATAGGATTTAGAGTTTTGGTTAAATTTATTGGAACATTCAGATAAGCTGTTCTACATATTTGTTAATTAGTGGGATTTTTTTCGCTTATAATTAAGAATGCTGGTAGTGATTTGAGGAAGCTGCTTATATGAATGTTTTAATTCCCAAATACTTCATCTTAAATCTTTACGTTTTTATATCCAATATAAATTCCATTAGACTCAAACTTTATATGATAAAAAGTTATGTTTCTTTAAGTGCCCGCCCTTTATTATTAACTTCATAAATAGTTTAAAAAATAACTTCATTTCTTATATTGCTGTTATTGTGAAAACAACAACCCATTGAGTGCATAAAAGCTTTTAAAACCCTTTCACTAACTGCCTTTTATGGATGGTAAAAAACTAAAACTGTCTGGGTCTGACAAAGAGCTTAAATTCAAACAGAGAAAACTTAGTGCCTTATAGAAAGAACAGCTGTCTGGCGTGGTCTGGATAGCATTTCTTATCCATTTTACATGAAAACCAAAGAAACACTTGAAATACTGCAGTCTTGGTCGGGTTTTTTAGTTCTATATTTCACAAATGCTCGCTTTCTTCTTTTTCTCTCTCCCGTTTATTCCTTCTCTCCGTCTCTCTCTTTATCTGTTCTTTTCTTTTTCCATTTCTCTTCTATCTTTTACTCTAATCTCACTTCTCTTCCCTCTTTATTTCCATCTATCTCTTCATCACTCTATTCTCTCACTTATATTTCTATCTTTCTCAATACATTCATCTATCTTCTCTCTCCATGTCTCTCTATTTTCTCTATTCTTTCTCCATCTATCTCTTATCTTTCTCCAATTTCTCTCTCTCTCTCTCTCTTTAAATTCCCATCCGTCTTCACTGAATATATGCTCTCTCTTTTTTTTTCTCTACATTTATGGAAAATATCCCTGCGTTTATTTGTTTCTAATACAACAACCGTTGTAACATTTTCCTTTCGAGGATAAAGATACTATCTAAAGACACAAAATACCATAATTTCAAACATAATTCCATCCACATTTCACTACAAAATTCTACTTTCTTCTATACATCAACATAACCCATACACCCATTAACACGCTCCCACCCTTACTACACCCATCCCGAGATTCACTACTCAATCACGGGACAGAGAACCGTGCTTCTCCCTTCAAGCTCTTCTCATTTCAAGCGCACACTTCGTGATCTCCACCGTAATCCGCATCGAGTAAATCCCGCTGGCTCTCTTCGGATTAGCACGTGCGTCTCGCAATTAGAATGCGGCAGCAGACCGGCCCTGGGCCTACCGGGACCGCTTTCGGGAAGTCGGCCGTGCTTCCAGCCTTGATGGTGCACGTGCGACCCAGTCGTTCATTAGATAAACGGAAGGTTGTTTTCACTTTGGTTAAGGTTATGTAAGGCGGTGGTTTGGTTGTTTGGAATGACTGTTAGGTTTCAAGGTTTCAATGAGTTGTTTGGAAGCTGATATTTTTCTTCATTTTTAACCCTCTCCTATGTCGAAAAGTGTCAAATTTTACCATACCCTCCATTATGTCATCATGTCTAACTCTTACAGAACCTGGGACCCTACTTATTTAATGAAGCCACAAAAAGTCCGACTGTAAAAAAGTTATCTTTGTTGTATTTTGAAGACAAACTCTTAGGAACAAAAACTGAACATAATTTTCATAAATAAATTAAAACATTTTATTTGGATCCGGAATTTTATTTCTACCTTCAGCTGTTTTCCCACATTAACCAATTATTCATTGCTTCTGATAACTTTTGCTTCGCGGACCCCCCCCCCCTCCTTTCCAGTGTCTTTCCGAATTTTCTTTGGGTAGTTTACACCTCATCATTTTCACCCCATGATGTTTTGAATCACCCTGTATTATTTCATGGACACTCTTATAAAGGGGTACTAAGAATTATTATGTGTAATCATAACCGTCAATTCTAATACATAGTTACATAAAAATGGGTGAAATGGTAAAGATACTAATTCTGCCTTCAAGTTATATTTAAAAAATACCCGTACCCTTTTAAGTTGAAGTTTTTTGCGTAAAAACTTACTATAAACATAAATGTTGTATGAAATACAGAAAAGAACTCACTTGGATAGGTATTAGTTAAAGATAGAAAAGACTGTAGCTAAATAATGACCAAATTATGGACAAAAACGAACCCAATTTACATTTTTATGACTGCAATATGCATTATGATATTTCCATCATATGAATAAAACACCATCATCCAAAAATATTTTCAGAATTCCCCAACACAGGAGTATTCGGTAAAAAAAAAACTACATTAAACCGTAAGAAAGATATGCGGAGCTTTAGAAAACGAGGCTTTTACTGGTCCTCGGACAATTGAATTTGTAGGTCCTTACATCGCAAGATAAGAGAAAACAGATAAATTTAAACGATTTGTTCCTGAAAGAGCACTTAGCCCTTTGATAGGCCTGGCTGAAACAAAGGAATCAATACATGGAACCCTATAAAAATGTTATTACCCATTCTGGATAAGAAACGACGGTTCGCTTCTGGCTGAGGGTAAGGGGAGAAGAGATATCAAAGGAGGAGACATGGACTCGGACATTCTTGAAACGGCGGAACAGTCTATTCTCATAAAGCTTATGGATGTTGGCAGTAGTTCAGGGGTTGTTCATCATATGAAGGTGATCATTCCAGGTTGATAACTATTTGGAATATAGTAACTATTTGGATTGGATAGTTTCGTGTAATCCTTTTTTTTTGTATTTAATCACAGTAGAATGATTTCCTCTTGAATGACAATGGATTCTTTTGCGATCTTGTCCAGAGTGTTCAGGGCTTACACTATACAGACTAGCCGAGTTTTGAATAATGAAAACCATTTAACAACTTTTACGCTAGGATTGCCCCATGTCCTACCTATAACGTATCATACTTATTGTATATAGATTTAGTGCTCTGCTAGATGTCAGCTATCGCCATCTACATTTTTAATGATTTCCGCATCTCGGCTAGCCTGTATAGTATCTAGTAAGCCGTGGTTCAATTTAATTTGTGGGAAGATAGCTAACTTTACATTTTTTTTGTTAGTTTTTATTTAATATTCCTTCGAATTCAAGATCCTAGTGTAAGAAATTTAGTATCACATCTGTTGTAAACATTCACGGCAATCATCAATTTAAAATTTAGTATGATGGGGTATTTCTTGCTCGAATTAATTGATTTTCACTAGAATAGAATAGTTGTCTCTTAATAGTAATTGTATCGCCGTAATTTAAATGTTATTTTCTTACGAATAATAGAGCATTTTCAATCACGTGACTCGCACTTAGCAACCACAGTAGCAACAGGCACGTTGACCTACAGCAGTTAGCAGTTAAAAGAAAATAACTGGTCGTGACGTCACCTGAAAACACTCTATGGTTAGTAACGAAATATTATAATGGTTAATAACCAGAAATTAGTTACCAACCAATAAATTAGTTAAACCAATAAATTAGTTAGTAGTAAGGGGACAGCATTTCGCATAAAAATTTGAATATTTTCCAAATACCCTTGAAGCCACAAAATTGCGTTTTCAAAAACCAATTTTCGAGAATCTTCAAATGTAACAAACTAACTAGATTGCGAAATAATATCTCAAAAAGCAGTAAAACGTGAATTTACTACCAATGGACCGACAAGGACTTTGTTTTTCTCTGAAACATAACCGCAATCCCCTAAACAATCGTGCTATGCAAGGTCTTTTTTACGAGACAAAAAATGTATAAATTATATCCTTTTGAAAAATGTCACGGAATCTTACTGTCACGCTGTTACAGTGTGCACCTGGACAAATAGGACGTTGCACAATTGGGATGGCGGGCATCAATCAAGCTTGAAGAACAATTTCTCGTTGGTTGGTCTTTTTCATGCCTTCGATTTTCCCTTTGACAACCTGGAATTTTTATGGGATGGTTTCTTTCCCTACATAACAGCGTTTGTGATGGACAGTGTTTATATTTTGCCTTGGGGGTTTGATCATAATTTTGTAATAAAATAATAAGGTTTAGATACTATCTTACACAGTCTATCATATTTTTGTTATATGTTGGATTTTATGATGTTTTATTTAAATTTATATTTTACCTTCAAAGTTAAATGTTTGAAATATATTGTCAATTTTTTTTTCTTTAAGTTTTACCGAAGTTTCACTCACTGTGTATAGTTTTGTAAAGCTATACGTACAGCTTACTTACTTCTTACTACGAGCATCCGAGGCTGTTTGCCTCGATGGCTCGGTGCCCCTGATAGGCCCTAGCAGCCAATGGCCACCAACGTCTATTCCTAAGAATGTCCCTCATGGGTAAAGCTAGACAAGACCAAATTATGGTGTTTGAAGCTTTCAGTCATAGACCCACATTGGCATTATAAAATCATAAAAAAATTTTTAGACTGCCAGGACTAAAAAGATTAAAAAATCATGAAACATTACAATTATTTTATTATTAGACTAGCTGATATGCCCGGCCTTGCACGGGTGGAGCGTATCAATTTATTAAAATTTTCTCAAGTTACATGCCTAATTTTCTGTAACCATAATTACCAATCATCCTGGTAGTTTTTCATATCCCGGTGTTCCCAGTATTTTTTCATATCCCGGTGTTCCCAGTATTTTTTCATATCCCGGTGTTCCCAGTATTTCTTCATATCCCGGTGCCTTTTTCATCTTGGTGTCCCCGGTGCCTTTTCATCTCGGTGTTCCCGGTGCATTTTCATCACCGTGCTCCCTGTGCCTTTTCCCTCCCGGTTCCAACTGTGTAAATCTAACCTAACCATCCAGTTCCGGTGTTGCACATTTAATTACGACAGTTACCCAATTATCCATTCTAAGTAAAAAAATCCATTAAAATTATTACAGACTTTTGAAATCCCAAAATTTGTAAATACCCCCTGTTTAAATTGAAAAAAAAATCCCGTTAAACTACACCAAAGAAACAAATTATAAGGTTAAATAACAAATTGATCTAGTGTTTCTATCATCAACTTTCTAAAAAAACTGCATGATGTAATCTTTACTTTAACCAGTCTAATTCTTAAAACTTTCTATTTCAACTTAAAGTTTCATGGAAAATGAAGTTTTTAATAAGAAAATACTGTTATAAAGTTTTTTATAAGGGCCGTTTTTAATTTTTTAAATTATTAATAACCTTTTTAAAACATTTAAAACAATTTTAGCCAAGTTTTATCTTTAAATACTTTGTTTTATGTTTAAAATTGTTTTTGTTGTATTATTTGCAACAATGCGAGTTAAACAGATCTTCTTTAGCGGAGAAGTAAGGCGATTTTTACAAAAAGGCCTTATAGGGGATGAAGGGGTGGTTTTAGAAATTTGGAATTGATGTCATTGTCTTTCCCCCGTCCCCATACGTATGTGTACCAAGTTTGGTTCGATTCGGACGGGTAGTTTTGGAGAAATTGAGCCAAATCTGTTCCGGACAAACCCAGGAACCCAGGAACCCAGGCAGGAACCCAGACAGGAACCCAGGGACACCTTCATTATATATAGAGAGATGAAGGGGTGGTTTTAGAAATTTGGAATTGATGTCATTGTCTTTCCCCCGTCCCCATACGTATGTGTACCAAGTTTGGTTCGATTCGGACGGGTAGTTTTGGAGAAATTGAGCCAAATCTGTTCCGGACAAACCCAGGAACCCAGGAACCCAGGCAGGAACCCAGACAGGAACCCAGGGACACCTTCATTATATATAGAGAGATTCGTGTTTCCGATAAAAACGACACAACACCAACCTAAATTTCAAATGGAACAAACGAAATAGAAGTGTTAATTCACAATCTATTTAGCTATATTTTATACCAAAGAACTTTGTAATATTGTTGTCCTTCCAGGCTCAATTAAATTATTATTAGTTGAAGATGTCATTGAGCTATGCATTTTAGTCGTAAAATTGTAGTGCATTTTTTTTTGCATTTTTTGTATATTCAGTCTCTGGTATTCATCTGCAAATCAATCTTTATTTGCATGCAAATTAGTTGCATATTAATTAAGCACGACTGGAGAAGAGTTTTGGTTAAATAGGAAAATGTTTTCAAATACATAGTTTGAATGGGTATTTGGAATATTAACAACAAAAAATTACCTACATCCTCACATAAAACTACAATATTTATGAAGCATTAAATACGTATTCATATTTTCGCATGCTCTTTTGAAAGATATTCCAGCAGAAGTGCATCACACCTCGCCCGATCAATTTCGCTGACAGTCATGCTCAGGCAATCGTTTAACCATTCATCGTCGCTCTAGCGTTAAACGATTATCCTGGCGGGACTGTCAGCCAGACTGATCGCGAGAAACAATGTGTGAATTTTGCAAGCTGGAAAATGCTTATTTTGTTTCCTCCTACGGCTACCATTTATCAATATGTCACGGATATATTGTGTGTGAGCTCAAAGGTTTCATGCTTAACCCAGAGTAATAATTCACGCAAAGGTATCCTATATTTTAATATGAGCGTATTAGTAAAAGAATAACTGTTTTTTACAAATCTTGTGGGTCCCTACTAACATTCCTTTAGTTTCTAAAATGGCTCCACTGAAAATTTGTAAACAATAAACAACGTTATTTCCCATGAGAGATGTTTCACCTGTATTCAATCTTGGTATTCAATTTATATTTAAGAATTTAAGAAAACTAATCCAAAGTTAAAAACTATGTATTTATGTGTGGAAGAGGAACTACTGTCGCTGTTGAGGAAACAAACAATGTATAGATCTCAATTAGGAACAGGAAAAGCAATTTCCTTCAAAAATAAAAACCTTTTTTTATTCAATTTGATAGAAATCTCTTTCAGGGAACATCTCAATTTTTCTTTACCATTGTTCGCAGTTAGAACAACATTGAATAAACTTTTAAAATCTCGGAGCTGGCAAGAAACCAACTCATTTTCGGGACTTCTTATTTCCTTATTTTTTTCTCTTCCATGGTTCTCGTTACCATGCTTCACATTCTCACGTTTTTGCTATTTTGAACGCTGATTCGCTCGCTCGGATTACTCTGGAATCGTTTTCGCTGCCGTGATTGGAGGCGGAATATTGTTATTATTCTCTTACAGAGCGTGATGCAATCGTGTATCTTTCATTTGCTCTCGATTTGGTTCATTTAACATTTTCGGAAAGTTTTTGATGGAAGTGAAAGGGTTTGTTTTCATTGGTTCATCCAAATAGATGGTAGATGGTATTTTCTTTTGTTTATTTACCATTTTGAAAGTATATATCAGACGATGTTGGGGAAAAGATTATGCAAAAGTTTTAATCCTCAAACGTGGATATTCTTTTAAATAATATGTTAAATTGTTGAGTAGACAAATTTCGTTTTTGTAATCGAATTTACAAGGATCATAACAAAATGCCTAAAAAGATAATAAAAAGGTAAACAGACCAAATAAAAATGTTTAGAAATAGAAGGCTGTTAATTTTTATCTCTTAGCCTTTCTGTTTTAAAATGTGTCACAAATTAACGTGAAATATCTTAATAATGTCACTCTATTAAGGCTTTAACTTACGATATATCCTAATTATCTTGAATTCTTCAAATTGAGATTTAAAATTTTAAATACTCGCAATACTTACAATACAATATCAGGTTCAATTCTTTTATCTGTCCCTTTAAATAATAAAAAGCTCTTTTAAGCACCAAATAACAGAAATAATGCTATTTTAATGTTTTTATCAAAAAAGTTGCCATTTATTTAATAAGTAGGTTTGTTGTTTGGGCGATATTTCTTCTGTTTGGCTACATAAACAGCTTGGTGATTTTTAACGGGACAGATAAAGAAATTGTAGCCATTAGGTATAATTTGGTCTGTACTTAAATTTTGGATTTATAGATACAATATTTTATAATTTGCTATTACATGTAACTACATTTATACATTGGTAGAAATACGATTTACTTAATTTTTTCTTACTTTCATATTTGATGGCTTTATATTCATACACAAAAAAAAATCAGATACTCAGTATCTCATTCTCATGTCCCTATACATATAATTTAGCTTGCGATTAAGTTTTCTATCATGCACTCTAATTTTGATTAATAATATACATTTGTATAATACAAGCAAATATTTTATTTTAAAATCATATGTACTGATTATATAAACTCAGTTAGTTAATAACTAGATTTCACCTCTTTCTCCGTAACATTTAGTTCTAACGCTGTATCCCAAACATAATTAGCCACCATGTCATAGTATATAACTTTATTTACCCGCCCCATCCAATTTGCATCCAATAATATTGTCTCTCCACTTAGCGCCGGTAAAGTGCTTTCCAATTTATAGCCGTTCTTAATACGTTGCTTGGAGCAGCCTAATCTTGACCAGAGTCGTCACTTACTGATCGATGTTCTGCTTCGCTCAAGCAACCTGCTGATTAGTTTCTAGCCAGTTCGGCCCCGGGATTATGGGTGTATTAATAATGCCGAAGTCTGTTGTGTGTGTTGGATTGAGTACTAGTGGGTTGTGTACGAGATTGAATGTGGACGGGCGTGTTGATGTGTTTGTTAAAATGAGTTGGATCTCTTAGTTTTGTTTATATAAGTGGTTTTTGATAATCTTCAAGAAAAAATGTACGGAGGGAATTTTAAGGTCGACAAAATTATGTTGAATTAATTGACAAACATAAAACATTGAAAAACGTACTTATATATTTAGTTAAAGAAAACAGTTTAAATAATTTTGTTTATTTGAAAGAAGAGTAAAATTTCTTGAGTTAACTCAAAAAAGAAATCTTAAATCCTTTCAAGAAGAAGAGCATTTCTCGCCTAGTAGGTTTGCATTTGGAGTTAAAAATGATTATTTTTAATTCTACTGTAATTCCGCTGATAATTTTTTCACAATATGTGTTTTGAGTCAGCTACTAACCCCTGTAAAATTTTCTTCCGTTTCTGTTAGTTTAGCCTGGGAACTTTTCCTTGTTAGAGATAGAAATTCGACTAGAGACTCAGTTTACATAACTCCTTAATTTAACATAAATCCTAAGACCAGTTATGTTTATTGCTCCAAAAGAATCTGTTGAGAAAAATATTTTGCTATTAATTACGCGAAGATTCTATTGATAAACTTAACATTATAAACATTTATACTGATTAATTTATCGATTTGTTATTAAAAAACATTTAATGTCAGTGTTAATTAATTATTTCCCAGTTTCTAATATCAATTGTAGTTAATAAGACTACCCAAACTTTTCTGCTTCATTTATTAAAATCTTGAGAATATGTATTATTCTGTTTACACAAGGCGTTCCTTCAAGACTCACCTTCTCAAACACCACCCACCATCAAAGAAAGGCACAAAACCCCTCTCCGACATCCAGTCTTTTAATAGTAACTCCCAATTAATGACCCAGTGGTTGTCCACCCATGCTGGTGGCGTGCGGTGGCAAAAAGACAGGTCACGACAAAGTGACCGTCGGTCGGCTACTTAGGGATATAAATGAGATAGGTTATAGCGTCACTGAGTTGCTCGTGACAACCAATCACACGAATGTCCGCTTTTGGCTCGGCATCAATATTTCCGAACCCTGTCCGATAAAGTTTGCCATTACCTGCCTTGGGAAAGATTTCGCTACAGTCGATATGGATTTTCTTTCGGTATAACTGCCGTTTATAGTCTTGCTGAAAAGTTTTCTTCGGAATCGATTGTGAGGGTTTCCCCCTCTACTATTTTATGAAAGTTTGTGAGGATCTTTATTGTTTTTCGCTTGATGTGAGAAGAGGGAAATAGCTTTTTTTTGGGGTGACAGGTGATATAAATGGTTGTTTTTTAATCTTCTTTTTTAAAATATCTGGTATAAAGTTATGATGCATGAATAAGAGTCGTGAACTATGTTTCTCCCTAATCTGACCTCTGGATCTGAGGTTATAGTCAGGATTCTTACTTGTAGAGGAAAACCTGGAATTGGCATCCGTTGACCAAAAAATTCATGGAATAGTCAGGGGAAAATTCTTATTTTTACTAAAAACTTACCCAGATAGCAATGTAGGGCTGTTACAGCCCTGCCGTAGCCTTGCGGCGTAATCCCGTGTAAGGCTGTCGCAGGGTTGTCACGACAGCCCTGTTTACCCTGTGACAGGGTAAAACCGACCTCTGCTAGTTGACGCTTTGTAGGGCTTTGGCAGGGCTGGAATGAAAGCCCTGCGAAGGGCTGGAACGAAAGCCCTGCGACAGGGCTGGAATGAAAGCCCTGCGACAACGTCGTCACGTCTAGGTCTTTTAAATTGGCTATTAAACTTTATTTAAAACTTAATATAGTGTTATAAATTAGGTTTGTTGTAGGGTATTCCGAATTTTCTCCATAGTTCTAGGTTTAATATTGCAGTTCATATTTTTCCTGAGTTTTTTTAATTATGTGATGACACAAAATTTTCCCCGAAATATTGCACTATACAGGGTGTCCCGTAAATGATGTGTCACACTTCTAGGGGGGATAGTAGACACCTAGACGAGTCAGAATCACATAGGATTTGGGGTCCCAGACCCAATCCCTGGGAGTTAAAAATGGAGCGACACCCCAAATCAAGTATTGAAAAATTCAATTTGTAGAAGAACTACTATTGGTAAAAATGTAATTATGGTCTCAAATTTTGTGGTTTAATATGATCCTCAAAATTACCTTGACAGTTTCAATTTAAAATTTTTTTTTATTACGAAAAAAGTTAAAAAACAGCAAAAAAATGTGAAAAATATGCCAAAACTTTATTTTGTTTTCCGAAATCCTTTCTTTCGATTTGATAATCTGAAAGAGCATAATTAATTAACCTTAAGTCCAAAGTTTCACGTAAATAGCCTCAGTATTAAACGCTTGAGAGCCTGTTAAAGTTAGTTTTATGGGAGCAAAAACGGCTTCGGAAAACGAACGTTCAGGGACAATCTACAAGTTACGGATAGATGCTCGCCAAATTTCCCAACATTATTTGCGATACGAGATTCCTCGCCTACCTACGCTTCTACAGATAGTTCAAACTTCCTTGGCGATGTGTGGCCTTAGTTTTCGGATCGTCACTAGAAGTCTAAAAGGTAAATGTATTCAAACTATCAAATCAGACACTCAAGAAAAAATTGTTACTATACCTAAGAAAATAAGCAATGTTTGTTTAGCAAAAGGGATAGTTACAACTTATTTTTTCTTAAGTCTCTGTTTTTTTAAGTTCAATAAACATTTATCTTCTAGACTTCTGTGACGGTCTGAAATCGAAGGCAAAAATTTAAGTAAATTAATTAATTTACTAATTTTTTTTCAAAATAATTCCCATCCCATAAAAAAGTGAACCACCATGCCAACTTTGAACACTTTTTGTAAACAGTTTTTGTCGTTATTTTTCATTATACTCCTGCTTTAGGATAGGTCAGTAGGCGGATCCTCGATCGCTGGGTTCGTGATTTCGAATTGCGATACAAGATTGGTTTCTATTAATCGAGAAATGTCAATGGGAATAAGCAAAGTGTATGGGGGCTATCTACTCACCGTCCGATAAGCAATATCTTAGGTTTGTCATAACTTTCAATAACCTGCATTCTTTTATTTTGCAAATTTCTTATATCGGAAGTTGAGGGGAGACCCTGCATACCCACTTGCTTATTATATCATTCTTTAATTAATAGGAACCACCCTTGTATAGCAACCCGAAATCAGGAACCTAGCGATTGAGGATCCACCGACTGACGTATCCCCACTATGTACAAAAGATATTTTACGAACCATGTTTGTAAATAATAGATTCTTCTATTTTTTTTTACCTAAGTTTTCAAATGTACAGTTTTTCTCATTAAACGCAATAAGTAGTAATGCTGTTTGCATGATTGATACATTTGTAAAACTAACACAACTATCGATTGAATAAAAAACTATCGATACTATCAGATAATTTCTAACAATTCATACTATTGATTTTTAAGATCGATAGTTCCTAAAAATCAGTAGTAAAATCATGTTTGTTCTTTATGTTCAAAAAATTTTTTAATTAAATTAATTAATCTCTTGTTTTCTAAAAATAATAAGAATTAAGAATCAACATTTACGCTTTTGAAATTTTCATCCCGCCAAATTGTTCAATTGGCGCATTTCAGATATTTTCATACTCATCTCCTGTCTCGCCAAATCGGGCGAGGAATGAAAGTTGGCAGACATCTATCCGTAACTTGTAGATTGTCCCTAAACGTTCGTTTTCCGAAGCCGTTTTTGCTCCCATAAAACTAACTTTAACAGGCTCTCAAGCGTTTAATACTGATGCTATTTACGTGAAACTTTGGACTTAAGGTTAATTAATTATGCTCTTTCAGATTATCAAATCGAAAGAAAGGATTTCGGAAAACAAAATAAAGTTTTGGCATATTTTTCACATTTTTTTGCTGTTTTTTAACTTTTTTCGTAATAAAAAAATTTTTAAATTGAAAACTGTCAAGATAATTTTGAAGATAATAATAAACCGCAAAATTTGAGACCATAATTACATTTTTACCAATAGCAGTTCTTCTACAAATTGAATTTTTCAATAATTGTTTTGGGGTGTCGCTCCATTTTTAACTCCCTGGGATTGGGTCTGGGACCCCTAAGTCCTATGTGATTCTGACTCGTCTAGGTGTCTACTATCCCCCCTAGAAGTGTGACACATCATTTACGGGACACCCTGTATATGTATTATACAGTGGTACATATTTTCAGGAATAATTTTGTATCACATAATTCAACAAAGAAACTAAAAAATACGAAATGCAATACTTAACCGTTAACTCTGGTAATATTTTATCCCTACATTTTACTAATCTAATATTAAATACTTTGCTCTCATTAAATAACTTCTTTTTGAATATTTAATTGATACATTTTATGGTATAAAAAACTTTAAAGATTTTACATTTTTAAACTTCTTTATAAAAGTTAAGAAGTTTTCCAAACAACCAGTGAAGGAGATACCGAGGGAATTTTTGTTAGAAATTCTTTAAAACAAAATGCAAGAAAACAATATTGTACTGCTATTTGGGATAACATGGTTCTGAGGAAGAAGTAAAAATTAATTATAAAACTCCCTTAAATAAACAAAATATACTCAGAATCCCCATAGATCAGAGAAAGACATAAACATAAAAAAATTTTTAATTAAAAATACGCAGAATATTATCAAGAATTTTATTTTAACACACAATGCAAGAAAAAGTATTACACTGACAATAACACAAACTAGACTAATATAGCTTCTGGATTAACATAGAGTACAGAGAGAAATAAGCATAAAAAATCCGTTAAATATACAAAATATACTAATAACAGGATCCCATATAGATCAGAGGTCAGGTAAATTTAAATTAGAAATACACTCAAGGTTCTCATTCTTAGAATTCAAATTATGGCCACATAAAAAGTAATTTTTACTGAATTAAAATGCTAAGACTGCATACCATGCAGGAACTTTGCCAACTTAAGTTATAGAACAGTATTTGCTATTCCATAGAAAACTGGGTTGGAGAAACATTTTCAATACAAGTATATTTTAAAAGTTAAAATTGACAAGAAATTGTTCTTGCTTAAAATACCACATGGGTAAATTTTACAATTAAGAATATCCTACATAAGGAGCCATCAAAGCATACTGGTTCTACTCATAGACTCAAATCATACTAAGAATACTCATGAAATGAAGGGAAATATTGAACTATATGGAAGTTCATTTGCACGTTTATAAATAAAATGACAGTAAAAAGAGAGGGAAAATTATCCCCCATCAACTTTTAAATTAGCAAACATTTGTTTAAGTAAAAAAAAGAAACAGACAAATCAGAACTATACTCAAAAGAACTGTGAGAAAGGAATTAATGAAATAATACATTTATATAAAATATTAATTAGAAATATTGCACAATATAAGATGAATTTAACCTGTTCTATAATTGCAAAATTTAAATTTGTTATTTCCATCTCTGTCAGAAAATTCTGTTGTCTCTGAAAAAAAGAGGAAAAATATCATGAAAATGTTCAACATATTAAACTATTTGAGCAATGAATAAATAAATATTCGGTAAAAATATCTTTCTTGAGTGCCAGAAATTAACATTTTGGAGAAAAAAAATCCTTCTCAGATATCAAATATACAGTCACCATTTATATTAACTCATTCTAGCTGTCTTCAAAACAAGCCCCATTTTGTGTATTACATTAATGATTCTCAACCTGTGGTCTGTTGGACGTTTTTAAGTGGTCCCTAAATTATAGAACTTTTCGCCTAATAATAGAAAACAGCTGATACAGGAGATGATTATAGATTAACTGATATTCATTTTATGTACATTTAATCCAAAATTTAAGAAAGTGGAACATTTTTTGATGAAGTCATACATAAAATTACCTTAGAGCAATCCTAAATTTGGCTTGTATAAACCAATCACTGACAGCATCTCTTATTACTTACGTTTCTTTAGTATCTTTGAAGATATGTAAACAGAACTCTGAAAAGAAAAATATAAAGAAACAAAAAGCTGTTGTTCTAAAAAAGGAAAACACAATAAATTGTTTTGTTTAAGAACATAAAACAAAAATAATTTTCCCACGGAAAATCATTCAGGAAGAATATAAAAACATCCTAATTTCAGTGCGAATTCTTTTTTTTCTCACACATGTTCTGATGAAAAAGACTATCGTTAGTAGTATAATCAAATTATAATTTAATTTTATTAATATTATTTTTGAAATAAAATGAAACTACTAATATTTGAAATACTAATATTGGAACATGGGATCATAACAAAGCATAGCATAATTAATAGCATTCACGATAAACTTAACTAGTTAACAATTTAAGGCAAAATGAAAAGAAGATGTTTCATAACTCTAAAAGAACATTTAAAACTTACCTTGTTTTTGCTCTTGAAATGAAAATATCTTCACACACAAAATTTAACTTGCACACAGGAATGGTAATAAAATGGCGATGTTGATGTGGAGTTTGGATGGACTTATTGGGGTCACGTGGTATGTCACGTGGGCTTAAATTGGCTTGGCTGTCACAGCCCTTTCCTGAAAGCCCTTCAACAGGGTTGGGGGGACAGCCCTTTCATAGCCCTGCGTCAAGCGCTGCTGTAGGGCTTTTCGGTATACCTTGTTTGGTCAGCCACGGAACAGCCCTTTTCTTGCACTGCTTAAAGGCTTTTCGGCAAACCCTTTTTAGGCAGCCCAATGACAGTGAAAAAAAAGGGCTAACCGCAAGGTTACGTGCTATCACGACCGTCTCGCCGGTGTAAGAAGCCTGCCAAATGCGCATGCGTGGCTGTTTCTCTTCTTTTGCAACCCTATTATAGCGATGCGTTTCAGGCACAGATTTGGCGACCGGATAGATAAACGTCTCCTCTCCACTTGATCGAACACAACAACACGTGGTTGAGTTGCTCTTTCACCGCTGTAAGAAAAAGGTGAAAAGCATTGCGAAATAAGCACTCAGACTTTGGATCATTTATTTGTTTTGTGGTACTACAAAGAACAATAAAATTATTTTAAGAAAAAACTTAACTCAAACTTAAAGCAAATATAATTAACTAGCTGTTACGACCCGGCAAAGCCGGGTCTTACAGCTAGGCTAGCCTTTTATGCGAGCTTCGCTCGTTACTACTTCAAGTTCCTATTAATTATACATTAAATAAGAAGTTTAACTTTAATAATTTATTATTGTTGAATTAGAAACCAACTTCCCTAAAAGTAACTTTTTAACCTTTATTAAGTAAACCAACTTTCTTGAAAGATATTTATTTAAAAGCTATTATATTATTTTAAAATTTTAATTACTTTTATTTATTTATTTTTCTGATTATTGCGAGATGGCATCGAGTCAGTGAGTGACGTGGGCTTTTATATTTTTCTGATGATTATGATTATTATTGCGAGATGGCATCATAGTGTGCGAGCGTTCCAGAATCAGTGAGTCAGTGAGTCAGTGAGTCAGTGAGTGACGTGGGCTTTTATATGAGAGATTCATTCATAAAGACACCATTTCATAACCAAAGATATGATTCCCAAGAAATGTATATTTTATGCACTCTACTTAGTTTATTATAAAAATGTAAATAGTGATCTTTTTAAGACAATTAGAGAGGGACTTTATAACAAGTCGTACACAAGACGGAAAATATGTGACCGGAATCCAAAAAACAAAACGACAATAATTATAGTTTTGATTAATATTCAGGCTTGTAAATCTATTAATTAAAAAGTGTTGATGAAAAATAAGTAAACTAGACAAACTTAACAAATACTGTTGTTTAAAATACTTCAGATTTTTCTTTTCATGATAATAAAACGTTCGTTAATGTTCCCTAAGCTAAGCGCAACGAGATATAAAATGAACCAGAGATAAAGTAAACAAACACGAGTGTAAAAAAACAAACCCGTTAAAAGCGATAAGTTGCCAAATGTTGGCACTCCCCTCCTGCGTATCATGCACATAGCAATAAAGTCAAGTCCACACGCATGCGCATTTGGCAGGCTTCTTACACCGGCGAGACGGTCGTGTGCTATCTGGGTAAAGAGTCATGCAGAAAACCTCCCAGATAGCAATGTAGGGCTGTTACAGCCCTGCCGTAGCCTTGCGGCGTAATCCCGTGTAAGGCTGTCGCAGGGTTGTCACGACAGCCCTGTTTACCCTGTGACAGGGTAAAACCGACCTCTGCTAGTTGACGCTTTGTAGGGCTTTGGCAGGGCTGGAATGAAAGCCCTGCGAAGGGCTGGAACGAAAGCCCTGCGACAGGGCTGGAATGAAAGCCCTGCGACAACGTCGTCACGTCTAGGTCTTTTAAATTGGCTATTAAACTTTATTTAAAACTTAATATAGTGTTATAAATTAGGTTTGTTGTAGGGTATTCCGAATTTTCTCCATAGTTCTAGGTTTAATATTGCAGTTCATATTTTTCCTGAGTTTTTTTAATTATGTGATGACACAAAATTTTCCCCGAAATATTGCACTATATATATATTATACAGTGGTACATATTTTCAGGAATAATTTTGTATCACATAATTCAACAAAGAAACTAAAAAATACGAAATGCAATACTTAACCGTTAACTCTGGTAATATTTTATCCCTACATTTTACTAATCTAATATTAAATACTTTGTTCTCATTAAATAACTTCTTTTTGAATATTTAATTGATACATTGTATGGTATAAAAAAACTTTAAAGATTTTACATTTTTAAACTTCTTTATAAAAGTTAAGAAGTTTTCCAAACAACCAGTGAAGGAGATACCGAGGGAATTTTTGTTAGAAATTCTTTAAAACAAAATGCAAGAAAACAATATTGTACTGCTATTTGGGATAACATGGTTCTGAGGAAGAAGTAAAAATTAATTATAAAACTCCCTTAAATAAACAAAATATACTCAGAATCCCCATAGATCAGAGAAAGACATAAACATAAGAAAATTTTTAATTAAAAATACGCAGAATATTATCAAGAATTTTATTTTAACACACAATGCAAGAAAAAGTATTACACTGACAATAACACAAACTAGACTAATATAGCTTCTGGATTAACATAGAGTACAGAGAGAAATAAGCATAAAAAATCCGTTAAATATACAAAATATACTAATAACAGGATCCGGACAGAGGCCCAGGACGGAGGTCAGGTAAATTTAAATTAGAAATACACTCAAGGTTCTCATTCTTAGAATTCAAATTATGGCCACATAAAAAGTAATTTTTACTGAATTAAAATGCTAAGACTGCATACCATGCAGGAACTTTGCCAACTTAAGTTATAGAACAGTATTTGCTATTCCATAGAAAACTGGGTTAGAGAAACATTTTCAATACAAGTATATTTTAAAAGTTAAAATTGACAAGAGATTGTTCTTGCTTAAAATACCACATGAGTAAATTTTACAATTAAGAATATCCTACATAAGGAGCCATCAAAGCATACTGGTTCTACTCATAGACTCAAATCATACTAAGAATACTCGTGAAATGAAGGGAAATATTGAACTATATGGAAGTTCATTTGCACGTTTATAAATAAAATGACAGTAAAAAGAGAGGGAAAATTATCCCCCATCAACTTTTAAATTAGCAAACATTTGTTTAAGTAAAAAAAAGAAACAGACAAATCAGAACTATACTCGAAAGAACTGTGAGAAAGGAATTAATGAAATAATACATTTATATAAAATATTAATTAGAAATATTGCACAATATAAGATGAATTTAACCTGTTCTATAATTGCAAAATTTAAATTTGTTATTTCCATCTCTGTCAGAAAATTATGTTGTCTCTGAAAAAAAGAGGAAAAATATCATGAAAATGTTCAACATATTAAACTATTTGAGCAATGAATAAATAAATATTCGGTAAAAAATATCTTTCTTGAGTGCCAGAAATTAACATTTTGGAGAAAAAAATCCTTCTCAGATATCAAATATACAGTCACCTTTTATATTAACTCATTCTAGCTGTCTTCAAAACAAGCCCCATTTTGTGTATTACATTAATGATTCTCAACCTGTGGTCTGTTGGACGTTTTTAAGTGGTCCCTAAATTATAGAACTTTTCGCCTAATAATAGAAAACAGCTGATACAGGAGATGATTATAGATTAACTGATATTCATTTTATGTACATTTAATCCAAAATTTAAGAAAGTGGAACATTTTTTGATGAAGTCATACATAAAATTACCTTAGAGCAATCCTAAATTTGGCTTCTATAAACCAATCACTGACAGCATCTCTTATTACGATTCTTTAGTATCTTTGAAGATCTGTAAACAGACTTCTGAAAAGAAAAATATAAAGAAACAGAAAGCTGTTGATCTAAAAAAAGGAAAACACAATAAATTGTTTTGTTTAAGAACATAAAACAAAAATAATTTTCCCACGGAAAATCATTCAGGAAGAATATAAAAACATCCTAATTTCAGTGCGAATTCTTTTTTTTCTCACACATGTTCTGATGAAAAAGACTATCGTTAGTAGTATAATCAAATTATAATTTAATTTTATTAATATTATTTTTGAAATAAAATGAAACTACTAATATTTGAAGTACTAATATTGGAACATAGGATCATAACAAAGCATAGCATAATTAATAGCATTCAGAAATTTTCCAATTATCCACAACTTTGAATAATATATACGATAAACTTAACTAGTTACACAATTTAAGGCAAAATGAAAAGAAGATGTTTCATAACTCTAAAAGAACATTTAAAACTTACCTTGTTTTTGCTCTTGAAATGAAAATATCTTCACACACAAAATTTAACTTGCACACAGGAATGGTAATAAAATGGCGATGTTGATGTGGAGTTTGGATGGACTTATTGGGGTCACGTGGTATGTCACGTGGGCTTAAATTGGCTTGGCTGTCACAGCCCTTTCCTGAAAGCCCTTCAACAGGGTTGGGGGGACAGCCCTTTCATAGCCCTGCGTCAAGCGCTGCTGTAGGGCTTTTCGGTATACCTTGTTTGGTCAGCCACGGATCAGCCCTTTTCTTGCACTGCTTAAAGGCTTTTCGGCAAACCCTTTTTAGGCAGCCCAATGACAGTGAAAAAAAAGGGCTAACCGCAAGGTTACGTGCTATCTGGGCTGTAAAATAGTACCAACTTTGATGTCAGCATTTTTTCGTATGAAAAAGAAAAATATATTACTATTTATGTATAAAAAGTTATGTTCGTTATGCGCAAAAAATGTTCCTTAGATTACTAGTTTTGAACTGAAAATTATTTGAAATTAATCAGAAATATTCGGTGAATTTCATTTAAAAAATTGAAAGGGACTCCTGCATCATATTGTGCTTTGGCAGTAGTATCAAATATATTTGAAAATAACAGTATTTTTTGTCTTTTAAATGCTTTAAAGCAGGATATGTATTCTCATTTAAAAATTCACAATAAATAACTCCATGAATAATAATGAGTGAAAATGAGTACAAAATAAATTAAACGGTTTAATTTATACATCCATACGTACTTTTTTTTAGGATAAAAAAGTTTTGTCCTTTTTGAAGTAAGAATGAGAAAATTATGTTTCTGATTTTCATAAAAAGAACGAATATTATTTCTGAAAGACTGCAATAAATTTTATCTGAATAATTTCTATTTATTTCAAATAGGTAGCCTGTCATACAAAACGAGTGTTTTGCACTTCTACTTAATGAAGTATAAACAAAAAAACTTAAGCACCAAAAACTTCTATTAAAAATACTTATGTTACTTACTTTAATGAGGCAAATTCCTTGAATTACTTCCCGTTAATTTAATCGTTCCCTACAGAGACTCGAAAATGGAAGTTAATTGGTTAATTAAAATATTAATTAATGCATGCTCTCTACTTGATCCAGTCTCGGTGAGTGCCGAGAACTAGTCAAGTGAGACGTGTCTGCAATCGAAAGTAAGCTTAATATTGTCAGGTCTCATGGATATAGTGGAGTCTTTCTTAAATATTAAAATGATAATTTAATAACAGTTCATTATATTTGATGCTTGATGGGTGTTACGGTGAACTTATTCTTCATTAATTGTTATTGACTGAGTTTTTTAGAATATCTAAGACAGTATATTACATACTTTGAAATTCAAAAGATTTTATTAGTACTATTAGTATTGGATGTATATTCATATTCGATTAAAACATTAATGTATAGTATCCCTGAATCAAAAACCATTTCAAACATTTAAAATATTATATTGGTTTTTACCCATTTTTTCTGTTTGAAAACATCATTGTAATATATATGAATAACTAAAAGCATGATAAACAATGGAATCAAGTAAGCCAGCCAGTAATCACAGAATATTTGGAAGTTAATTAAATTTAAATGTAATAAACTAAACTAACTAAAAAAAATTATAAGATTATATTTATAGATAAATTTTAATGTTTTGTGGTTAGAAGAATAAAAATGTTTGAGAAAGCAATTTAAAAGTTGATAATAAGTGGATTTGGGTAAGAACCATGTAACACCATTAGGCACAGACCATTTACGTATATATCCAGTGATAGATAAATTTTGTGATGAAGTTTTCGTGGAAATTCCAAGTATAAATAACCATTAAGCCTTCTAACCTTACTAATATACGTATAGCTTTTGTAAAGCAGAAGTGGGTATTGATCTCTATTCTGATGGTAATTCTATTGGTAATTTTGTAGGTGCACTACTTAACTTAACCAAAAACCATGTAAAAGTTCTGTGATTTCATTGTACGTACTTTTATCGGCTTTCCATTGTATAAGACTATTTTTTAAACTTTACTAAAGCCCCAGCTTTTTCCCCCAAATTTTTCTCGAATTATATATGCATAGATTTTCCACTGTGCGCATCGGAATTGAATAATGAATTATTTCTCATTCTCCAATATGCGGGGGTTATTTTATGAAACTGATGGCTATCACATATCATAAATAAGATTGTTCCGCACATGCATATTCTGTCTCATTACAGATGAAATATTTCTATTAAACCTTCGATGCATACTTACATGAGTAAGGATTTAGACTTTTGATTAGTATTCATTTATGCATCTAAAATTTTTAAAGTAAAGATAATGTTCAAGAGATGAGTATTATTTTCTTGTGAATTATTCAAAGATACAAAACATAGTTCTTTTTTTTTTCTTATGTTTAGTAGTTTTAATCATTTCTTCAATTCTTCATTTATTTAAATTTTTGAATAGATTATTAGAGTTTTAATATTTCAGAGACATGTCAAGTTACTTATATTTACATTTCCTTTTTATAACACCATTTTTAATTTAAAGATAGTTTTAAAATTTATCTTTTAGTTCTGAAAATATTATTAGTTTATAAAGTTGACGAATTGTTGACTTTGAATGAAGGTAATTAAAAAAGACGTTTATTGAAACCGTAAAATTAAATTTAAAATAATTTGCTTTTTCCTTATTAAGTTTAAGCTTTTGAAATTATGTGCTTACACTAACTGTTTTACACCTTAACATACACACTATAGCTTTTAAAAAGAAAGAGAAAAATTAGAGCAATTCAAAATATTTATATTGCGACCATAAAAATCTTCAATCGACCAAAACATTTTAAAATAACGAAATAATACATTAATAATGCATTTTAACAATTATTCCACAACATTTCAGAGCAGCTTATAGAAAAAGAAGCTATTACTTTTTTAGTGGTAGGGTAGCATTAACTTTCATAATGAAATCATTATAAAAATAAACGGAATATCTAAATTGAAAAATTTATGAACTAAGTTCACTACATAATCAACCATAAATACATATCAACTTAAACTATATGAGTTTGGCAAATTTAAAAAACAAATTTCGTTTTTTTTTAAGTCAAATTAATAATAACTGTCACTTTATTCGAAACTAAACAATAGTTTAAAAAACTAGGCACTTAAATCTATTTTAAATTTAAAATTTTTTTTTTCGCTTTTTAGGTTTTCCAAAGTTTAATGCTAACCAAATCAAATAGGCATTCCCACGACTACTTTTAATAGACAAATAACGTATGCTATTATAATCTCTCATATGATTGTGATACAATGATAATACGAAAGCTATTAGTCATAATTGCGTTCGAAGCATATGACCACAGACAAATAATTTAGCGTTTAAAACCGATATAACATTACAAAGTTAGACCACATTTCACTGTCAAATTAAATACCGATTCCTTTGATTATATGCGTTCATCATCAATTACTCATCATTAAGCGTTTCTGGTGCCCCATGGACTCCAAATGACCCTAATGAACAGAAGCAGATCAGTTCAAACAATGGGAATCAAATGCTCTGTTTTGCCACCAGATGGCGCAAAGCACGCCCGGCAGTAATTTATGTAATAGACCCCCTTCATTAGCAGCGATAGAGCATTATGCCACATTTACGGTAATTGGAGACAGCGTGATTATATTAATACCGGTGCTGTAGTATTTCTGGGTGAATCCTTAGAGATAGGAATGGTATCTAGAGAAATAGAAGATGAGTGTCATGGCTCTTTAATTTCGGGGCATTCTGTTTTGAATAACGAGCCCTAATTATTAATGATTTTGTTTACCTGGATATAATAGTATTCTTATTGATAAGGCTTCAAAAGGCTTGGAACTTTGTTAATTATGGTGGATATAGCTCTCTGCAATGAAATTCTTATTGTACAAATTATGCTTTACTTTAAAATCAATGGCTTATCCAGAATTCATTAAAAAAATAAAAATATTTAAATCAGACTAAGCATTGGTCGTAGGTCTAATTTCTTATGATTTCATTTAGCTGATATGTCCATTTCCAACCTTTCATGGTTAGAGTTATAGCTTTATTCATTAAAAGTTGTTTCAAATTCCCTCTGTCTTATATTTTGTATATGCTGTGCAGATATATAAAAAGTTTCATCAAATTCCCCCTTTCTTAAGTTTTGAATAACAGTCATTAAAAGTTTTTCCGAATTCCTTGTATTAACATTATAGGTTACAGATATTTAAAGTTTTATTATATCACCTGTCTTACAATTTTAGATCAGAGCTAATAATAGTTTTATCAAAGTCCTACCTCGTATTTTGAAATTATACTTATTAAAGATTTTCCTTGCATGCTGCCAATATTTGCTGTTGATTTATCTCATTAAAATAACGTTGGAAGTCTAACTGATTATTTTTAACCCTAAAACACCCCACCACTTCGACATGTTTCATTTACCGAACTGATCAGAAAATTAAAAGCACGATGCAAATCTACCATCCTGCATAATTCCTTCCCAGACAGATTAGGCCCCTGTTTGAACAATGCATTGCTTTCACCCAATGCTCGCTCTGATAACTTCGCTTTCGGTTTTATAGTTCACTAGCAACACTTTCATTGTGACTGTGGACCTTTCTTGTTTAGGTGATTAACAAAACTAATCTGATTAGCTAAGAGGCGAGCGCCGTAATGGGTTTTGTCATCGTTTGCGTTCCCTTTTTAGATAGAATTCCGAGGTAATCTTTAAAGTGATTCGATAATCCTTTTAAAGGGAAGAAAACCCATAAAAATTAATATTTTCCTCGATTCTCTTAAGAGAGTTCAAATATTGGATCTTGTGAATTTTTGATACGCATGGGGTTGTAATGTTTAATTTATACTGCACAGGTATCAATATAAAATAAAACGCGGTGTAAATGTTTATCTAATCAAAATTTGCTTAAAGATAAGTCAATAAATTTGCTCTGTTTAACCCCTTCAGTCGGAATTTTGAAATTTTAGTATGAAAATATTTTCTTTTAGTACATAGTATGCTATGATGATAAATATATCTGTCACAAATTTTGAAGTGTCTGGTATAATATTTAAAGAAATTACAGACAGAAAAAAGTAGCATTTAAAATATCAAAAATCACTAAAATAAATTATTTTTTAAATATAATAAAGCAATAAAATGAGAAAACTTGCATTAATACAGGTGTAAGTAAGTTTAAAACATGTTTCGTCCATGTAAACAAACTACACGATCACAAGTAGCTTTTACTTACGTCCAGTACGATGTCCGGTATAGCGGACATCCATTCTAAAAAAACATTCAGCGCCTTAAAAAGAACTTATTGGTAATCAAATTTTATGTTTAAATAAACCTTGAACAATAGTACAGATGTGGAGCATCAACTACAACAAAATCGGTGTTATTCTAAAGTATTTTAATGAAGTTAGTAGAGTTTAAAGTTGATGTCCGGTATACCGCACATCAGGTCCGAAGGGGTTAAACGAAACTTATTTTGCATATTATGTAAATATTATATAGGATCTTTTCCAAACTCTTTTGAAAGAGTATTTTTTTTAAAAAATAAGATGTTTTTTTTGTTCCGCAGTTTTTAAAGGAAATAATTTTATATCCTTTATTGTGTCACTCAGATTTGAATTTTGTGGAGATAACTTATTTTCAAGCATTATTTAAAACTCCAAAAATTATTATTATGCCTATATACTTTTATTTGATAGGTAATTCGAAATAACAGAAAATTCATCGCTTTTAAATCAAATATTTCTGGACCATGGTCATGGTTAATTCATATTTTTCTTAATCAGTATTTTTGAATTTAACCTTTCCTGCCCAATACTTACATAGGGAGTCATAAAATATCTTTAAACTCGTGATAATTAATTAAAACTTAACTTAAATCTGACGGTACTGAAATTTTATAGAACCGGTTATTTAATGCAGAAATGCTCGAATTAGTTTTGTTTTCCCTAAGGGAAGCATTTTGTCCCTTTCGACGCTTGATCATTAACCAAAATTAACAATGCTCTTACAGCCCTTGTCACCGGCAACTGCTAATTCTAAAATCTATAAATATCGATTTAGTAATTAATCATGACTGTTTCATCGATTTTTTGGAGTAATTTGTCTAGTTCCCTTACAAATAAGTAGGTTGCTTCACTCCTCAATATGACATTAATTTGACATATATTGTATAAAAAATTTAGTAAGTATACTGGTTTGATAACTTTATTTGGTCGTCTAGTCTTAAATGGAGGTCCACAAAATATTCAAAAATGTTTGAGAAACATCGCACAATAAAATTAATGTTTTCTCTCCATTTTTAGAACAGCTTTTAATTTGAATCGTCTCCGTGAATACATCATAAAATTCGCGAAAAATAACATTTTTATCGAGATAAAAGAAATAGTTTGCAAGTATTCTTTTGTTATCATAACAAGTCTAATAAAAGCGTTTAAAAGCCCTCATCTCCCCTGTGCTTCCAGATTATTTTTCGCTTTTGTCAACTATTTCAATAAGAAAAAACCAACTGAGACTGGTTTTATAAGCTCTACACAACTTTTTAAAGATGAAATTAATTAGAAATAGTTTGTTTTTCAGTTTAAAAGAGGCAGTTGGGATTAAAGTTAACTTTGAATGAGTAATAAGAAGAAAACTACTGAATTTGTTTTATGCTAAAATGCTAACATTTTAAAGAAGTTTTGATCCCGCCAAAAAAATACTCATTATCAAGAAGGATGCTGAATGTAATACTGTTACCAAAAATAAGACATGAAAAAAGTGATTGAGTAGTTTAAAAAAATTATTTGACGCGCGCGCGTCATCAGTCAATAAAGAATTATTCTTAAACTAACTTTAAAACATACTGTATAACAATTAGCTATTTAACCGCATTAGGAGTAGACATCATTTATTACTTAACTGGGACGAGGATCAAACTATTTGGTATAACAAACCCTTTACAGTATTATTATTATTACAGTTTATGAACAAGTTAATTGTATTTCCAATAGAGGAAACAAAATAAGAATCGTTCTCAAAACCCTGCAATTCGTACTCCCGTTTCTAGAAATTTACCTAGTTTATCATCAGTGAACATTTTCAAAAAAGTTGGACTTTCTAAATCAGTTTCTTAAACAGCTGTTTTTATCCTTAAAACCTTTACAGCCACATTCAGAACCATCAGCGTCGGTGTTAAATCGTACGTCAAAGAAGGATTCCACCAATCAGAGTCAGTGAAAAGCTAATTTTTCTTTCTTTAGCTGCTGGTTAACACCTACGCTGATGTCTATGATTATGGTTATTAAAGTTCTCTAAAACCAGCAATTCATACTCCCATACTAGCTTCTTCTACAGGAGGTTTCATCCCTTCCGAAATCCGTCTCCTTCTCTAAAACTCTCCGAAATACTTATTCATGGGGCACTCCTGAGGAAAGGCTGAGATTGTCACGGATTGCCCCTCCAACTCCTTCTTCCTCTTCTTCATTATGATGGATGCCTTGAATAAAAGAAATCCGCAGGTGGCTTTTTTTCCTTCGTTCTTTTTCTGGCGACTCTTTGGGGCTGGTCGCCGAATATTTCTCCCACCCTCTCGATTGGCTGGGGAGAGGGGCGATGAATAAGTAATTTTGGCTGTCCTTGTTGGTGATGGATAGAATTCGGGGGATATTTTGGGGAGTGGAATTGGGAATACTACTGATTTACCGATAGTCACTGCTGATTCTGTGTAATGGTGGAAATTTATGCCATGTTGTCCATGTTTTGCATCGGGTGCAGTAAACTTGTTCAAAATAGACGTTCTGTTGTATTGATGATGATAACAAATAAAGGAATGCTGATTTAACAATGGAGTGTATTATTCTGCGTTGCGGTGAAAATGTAGGCCCTCCTATGCTTTTCATAGCATGCAGTAAGCTTGTTTAAAACAGAAACATTCATAACTCTAGATAAATGATTTAATTAATGACAGTTTTATAATTAAGTTCTACATGGTATGAATTTCAGAATCATAGGAGGAAATCCCTAGTGATGGGCAATGCAGTTATTTAAAGATATTGAGTACTTTTAAGGAACGAATATCCAGAATAGTTTAGTATCCAAATATTTCCGATACCTATACTTAATTACTAAAGTTTAATGGATTAACTTACCTTGCAACACTCAACTCCATCGTAAAGTTATTTATGTTAATCAAACTCTAGATTTGACACATATTCCTCAAATGACTGTGATTTATTTGAGTTTAAATTATCTTCTAGGAAAACTCGTCTAATTAATAGTTCCAAAACAATAAAATATTAGACAATTGAGGTATATTATATTAAATCTCATTTATAACTAGATCGGTGGGTTAGATCACGGCTTACTAGATACTTATACAGGCTAGTCGAGTTTTAAACAATGAAAACCATTTGACAACTTTTTCCGCTTGGAGCGCTACAAGACCTACCTATATCACCCACCGCCTTCAACACTGTGGATATGCTTTGCCAGTTGGTCCAGTATTGCCATCTGGATTTGCAATGATTTCCCCCGTACTCGACTAGCCTGTATCTAGTAAGCTGTGGTTAGATTTAATTATACTACTAAGTACTAATAGGTGTTAAACATACGGAGAAATCTTCTGATCACAATATCATCACTATTAAAACCCAGTTGTGAATCAATGTGGAAATATAGTACCAATCTAAAAAAGTGAGCCGAAAAATTATTCTTCCAATCCTAATTGTTTAGGATGTTTGTGATTTGGAACTTATCATTATAGCGGCGTTTTCTCAATACTTTTAAGGGAACTAATTGTAAATTTTGGAAAGCCTAGTTTATTATTATACATAAAAAACAAGAAAATAACATTTTTCTTACTAATCCTCCTTTAAGTGTATTTTTCCAGGTTCTCCTCTTTTGTAGTATTGGTATGAAGGTAGTAGTATATTTATCTGAAACTTAATTTAATATTTTTTATTCAGCAAACGTTTGAAATATTTCATCCAAACTTTTGCCTTTAAAAATATTCAAATAGAATTTCTCTTTTCTCCGCTTTTTCTCTTCTGCCTTACTTTCTAAATCTCAAGACAAATGTTCTCCCAGGTCTATTTTTATAAAGGTTTCTCTCTGTCCACACCTTTCTACTTATTACACCCAGCTTTCTCTTTACTTTTCCAGAGGAAAAACTTTCGTCCAAAACTTCCACACTAAATATTTAATTCCGGTTCAGGCGTAGACCTTTAATGGCACTGTAATTTCAACCGTCTGTTTTTCGTTGCCAGGCTCCGTTCCAGAAATTCTCGCCTTGAGATCGCGTGTGAAAATATAAAAAGGAAGTTCGTTCGAGAAAACTTCTGAATCGTTTGCTGTTTTTATTGCCATCGTAAAGCGGCAGAATCCTGTGTAGAAAAAAAAGCGTGATTTCGAACTTTTCCGTTCGGAATTAGCTTTCCTCCAATTAAATTACAGTACGCTGAAAAGACGAGGAAGCGAAGTAGTAGTAGTAGCTTTGTTTCTCCTCGTTCTTTGCTTTGTTTAAAGTGTTCTTTTTAAACGAGGCACTATTTTGTTACTTCCCTAATTTCGAGTTATTTGTTGCCAGTCTTAATTATAATCCTCATGTTAATTACTTGATAACAGGTTGAAACTTTTAATGATAGCCGAAGAGTTATTTTAATTACTTGAATTGGGTTTATTGAATTTGTGGGATGAAATTTATTGAGGAGGTATTGTTTGCTGCAGCGAATAAACGTTGAGTAACTGAATAAAAGAAACGTTGATTGTTTCAACTAATTGCATGTTATTATTTTTATGTGAAGTTCATGTCTTTGTCAATAATCATTCATTTAATTCATGTCATTTAATTTAGAAATCCATAGAAAAGGGATTTTGTTTTTACATGGAACACTTCTAATTACTCAAACATTTAAGCATCAAAGGTTTTAGATTGCAATACACACAGTGCTCAGATTTTAAAAGTACTGGTGCCGAAACTGTAACCTGCTGAGAGGTGAGGGGGTATTCTAAATTTGGATGATTGGGCGATAGTATTCTAATCCCTAAATCAGTTTCAAATCAAATTCTCCACACACATTGTAAATTCGATTATATGCATGCCAGGGCCGTATCCAAGGGGGGGGTTTTAGGGGTTCAAACCCCCCCCGAAATTTTGACATCAATTTTTATACTGCTATTTTTCTTGAAAATTATGTCTCACAAGGAGCGATATCCTCTTCGGGTATAACCCAAAGGGTCTCAAAATGAGTCAAAACCCTACTTTTAAGGGTAAAATTTCCAAAATTTTTTTGGGGGAGGACCCCCAAACCCCCTCGAAATTTTGAAATCTATTAAGTATACGGTTTTTCCTTCAAACTTGTGTGATTTACAAGGATTGGTCCTCTTTAATGTTACCTAATATGTCTCAAAATGAGTTAAAATGCCACTAATAGGGGAAAAATTCAAAAAATTTTCTGGAGTAGGAACCTATAAACCCCCTTAACATTTCGCCATTTATTACAATATACCTTCTTTTTACCTTGAAAATTCGGCCGTTTACAATGAGTGGTGCTCTATGGGTGTTTTCTAAAGGGTCTCAGAAATGAGCTAAAACACTCTTTTGAGGGGCAAATTCCCAGACCCCCCTTTTACTTCGAATTCATATTGTTTAAACAATTGTGAAATGTAGTGCAGCAAAATTTCAATCCAGTGTTGTCACCTAAAACTTAACATATAAAAGTACCCGTAAGGAGGTACCTCAGAAAATATTTGAGTCAAAACCCCCCCCGAAACAAAAGTCTGGTTACGGCCCTGATGCATGCAGTATCTCAATCTAAGCACAAACGCTATTTGATATTTTGGTACAAAAATTTAATAAGTGTTCTTGAAGTCAAATTTATCGCTTCTTCATTAAAAATCAAATTGCTGAAGTTATTCAATAGATCACTGATAGTTTTTTAAATGAACATGAATATTTATTGTACAATTAAAAATTATATAAATGAAAACTCTAAAATGGAAGAAATAAAGTAAATGAGCCAAAAGAATTACAACTTTTTCAAATAAATCATATATCAAGCACAAAGAAATCGCGGGGCTTGTCTGTGGTACATGATAGTGATATCTACTTGTATTATTAGGAGAAATTAATATACAAGTTCTTTTTACACCCAAATTATCTGCAGTATTTTCCGGATGATCTGATAGATTGAAGAAAGTCTCTTACTTTACTTGAAAATCTCATGTGACAAATACTCTCTTATTCTTGACTTTTCATCTCTTATTCATATATTAAACCCCTATCTCACATGCTTTAAGATTAGGAAGCCAGACATGGCCAAATATCAACCCATCTAAGAAAGAAAAGCAACTCTCTCTGCAGTCAAATATAAATATCCCGTATATGACAGCCAGAAATACAGCAGAGCCGAATCTAAATATTCCAACGAGAAATAGGAAGTCCTGTTTTTTTCTCCTTTTCCCGTTTTTTCCCCCGAGACAGGAAAATGAGTGCACTTGGAACGGGAAAAGAACGATATCGTCCGCCTCTATCCAGGAAAAAGGTAGTTCAATCTCGCATTGTGAAATCGAAAGATAAGTTTTTGGGGACTTCTATATTTTTCCTATTATTGTTTGGGGGCTTTTTGTAATACTCCTTATTGGGCCTGGTGTATTTTGTCTGGGGCGAGGGATTATTTCCTACCAATCTTCGACGAATTTTTCGTTCATCGAGGTTAGGGAATATGCAAGGGTTATATTTTTTTATGAACTAGAGAAGTAAGTCCATTCAATCTCGACCCGCTTGTGAAGTTTCTTAGAGTAATATATATTTTTTCGATGAGAAATTTTACAAGTGAAGGTGAATGGTTTTGAGGGGAAGTTTTACTAATCCTTTGGAAATTTTTAAAAAGATGAATTGATTACATATGTGTTAAGTTAGGTGTTGGAAAGCAGGTTGAAATGTTGTAAATTAGTTCTAGCTAAAGTTAGGTTCATTCTACTCAAAAGTGGTGGTTTATGTTTTTTATCATCTTTTATCAGCTATTACTTTACTAAGAAAAGCGTTTATATAGTAATGTAGCTTTTTGAAGCTATTTAAAAAACACACTAAAGTCTTCAGAGAATATTGGTTGCGTGCTCTAAATATTTAACTCGACAGTAAGTGAAACATGATTTTACTCTGTATAAGAACATGATTCTCCTTTAATCTCAACATAAAAATATTCACACAGTGTAAAAGGGGAACTCCCAGTTAAACTTTCTGCTATTACTATCGAAATATTAATGAAAAAATTGAAGAGAAATATATAATAAACGAACAAATATATAAAGAGGAGCCCCAAATCAAATAATTTCAAATGAAATAATTTGGGAATGTTACTACAGTAATGAATTTAATTGAATTTCATATTTGTAAGTTTTATTAAGTACACTCTACTATTGTTTTATCGTGATAATCTACTTTTGGTATACTTAATTATAAGACCTTTTACTTCAACCATCACATGTCAGGGTGGAATATCACAGTTTACTTATAACTAATATTAATTTGGTTGCGTGCTCCTCTACTATAAAACCAGGTGCATAACTTAAGAGTCGGTAAAAAGATCCCCCAAATAATTAGGATATAAATAGATTTTAGCCAAAGTTAATCTATTCTTGTGCAAATCACCAAGGCGGGGATATTTATAGGATCGACAGTAAAAAGTGACGCAGAATCAGGTTTTTTACTTCCACTTGTCAGTCTTGCGGAGAAGCCAAAGAACTGATTTTCAATGGAAGGATTCTAAGGGGGCGTCTATTTATTACGTGAGGTCAAAAAAGGAGAGAAGGGGCCAGGGAAAGATCACCAAGGGGAGGGGGTTAATGAAAATTGTATATAAACTTAATTCAGAAAATATACATTTCTTCTTCCATAAGTCGTTAGCTTACAGGAGAAAAGCACTAGGTCACTTCTGGCGTCACTTACCTCAAATTTGGCAACATCCAATCGCTTTCTTTTGTCCAATGCAATTTCACCTACACACTAATTACTTTTCAGCTTGGCGACATTTTGGAAATTCCCACGTACATTAGCGTTGTTCTTATACCGCTTCAAAAAGGTTCTCCAAAAGTATAAGTTCTTTCTTTTAGTTTTATATTTGGAATAAGTAATTTGTGCTAATTTTTTATTTTTATTCTAATACATATAAAAGATAATTAAAAAAGCTTAGGTACTTAGTGACATGAAGCAAAATACAAAAGAAACTTTATTAAATGCTAAAGAGTTAATCTAAATAGACCATTGGTCGCAGTGCTAGGACTCCTCCTGTAGCCCTCCCCACAAGTCATTAGTCATTATAGAGTTAATCTTACGTGAGGGGAGTTCTAGCTTTAAAAAATCAGTTCGTGTGATTAATGGACATCTCCACTAATCAATATATTTTCAACGTCACATTTTTCAGTGTATCTATCATGTATTTCTATCCTACCAGTATGTATTTAAGATGCGTAGTAGCAAACTCTTGAGCAGTATTTTTATATAATATTTTGTCCAAGTTGGTGAAAAAATGTGTTTAAAGTTATCCCTCACAGAATAAAAAACTTAAAAAAAATTACTTTTACAAAATATTCAACCAATTTGAATTCTATTTCAAGTTTTTTAAGGCATTGTTTTTTAATTTATAACGAATGCTGCTTCCAAATTTATTGAAAAAATTATTGCACTATCTGTACTGTATTATTATTTAATTTATTTTAAATTAATAAAAAGCTAAGTTACCTGAGTTTTTAAGAAACTTGAAACTTATGTACTTAAACATTTGTGGCAACTAACTCTATAACTAAGTAAGGAACAGAAATATCTCTTACCAGGCCGAAAATTATTATTTCACAATGCCTCTTATACTTCCAATAAATAATTAATATACATTGCCAATATTATTAGCTCCAAAATTATCAACTTTAATAGATACGACGAGAAAATTCATCAAATATGAATAAAAAACTAATGCCACTGGAGTGATACCCCAAAGGCAAATATTCATCCAAGAAATTAGAAATCAATACTACTCAGAAAATGAAATACGGTCCAACTGCTTAAGCAAATATTGAAAGAATCTTCATTTCCATATCTTTCAACTAACACGCTTAAGACAACTCTGCGTTATAAAGTTTGTCTTGCGATGCATAAATTATTCTACTTGATTTGGACTTGAGATAGTATAGAAAATAAACCAAAGGGAAGAATGTTATGAATAACAATAGATACCATTTTTCATTTTAACACTGTTTACTATAAATGACTTACTTTTGTCGGTTGGTTGCTTTTATTCTTTCGGGATCTATCATAACTCACTACTTTTTGAATAAATTGTTCCGTTTGTATCCTGCGATATATTCTAGTGACTTCTTTTGCGACGTATCTATGAAACTTAAAATAGGATGCAATTTAAAGTAAAACTGCATAATTAATTTCAAGGTGTAAAGTAATCGAATAAATGTATAGATCAAACTTATTATTATACTTATTATTAACACAAATGAATTATTTTTAACTTGGACTTGTGTTTCCAAAAAATGGAATTTGCAACAACATTACTATGTCAAACCCTGAAAAGTACAAGAATTTCCTTCCCGATTTAGAATGTGACTTATCCCTTGGTAGAGACGAAAAACTGCTGAGCTAGTCAATCTAGAATACTTCATTTCATTTTCTTCAAAAGAAGAGGGCATGAATAAAAAGGAGTAATAATAAAGGAAAAGTTTTTCCCGTCTTGCATAGGACCTTTTTAGCTGTCGGATCAAAGGCTCTCGATTCGTTTGTGGAGCTTCGAAAAATCGGGAAAGAAAGTGAGGATTAGGTATCCATTACGGAAATCCTGGGTTTTAGTTTTTCGAAAAAATCGGATTTTTTAGAGGATTTTTGCTGATCCTTATCCATGCTTTCAATGTGGAATGTTCTAAGTTCAGGTTTGCCTTTGTCTCGTGCTTTGTTGATTCAGAGGTTGTGAATAATTTTGTTCATTTTAATAGGTTGGTAGTTAAATGTTTGAACTGTTCTCTAAATGTAAACTGCTCTCTAAATTGTGTAAATTAATGGGTTAAAATATTTTTTGGCAGTAATAACTTGAATATTTACTTATTTATACATTTATAGTAGATAACAAAGCCTATAAAATATTCTATTAAAGCTTACATTTTACCTTAAACTAAAAGGAAAAGAGTATATTAATTATAGGTTATGGGCGTTTGAAGCTTATCTTAACGTTATTCAAATATATTAGACCTCCCCCATTAACTTAGACACAAACTAAATAGTGCAGATATACTCTTAATTATTTGAAAAGAGGTGTTTTTTAACTTTGTTATAAAAATTGTTTCTGAAAAAACACTATAGTTACAACGACATTATATTGTTGGTCCTATTAGAGATCGTTCTTACAAGGTTCTACTGTAGAAGTCTGATTTGATCACTCATTAGCTGAATGCATGGCCAAAGTCTGAATAATCTGAGATCAATAACAAAGTTATCTTTGGCTTTTTACTGTTTTAAAAGGCGTTGGCTTCCTTAGAATCTGGACAGATTGTTTTTTGTTTCATAATTTTTTTTCTAACCTTAAGTTTAAAAAAAATTAATGCTTAATAGATTATTTATAAATAACATCTTTCATCTTAACGCGTCAATATGTATTTAATTGCTTTACTGCTTCGTTTCCATTCATCTGTTTCATGGCTGTTTCTTCTCTTTTCAGGAATCTTACTCCTAGCATCTGGAGAATCAACAGTATCTGCTATTGCAGAACAGACTTCACCTAGCAGTTCAGAACATAGTATTTTATCTACAACCTCGACGAGTTCGCTCGACATAATAGATAACAGTACGTCTTCGGACCACCTCCCCCACACCGACAGCGGTCCCCCTTTAAAATCGAACGGTTCGAAGGAACTTTCGAACCACATTGAAGATGCCTTTCGAGAAAACAACACGACGTCGCTGGAAGACACTACAGAGAAAGCCGAGCTTCATAAAGAGGAGGAAGAAGCAGTCTGGAGGGAGAAAACAACTGACGATGCACTCAGTGCCGAAGACCAGTCAAGTTCAGACATGTACTTGAGTACTTCAGAGGCTAACACCGCTCCCGTTAGTGGAAGCTATAAGCCGAAGTTGCCGGAAACGGAATCGTCTTTTACCACCCCAGAACACTTTAAAGACGGTACAGAGAAGGAACCTTCAAGTGGCTTGAAGAGCACAGAAGAAAATAAAGAGATAATTACAATGTCTACTGATCCAGATCTGAATGAGACCGACTCAAAAGCAGAAGAGCAATCGGAAACATCGGGTTCAGAAAACACAACATCTGGAAGTTCTGTAGCCACAGAAACTAAGTCAAGCCCGTCGTCTAAAAGCGCCACCAAAAAGCGGAGTGTGAACGGAACTGTCACCACAGTCACCCCGAGTGATGCCACCTTCTCTACTTCGTTCAGTTCACCGTCCCCAGAAAGTGGTTCGGGAAGTCACAGCGATGCCGAGATGGTTGAACCCGATCCCGGGAACCCTGAAATGGTCCCCACCGAAACATCTGGGGAAGGACACAGAGAGCTGGAAACTACAGAGTTCAGTTCCAGTTCGGTATTACCCATTGTAAATCCACATACGATGGAGCTCGAAACTGAAAGGTCTCCGGATATTGAAGGCAAAGGAACTGAAAATGTATTGGAATCGACTTCAGGATCAGATCCCTATGAGAGAGAGGGTGCTGAAAGTGAGGTTGTTCTTTTCAATACATCCGGAGGGGTCTCCAGGCCAATAATCGTTACTCCAGAGAAAGCTCTAAGTGTCAGCACTATGCTATCGGGTAGTACTTCGATACCTGTGAATGAAATAGGCCATGCTGAGGAGTTAGGTGGGTATGGGAAGACATTTGACCCAGATGGAATGATGAACGACAGTCCACAAGACCCAGACTCCATAGTATTCTCTGTATCCTCCAACAAAACTTCATCTCCTCTTGAATATTCTACTTTCGCGAAAATGTCTGAACATCCACCCCATCTTAGTAAAATGGAATCTTCAACCTTTTCTGAGAAAGAGACCAATGAGAACGAAGATGAAAGTGGAACGGTTCTTAGCGAAGGGTCTAACGAAAACGTACCAATGACATTTGGTGCTGAAATACCCTCTGAATCTCCTATTTTTGATCCTACTTCATTGTCGACAGTCCATCTATTAGAATCTCAAACATCAAGCCATTTGCTTGAATCTCAATCCCCAAGCCATCTGCCTGAATCTCAAGATTCAAGTCATCAACCAGAATCTCAATCATCAAGCCATCTACCAGAATCTCAATCGTCAAGTCATTTACCAGAATCTGAAGCTGCAAGTCATCAACCAGAACTGCTGTCATCAAGTCCTCAATCGTCAAGCCATCTAGCTGAATCTCAAACTTCAAGTCATCAACCAGAATCCCAATCATCAAGCTATCTGTCCGATTCTCAATCCTCCAGCCATCTACCCGAATCTCCGACATCAATCCCAGTATCTCAATCACCGAGCCATCAGCTTCACCAAGAAAACGGCAGCAGACCAACCAACCACGGTGCTGAACCAACGCTCAACAACGCAGACACCCCTTTCGCGATGCTGCAAGACTCTCCAAGCTCACCTGACCAGAATCAAAGTAGCGACGACACCAAGGTAGACTCGACCACCCCCGCATCGTCCAGTTTGATGACCATCGTCCACCAACCCGACCAGTCGGTGATCCGTCCAGTCAAAATCAAACTCGCAACAACAAGCCCATCTACCTCTGTCAGCCCACCCATCCTGCCTACAGAGAAGCTGCTGCAGAAGACCCCAGAGCTTTCTTCCGTTTCGAATCTTGAGGGGTCGAACTCGACGGTCGTCGCAGGGGTGGCCGTGAAGACGTCGGTGTCGGTATCCCTCCCCCTTTCGAAGACAGGGAATGAGAGTGGTGGAACCGTGCCGTCGGCGTTCGAGGAGCTTTTGAAGAATTCAAGTATCATTGTTATACCTGGAAATCCGCCTACTATTATGCTGAAGCCTGGAATTGGTAATTATTGCTATTTTATCTTTGAGGGAAAAATAAATCTATCAGCTATCTTAAAAACCATTAAAAAAAAACTTAAATTTCTACAGGGTGGCCACAGACCTGGAATTGTCAGGGAAAAATAAAAAAAAAACCTGGAATTATCAGGGAAAAATAAAAAAAACCCTGGAATTATCAGGGAAAAATAAAAAAAAACCTGGAATTATCAGGGAAAAATCAGGGAGTTTTAGAAAATCTGATAATAATCAGGGAAATTTTGAAAATTGCATTAGTTTTTAAAATATATTCAACATTTTTCTGATTTTCAAATCTTTAAATGTGCATTTCCGTTCTCCTATCTACAGAATAAAATCTCGAATGCATATAAATTAATGTGGCTGCAAAGCAAATGTTCAAAATAGGGTTCTTTTGTGTGATAAAGGTCTATAAATAATCTCATTTATATTCCTTATTCTTTTCCGATTACACAGTCCTTCTCCTGTTTTCTAGAAGATTATAATTTACTATATTTATAAAATATCAGGGAAAATCATACCATATTATCAGGGAAAACCTGGAGCTATCAGGGAATTTTGAACTAAGTTTTCTGTGGCCAGCCTGTTCTAACAACTCTCTTTTAGTAGGAAAAAGGAAAAACTGCATATTCTGCGAGTGTTAATGACCCAAATCTTATCATCTCTTAACTAAAACCCTCCCCTTTCTTCCAGATTCCGCCTTCTCCACGGGCACGCCTTTAACCACGCCCACTCCAACTGAAGCGACGACCGCAGGAGGCATCAAGATCCGCAAGATCAAGATCCCGGGCGTGTCCAGCGCTGGTTCCACCCGCAAGCCCTACGTGCCCTCCTTTCAGCGACCCTCCAGCACTGCCGGCCCGCCGGTCTCAATCTTCGGCAAGTCCCGAACCCGGGCGAACTCCATCACCTCGTCTACCACTGCCCGGCCCTTCAGACCCTTCTCCCCCTACCCCACTGTCCCCGTAGCCAATCCCGTAGGCAGATTCTCGATACTACCAGAGCTCATTACTTCTTCTACAGGTGAGTGGTTATAAACAGTGGATCTCTACTCGGAAAAATTAAAGAACTGCTTAGTCTAAAGTACCCTCATTCACGGACTCTTCGTATACCATACCCTGCATATATTTGCTCTTGAGGCTATTTCTGTTATTTAGCATCCCTTTACTATCAACATCCCTGCTTCAGTTTCTTAGCATCATTTTGCTCTTGAGCCTCTTTCTTCTGCTCAGCAACCCTGCTTCAGTTTCTCAGCATCAATTTGCTCTTCAGTCTCTTTCTTCTGCTCAGCATTCCTTTGATAATCAAAATCCCAGCTTTAGTTTCTTGGCATCACTTTTCTCTTCAGCTTCTTTCTAACATCCAGCATCGCTTGTGCTAATCAGCATCCCAGGTTTCTTTTCTTATTAGCTATTAGCATCACTTTTCTCCTCAGCATCTGTTTGCTCTTGAGCCTCTTTCTTCTGCTCAGCATTCTTTTCATAATAAGCATCCCAGCTTCAGTTTCTTGGCATCACTTTGCTCTTCAGCTTCTTTCTAACATCCAGCATCGCTTGTGCTAATCAACATCCCAGGTTTAGTTTCTTATTAGCATCACTTTATTCCTAGCACCTGTTTGCTCTTGAGCCTCTTTCAGTTATTTAGCATCCCTTTGCCAATCAACATCTGAGCTTCAGTTTCTTAGCATCACTTTGCTTATGGGCCTATTTTTTATGCTCAGCATTCTTTTCATAATAAACATCCCAGCTTCAGTTTCTTGACATCACTTTGCTCTTGAGCCTCTTTCTTTTGCTCTCAGCATCCCTTTTGCTAATCAACATCCCAGGTTTAGTTTCTTATTAGCATCACTTTTCTCCTAGCATCTGTTTGCTCTTGAGCCTCTTTCAGTTATTTAGCATTCCTTTGCTAATCAACAACTCAGCTTCAGTTTTTAAGCATCACTTTCTCCTCAGCATCTCTTTGCTCTTGAGCCTCTTTCTGCTTCTTAACATCCCTTTGTTTTTTCCTATAGCATTATTTACCTTAATGCCTTTTGATTCTCTTTTATTCATGACCGTGCATGGCATACTTTCAACGACCTCATTGACCGCATATAGATTTGAGTATACATGAGTATCGAATATCGGTATTTATCGGTATAATCTTTTGTTGCATTTGTTTGATAAACCAGATTTTGATATCTTTGGCATTTGGTAAAGTTAAACCCTTTCGTAAAGGAAATTACATATTCCTTTTTATGTGGTAAAGAAAATTTCTAATAGCACTGCTTTTTTGTGAAGCAATTCCTTTCACACTCCAAAAGTTTTCCGAATTGCTTCAAGCCTGTTGTTCTAAGGAAATTTAAAAATTTTGAGGCTGACGTGTTCATAAAAACCTTCAACGCCGATAACTGAGAAAAAAAACTACCTTGATTGCTTTCAACAAGTAATTAACAGGTATTGACCTTAAGTCGATTAAAGGTTTTCTTTTAAAAGATAAACCTCACTTATATAAAAAGAATGTTATAAAAATAATAGAGCTTGATGAGTCGGCAGAAGCTTTTTATGTAGTTCCTAGTATGAAATCGATTTTACACAAAAACGTATTTAATGATGTAAATTCTTAGAATATAATAGAAAAAATCGATGAATAGGGATTTTTATGCGATTTGCTTTTTATTTTGGCTTGAGGACTTATTCATAATAGATGCTTTTAAGTACGTACTGTTGGGTTTATTTACTGAAGCAAAATTTAATTCTTAAAATACTTCAAACATACTCTTAACTAAGGCAATGCCCTCTTATTGAAGTAAAAATATACACTTCTCTTTAGTTGTACTTGGTATTTGATTGGTTAATGCTGAACATCGTCTATTCTAAGATGTGAATAGTTTGTGTATTGAAGTAATGAGATTGAGCAGTAGTATAAGATGTTTTGTTGCCCAAACCATTTACAGAAGTTGATATTGGAGCTGTTTATCAGTGACTTTTCGAGGTGATTTCAAAACTCATGGGCAAAATGAAAGGGGCTGAAGACTACCCAAAGGCAAAAGAACTTGGACAAAAAACAAAACTATGAAAAGAAGTACAAATGCCAATGATAGTTACGCAGATTTTTCACAAAACGTTTGTTCATCGTTTATCAATTACTGTGTTGGGGTTAGAAATAAAATTCCAATACCAATTATTATACTTTAACATGTTTATAAAGACCGGGTAAAGCTTTGATTCTTAAAGAGTCGTCTTCAGAATGCGAAAATTGAAAAAAAAACTTTTTAAAGTCACAATTTAAGAAGAACCATAAAGGACAAAAGCTCTGTACAGTGTTCATAAATACAAATAATTTAAAACGTGATTATTGACACTGGAATTTTATTTATACCCCAAACGTTTGCTCACAATAACCCATCTTTTATTGCTTCTGTCTACTCTCTAGCGCCTCGGGATTTCTCTGGGGACATTCCTCTAACCAGAGTGATTCTGAAATATACAGGGTGTTTCAAAATTGCGTTGCACGGCTTTTATTCGGAACCAGCGCCTCCTAGGGTCATGGAAGTAAGGTCTACCCCTAGGTTAGTGACCCTGGAGAATCTAATGAGATGACTTACAGCGCTCCTAGCGGCGAAATTAAAAAGTTAAAAAAATTAATTTAAAAACTAAAAGAGATAGAGTAAAAAGTTCAGTACAAAAGTTGTTGCCAAGATCATAACGAACTCAAGTAAAAAAAATTCATCAAAATAGCTTAATTATTCGAGGAGATATTCACTGTTGAAAATGGCACTTTTTTGAGTGGCGAAAAAGGGCCCGGCCACAAATTTAGAAACGCTTTCTCCGTCATTATCGTGCGGGAGTTTTAAGCTTGACAGTGACTGATTTGATGGATCAATCGAAAATAATGCTTCAAATTTTTTTAAAAAGGAAAGTCCAAGCTTGGACATTTAAGAACTACCACGATCAGAAATCGTTACTTTTGCGAGATAAATGTTTACTAAAACGGGTATTAACGATCAATCGCTAATCGAAGATTAATTAGAAATAAATATTTCGAAAACAGTTGACTTTTTAATGTTTTGCATATTGGTAGGACACAAAGTAGGAGAAAAGGAAGAAATTCACAGTGCAAAATTATAATTTATTGAGCTTGCTCAAAAAGATTACCATGGGCAACAATACACTTTTGTGTCCTTTCAACCATGTTAGAAAGCACATTTTGGACCATATGGGGTGTGACAGTTGCGCAACTGTCGATGATGCGGTTTTTTAAGTCCTGGAGACTCGTAGATGGCGTTTCGTAAACTTGATTTTTCAAGTGACCCCAAAGGAAAAAGTCGAGTGGATTAAGATCAGGAGATCTTGGAGGCCATTCAATACTCCCACCATACCCAATTATCTTATTGCCAAATGTGTCTTTGAGGAACTTTTGAACCAGATGTGGCTTGTGCGGTGGAGCGCCGTCATGTTGGAACCAAAGTGATGGTAACAGTGAGAGAGGAATGTCTTCCAAGAAATCAGGCAAGATATCCTGCAAATTCTGAAGGTACTTGTTTCCATCCAGCGAACCAACGAAGAAAATTGGTCCAACTAGACGGTCCCTCCAAACACCGCACCACACATTTACTGACCACTGTACTTGATGTCTAACACTAACTCCCCATGCAGGATTTTTAAGAGCCCAAACATGAGTGTTATGCCTGTTAAAGATTCCATTGCGATGAAATTTTGCCTCATCGGACCAAATGATATTTTTAAAAAAGTTTGGGTCACTTTCCAATTCATTAAGTGCCCAATTGCACCAATCGAAACGTCGTTCCTCATCTCCTTGTAGCAATCCTTGCTGTGGTGTAACATGGTAAGGATGCGCTCCATTCTTGTTCAAAACCCTCCAAATTCGACTTACTGGTAAGCCAGTCAGATCGCTCATTTCTCTAATACTGGTGTGAGGATGGGATAAAGCGTATGCCAGTAAGTCTTCATCTGGTATGCGATTAGTAGAACGTTGTCTCATCGAATAGTGTCTCCTAAGAACGCTTCCTGTATCTTTAAGGCGCTGCACAACTTTAATAATCGTTAATACCCGTCGACGGGATCGTTAATACCCGTTTTAGTAAACATTTATCTCGCAAAAGTAACGATTTCTGATCGTGGTAGTTCTTAAATGTCCAAGCTTGGACTTTCCTTTTTAAAAAAATTTGAAGCATTATTTTCGATTGATCCATCAAATCAGTCACTGTCAAGCTTAAAACTCCCGCACGATAATGACGGAGAAAGCGTTTCTAAATTTGTGGCCGGGCCCTTTTTCGCCACTCAAAAAAGTGCCATTTTCAACAGTGAATATCTCCTCGAATAATTAAGCTATTTTGATGAATTTTTTTTACTTGAGTTCGTTATGATCTTGGCAACAACTTTTGTACTGAACTTTTTACTCTATCTCTTTTAGTTTTTAAATTAATTTTTTTAACTTTTTAATTTCGCCGCTAGGAGCGCTGTAAGTCATCTCATTAGATTCTCCAGGGTCACTAACCTAGGGGTAGACCTTACTTCCATGACCCTAGGAGGCGCTGGTTCCGAATAAAAGCCGTGCAACGCAATTTTGAAACACCCTGTATATTTAGATAGTCTTCTGTCTGTCTCTCCCAAGTTGAGCTCTCGTTTACATTTCTGTTGCCAAGGCAACAGGACTCTCCTCATTTTCAACGGGTCACTAGTCCACTTTGTTTAATATTTTAACAGTTCACTAATCCCAGCCTCTAACTCTCATTCCGAGAAGAAGACCGTGCTTGTGATCGACAAAAATTTTGCCAATAATCCTCCGACGGCTTTAATCCCCTCCAAATCATAATACAGTTTACCCCTATTTAAAATGAACCGGTCTTGTTTCTATAGCAACCGCCACAACCAGAAAACTAGGCGAGAGCTCATCTTGTGGTAGACAGACAGTACACCTCTTTCAATTTTTGTCCATGAGTTTTAAATCAATCTGCATATGTGTCGCCTAGAGACACTACGACTTCCAATATAACCTGGTGGTTTTGGCTACATGCTTCTACCAGGCATCTTTCTTATCGTTTGCTCGTCGTGTTCCAGAACCCGTGACAACAGAACCACCCCCGCCCACCACGACGGAGGAGCCCATCTCCGAAGTGCCGTTCACCGACGAGACGATGACCCCCACCGTGTCCAGCGAAGATGACGTCACTCTGATCAAAGTGGCCGGATCCATAGCGTTGGACAGGGGCATCAGGTGGAACGAGCTGCTCAATAACAGGCATTCCCCGGAGTTCAAGGAGAAGTCCAAGATCATGCACTTGCATGTAAGTTCAGACTTTCCTAATGAAATAAGATCTGAATTCTTATAATATTTTTATATTGTATATTTATATAAAATATCAGTATTAACTTATTAGTGATAATTACGTTCTTTGATTATGTTATACCTACAGTTTACAATTACAGTCTACAATGTCTATTCGTGATCGAGGGATCTGGGGTAAGAGGCATATATCCCTGTTAGGTGGTAAGCCGAACGCGAGATGCGCAGTGTTTAGTTCCAAAACCCATTGAAAGGATGAAAGTTAGACTTATAATTGATGAATCTTCAGAGTACTAAAATTTAATTGCCTTTTGGTTTGGGATATTTCCGATGTAATTAAGAAAAGTAAGGTAAAATAAAATGAAAGATTAAATAAAAATGAAGTCCTTGTTAAAAATATAAGGATCAGTAGATAGAGATTTTAGATATCAGTTCATATTTTTTAAGAACAATTTTAAAATCCCAATTTTTGAAAGATTGACTTATTTTCGTCATCTTCTCAAACAAATCATTTTTGAGGTTAGCTAGCACATACTAGTAAACTTTTCCACATAAAGATATTATTTAAATCCAATTAACTATCCAACTACTTTAAATTTATAGATATCACGTTTCATATGATATTACATTTTCTTAATCAGTAACGGCTAACATACTGTTAGTCATTTGTTCTTAAGTTAATCTGGAAAGTATTCACCCGCATGATGAATAACTTTATAACATTTTCTAGCGTTTAGGAAAGCTACCTTTCACTCTGAAACACCTCAAAACCACTTCTACCCCATCATAAACCAATTAAAAACCACTTTGTTCCTTCTTTTCCAGCTGGAAAGGCTTTTCCGCTCCTCTCCCGTCGCTCCCCATCTCTGGAAGATCCAGATCGACGGCTTCAGGTGAGTAAACTCCTCTCTTCCCTTCATTTCCCCCGATAAGGTGTTGATGCCAGGTTCGCCACGAGGAAATTATGAGATTATGAAAGTGAGGGCACTGGTGTACCAGGGCATGAAATGGCCTCCGATGATGGATCGGACAGGGGACGTGTTTTGACGTATCGCGACGTGTTTGGGCTTGTTTGGAGTTGGGGTAATGGATTTAGATGGGGTGGAGATTCGGGGGAGGTAGAAGAGTTTAGAGACTGTGAAGAGTTCATACTTAAGGGACATGTTTCTCTCTTGTAAATATTAAATTGAATCGGTCCCATGTTGTCGTCATTTAATATCCATAGGTACCCATAGGTACTTATCTTAAATTTTAATTTTGTATTTACTCCAGTGTCATTCTGAGATGCTCATTTATGAATCACACGACTAAAATGTTAGCAATACTTAAACCCCTTTTAGTCCTAGACCGCTCGAGATTTCCATTTAATCCTATGGAAAATTTGGGGCGCCTTTGACTGAAAGAGTCAAGCCACTAAGAATGGTCTAAATGCATGCAATTTCAATGCTTGAAATTAATTTAAAATAAATTTTCGTATTTCAAAGATATTTTGTATTTTACATTCAAAAGGTGTTACTACTACGTTTACTAACTAATAAGAGGTGGAAAAATTAAGTTAGAGTTTTTAAAATAGTTATACATAAGAGGTTATCATATATGTGGTCCTGTGGGGTTCTTTCCCTTCATCTATCCCTTTGAAAATCACCATAAGCAGGTATGAAAGCCAAAGATTAGAAATATCGCCTTAAAATTGCAAACCAACTTATTGAAATACAGTTACATTGAAGAAAAGAATAAAAGTTTGGGGGTATTTGATTATTTAACACTTAAAATATTCTGGTGATATTTAATGGGATAAGAAAACAGAATTGTACCGGCTTTCTTTTTCCCATTGGAATTTATCCATGATGAAGGATTTTAGGTAGTAAAGGGTAAGGATTTCTCTTTAAGATAATCCAACATTTTAAAAAACGCTGGTCTAAAGGCCAAGCAAGAAACACCGACTCTTTCCACCACCCAAAAACCCCCAGATCATGGCCCAACAACAGCGGCTGTTTAGCGAGGGCATCCGACGAACTAATCCCCTTTTATCTCCGCCAAAGCCTATTTAGCGGCATTCGTGCTCACGCGGCCGTATCATCGAGTGCTCAGGGGGCGAAAGGTTGCAATAAAATGTTATGCCCCGTAACCTATGGGAATAGCCTCGTAAAAGCCCTTGCTCTTGCTGTTGCTTTTTGGCTTTTGGGGGAGGTTCGCGGACCGACGCCCCGGGATGGGGACGGAAATTGGGGTTTGTGTCGTTTGTGAGAGGAATTTGATTAGGTGATTGAGGAGTTGCCAGTATCCGAGTGTAGTGTTTTGGGATTTTCAGTTGGTTATTTTTCCTTTTATAGCTAAGAAAAATTTACACAGTGCCTGATATCATCGATTATTTTTGTAATTTAGTTATTACAGTTGTAAAATTTTCTTGGAGTGGATTTAAAGCCAATGGGTACAAGGGATAATATGGAGGAAAAATATACTGTGAAGGTTTCAACAAATTTCTGGGTTTGATATTTTGTTGTCTGATATTTGTTGTCTGATGAGAATGTTGAATTCGTTATCAAGAACACACACATGGAGTTAAAAAAAATTCGGCAAGTTTTTCAAACCCTCTTTATCCTGCATTGTCATTTGTACCCCTTGCTTGCAAAATTGTTCCCAATCCCTTTTTTTCTAAGTAAGGAATTGCAAACTGCAAATACTCCTTAATTTATCTTAAACATCACTCACGCACACACATCACGTTTTGTGATTAATTCCTTTATTCATTAATTCATCATCATTAACCTCTTACATCATCTAAAAAAGACATTCATTTCAACAGAAATTAATTTTTCCATACATTACTGCTTTTATAAAATAATGATAGAAAGGTGTTTTGAGAATTTGTTCTTGGAAAATATATTATCTATTTGAATATTTCATCGAAATCCAATTTTCGTCTCAGAGATATAATTCGATAATTTGTTTATTTCACATTTCCATGAAAGAAATATAATGACCCCAATTCCGTATTCCGACCCCTATTCCGTACTCTCTCTTTATAAAATGTGATAGATGTAGCAACGTTATAATTTTCTTACTATTTTTACTAAAAAGGTGTCTTGAATCTAATAGCTTATTAAACATTGCACATCTTTTGTTTCAAACACAGTTCAAGTTTCCATATATGTATGATATTGATGAAAAAGTCTCCTGTAATTTTCTGATTTGAAAGGTTTTCAAGAATATAAGAGTGCCAACATAGTTTAGAAACAGGAGAAAGATCCCATTGATTGCGGTATAAAATATATAAATAATAAATTTAGCAGTGAATATTTTGGAATTGAAGTGCCAATAAGCTATTTTATTACTCACAAATATACAGAATACAAAAGGTTTTTTTGCAAAATGGGGTAGTAGGCTAGAAGAAACTAAAGAACTCCTACAGCTTTACATTGAAGTTAGCTCATCATTGCCGCCACCGCCTCTATTTTAATTTTTAATGAGTCAAAAGTGATCAATTTCATTGATCTCAATAACCCTAATGACTTTACGAAACAAATGCAATCAGTTCTAAACCTATTTAACTTCTATAATGCTGTTAACCTGTGTTTCAGCTCAAACTGTTTTTCCTACAAAATCAATTTTCGTTATGTTTGGCCTTTTGCCATGATCTTACTCGGTCGACCCAGGTGCGTTGTACAACACACAAGACATGTTTTATTTTTCCAGTCTAGGTTTTTAATGCGTGTTTTTGCCCATAAATTACTGGGAAATATATTTGATCCCAATGCACAATATTTTCCCCCTGAAAACACTTTATTATGTTCCTATTTATACATTGGAAAGAATTGTGTAGTGTGGTATTTTTGTTTATTGAATTTAAAGGAGTAGTTATTCTTTAACAGAAAAACTTAAATGGATAACCGGATATAATTTTTTTAATATAGTGATTACAGTTCAGTTAATGATCCAATACCATTGTGAATCAATTATTAAAACTATTTAATGAAAGCAAAGCAATTTCTTAAAGTGATTGATAAGTTGTGTCAGTGTGATACTAAAATAAGTCAATATATACTTCCTTAAACATTTTGCTCTAAAAAAAGCTTGTTATGCATTTCTTATATTGATGAAATACCAAATGATTTAAGACTATTATTGTAACAGTTATCATTTTATTTAGATTTCCACAATATTTTCTGCATTAAACATATTTTCACAGAAAATATACTTCCATTAAAATATTTCAATCAGTACTCGATTTAACTATGATAGTTTTAAGGCCCTGCCCAAACACTCCTCAGCATGTCACCATTTCTCTACTTACTTCCAAACACTTTCACTTGCAGAGCAAGTCCCAAATCGAAGCCTCGTGTAACAAACTATTACCTAAGCCCTCAAAAGAAGTCTCTCGACATCAAAGATTCAGTGAGAATAAACGTCCCCCCGGGCGAGGTCCATCTCTCCTTTCACAGGTCCATGAATTCTTGATGCGTTTCTCTCAGCGTTTTATCTCGAAAGATTGCTTGATGAGGCTTCAAAACCTCCTGTACCATCTCCATTCAAGATGGAATGGAGGATGTGTACGGTCTCGATCGATTTGTTGCAACATTCCCTCGATATCTCAAAATTCAATATCACACAAATTTAGCGATATGTTTTCCGTTTGAAATTGTTTCGTTTCCAGAAATTTGTTCTGATGTCCAATGAGCTGTAACTAACACTACTTTATAACTTATTTTTGGTTTAAAATTGATTATTTTGTGAAGAAAAGAGTCGGGAAACTTTTGAAAGGGCGTGAGATGTTTTAATAAAAATTAAATGGATTTTAATAGAGTAAGAGGCCAAGAAGAATGTTAAAACAAGAGATTTTAAGAGTGTTTCCAATATTCTCCGCATTCCCATTTCCTCAACCTATTGTTGAATTTGGTCTTATTCTACCTACTACAGCATTTATACTTGCGTATTTTACACTTTTACTGACATGGCTCTACTTTTACGTAGATAATTATTGCAGATTCGATGAAATTTTAACAATGTTTTCCTCTAACTAGCCTGATACTCCTTCCAGTGTTTTGAAAACTAGTTTTACAGTTAAACAACTTAATCAAAGTTGAATTCAAACATTCTTACATCGTGACTTTATTACCACTGCATATGATTTTTAAAACATTTTTTAAAAGTTAAATTGTTCTTAGGGGCCATTCACAAATTATATTCGGCAACTGTCAGCCCCATGTCACAAGTTGTTAATTTTAATGGTCTTCCTCAAATATTTCAGAGTCAGATGTTTGAATTCCCCTTTCCTATGTCACATATTATCACATATAAACATTGTTTTTATGGCCGTTCGAACCCAGTAAAATTTAATTGGACTTTAAAAATTAAATCTATAATCGAAAGCTCCGGCTTTTCTTATGTTTGGCTATCACAAGATCCCGAAGTTGCAATGAAGTTTCTGCCCCAAATCCTTCTAAGCTACATTGATCAATACAAACAGTTAGATATGAGAAGTATGGAAAAAAGTCAACATTACCCTCACTATAAATTTATAAATCTAACCCCTTTCATAGAAGACTATATTACCTCAAAAATTGATGTTTCAATGAAGAGAATTCTTTTCCAACTGAGATTAAATCAGGAGACCATTTTTTTCGAGGGAAAACTCTTTAAAATAAACCCCAAAGACAAATGCAAATATTGTAATATGGACGAACCAGAATCATGGGAACACGTATTTTTATATTGTCCTATGTATTGTTTTTACAGATTAAAGTATCTTTCCCCTTTTATTGGGTATCAAAATAACTTTAATGGTTTCCTCACTTACAATCATAAGAATTTTTTTGCAATAGTAAATTTTATGAAATCAGCTCAAAAGTTGAACCAGTTCCTGTTGGCAAATTGTTCTTTAGACTCCTGAGGTTTTTTTTCTCTTTTTTTGGTAATTGTATTTTGGTTCTATTTATATGCTTTGTTTTTATCTTGCATTTATTTGTATGCTCTGATGTTTTTGTATTTTGGTGTATGGGCCAGCTGGCCTTTTTTGCCAATAAACTTATTATTATTATTATTATTATTATTATTATTATTATTATTATTATTATTATTATTATTATTATTATTATTATTATTATTATCACATATAAATGACTCCTTTCTCTTCATCCTCTTAAAAATGTGACGGGTAATTTGTAAATAGCTTTTTGGCATTTTTTACTAATATATTTTTTCAATACAGTGGAAGCAAGAAGACTCGGCCAGTGCTGGTGGACTTCTTCCTGTATCTCATCAAGAGTCCGGAGGAAGTGCCTTTGGACCTCCTGACAACGGTGCTGCACGAAAAGCTCGCCCCCAACAACACTTTCGGCACTTACAGAGTGGACACCAACAGGACATTCTTCGAAAGTAAGCTCTTTCGAAGAGAAAGCAGGTCTTTCCATATCCTCATAATTTTAAGCTTTTCGTGTCGATTATTTATGCTGTGAAAGGTTAAACCGATTTTATTCAGCCATTTGCTTTGATCAAACATATGAAGTGAAAATTCCTTATGTATCCCTAAATTTGGAACTGGATAAATCCGATACTGGCTAAGTTGAAGCTAGGGTGAAATTTAGTTGCAAAAGGGTTGTATCTTTTTAGCTTATTCTGTAAGTTTTCTAAATATTGGTGTGTTGATTTTCTGAGTTGAAACTGATCTTGATCAGTGGTCTACAAATATTTTGTAATAGGTCCTTGTGTATAAAAATTAAATCTAGAAAAACTTCTTTATCTAACGAAGACACGTAAAAGCTTTTTCAGATATGAACACCTTAGCAAAACCTGAGAAGTTTTTTAGCCAATATATACTTTTATGAATATAATACGTGGCAATGTGTGACTGCCCTTCTATTATTAATAATCCACGGATTTATCAAATTGTCCGCAGCACATAATTTTATAAATTGATTTATTTTCAATGGTTGAGAAAAGGCTACGCTTTTTTTCATTGCTATTTAAAATGTCAACGTACGCAATTTTAATTAACTACAGTTTCTTTAAGAAAAAATTTCTCCAAATTGTTTTTATACTTAGTTTTATCAGTTCCAGTCATTCGCAATATCTTAACTATAAAAAGTTTGAATATAAAAAAAGAAATGAACAAATACATAACAAGAAATATTTCTTATCTTCTTTTAGTAAATTTCTGATACACAACACATACTTCCAAAACCCTGTTACGAAACCCCTAGTCGAAACAATATTCAAAGTGAAACGCTCTCAGCCATCGTAACATTCATCCGCTACAGACGAGTCGATACTAAACTAATACAATATCCTTTCTGAGGAATCCATCTGGGTTTTGGTTTCCCTTTCACTTAGGCTCGCTAACTAGATTACTAATGAATGAGGAAGCTGCTTAAAGGAATGCACGATACCTGAGTTCTTTTTCAGTTCCAATCATTGCCAAAAAGTGCCTCACGATTGATGACAGACTCAGTGCTTCCCTTGTTTTTATACTATGGTTAGAGTACCTCCATACCTGTTTTGTCAATTTTGCATTTGTAATTTTTTAATAAATTGCATTTAAAAGTTTTCCCAATAGATTTGGGTTTTGATACTGCATAGCATTTGTTTAAAACTACTTATTTATATTTTCTTTTTATAAGAAAATATAATATAATTTTATAAGAAAATATAATATAATTTTATAAGAAAATATAATATAATTTTATAAGAAAAGGTTAAATTTTAATCATGCTTCAGGATGCGTTCTCTCTCGCCTAAAGAATTTAACACCATCATCTATTTCGTCTAATTACCTAGTTAACCATTTAAAATTAATAATCTTGTCTGAAGGTCCCAAAAATCTTAGGGGGTGGTCCGTGAAGGTCTTAAAACAAATGCAATCATGCGTATAAAATAAAATATACCTACTTGATAAAAAAAAATTTAATTATTATTAATTACTACCTTCAAAATGTAACTCAACCTAAAAATGAAACAAATTCTCAAAATAAAATGTCAAAACTGAATGAATTATAAAACTGTTGGACATTGATAAAGAATTTTTTGCCGAAAGGCTTTTTCAGTTTTGTGGGATACACCTAGTTTTTGCTTGGGGATACTTTCCTAGAAAATATTTGGGGATTGTAATTAAAAAATAGTGTTTCAACTTTACCCCCTGATTTCAGAAAGTTCCTTTTACACCTTTATAAAGATAATTTCAACCACGTCATGCCATAAGCCTTAGGTGAATGGGGGGGGGTGTCCTCCGCCAGAAAAGTTTATGACAAAAAGTGTAATGGTATTTTTTGTGGGGTTAAATGGCATCCCCCTACCTGGAACCATCATTGAGTGTTCATATTGCTAGCGGAACCCTTGGGAATACTTCACGGAAACCTGGTTAGGAAATGCTGTTTTCGTATATCTGTAACGCTAATTTTCTCGAGTTGGGAAGCACTGAAAGATAAACAGAAAAGCACAACAACAGTCCCTTATTATCCTCACCACCTCATTTATTCGTCGTTAGCCGTCTTCTGCCTCGAATTCACAAAAGGATTACCCCGTTCGACCCGGGTATATTCGAAGTATCCCTGCTCAAACTCCCAACAGTTTGACATTGTTACCCGGGTTTAACAAGTGGGTAATTTATTCATGAGCTCTAATACCACTTAATGTCTCGGAGGATGTCTCTTCCTCCCTCAGAGCAGGTTCCAATTAAAACTTTTCGGCTCAGCTTCCTGTATTCATTGAGTTCTCGAGTTTAAGTCATTCATCCGAGTTTCTAGAATAGATACTCACTTTGAACTTTGGGTGTTGATTAGCCTCTGGATGAGACTTGGTTGAAATGGTATGTGAATTTTGGAATGGAGAGGAAACATGATACCTGGGAGGTCGTAAGAGAAAATATTAAATAATTGCTTCGTTGTCGATGATAAAATTTTAGCACAAGGTGATTTTGAGAAGAGAATGATCCAAACATACTATAGGACCATCTCTATCAGGAGTAATAACACTTCCTTTTGTCATTTTTGTAGTCTTGTTAAACCCGGTAGTCTTTGTAGTCTTTTCAAAGAATGGACTGAGATTTTGGTTACTTAAAAAGACGAAATATCTCCCCTTACTTCTTATTTTGTTGCTAGAGGAGTGAAATTCAGGTTCACTCTACTTATCTCTTGTGCGGATCAAAACTACTTTCAGATCCTGTACTACTTTAAGAAAAAAAAAATATTGATATTAATAGTGTTTAGTTCATGCATAATGTAGCTTTCTTAACTTGCGGAGACTATTGTTTATCTATATAGATTTTCCATTATATGAAAACGTATTTCTAAAGTGCTATCGAGGAATCTGCTTAAATATAATCGGCTTTGTCCGTTACTAACATTAAGTAAACCAGAGATATGGTATTTCTAACATCCAGATCTGTTTACTTACCATGGTATTAAGAGGTATTAAACGCAAAGAACAACTGAATTTTTTGTTGATGTTCGTTAAAATACTACACGCTTAAGGTTCAGCATCACTTACTTAACTTCACCAACATTTCAGAAGAAGAGAAAAACGAACATATGCTTTCACGTGCATTTCTATAAACGGAGCAAAAACAAAACGGGCAATATGAGCGATTCTAGGTCGTTTTTAAGCGACGATATGTGATTCACGTCTGGTCAATCAGGAAGCTTTACCGTTTAATATTTCCTTAGGACTGTCTGAAGAGCGAATGGTAAAGACCACCCCTCCCCCAGATATGGAGGAACTTGAACCCCCTATCCCTCAATGGGCCATCGCTGTCATAGTCATTGGTGCCGCATCGCTTATATTCATCGTCTTATTCGCAGCCGTGACGGTAAGCTATAACACTACATTTTTTAATAAATTCTAGATTAAGTTTTACAAGTGGTTTTCAACTGAATATTTCGAGACCTTTTTGGTTTATCAAACATTTTTAATGTTAAAATTAAGGTTATAAAGCTAAGGAAATGGTCGGAATTTTGATCAAGGGAGCAATTCATTGTTCTTTTGATTTATTTTGATAGGAATTTTTGAATAGTTTCTAAAGATTATATAATCGTTTAATGAAATTATTCGTTCATAGTTGCTCAAACTTTTTTTTATGATTTTATTCTTTTTATATCATAGTTGAAACTGTGCGATGAAGTGGAGTTTTTACTAGATATTTTTATAGTAATTACAATTTTGAAAAGTATTCATATATTAGATAAGAAATTATGTTGAGGGTTTATAAAGGCGCACTATATTTCACTGACAATAAGTATTTTAGAAGAATACTATATAATTTCATGTCTCAAATAATTTCATTAAATTTTAATTAAAGTTTAAAATTGTCCCAAAAAGCTTGATAGTATTGATATAGCTTAAGAATTTATTTAGCCTTTCCGGAAAAAAAAATCATGTTTTCTCCAATGTTTGAAATGTATGGATGTTTATAGATCATATTAATTAATTTTAAGCGTGGGAATTTACAAAACAGGTGACAAGTCTGAAAGGATGAAGATTTATTAATAATTCAACCAATTGTGTTCCAAATTAACAAATATTTGAAGTTTTGTTATTCTTCTAAATATTACAAGTCTTGATTAATAAAGTAAACTTTTCTGTTCTAATAAACTGGCTTTTCAAAATTCCATTAAATATCTTTGAAGGCTATCTCAACTACTCTATATAGAATTGAAAGGATTCTATACAAACATATTTATGAATAGTTTACATGAAAGCGCTGTATATTTGGGAGGGAATCGGGCGTCATTATGTCCAAATTAAAAGTGGCGCTAAGTATATTTTCATTAACACACGATGAGTAATTCATGATATTGATTCATCCATAGCTATAATAACATGTATAGATGTATTATTTATGAATAGGATGCATCTTTAAGTTATAAAACAAACTTACTGTTAATTATAAAAAACTCAAAAACGTAATTATGATGAAATATTATTACCCCCTGTAAATATTTTGTGTTGTTATTCCAGTTTTTACCTCTAGAATTGGTTGTAGTAAACAAACAGCACTGCTGAGAGAGACCTAATTTAAATCACATTCAAACAAATCATTCAGAATTCGGAGTACTTACTTCAATCATACTTTCTTTTCGTGTAAATATCCTTATTGGTTTAATTCCTATTATAAATATTATCCTCTCTGATGCCATTGTAGTCATTGCTTCTGTGTAACCCAGTAATAATTACTTACTATATGGCTTATGCTTCAATAAAAAATTAATAAAACTTTCATTATAATTTATTAATTTCAAGATAAGTTATTCAATATTTTTTTTGCGTTGCCAGATGTACGGAAAGCATCACATGCGGCGCCGCTACAGCAGCAAACTGAACGAGGAGGATCTGGAGAGATCTTCGGGAGAATGGGAAAGCAAGATGTCCGCTGCTTATGAAAACATGGCGGCTGACACTATCTACGACGCGGAGGACCTGCAGTCTGACACTTACAAGAAAGTAAGTCGACTGTGTAACTTACAGTCTAATTCAGTACCGTAGTAACACAAATGTTGATGGACAGTGACTGATATTGACTAAATTGCTGGACATAGTAATATTAGTTATTTCATTCGATAAAAACTGCATTCAAGGTTTCTGAAAATTAAAAAATATTTTTAACAGAATGTTTTTTAACTGTTACGTTTGAGAAAAATAAGGAGTGGGATTACTGTTTACTTCTATTAGGTTTTATGACTTATTGAAAGCTTCAAAACTATAAAGATTTTCACGAAAAATTATATTGCTAAAGTACAAGACATTTATTTGATCTATTATATTTTAATATGAGTGCAACATAATATATCAGTTAACTAATAATTGAAGTATAATATACTGATACAACATTATAGCCCGTTTTCATGTTAATTTATTGATCTAAAATTAAATGCCTTTACATTTATTAAAAATTCCGCCGTTAATAAAAATATTCACTTATTCAGAATATTAATTTTTATTTTGAAGGCTAAAATAGCCAGGGAAATTACATTCTCTACCTTAGGAGAATTGAATACCTTGTACTAGTTTCTTAGGCAAAGAACAAGTCTAACCATTACTTGTTCTCCGAACTTACTATTTCGAAACATTCATGTATTCTTCAAGAATTTCCCTATTCAGCATCCATTCCTATCCCTCTATTTGGCTGTTTAAATCCGGGTCTATTTAAACTGAATGAAATTATATATACTGATACAACTATATATACTGATACTGATACTGTTTAATATACTGATACAACATTATAGCCCGTTTTCATGTTAATTTATTGATCTAAAATTAAATGCCTTTACATTTATTAAAAATTCCACCGTTAATAAAAATATTCACTTATTCAGAATATTAATTTTTATTTTGAAGGCTAAAATAGCCAGGGAAATTACATTCTCTACCTTAGGAGAATTGAATACCTTGTACTAGTTTCTTAGGCAAAGAACAAGTCTAACCATTACTTGTTCTCCGAACTTACTATTTCGAAACATTCATGTATTCTTCAAGAATTTCCCTATTCAGCATCCATTCCTATCCCTCTATTTGGCTGTTTAAATCCGGGTCTATTTAAACTGAATGAAATTATATATACTGATACAACTATATATACTGATACTGATACTGTTTAATATACTGATACAACATTATAGCCCGTTTTCATGTTAATTTATTGATCTAAAATTAAATGCCTTTACATTTATTAAAAATTCCGCCGTTAATAAAAATATTCACTTATTCAGAATATTAATTTTTATTTTGAAGGCTAAAATAGCCAGGGAAATTACATTCTCTACCTTAGGAGAATTGAATACCTTGTACTAGTTTCTTAGGCAAAGAACAAGTCTAACCATTACTTGTTCTCCGAACTTACTATTTCGAAACATTCATGTATTCTTCAAGAATTTCCCTATTCAGCATCCATTCCTATCCCTCTATTTGGCTGTTTAAATCCGGGTCTATTTAAACTGAATGAAATTGTGTATCTCAGACAGAAAAATGCACGTCTGCATTTTCTCTCCGTCAAGCTCACTAGATCTTGTTAAATCTAAAAAAGAGTATAACTTTTTCAACACCTTTATACAATTTTCCACATCCTTTCGAAATTTGCTGTCCTACTAAAAAAAACGGCGAAGGAATCTAACAACGTTTATGTCGTAGTATACGAAAAACTCGACATTATATGGAGAATAAAATTTATCCCGAACCTGGTAACTCAACGAAATGCTTTCCCATCGGATAAACAAATATTCCATCTGATACATTTTCTGGCAACGAAATTGCCTCCTTCGCGCTACGGGAATTCGAGATTCCTGGATTAATTCCCGTGCAAAAAGAACGACTGTGGAACATTGAACCATCGTAGATCGCTCTGGGTGTTCCCCGAGAAACTAAACATAAAAACAGGTGCTTAAGTTTGGAATAGAAAAAAAAGGCTGTCGAATTTTTGCTTGAGTGTGTAATTTAGTTGTATATTTTCAGCTGCTCTCTGCTTGTTCGTTCGAATGAAGTTCGATGAGTTTGAAAATGGAAATGGCGACCTTTATTTACTCATGGGGGTTTGCTTAGTGAGGTCCTTTAATGCTTTTTATGTTTGTCACACAAACTATCAGAAAGTGGAAGATATAAAAGTTGCGTACTCTTCTAAAAGCTTTATCGCTTGAAGGGAAACGCAATGTTTTAACTATTGCTGCTCAGTTAGAAATCAGAATAATTAGAATATTTTTTCATGATTTTCTGAAAAATTCTTTGCTTTCAATCCGAAAGAAATCAAAGTTTTTTAAACGGATTTTAATTATTTTTTTTTTTATTTTTAAATTTTTATTCAATGGGTTAGCTAAGCAAGCGTAAGTCAATAACGTGGAGAAACGTGCTAAAAAATTCGGTGATCTCTCGATTATTTCGAGAAAAAAAAATTGTGTAGTTTCGAGAAATTGATCACAACTTACACGTGAAATAGTAGATGCGAATAAAATAGTGATAAATTATGCCCAACGACCAATTTATTGTTAGAAGTATAGAAAAACCATGAGAAAAACGGTGTTTCCAGTATTTCCACGAATGCTTAGCCACTCTGTTGTTGACTTTACATACCATGGAATACTTTTAAACAACTTGAAACCTTTCATGAGTTATTAAATTTCGTGTTTATTCTAATCCAAATTAGGATTTTTAAATAGTACCAATCTTAAACCACCGAGTAAAAATGCTTTTTCTTTATTTATTGATAACTCATTAATAACATAATTATTTTCTGATTAAAAGGAAATTTTGTTGCATAATTAACCATACCTCAATGAAATTATTCTAACAATTATTTATGCTAACATGACTTTAATCATGTATTAAAATAAATGCAATAAAATGGATACATTTTCTCTTTATCGTCAATTAAGCGTTGGTAATTTGTTTCTTTCACGCAGCCTTATATTTTGGACTAAAAAGGTTTGTATATCTTTGTCGTTCCTTCAAAACTGTGTTTTCTGTTTGTGTTTATGAAATTCAAAAAACCTAATTGATAGATAAATGATCGAATATTATATATAATTGGACAAATAATGTATTTACGTGACCCAATTATTTTCTTTTATCTCGTATATTGAAAATGGGAATAAAGTTACAATTTTATCGTCATATATTAGGGCTTAAATTTATGGCAGGTTAACGTATTGCCTTTTGATTTTTTAAATAGTAGTATCAAATTATGATACATTATAATTTTTTACAAAAAGTCCTTGCCTATACGTACTTTTAATCACGTTCATAATTCGGAAGACTAAAATCAACCTATTTAATAAGTTTAGTTGTTTTTTTCATTTTCAAACAGACCAACTTTTAGAAGAAAATGTTTCAGTGTGTAGAGCATTTTCAATCACATGACTCGGACCTAACAACGGCCTTAGCAACAGAAAATGTTACAGTTTTTTGCCCTACAGAGGTTAACAGTTACAGAAAATGACTGGCCGTGGAATTCTTCTATTGGAGCATTTGCAATCACGTGACCCCATACCTAAAAACCGCCTTAGCAACAGATAAACAACGGCCTTAGCAACAGTTAAAAGCCCTACAGTAGGTACACAGTTAAATGAAAATAACCGGTTGTGACGTCACCTGAAAACACTCTATATAGAGCATTTTCAATCACATGACTCGGGCCTAACAACAGCCTTAGCAACAGAAGTGTTACAGTTTTTTGCCCTACAGAGGTTAATAGTTACAGAAAATGACTGGCCTTGGAATTCTTCTATTGGAGCATTTGCAATCACGTGACCCCATACTTAAAAACCGCCTTAGCAACAAATAAATAACGGCCTTAGCAACAGTTAAAAGCCCTACAGAAGGTACACAGTTAAAAGAAAATAACCGGTTGTGACGTCACCTGAAAACACTCTATTGTCGTGTGAGACATTCATTTGTTACTTAAGAAAGTGTAATCAACTCCTAATTTTATTTTATACAAAAAAGCATTATTGTTGATTATATCATAATCAATATATGAAGATTTTTTATTCTTATTTTAATTTTTTTACTAGTGGTGGATTCTTGAGAATAACATGTTATTTCATCCAAGAATTTCATGTTAATAAAATGAAATGTATGGGGTTATATTTTCTAATTAGATTAATTCGTTCTCTGCAAAGACTTTTCTACAAGGAAGTTAAATTTACTGTAACTATATCTCTACGTATGTTGTTCTGGCTTAATTTCCCTGGTGAATAACCATTGGAAGAATGTGTTATCCGTAGACATTTTGAGTAATAAGAGTTCAGACAAACTATAATACAAAAACCCTGTTACGATAGTTTTGGTCAATTAAACTCTTTTGATAATTATTTTTGCACCATAATATCTCCTCTTTCAAAAGTATATTCAGAATATTTGACAAAAAAGAATATTTATCCTTTTTCTTAATAAGTGAATAAGTGAAACTCCAATCGACCTTTTTTATATAAAATCCTCAATTAGAAAATTAATTTTTTAAACTTGGAAAATTATGAATTTTTAGAGTACATTTTAAAGAATGCCCTGTGCAATTTAAAAAAAAAAATTACCCCGCATATGGTATTTATTCCCTACTTAGAGTCATATCCTATATCATATTTATTTGACGAATCAGATTAAAGATTTAATAATGTTTGACGCTAACTCGATCACCTGATTCGAGTGCCAATGTAAACGAACCCTCTCTTGTTTTGCAGCACAGCAGCAGCCGCATCGCGACGTTCCACGGCATCCCCGCCACCCTGAAGCGCTGCGACAGCTGGTCAAGCAACGGCTGGACATCCCCGCCGAAGCGCAAGCGACCTCCCCACGTCCACTGATGACCACTGCGGCGGCGGCATGCACAGCTTCGCTTTCTCCGGTGGCAGGCCAGAGCAACACACGGTCGAGCGAGCACTAGAGACGATACGGTCGCATTCAACTTCGATAGTTTTCTTTCATCCCTTGGAAACGATCGTTTAGAGATCATTCAGTATAAAAAAGGAAGTTAGTTTTGATTAATAGGTTTAATAATAGTATTGAAAGCATACTTGAGTCGAAGGCTAACACCTACCCAGGTAGCACAAAAACACAAGCCAATATCGTGCTTTCAATATCGACCTTTGGAACAAACAATATCGTTTCTCCAACAGTGTCAAAAAATCCCATTTCACTTTTTAAAGAAATGTTACCTAATGTTTTTAACTTTTCAACTTTGTCGATTTTGTCCTGTATATCGTTACAAAACACGGATCAGTATTTCAATGTCACCAGATGCTGACAATTGTTGTTACAGCAATTCTCAAATTGTGGGACGCACAATTATATTTTCACGGTATGAATTAAAGATCTGGACACAGCCTAGCAAATCTTGTAGTTCCTAATTTTTCGAATCATTCTGAAAAAAAAAAACTAAAATCCTTTTACTTTTGAGTTATAAATTGTGAGAGTGCAATACAGAATTTTGATGACTTAGCTTTCGATACAAGTTTTAAGTTCTTTAGCTCCGGGTGTATGGATTTCATGAACCACAATAGGGGTTTATTCTCTCCAGTACTTGCTCGGCTCTGAAGTTAAGAAATACTTTCTACTGCTTTCATTGACTTTTATGTTTTTCTGAAATATTTATTTAATAGTTAACTATTTTTAAAAACTAACGTTGAACGTTCAAAGACTTCAAATATCTTGTATGGTTGTTTAGTGTCAGTTTTTGCAAAGGAAAAAAAAACATAGTTACAGAAGTTTTGAAGACATTCGAGATGTTTTTAAGGATAAATTTATAATTTTTGTTAGTACTATAAACTTTCCTCCCATGTAATAAAGTACTTAAATTTTGCTGTAAATATTCAAAACCTTGAACGATCCAATTTCCAATTATTGTGCATCCCTTTTTCCTTATGTATTTCCTAGAAAACATATCTCCAGTCGACCAAGTCATTATTATCAAAACGTCATATTTAAAAGAAACCTAGTCTCACGCTATTTAAATTAATTTTTTTATTGCATTGTGTGAAATAAAAGAAAATAATACTGAGTTTCTATACAAAAGGTTTAAGCCCGAAAGAAAAAACATGTTTTTATTTACGGTTAAAAAGTAATGATGGAAATGGTAAATATTCACTGAAAGCTTATCCACAAGAGCTACTTAATATTCAACATACCTTTCTTGTGGAGAAGCTTTATTCTTTTTTTTTTTCGTTACATTTTCAAGAGAGCTTTAAAAACTTGTTCCTGAACTACTTGTTTTGAATTAATGGTTCATTAATATATCCAAGAATTCCTAAAAAAAATACACCAAACTTCTTCATAACATACAGGAAATAAGTAAATTAGGATTAAACCTTTTGAAGATCTTAAATTTTTTTATATAGGTTTTGCCCCAACTTTGGAGGTTTTCTTTGAAAGCATCTTCAAATCTATTTTATACTTCCAAATAATTTTCATCGATGTAATTCGATGAAAAGCATAATTAAGTTTGTCATTTACACCTGTGCTTCTTAATTCTTCTTGTGAAGTACTAAAGTTCCAAATTAAGTTACGTATCTGGTTTATTTTATCGAAACTAATATAATTTAATATTGATCGTATATTTACCGATCTCACATTTCTATTTTAGCTTGTAAATATTTAAATATAAAACATCTAAATTCAAATTCAATGCAATCAATATAATTAAAAATGTCTTCATTTAGTTTATAGAAGATTTTTTTGCGTATAAAAGTTTTAAATCCTTAATCCAAATTTGAACCTAATTAAAATGGACTTTTAAAAAGTAAAAGATTTTAACATTTGAACAAACTCAGTTTCACTCTTGAAAAAGTTGAAATAAACACTATCGTTTTCTTTTGATTTCATGTATGAAAGTTTAACGTTTCCATTTCTAAATTTTCATGACAACTTACGAGACATCCATACAAGATATTTTTAGTTTTTGTTCAAGAGATAATATATATATATGTATATTTTGCTGTATTTTAAGATAGTTGTTCAGCCTTGCCACCGTATGCCCATTGTAAATAAATGTAGAATTAGAAACTTCACTGCAAATTTTGTTGCATGACTTGTGCGATCATCCATTAAAAGATGATGCCATTTTCTCAAATGCCATATGATTTTTTAATACGACACATGGAAATGACCAGTCACTAATGAACTATGTATTGTGATAGTAGAGTTTCTTTAGTAAATAATTATTAAGGAATCTTTTTGGTGGCACTACTTGGATTATTTAGCATCATTATTAAAAGTGCTGTCGCTGTCGCTTTACAAGTTTTCCTAATTTTTATATGATCTCAAGGAAGATAATTTGATATCCTTGTTTATTCTTTGACTTGTTTATGATATTTAAAATGAGTTTACATTTTAGTTTTTAATTCATTGTTTAAAGGGGTAAGTTCATCCCTTAATAAGGGAAAAAATTTATGGTGTGAAATTTTAAAATAGAGTCAAAAACTTTTCATTTAGTTGAAATCACCTAGCATACACCAATAAGTTGTTAGTGTAGAAGAATTCTATTTGAAGAAAGTCTCGCAATTTTAAACCGAAGTATTTGAAATCATCATTAGAATAATTTGTTCCGGATCTTACGTTGATGATGTATTCAAATTGTCTTAATTAGTTGACAGCACTATTTCTAGTCACAGGAACAGTTTGGATACTTTGTAGCATATGAGTTATTCTATTCATTTTTATGTGAATTAAATGTTGATTAAAGGGTAGAAGTAAGCTTTATAAACGAACATGGCTTGTTAAATTACTTAAAACAGAACTTGTGTGACTCTGTTTAAATTACTTATTTCAACACTAAGTTAAAGTTAATAACTTTTTAACATAATACTTAATAAAACTCGTACTTATTTACCTTTAATATTTTATATGTATCTAGATTTATTTCATAATCTTATTTATCTTCTTTAAATCTTTTTATTTAAAACTTATTTCATGAACTAAAAGTTTTATTTATCGAAAAGCATGTTTACCTTTTTTGTAAATAGAGCTCAAACGTTGAAAGTTTTTAATTAAAAAAAATAAAAGACTTAATCTTCATATCACTTATAAAATGGGCATGTTCTTTTGAGATTACTAGCTATGTTCAAATACAGTGCTATTGTAATTAAGAGTATTTTTGACTGTTCAAAAGTTTAATACTTCGTAGGGTTAGAAGTATTTAAAATGGCATTTTCAGGAATTTTAAGGACGCTTTATAGATTAGAAATAATAATGGTGGTATATATGTAAATGAAGTAATGAAATGATGTGTATCAAACACTTCATATATACCTGGAGGTGCTAGAAAATATAACATTGTACAAAATATGCATTTTTGCAATTTTAGAGTGATTTATTATCATCCTGGTACATTCGCTTTAAAGTATTTTAACTAACATCGTACTACTATTACATTTTAATCTTTATTTCATTCAAATCTCAGTATTTAGTCAGATTAACATTTGTCTGACACCTAGCTTATCCTGTTCACAATAGTACACAGTGTGTGTACTTTCATAAAATGGTCTTCTTGGCACACTCTTTGAAAATAAATGTTTAAAAAATTAGTATTTTACATTAATTATACTTGTAATATGATCAGCATCACCAAATTCTTGGAGCTTTCTTTTTCTTTGGGTTCTCTATATGCAAACAAATTAATTACCATCAAAGCTAACTTTTTTAAAGATATTTTTCAAAAGTTTTTATAGGACATTATTTATTTTAATGTAATTAATTTTGCTATAGAAACTTATAAAAAAACAAGTTAAATTTAAAGCATATTTCATTTGGTTATACTTAATTTATATTTATTACTAAGTACTTTATTTTGGAATTGTTACTAAGAACAAGTTTATTTATAAAAGATACCTACTAGATTTGACTACATTTATATTTATTTGATGAAAAGGTTATCAACAGATTTCAGTACCAACTTCGTTAAACATTATAATTGTTTGAATCGTCTATTTTAAACAAATCCACCAATATTTACATTCTTTAAATCTATATCTATAAAAGCGAAATACCACTGACTGACTCACTCACTGGTAAGTGACAAACACTCAACACGGAATCTCCGAAACTACTGGACCCAGAGGCTTGAAATTTGACAGAGACGTTCCTCTCAGCTATGCGACGCGCACTAAGAAACGATTTTAAAATCCAACGACTCCTTCCCTGTTTTTCGGCGCTTTTTCTACTCCGTTTTTCCCATTGAAATAGCATTATGCATTGTTGAAATGCGTAAATTGCAGTAGGTTTATTTCTCTCTTGAGGTTTCGTCTGGCCTCATGTGATAAAATATAATTTCAAAAATTTCATAATTTATAACAAATTAAGACGAAAAACACAGTGTAAATTTCTTTTTCAAAATTATAACAATTTTCAGGAAACATATAAATTCAAATAATTAATTTTGAAACAACATTTTCCTTTATTTGTAATTTTAATTTTTTTCTAAAATAAATATATTTATGGAAAGGCTAAAATAAATGGTTTCCATGGAAACAGCTGAAATTATTTCATTGTTTCATGGGGCATGGTTTACTAGACTTATACATTCACTAAATTTTTATTGTTAAGTACTAGAAAACCGTTTTTACTAAGAAGTTGGGCTATCATGATAAAAAGAAAATGAGATTTATGAAGCATTTTATTATTTTGATAAAAATGTTTTTATTTTTGGAGATGTAGGAACATACAAATAAAAAATGGATTCTTAATAATTTTTGAATATAGATTAAATTAGGTGTAGTTAAATATTTTGCTTAGCGGCGGGAGTTGTTGACTGAATTACACATCGGGATTATTTTTTGATTAAATTAATATCATTTTTAGAAAACGATAGAAATTTCATAAAATACGGTTTGTAACATCCTGTAGGGAATTATTCCCAAGGGGCTCAAAGAGGGTTGTGATTTTTACTTCCTAAAGTGATTTATAAAAAGGTATATAAAAGTGATTGTTCTTTTATAGCCGTAGTTAAATGCGGGACGGGGTGAGTTAGGGTATATTTTCACAGTAAGGAACCGGGATGAAAAAGACGACGGGGGTGACGGGATGATAAGTGACTGCTAATCCAGAAAAAGAAAAGACATATAACTTGATAAACCTGATGATTTCAATTTGATTGTTCTTTACAGCGAAGGTAACAGCCAAATTTAAATGCGAGACGGGATGAGTTAGAGTGTATTTTCACAGTTAGGAACTGGGATGAAAAAGACGACGGGGACGACGGGATGATAAGTGACTGCTAATCCAGAAAAAGAAAAGACATAACTTGAAAAACTTTTAAAAATATTTATGAATTAACTCAACCCGTGCAAGGCCGGGTAAGTCAGCTAGTTTTATAATATCTACAAGTTAAAAATAAATGTAAGGTGGGTTTTTTTTTGTATTTCATTCCTATACATTTTATAAAATAAAGAAACATAATATAAAATAGATAACATAATTTGTTAATTACGGTCTAACAGAATAATCCAATGATATTTTTGATTACTAAGAAAAAAAAAGATATCATAAATGTTAAAGGAAAGCTTTTCCATTTTCAAATGGTTAAGATCTTAGAGTATACCTCATATAAAATCCTATTAAAATGGACACTGTTTATATTTTGTTAATAGAATACTTCATAACTTACTCCAAGTAACTTGTTCCTGATATATTCCAAAATATAGTACAGTATTTTTGGTTTATAATTTTTTAAAATTAATTTTATTCACAAAGAACTTATGTTGCTTATGTATTATTATGTAAAAGCCATCATTGAAAAAAAGAAAAATAAACCCCATACTTAAAGAACTTGTAGCTAGAACACGTGATGCCTCAAGGACAGAAACCACACTCTGTACTATGGAGTGTGTTGAAGGAAGCTTTGTTGACTTATATTCTAACAGCTGAGTAGTGTCAAGTATTATTGAAAGTGCTCTCTGAAAATGCATTTATCGTATCTACTAATTATGAATGAATTATTTTTCCAAATGATTTAATGACCAGCTATTCTCTGTAGTTTCTGGTTGGCCCTACCCGTTTGGCTAAACGATTTAAATATTATACTTTGGATAATATATAACCTAAAGGGTACATCTTCTCAGATAACTTTTAAAATGAGTATTGTGATAAGAAGTTGATGTAATTTTGCTTGTTTGTTTTAATAAAGTTTGCACTATTAGTTTTTCTCTTTTTCTTGACTAACTAAAATGTTTTAATTTTTTTGTCTCGTAATTATTCTGCTTTATTTTTACACCCAATGGCTTGAGGGGGTTGGGAAGCTTTATTACCACTTAAAGCCCTGAGTAGACAAGTCTAAAAACTGTATACTGGTATTTCGAATTTAGCAGCAATAGTTTCCTAAATTAAAGAAGCAGATACAAGAAAGAATCAGTTCCGTCTATGATAGATAGTCAACTGTTCTTATAGATAAACATGAAATTTTCTCGTCTTTTATTAAACTTGGAAGCACTTTTAACGCATAAAACCGTTTACCAATGATGATCTGCTATTATATTGTTATTTTAAAGACAGTTGGGTCATTCCACGTTAAATCAACACACTTTTTGGCATGACCATCTCGGATTTTCTTGAAATTTGGTACACATGTTCTACTTATAGAAACTCGGAAAAGTACCAACTTTCATAAAAAAATATTAATTGGTTCTGGAATTACAGGTGCGCAAAGTGGTCAAAAATGGGCCAAAAATGGACCAACATAAGTTCTTTAAATCGCTCTAGAGGATCTTCTAATTGGGTTATACAGATGCAGTTGGTGTCATTTTAAAGTATTTTAAATGTTCTTTTTTATGGTGTAAAATGTACTAAAAATTTTGAAAAACAATATATTTTACAAAACAAAATAGAATTAAAAGTTCGAAATCTATAAAATGTACCACTTTTAAAATTTTGAAAAAAATTCCAGGAATAGTTAATATTATTCTTAATAATCTGGTAAAATTATAGGATGGGACAAAAACGGAATCAGTGTCAAAAACTAATTAAACCAAAGTTCGATTTTTCTTATATCCCCTTAAAATTTTTTAAAACTAATTTTTTTTCATTAATTGGATGTGAATTGAGTTGTATTCGACTGCTGTTGACAATTAGGGCCCCTGTAGTACAAACTTGGTATACCCCGGGCTTCATATTTACAATCTGTATGCTAATTCAGGCCATTGTATTGTAACAATGCACATGAAGTAAATATGTAGCCCGGGCTACACCAAGTTTGTGCAGGGGCGCTAATTGTCAACAGCAGTCAAATACAACTCAATTCACATCCAATTGATGAAAAAAAAATAGTTTTAAAAATTTTTAAGGGGATATAAGAAAAATCGAATTTTGGTTTAATTAGTTTTTGACACTGATTCCGTTTTTGTCCCATCCTATAATTTTACCAGATTATTAAGAATAATATTAACTATTCCTGGAATTTTTTTCAAAATTTTAAAAGTGGTACATTTTATAGAAATCGAACTTTTAATTCTATTTTGTTTTGTAAAATATATTGTTTTTCAAACTTTTTTAGTACATTTTACACCATAAAAAAGAACATTTAAAATACTTTAAAATGACACCAACTGCATCTGTATAACCCAATTAGAAGATCCTCTAGAGCGATTTAAAGAACTTATGTTGGTCCGTTTTTGACCACTTTGCGCACCTGTAATTCCAGAACCAATTAATATTTTTTGATGAAAGTTGGTACTTTCCCGAGTTTCTTTAAGTAGAATATGTGTACCAAATTTCAAGAAAATCCGAGATGGTCATGCCAAAAAGTGTGTTGATTTGACGTGGTGACCCAGTGACAATAATATTTTAATGTTAAATTTCATTACCGAATTACTATACTTGAATTTTGAATAAGAAAGACATTGGAAACTTGTGAGATTGAGAAAAAATAATTGAAATTTTAAACTTTTTAATACACTAAGTGTATTTCCATGTTTAAGTTTCCAAAACTGTCTTTGCTTGAACAAGAATCCGAATCGGCTAAGCGATCAGATTAAATTTAATGTAAGAGAAAGATCATATGTGGATAGAGAGTTTCAGATATGACCCTTTTTTTCAGTTATTTACTGGATTATATTGAAATTCTGGACAAAAGTTTACTAAAAGCTAAACTCTCATTCTGAGAAGCTCAAAACTTAGGCCAAGGGAACTTTCGAATCTGTCTGCTGAGTGCCTTTTCGTTGAAATGAAAAAATGAAATTTATATAATACATAATATAACTTAGATTTTAATGCAGATAAATTAAAATTAAATCTATCTTTAGGTATGGGGATGAACAATTTTGCCTTTGGTCTTATTACTTTTTTTAAATGTTAACCTCTTTTTATACTCAATTTTTTTTTACTACACACTCTTTTATTGCCATATTACACAATATTTTCTGATGGTTCATTTATATAATCTCTTCAAAAGGACACCTAAATGTTAAAATCCAACATAAAGAGATTTTATGCTGCGTTAGAAATTGGGGGGGAAACACTGGTCAGGCGGTTGCCAATCTTACTGTTCCGCAAAAAAAAAAAAATAACTGGTCCGACAAATTAAAAAGGACGGGTTTAAATATCATTATACAGTGTAACTATTGGACTGAATGGGAGTACCAAATAGTAATGTTAAAAATTAACACATATTCAATAATATTTTTTCTTTTTTTGCTGGAGGCTCCCCTGTTCCATATCCCCACATTTCGGGTTCAGTCAGGCCTGAGGAGAAGGGGGGGAGGGGGGTACAATCAACGGGGCCCGGGCCCAAAGGGGGCCCAGGACCCAGAGATTTTCATATCGGGTACTTACAAGGAAACATTCTCTAGGGTGAACTCACAGAATTGGACGAAAAATTTACAGGGGTTAGTATATGACTCAAAACACCTTCTGTAAAAATATTAGCTGCTAAATTAAAGTAGAAAAGCTGTAAAAAATTATTAAAAATTATCATAGTTAACGCCAAATGTAACCCTACTAGGCGAGGATGCTTCCTTTGGCTCTGTGCCAATTGCTAGAATAAACTGGCCACGTTTGAGTTTAAATGATCGAATAAAAAAAAAGGTTCATCAAATGAAAAAAAAAGGATTAAAAATGAATTAAAGAAGGAAAATTAAATTAAAGGAAAGGAAATTAATTAAAAAACTGTTGTTTTAATGGATATTCTGAAGTACTTTTAACAAAATATCTCAATTTCACGTTAAATACAAATTTTCACTGTATTATAAAAATATATTATTCCATCTGATAGAAAATTCGCCAAGTCGCCATAACTGAATGTGGTTGGCATCTCAGAACCCAATTTTCAAAGTTAATTTACTCCTTTCCTAATGAAATTTAGCAGCTAATTTTTATTTCTCACAGTAAGTTTCTTTAGCTATCTTCTTATGCCTGTAAAATTTTCATCCAATTCTGTGAGTTCACCCTGAGAACGTTTCCTTGTTAGAGGAATATAATTTTGAAAATTTTGGAAATTAATTTGTTCACTCGGAAGGCCGAAAATGAGTAAATTTCGGTTTTCTAAGGGCGTATTTCCAAAAATTTTCTGGGGGGTACCCCAAGACCCCAAAAAATATTCATTACGAAATTGAGGTAATTCACTAAAATTTCATACTCAAGATAAGTCATTATTTCAAAGGATCATAGGCTTTACTTCATTTCAGAAAAAGTTCATCCCTGGGTGTCTTTCAATTGTGAACCCAAAAATGAGTTTAAAATTTTTTTTTAAGGGTCGAATTTCCAAATTTCCTGGGGATTCCCCCAGACCCCCTTTAGTGCTTGTTACTCATCCTATAATCAAGAAAACGAAATTTTTAAGTTCATCAAGATTCAAATCTTGAGTGGAAATTTAAGTGGAAACTGCATTTAGCCTATCAGAATCAGAATTTATTAACACAAAGATACATAAAGAACAAAAGACAAAAATGGGGAGACAAACACAGACATACATACAAAAAAAAAATATAGTTATGAGTACCAAAAGAGCTCATAGCTCGTCCATGGTACTACACTTATAATTTATTTGCCTTGGCAACGAAACTGCGCTGACTCTATTTGATTAAATTAAATAATTTCTCGATGTTGTTATGTCTTGCTATAAAATCATAAAGACCATTTTTAAATTCAGTTCTATTATTAGATGATTTGAGAGTTACGTTTAATTTATTAAATAGAAAGGGACCTAGAAAGACATGAGACTTATGAAAAATTTCTTTGCTAGACTTTGGAATAAAATAATTTCCTTGAATGTTTCTAAGAGAATAGTTACTTGTTTTTAATTGATAGAAGGACCTATTATTGAAAATGAAAAGTAATAGTCGAAAAATATTGAGTTCTCTTACAGTCAAAATAGGTTTTGTTAAAGAATTACCTTTTATGTGAGATAAGATTTTATTTTGAAGGTGGTTTAGAGGTTTTATGTTGTTATAATAATCAGAAGCATAGCAAGTTATTCCATAGTTTATTGAAGATTGAACCCAGGCAAAATATAGAGAAGTTAGAAATTTATGATCAATAATACGTTTCAGCCTAAAAAATTTCAAATTAATAAACCTTAGCTTGTTTAACAAAGAATTTATATGAGTCTTCCATTTTAAATTGCTATCAAACTGGAGTCCTAAGTATTTAATAGAGTCAACGCGCATAATTTTATTACATGTAGATGATGCATTATCACATTTTAGATCGCAGGAGGGGTTGTGAATTCTTAGACTGTCAATAGTGGTTTCACTAACTCTTTGACTGAAAATCATAAATTTAGTTTTTAAAACGTTTAGCTTTAATAAATTGTTATTAAACCAGATATTAGCTTTTTGTAGTGCAAGTTCAATTTTTTTATAAAGATCTAGATAATTGTCAGCCGAAAATACTAAAACAGTATCGTCAGCAAATGTTATAATGTCACAATTTAAATTTAATTGACAAAAATCATTGATAAAAATAAGAAACAGAAGAGGTCCTAAAATAGAACCTTGAGGGACACCACCATTAACAGGAATTTCACAACTATATACATCATCAACTTTGACAAATTGCGTTCTATCACTCAAATAAGATTCAAACCAGGAGTAGATATTACCCCTTATTCCGATACAGTATAATTTACTTAAAAGCAACTTATGATTTACGGTATCAAAAGCTTTGCTTATGTCCAAAAAGACAGCAGCAGATTTTAGGTTATTATTTTCATTTGAGTAGATTATTTTTGTAAACTTCATCAAAGCTAATTCTGTACTTTTACTTTTTCTAAAACCGTATTGGTTTTCTGCTAATATGGAATTCTTTTCTAAAAATTTTGTTAAACGGGTATGCATTATTTTTTCGATAACTTTCGAAAATATACTTAATAGAGAAATTGGTCTATAATTATTCAGGTCATTTTTACTGCCCTGCTTAAATATCGGTACAACTAAAGATTTTTTTAAGGTAGAAAAGAAAATACCTTGACATTTACCTTGAATTTTACCTTGACATTACCTTATACATTTACTTAAGAAAATTTTACCACCCCCCCCCTCAAAATACTGGGGGGCCCGCTTCTCAACTTTGTCCCCGGGGCCCGGCTTGGCTCTCGGCGGCCCTGGGTTCAGTCAAAAATATGTACTTGCTTCACCAAAGGCAATCATCAAACGCACTTAAAATACCGCTATCACTGAACAACTCGTCTAAATATTTTTACAAAAACGTTGCTAGAACTGGAGGGTGGGATTTTTTCCCCACACACACACTGGTCCGGCGGACCAGTGATTTTCTGATTCCACTGGTCCGAGCCGTTTTTTAGTTGTCCCGGACCAGCAATCCACCGCAATTTCGAACGCTGATTTTATGATTGTGTTACGTGTGTAACATCTTTTTGAAGGCCATGACAAAAAAAATTTGTATTTAATGGTATATAAAAAGAGGAAAGTCAAGGTCTATACATCAAGTTAATTTATGATACCAAATATTTTTTTTATTCCTATTATTTGACCATGGAAGAAAAACTTAACTACATAATTGCAGCATAAAAAGCTGTTTCTCCTCGGAATGGATGAGCTTGTGAAGACGGAGATTGTTCTCTTCAGCCTTTACTAGAGTGATTGGAAGTGTTAGACTTCTCGCGTCATAGGGAGTTGGGACTGTAGAATATTTTTTCGGTTAAAAGACATGTTACAGCGGTCGCACTAGTCCGACTTCTCCTCATCAGCATGATGTTGGAGGATATGTTTTCTCAGATTGCTCGTCCACCTGAAGGCCATGTTGCAGAAACTGCATGTAAACGGCTTCTCTCCCGTATGTACGCGGAGGTGAATGTGCAGACTGGTTTCATAAGGGAACGCCTTGTTGCATATACTGCACCGAAACGGCTTCTCCCCAGTATGCATGGGAAGATGTCTTTTCAGATGGCTGGGTTGCCTGAAGGCCTTGTTGCAGAAACTGCAGGAAAACGCCTTCTTCCCAGTATGTATGGGAAGATGCTGTATCAGATTGCTCTGCCACCTGAAGGCCTTGTTGCAGAAACTGCATAGAAACGGCTTCTCATCTCCCTTATGGACAAGAAGGTGTTTTTTCAGATTTTCATTAATAGTAAAGGCCGCGTCGCAGTGGTCGCACTTGTAGGGCTTCTCCCCTGTGTGAACGAAAAGATGGGTCTTCAGTCTCGTCTTTCGGTCAAAACCCTTGTTACAGAGATCGCACTTGTACGGCCTGGTATGCTTGAGAAGGTGTCTTTTCAGACAAACTTCTTCACTATAGGCCGCGTCGCAGTGGTCGCATTTGTACGGCCTCTCCCCCGTGGTATGGTTTCGAAGGTGTCTTGTCAGACAAACTTTTTCATTATAGGCCGCGTCGCAGTGGTCGCATTTGTACGGCCTTTCCCCTGAGTGAATTAAAAGATGGGTAATCAGTCTACTCTTTTGTTTAAAAGCCTTGTCACAGTGGTCGCACTTGTACGGCCTCTCCCCTGAGTGAACCAAAAGATGGTTCTTCAGTCCCCCCTTTTGTGTAAAAGCCTTGTCACAGTGGTCGCACTGAAACAGCTTCCCTGAGTGAACGAAAAGATGGTTCTTCAGTGTCCCCTTTGTTGTAAAGGCCGCGTCGCAGTGGTCGCACTTGTACGGCTTCTCCCCTGAGTGAACGAGAAGATGGTACCTAAGTCCCGCCTTTTGTTTATAAGCCTTGTTACAGCGGTCGCACTGAAACAGCTTCTCCCCTGAGTGAACGACAAGATGGTTCTTCAGTGTCCCCTTTTGTGTAAAGGCCGCGTCGCAGTGGTCGCACTTGTACGGCCTCTCCCCTGAGTGAACGAGAAGATGGCTCTTCAGTCCCCCCATTTGTTTAAAAGTCATGTTACAGACGTCGCACTGAAACGGCTTTTCCTCATTGTGGATGTGACGACCAAGATCATTTTCTGGAGGTAAAGCCATGTCGCATGGGCGGAGTCGTACGTTATTTAGAAGAGTGGTGCCTTCAATCGCTCTGATTACTAGGTTGGGTTTTCAGATTTCCTTCGTCGATATAACTTTTTGAGCCAACACTGCGCCACCTGTGGGTAGAAAATGAATTAATGTTTTTTCTTAACCAAACAATGAGAATTTTTGTGATGAAACAATTAAAAAATCAGAAATTTCAGAGAAAATGAAATACTGGAATAAGAATTCTATTTTAAGAAAATGTAAATTATATCTCACAAGAGTTAAGAATTTTTGTTATGATATAGTAAAATTTTCGCGGGACCTTAAAAAATGTAGCCCCGAGGGGTTTTTTCAGAGCTCTCAATTTCACTTTAAATATTTATGGTACAGAAAAGTAATGCAACAATTTAGTGATGACTATTATCCCCACAAACTACTCAGCCGAAAGTCATCCTCACTGGTGTAATCCAATATTTTCTCGTTCAATTTGCTCAAATTTGTATTTAATGGAATTTTTTTTTGTGCTTCGCCGGGGCCCTCCACGGACCATTTTCAAGACTCTCGCGGACCACCGGTTGGGAACTATTTGAGTCAATTATCCAGTCTGTGATCGTGTATACAGGGTGTATCTGAAATGGTGCGACAAACTTTGAGGGGTGATAGTACTCATCAAGACGTACAGGAATTGGTATAGAAAGGGGGGTCGCATGCAGATACGCCGTTAAAGAGCTAGGACCTAATGTAGTGCGAGTGCGTTTCAAAAGGCCGTTTTTTGAAGGCCTGTGTGACGAAACAAAACATAATAAAATGAAAAACATTATTGCATGAGGTACAGGAGTATCCGTACTACATAAATCCTCAATGTGATAGAAATTGGACCACTTGCTAAACCGTGGGGTGAGTTTTAAAACGTGCAATATTCATCTTTTAGCCAAAGAATGGAGTTCCCTTACATTAGTGTAATGGTACTTAGAAAAATGATGATCGGGGAAGGAATTTTCAATGATCATACATTGATCATTGAAACTGTATGATCATTGAAAATTCCTTCCCCGATCATCATTTTTCTAAGTACCATTAAGGGAACTCCATTCTTTGGCTAAAAGATGAATATTGCACGTTTTAAAACTCATCCCACGGTTTAGCAAGTGGTCCAATTTCTATCACATTGAGGATTTAAGTAGTACGGATACTCCTGTGACTCATGCAATAATGTTTTTCATTTTATTATGTTTTGTTTCGTCACACGGGCCTTCCAAAAACGGCCTTTTGAAACGCACTCGCACTACATTAGGTCCTAGCTCTTTAACGGCGTATCTGCGCCCCCCTTTCTATACCAATTCTTGTTCGTCTTGATGAGTACCATCACCCTTCAATGTTTGTCGCACCATTTCAGATACACCCTGTATGGTTCTCCTATTTGGTCGGTAAACAATGTTTTCAACTAATAAAAAAAAATATAATTTTTTTTTCGTTATAAAATTACTTTCTACTTTAATCTGCTAGAATCCAGAATACTACAAATACTCCAGGTTATATTTTAAGATTAGAATTAGGACAACCTCCGATTGCTGTTACATTAGTCAAACTAATTTTAAAATATTGGATTAAAATCCTTAAATTACCAAATGACAGATATATAATATAAAAACTTGTTACAAACAAACTATTTCTTAACGCAAAATTGACTACTAACTCAGAATGCAACTGATCACTATCTATCAAAAAGATTCCTTAGAACCTAGGTCTAGGTCAGGGGTCAGCAACCTGCGGCTCGCGAGCCGCATGCGGCTCTTTTGATGTAAAGTTGCGGCTCTCCAGTTCTATACGAAAAAATTAATAATTTACTATCAAAACCCTTAAAAATAAGAAAATATATTTTTAAGTACCTAATTTTTCCAATAGCTTTTATTTCCATAATCTTTAATTACAAATCGCTTGTGTGAAATAAAAACATTCCACAATGAAAAAGCACTTATTATCCAGAATTGGAAGACAAATGGCTGCAAAAATTCAACTTCATGGTAGACACCACAATGAAACAAATTAACTAAATCTAAAACTGCTAGGAAAGGGCCTAGCCTACGCTTTGCTTGAAGTAGTTTATTTGAAAAAAGAAAAAAAAAACTCTTTCGTTGAATATATGGAGGGATAAATTACTTAATTTTAAAAATCTGAAGCAATATTCCGATGAGACCAATGCAACTATATTGACACAAATTTCTTCCGCATAGCTTTAAAAAACATGAAGGATGAATTCGCAGAGATTCAAGCAATTCAAAACAAACAAAAGTTCTTTCGCGTTCATTGTAAATCCTCTCAACACCAATACAAATGAGATCAACATTGAGCCATTTGAAATGGATGCTGGATCGCTTCAAATCAGTGGCGGAACCAGAGGGTGGCACTCTGGAAAGTGCCCCCCTTGGATCCAAAAAATTACTCATAAGTACGAAAAAAAAGTCCCAAAAAGTACTCAAAATGAGTTAAAACCCTACTTTTACAGGTCAAATTTCAAAATTATTTTTTTCTGGGGGAGGCCCCCAGGCCCCCCTTTTGTGTTTATAACAATATGATTTACTACTTTTTATACGTATCATTTATATTATTACGTATTTAAAGCCATTCATTTTAAATCAAAAATCAAATATATTTATAAGCAAATACTATATAATTGGGAACCGAAAATTTTTAGTGCGGCTCTTTAAAAACTGGGAAATTTTGTAAATTGTAACTTTTGGCTCTTCCGCTTCAAAAGGTTGCCGACCCCTGGTCTAGGTTAGTTTCATTTTTATTTCACAAGACCCTTATATAGCCTTCTATTTTCTCCCCTCAGTGTTACAGACTCTCAGCGATCAGACTCTTCCCCCCCAAAATGGCCTATCTCGAATGGACAACACAGTTCTTCTTTTCCACACTATAAATACTTAAAAAACTCCTCCTCCCCCGAAACATTTATTGAATCATCCTCAAATATTACTATTAAAAAATTTATTTTCCAATTACGTCTAAATCAAAGTCGAATTTTCTCCAAAAATGAAATATTTGAAATTTTCTCAAGTGACCCATGCACTCTTGGTAATACTGAAGAACATGAGACTTGTGGCACCATATATTTAATTCTTGCCCTCTTTACACCCCCTATAGAAACAAATACTTATCCGGAAAAAAATCCGAAGAAAAAATCTTCAGTTTCAAAGCAATTTGTGAATCCCTCAGTGGCGTATATAAGGGGGGGCGAGGGGTCCCTGGCCCCCCCCCCGAAATTCGAACTAGGTGTACCAAAACAAGTTAAAACCCTGTATTTTAGGGTCAAATTTCGAAAGTTTTCTGGGGGAGGACCCCCAAACCCCCCCTTTTGTACTTGGAATTTTATTATTACCAACTTTATTACAACAAGTTCATCAATATCCAAATCCTACCAAAAATAAATGTCCAAAATTCGGACTAAATGTGCCAAAAACAAGATAAAAACCTATTTTTAGGGGTAAAGTTTCAAAACATTTCTGGGGAAGGACCCTCATATCCACTTTTGTACTTGGAACTCTATTTTAATAACTTTAAAATATTAAGTTCATAAAAATGTACAACCAAAATTCGGACTGTACCAAAACTAGTATAGTTAAAAAGCTGGTTCTTTTAGTCAAACTTCCAAAAATTTTCTGGGGGAGGACCCCCAGACCCCCCTTTGGTACTTGTATTATTAATACTAACCACTTTTCCTATATTAAGTTTTTAGGACTTAAATTATCACCTAAAAATGTTGTGTATATATGTGGGGGAAGGGCTGGGGAGTAATTTTGGGCCCCTCCCGAAATAAATTCCTATATACGCCACTGGGAGTGGGAATCCCTATGCCGGACATGATGCGATGCGGTTTATTTTTGATATCGAACACGGAACCCCGTGAAATTTGTTGGCTCCATCTATTAACATACTTTTGAACTAATTTTTTTTTTATCGTCAAATAAAAAAACCATGATCTCAGGATGCTAAGATTTAAGACCGCTTTTTCTTCCGGTTTTTATGGAATTTTAAAAAGTGTCCTGACTTTTTGCCCACCCTGTACTTCTAATCAAACATTTGCAAGTTTTCTTAATTTTTTCTCTCTCGGTGCGGAACCTGTACGATTTCTTTACCTCACATTGTTAATTTTTCTTAAATTTAAATATAGTTTAAAATTTTCTAAAAATACAAATATTTTGAAATTCCTTATTGATTTTTTATACTTTTCTAAAATAGAATACTATTTATAAAATTGTAGAAAATTATCTAGGAAGGAAATTAGCTGGTGGTAGCGAATTATTCCAGGAAAATCCTGCGAAATTCCTGCAGCTACTCTCACTGAACTGGGTAAACAATAAAAATAACCTGATACAAATAAATAAAATGATTTTACTTTTACAATATAGTGTTTTCAGGTGACGTCACAACCGGTTATTTTTCTTTAAACTGTGTTCCTTCTGTAGAGCTTTAACTGTTGCTAAGGCCGTTGTTTATCTGTTGCTAAGGCGGTTTTTAGGTATGGGATCACGTGATTGCAAATGCTCCAATAGAAGAATTCCACGGCTAGTCATTTTCTGTAACTGTTAACCTCTGTAGGGCAAAAAACTGTAACATCTTCTGTTGCTAAGGCCGTTGTTAAGTCCGAGTCATGTGATTGAAAATGCTCTATTGCCATGAAATCATGACAAAGAACTAAATGGTAAAATGGCATAACTAAAGGGGCCCACAGACGAGCAACTTGGTCGTCAACCGGGTTGTCAATTTGAGCAAGTTTTCAACCAAGTTGGCCGTCTGTGGGGAAGTTGATGATTGAATTTCAGGTTGATGATCTGATCGTCAACTTGGTGGGCGGAGCTTAATCGGAACATGTTATTAGGAAAATAAAAAAAACTAAGCATTAAAAATTAAAATAATATAATTCTAGCTCGAGAGAATAATTAAATAAAATATAATTTTGCATTTAAAGTATCAAAATATATTAATTTGTTACAATCTAATTAATTTTTTCTTCATTAGTGCCGTTTACATGGGAAAAATGCTACCCGGGTAGCTACCCGGGTAAAAAGTGGGTTCAAGGGAATTTCCAACTCTACCCGGGTAACGAAATTTGAAGGCGTTTACATGAGACATGATCTAACCCGGCTTTTTCTCGGTCACGTGGTAAGAAAGAAAAGTGATCTGCCTGTTTCCATGGTTTCCAAGTTTGTTAATAAATATCTCATTTTTGTTTTTGAAAGAGAGCATCAGAATGAATTTTAAAAGAGCGTTGGCGATATATGCAAAAAATCAACGGATGATAGCAGATTTGCTTACCGAAGACCTGCGAAGATGTATGAAAGCAATCTTGTATTATTTGTTGAATATTTTGTTTATTTACTAGTAACACTTATACAATTATACAAAATTGTGTTGGCAACATTGTTTCAATTCCATCAATGTTTATTGTTTTGATTTCCGTTTTTCATCATGTTTGTAAGTTGTGCTTGTCTTAAAAAATAAATGGATGTTTATTAAACTTAACGTTTTATCTTCACATTTCAAACTGCATTTGCTACTTTCTACATTATTGATGTCCATTACAAATTATATCAAAACAATCAACAGAGCACACACAAACAATTAAATGGCGGACTACGCAGCACGCAAGGTAGTGTGGGATGGGACACGAAATGCATCATGGGAAAGGAGGGTACTACCCGGCAATTGACTAGGATTGAATCCTACCCGGCTTTTTCCTATCTTTTTCCCTTCGTAGGGAATGCCGGGTAGAAAAGAGGAGTAAGAGCCGCCTTTTACCCGGGTAATTGGCTCATGTAAACGGCACTATTGTTTACATTCTGGTTGACGACCAGGTTGGCCGTCTGTGGGAAAAGCATCAACCTGGTTGACAACCGGGTTGACGACCAAGTTGCTCGTCTGTGGGCCCCTTAAGATATTGTAAGAACTCTGCATTGAATGTAACAATGGTGGAATTGTAGCAGTTAAATTAGTTAATTTAATAATCTGAAATTGGTGAAATGTTGAACTTTCAAACAAGTAAACACAGGTAATGTTTTGGCATCCTTCAAACAGAATTTTTTAAAATATTAACAAGTAAATTCTATTAAGAACACCAAACTTTTCAAATAATTTCAATTTTTAAAAAAATTAAAAAAAAATTATAAATTTTAATATTACGATATGAACTTGTAATATTAAATGTCCATAGGTTAATTCTGGATTGTGATGCAGAAACAATTAATAAAATAAAAATAATTGTAAAAATGAATTGTCAAATACTAAATTTTATATATTTATAAAAAATTAAAAGATAACTAACACTATCATTTAACTTTTGTTACATTCAGCCTTATTGTTACGCCCTTACTTGTTAAATGTCAATAATAAAGACATGTTTTCAAGATTTGAACCCAGCTAATCCTAAAGTACCTAATTTTTAAAATTTAAATATCAATTAGTTTATATTTTATTGTTGATAATCGATTTTTACAATTGAATATTTTCATTATGGTTCTCTTTTGGTGAAACTATAACCTTTTGGTGATCTATAAATGCTGTTCAACATCATATGTAACTGCACATATTTTTTAATGTATTGTATAAAAAACACATATGTTTTATTGCAAAAACTTTTTTTCTTCAATTTCATAAATCAAAACTAAATTTCTATAATGTAGTATAATTTGATTTCTTATCATAGTTGAACTCAATTAAATACTATACTGTTTGTTAACATGCCATAACATTAGTTGTAATTATTTTTGAAATTTTATGATTTGGTGAATGAATAACTCACTCATAAGCCCTTAACTTTGACAAGTTTGCAACCAAAACTTTCATTGTTAAAGCTAAAAGTTTTTGTGCCTTGAAATGCAGTGATATTAAAAGTTTAGATTTTTATTTTATTTCAAACTTTTAAAATGTGTGATTATTATAATTTCCCTAAAATATTATGTAACCATTGAATAACAAAAATAAAAAAATAAAATATTTTTTTTAAAAATATGTAAAAGTGTGAAATCAAATGCTTATTTAGAAATACGAAACATCAAACATAAGATTTCTAGCTACTTTTTCACTTAATGGTCTACTTTTTTTGAATGGTACGTCAAGGGGTCAACAAGCCAAAATCAACAATTTTTAATCAACTTTATGGTTTTCACACATAGTCTGTGTAAATAGAATCGGCGGTTGACCTTGACTTTTTTCTCAATGTATTTCTTCTGCGTTGCCATGGTAAAGAATGGCGTCAAACCGCCTATTTTATTTACACAGACTATAACTGATGGCTAAAGGCACAACTTTTGCAAAAAAGATTTGACAAAGTTCATTTTTTCATTCCACCCTAATGTTTATAGGTTAATTTTTGATTGTGATCCAGAAAAATTCAATGTTACTTTTTGCAATAAAAATTAAAATGCAGTAGAAAATTTTTATTTTTTTAAATTCATAAATATACGTAAAACTAGTCCCTAATCTGGAACCAAATTGCAATAAAAGCTTTTTCAACAGCTTTTACCCAAAAATGGTTAAATAATAACACAATAAAATTGGACAATGGGAAATTTAATTTTTAAAATTAAAACAAAAATTAAATTTTTCTTCTAACACTAGATTTATATTACTTTTGTAATATATTCTGACTGAGGGTCTGAGGACTGTTTTCGGAAATTAGTAGCTGTTCTATATTTTTTGGAACTATTTAATGGACCACAAAAAGTGTAAAAGCAATCTGAATACGTTTGGATGTAATATATTTATATATATATAATATAATCTTAATATATTAATAATATATATAAGTATATATATATATCAGTAATTAAGGCAAAATAAATTTTTATAATTAAAATAACCACTCAAATGAGCCAGAAACAAAACCCACAACAATTAATAAAAATTAATAAAGACTTATCTAGTTTAAATTCAAAGATTCTAAGATGAGTTATATATATCAGTAATATATATATAATATATTTCGTGTAATATATTCTGACTGAGGGTCTGAGGACTGTTTTCCTGAGGACTGAATTAATAAAGAGGAGGAAAACCCACAACAATTAATAAAAATTAATAAAGAGGATTTATCTAGTTTAAATTCAAAGATTCTAAGATGAGTTATATATATCAGTAATATATATATAATATATTTCGTGTAATATATTCTGACTGAGGGTCTGAGGACTGTTTTCGGAAATTAGTAGAGCTGTTCTATATATTTTGGAACTATTTAATGGACCACAAAAAGTGTAAAAGCAATCGGAATACGTTTCGAATTTTGGAACAAAATGGCAGACTAGAACTGCGAAGTTGGAAAGCTCTCTCTTTTGATGATCGTTTGAAATCTCTCGTGTCGTTATCGTATTGTTTCTTCATTGTGTTAAAGTTTCTGAATGCGACCCTTACATGTTTTGAGAGGCTGAGTGTTTCAAATCACAATCAAAGAAACAGGCATTTAATGAGTTCTATGCTTGGCATTCGTGTGCTTAAGGTGTTGATTTCTAATAAATCAATGGGGCTCTGCAATTTAGGTTATCTTGACTTTTTCACATACCTCAAATAGTTTTTAAAATTGGAATGCTAACTTCTGACCCCTTTAACTTTTTGAGCCCCTATAGGTATGGTCATAAAAAAGGTGTCTAGGCATGGTAAGATTAAGTCAGTGGCAAATCCAGGGGGGTTGCACTCTGAAAAGTGCCCCCCTTGGACCCAAAAAATCACTCATAAGTACGAAAAAAAAGTTACAAAAAATACTCAAAATGAGTTAAAACCTTACTTTTACAGGTCAAATTTCAAAATTTTTTCTGGGGGAGGGCCCCCCAGCCAGTGGCGTATATAGGAATTTATTTCAGGAGGGGCCCAAAATTACTCCCCAGCCCCTCCCCACATATTCAACAGGTCCAATGTAGCTTTTTAGGTGATAATTTAGGTCCTAAAAACTTAATATATAGGAAAAGCTGTTAGTAATAACAATACAAGAACCAAAGGGGGGGGGTCTGGGGGTCCTCCCCCATAATGATTTTTTAAGTTTGTCTTAAAAAAGCAGGTTTTTAACTAGTTTTGGTTTTAAGTCCAAATTTTAGATGTACATTTTTATGAACTTAATGTTTAAAAAGTTATTAAAATAAAGTTCCAAGTACAAAAGAGGATCTGGGGGTCCTTCCCCAGAAAATTTTTGGAACTTTACCCCTAAAAACAGGGTTTTCTCTTGTTTTTGGTACACTTAGTCCGAATTTTGGACACATATGTTTTGTTAGGATTTGGATGAACTTATTATGTAATAAAGTTGTTAATAATAAAATTCCAAGTACAAAAGGGGGATTTGGGGGTCCTCCCCCAGAAAATTTTTTGAAATTTGACCCTAAAATACAGGGTTTTAACTTGTTTTGGTACACCTAGTCCGAATTTCTGGGGGTGCCAGGGCCCCCTCGGCCCCCCTTATATACACCACTGCCCCCAGCAGTACCAAAAGGGGATCTTGAGTGATATTTTTTAGAAAATCCCCAAAATTTTGACTTTTTTTTCAAAAGGTAAAGGTGATGGTCTGAAAAAGTGCCCCCCCCCTTGGAGCCATGCTGGATCCGCGCCTGGATTAAGTACCTGGTTCAATGAGACCGCTTTCAACGACCCCCAGCAAAACTGTCAGAAGTTAGCATTCCAATTTTGAGAACTATTCAAGGTATGTGAAAAAAGTGAAGATTACAAAATTGCAGAGCCCCATCGATTTATTATAAATCAACTCACCAGTTAAGCACAGGTTAACACCTTAAGGTTGTTACTATGTAATAATCGCACTTAGATCCGATGATGGGACCAGATTCTTCATGAAAGATATTGATAAAACTGCAGCTCTGCACTTATTTTTTAATTGGGCCTAAATTTATGCTTTCTTGTTAAGCTCTGGATTTTCAAAAATTTCGATAAAAACCGGAATTCATGCAGTTAAAAAAACGGAGGAGTTCTGAGGGTACCCCGGAGAAGTAGCACCCCTGATAATCCGTATAAAAATTTAGTTATTCTTGTTGAACTTACGCTGTGCTGGCCTGGAACTAATGCAGCAGTTGAAAGAGTTTTTTTAATGGGTAATGATGGTTCATGCAAGAAAGCCGGGCCTGGCGTCAAAAATAGTGAATTCTGGCAACCCAGTTGTTCTATTAAAGATGAATTGCTTATGCTTACTCGCCTATAAACAGCATTGGCAACACCAAATTCCGCCCGGCGTTTTTGCATTTACCTAAAATTGTTTTGTAGGACAGATTTTACAGTGTTTACTTACGCAGAAACGTATGCATTAATTCAGTGTGGTCCAACCCGTGGCACGCGGGCCACAAGTGGCACTCGAAGAAATATTCATGGCACTCGACCTCAAACTTAAATTTAATCAAACTAAATGGAAGGTAGTTCGCTTTACAATTTTTTTTATTTCAGAAATTTGTTAAAAAGCCGATTTTATGGATCGAATTTTCAAAAAACAATTCAGAAGAGAACCCTTGAACCTCCTTTGAACCTTATTTTACTTCAATTTAAATTCAAACGGGTTATGAAAAGTGCATCAGTATAGAAGATCCAGTTGGGGCATTAGTAAAAGGAGTTATCAAATCAGTAGAAGCTATGAGTTGTAATTAACATTTATAATCTAAAAGTGTAATTTCAGAAATTTTACTACAGGGCTGTAGTTGTATCTTTGTATTTAAACTTAATTTTGATAGTTGAAAGTCCCTCTTGAGAAAAAAATCCAACCTCTTCTTTGGATATGAACTAATTTAGAAATTTTAATTAGAAGCTGAAAATCACTAAAACTTTAAACACTTCTTCCTCTTTCATTTTTAAAACGTCGGGAATCGCCTAATTCTATGAACGGTTTTTCCTTTTAAAATTAAATCTTCGGTTTGAAAAAAAAAACAAGAAATAATTTGTTAAATTTTAATTTCATGAATTTGAACTTCATGAAATAGTGATAGTGTTTAAATTGTGGCCCAAATAAATCCCCGTGTATAAATAAAAAGCATGCTAATGAGACCCAGTCAATATTTTTGCATTGCATTTTAAATGTAGGAAAGATATTTCTTAGGTAAAATGTATCTTAGTAATTATTTATAGTTGAAGTAAATGTTCCAGAGATGAAATATAAGCTTTATTTGCCTGTTTTAAAATAGTAAAATGTAATTTTTCTTGTCTCTGGCACTAGCCTCCTTATAAAAAGTTTAATTGGCACTCGGGTACCTAAAGGTTGGACCACACTGCATTAATTGATATTGCTACTTTTTAATTTTAACGTACCATTTGAGTCCAAAACTACCATCAGCATTCTTTATTCTCCATTTTATTGTTTGTTTATCTTAACTAAAGCTTTTAATGCTTAAATCAAAGGGTTCACTATCGTTCAAGAAATTTTCTATGATTAAATAGAAGTAGCCACTGCAATACTAGAAGTAAAATTTTTATAAACAAACTTCCCCACGTCAGTTTATAGAAGTTTATTTTGTTGTTGGGTGTTTAGAGACATTTGCTAACTCGATGCCGGTGGACATGCTTCGTCTTCTTCTTGTTATTTTTATATCACAGAGTAAGAGTGGAAGGAAGATTTTGGATTCTCATGATTCGCGACTCAAAACCCCAATAGGTGGCGCTATGCAAACTAACCACAATGTTTAGCACGTGCATGGAGAGTAGCGGAGAGTAGCATTTTAACATGAAGTTTCTAATGGAGGCTTTATACCACGCGGTTTGCGGCGAAAGCGGCCGCCGCAGAAACTCGACCGCTCGAAAGAGGGCGCTAGAATCGATTTACGACACTAGGGCCCCGTTTACATAGCCCACCGAAAATGCCGGGTAAAATGCAGGATTTTGGGATTTGGAGGGGAATCTGAAAATGTGCTTAAAAACCCGTTTACATAGCCACTCTTGAAATCCAGGGATTTGACGTCACTGATCACGTGACTAGTCGAAGTTGTTACGTAAAATCGATCCCATCATGCCTAGAATTTTGTTTATTTATATTTTGAAAAATATGAAAGACAAAAAGAATATGCTGGTTTTTTAAACCAAAACTTGAATTGATGATTAATAAAGTATCCCGATTGTTTTAATTCGGGTTTTCTTCACAATTCTCAAAATATTAAGTTCGTAAGATGCTGAATTAGATCAATACATTTTAGAGGGTAGAAATTACTTTTATAACCAACAAAATAATTAATGTTAAATCAATAAAAAGCTTTATACTGATAACAAGAGCGAAAATTTCGATTGCTCTAACAAGCAATACTTTCCAAGATTCCATGGATAGTTAGGAACCTGCATATAAACAGAACACATAATATGGATTTTATTTCAATAGTTTTTAAAATCTCTTGCATCTCTTTCCTCAGAGGAAGTCATTAGTGTTAAAGTGTAATTTGTAAAATTTTGGTTTGTAATAATGTGTAGAACTGACTGATTTTATAGATTAAAAAAAAAAAGAAATTCTTGTTACACCATTTAAAAATCTTGAGTTTGATTATGTTTTAGCATTTACAAACCTTGATAATGAATTTATTTAAAAAAAAGACAATTTAAATCTATTTTAAAGTTTATGATAGGATAATTATCAAACCGAAGAAGATTTAAAAGGCAACGGTTTTATTTTACACGTAAAATATTAAAAATTGTACTATGTTTCGAGGATACTTTGATCCCCTTTGTCAGCAAGAATGAAATCTAACTAGAAAGAAAGAATTATCCAACTAGTTTCAATAAAATAAATCAACTGTGTCTCCTTATAAATCTCAAATTCAGATTTTAGAGAATTCAAAATTGTGTTTGGTATATTTGGTGGTAGATCACATGGGTTCAAAAAGAATTGGTACACAGTAAAAACCTGAAGACAAAATAATTTATGCATCAAGTTACAACTCGCCTAACCCGTATTCCCTTTTTTGTTATGTGAACAGAAGCAAGAAAAATAAATCTTACAGTAAATAGTACAACATATCAGAAATGTTAATGAATATTACTCTTTTTTGTTTTAATATTTACATGATACGTAAAATCACAGCATGTAATAAGTTGCCATAATATTTTAAATCTGATTACATACATTAAAGTGGGTAATATGTACTGAAAAAATTTTTACTCTTTGTACATACCTGTTCTCTTCTTTTCAAACAATGCAATTTGGCATGTGTATTTCAATTTCTATATATTTTAAATAATTCAAGGATGGGTAAAAGGAATTTAAAGAGATAATTTTATTTTATAAACTGTATTGTTTTATTTGAATTGATGACTACGACTTTGGATGGGTGAAAAATTTTCAGATAAAAGGTTTTCGTTCACATCAAGCACGTAACACATCAAGAAAAACCTCCAAAAACAGAAAATTATGACTTATGGTTATATAGTGACAGCCCAATATAAGAAGGCATTTTATAGTCTGTTCTCTAAATTCTTTGCTAGGTATGGTAGTTGGGAACGAGGAAATTAAAGTTTGAGTAAGGAGGGGACTTTTTTGTTAACACACCGTAACTTTGAGTGCCTTACACTTTTTGAAGGTCATGTGCCAATTCTTCAAAAACAACAGAATCATCACCTGCCAAGTAGTGATACCTATATGATATAGAAAAATTAATTTTTGATTTTAAAAGGTTTTTTTTTGTCTTACCAAAGGTTTTAAAGAACTATTCAACATAAGAATAGAAATTAACATTAGACTAATTCTTAATGTCCAAGAAAAGAGAGATTTTTCTAGAAATATAGGTTTTTGGCATAACGATGATAGTCATATTAATCATATTTATTTTGTACATTAAAAGTATGTACTGTAACAAATTTAATTACCAAAGAAATCACAATACAGTTCTAAATTTTATTACAAATGAATATCTTTAAAAAAATAATAATGTAATGAACAAATAAAAGGTGAATGAATATTACAAATAAAAAGGGGTAAAGACATAGGTTGGTAAATTTTTTCCCATGATGTGACTGTTAACCGGGAAAAATTTGTAATTGATGTTTCAAATAAACATTCAAAAACAAACCTCACCCAGTTTGTTTAAGTTGTCGACCAACAACTTTTTTAAAGTTAGTAAATTCAATCCAGTTATCCAGGGGTATCCAGTTTCCTTCTCCTAAAATCAACACATAATTAATAAAAAAATAACAAAAGACTTAAAAAATATCAGGACTAGGAACTAGGACTTCCACTAGAAACTATTTTATTTTAGTACTTATCCGTTAGCTGGGCACAAATGTCGCCAAATGTGAACCAAATGCTCGCCAAGCGAAGCAAATGACAAAACAGTCAACGAAAAACAAAACAAATGCGCCGGAGGCATATGTTCTTGTGCAGGAGGTGACCGTTCGAACAGAGAATTCCTTAATTCATTCTACAATATTTGGTGATTTTTTGCTTGCGCCCAGCTAATGGATAAGTAATTTTAATTTTTTAGTTTTGAACATGTCATATCATACTTCTTCTAAAAGTTCTCACAATACAAAATAAAGTTAAAATACAAGTACATAACAATTAGGGTGTTACTTGTGTATTAAGGTGTAACCAATTTCCCAACATTGAAACGTTTTTGAAAAAAAAAATTCAACAATACAATGATTTTCATTTTTTTGGCAATAGTTTTATCCTAACACCAGATCAAAAACAAAATATTTTAGATTGAATTCGAACAAATTATAGCAAAATTTTGGTTCAATATTCCGGCATTCGTCCCGCTTAATATCGCCAAGCTGTTTAGAAACCCAAATATTAGAAATATCCAAATAAATCTGTATACATAACACAATCTTTCAGTAGGACACTCTTCTGATGAATCGGGTAACCGAGAAAAGTTTGTAATTGATGTTCCAAACAAACATACAAATACAAACCTCACTCAGTTTTATGTGAAACCTTCTTCTGAAATCAAATATAAGAATTCACAAAAATTAACAAGATAGTTTTTACAAAATTGTTTAAAAACCTTATATTCAAACCGAAATTTTACTATGAGTAAAACATATCAGGACTATTACCCCTCTAAACCAGGTATAATTTGTTTAGTTTTCAACATGTCTTATCACACTTTCTCTAAACATTCTCGCAACTTTAAATTAAGTTAAAATATATAAGTATCCATAACAATTTGGGTACTATAATTGTGTACTAAGCTGTCGACCCATTTGCTAACAGAAACTGTTTTGAAAAAACTTTCTTATGTTTATTCTTCTTCTTTCTGTCTTATTAAAAACTTCTTTATTTTTTTCTGGTAACATTAACACTATATATAAAAAAACATAAAGGTTTAGATCGCACGAGACATTTGATGGATTTGAACCCAAATTTTCTGACACTTAAGTATGATTTTATCTGCATGTCACATTTGTACACTTGATAACTTTAAGAAAAATGAAAATTGTCGACAATCTGAAGTGAGTACTGAAGTTGTCAGTAAGTAAGAAGAGTAAAGAAGTCAGTGAGTACTGACATTGAAATACTGAAGTGAGAGGGCAAACCATGTTAAGTATAGTTATGTTGTTCATCAAGAGAGAGGTCAGATGAAGTTACATGGATGAGATAACTTTAGTTGTTATCAATGAACTACATTAGTTTTAAAATGATATGGTAAATTTTAACGAGTCCTTTATTCCCTGTTATGAGGTTAAGATGGCATTATATAAAGTGAAACTGTGTACTATAAATTATGATAACCATTACCAAGCTATTATAGAGCTGAGTGAAGCTCAATTTTGTATTAATCATGGCACATGAAAGACCCACTTTAAGCATTTATTACCTATATAAAGTATACTAATGTGTGTGCTTTAGATTTTGCAAAACTTAAAAACACCAAAAATCTAGCATTGGATTTATAGTTTTGTTTAAGTAAAAACATCTTTCTCCAACATGGTTGAGATTAGATACAAGTAATACACTGTTTAGAATAATATTTTCAAAAGATTTAGTGTAGTGGAAACAATATCCTTCCAATTTACTAAGAAAACTTAAATATGCACACATAAATTTTACATAAAATAAGGAAAATTAGAATTATAATAGTGTTTATGTTCGGTAAACAATCATAAAAGTCTCCGATTCAAAATTAAAAATGACAAGGAAAAACTTACTTTATTATTGTGGCGGAAAATCCTATAGTCGATAAAAACTGGATTTGTAGTTTTTTAAAGTTAATTTAACAATATTTAATGCGAAAAATAATAACATTTCTCAACAAGTAAGCGAAATCAACAAAGATGGCGGATTTCTGGCAGTGCAATGTATCATGGGAAAGGAGGGTAAATAGAAATCCTGCATTTATCCCCCAATCGAGGTGGAACTTTAACTTCCTCCATTTCTCCCACCCTACTTGGGGATTGCAGGATATTGGAGAGCTAAAGTTCCGGCATTTATCCTGCATTTTGGCCTATGTAAACGGGCCCTCAGATCCCGACAGATCAGGTTCCCGACGGTCGAAATCCCGACAGTTAAGAATCCCGACAGGATCACAATCCCGACAGTTCAAAATCCCGACAGGTCGAAATCCCGACAAGTCAAAATCCCGACAGGGTCAGAATCCCGACAGGTCGAAATCCCGACAGGGTCAAAATCCCGACATGTCAAAATCCCGACAGGGTCAGAATCCCGACAGGGTCAAAATCCCGACAGGTCAAAATCCCGACGGGGTCAAAATCCCGACAGGTCAAAATCCCGACAGGGTCAAAATCCCGACAGGTCGAAATCCCGACAGGGTCAAAATACCGACAGTGTAATGTCATTCTTAAGCCGTGAGAGCACGAATTATTGAATTTATTTGAAAATTTAAATTTTTTAAAATTGATTAAAAAATGGTTTAATACTACACTCCTGTGCGTGCAACACTTTTTCTGGGCTGTTTTTCAGTGCTGATTACAGATGTTTCTTCGATAGTGTAGTTTGAATGATTTTAAAATTTTAAATTTTTCAAAATTGATTATAGGCCAGTCAATAACGACATCGAAAATTGCAAAAAATCGTGTATCTCCAATTTTTTTCTTATGTTGTTAGGACCCATCCCAGTAGTTAGTAACCAGTTTTGCAACCCTGAAAGCCCTGTGCTAACTTCGCAATCCTCAAAAAACCTAAAAATTTTCCGACTTTTTTCAGTTTTTGGCTTATAACTCATACAAAATGCATCCGCACGAAAAAGTTTCAAATATATCATTTAAAGGAGATAACATTTGCAATAATTTAAGACCATTTCCAAGTTTATACGTCCAATAGATCCCGAGTTACATCTCTTCAAAAATGGGCAATTTTTTCCCAAAATTCAAAATTTTGAGTCTAAGTCGCTTTTATGTCAAAAAATAGGTTATAGTACTCGTTGTAAAAGGTAAATAAGGGCAATTAAGTTGTAGTATAGTTATTTAGCTTTAATTTAAGCCCTTAATGAAGACTCTAGGCCCCATAGTTCTTACTTTATCTTAAAAAAAAACAAAAAATTTGGGAAAACCGAAATTTCGGAAAAATAGAGCATGACGTTGTATTAGACCGGGAGCCAGCAACATATTTTGTCAGTCATTTCCTCTCAAGCGATATTTGGTGGAAAATTTCAGGAAGTTATATCATAAAGCCTGGTGAGCGTCAGCTGGCTGTAGGGCGGTGGAATAGACGTCAGCTGGTCGTTTAACATTTGGAGCGTCTTTCTCAAAAATTCTTTGCGGCTTCAATTACGCGAGAGAAAAAGAACAAGAGGGAAACTCCAGGGAAACTCAGTGAAACTGTTATGTTTTTGTTTACATTTCGATTTGCTTTGTATTGTTAGGAAATAGACCAACTTTCTTTAAAGAACAATAAATTATTACTTCTAAAAATTAATTACTAACCAATTTCCCTAAAGATAACTTTTAATTTCTTTTTATAAACCAAACCAACTTTTTGAAAGGACACTGTTTTAATTAATTTTTTAGATATTTATTTGTTTTTCAGATAATTTTAAGTTGGCAATATTTAATTAATAATGTTCTAGAAGGGAATTGTTTTTTGTTGACAACTTGAGACTCATGAAGTCAGGAAACGTTGAAAGGAAATCACTGAAAGTATAAATTTTTGTTCATGTTTGTTGGTTCCTTACATCTTACATTATTTACAAAATCTTGATTTAAAACGATATCCGCCACACACCCTTTCGTACCTCTCCTCAATACAAAGCAAATCGAAATGTAAACAAAAACATAACAGTTTCACTGAGTTTCCCTGGAGTTTCCCTCTTGTTCTTTTTCTCTCGCGTAATTGAAGCCGCAATAAATCTTTGAGAAAGACGCTCCAAATGTTAAACGACCAGCTGACGTCTATTCCACCGCCCTACAGCCAGCTGACGCTCACCAGGCTTTATGATATAACTTCCTGAAATTTTCCACCAAATATCGCTTGAGAGGAAATGACTGACAAAATATGTTGCTGGCTCCCGGTCTATTACGTACATGTGTGTTCCCAGACATTTGGAAAACGTCAAAAATTGTACCAATCTTTAAAAAAGGTAAAAAATCAGACATAAAGAACTATAGACCTATTTCTATCATCTCCAGCTTTGTCAAAGTATTTGAAAGTGTTATTCACAACAAATTATGCCTCCAGACCCATAATATAATCTCACCTAATCAGCATGGTTTTGTCAAAAATCGATCCACTACAACCAATTTACAGTGTCTTAATGGCGAAATTTCTAATGCATTGAAAGGTAGTCATCAACTTGATGTTGTTTACACTGATTTTGCCAAAGCTTTTGCCTTTTGATACAGTGAATTTTGGTATTTTACTTGATAAGTTGTTTAATCTTGGCTTTGACTTAAAAATTCTTACATGGTTACGTTCATACCTTTCTAACAGGCTACTTTACGTTAAGTATAATTCTGTTTTTTAAAATTCCTTTATTAGTACTTCTGGAGTACCCCGAGGATCAATTTTGGGGCCTTTGCTCTTCAATCTTTTTATTAATGATATTGTTTCGAATTTTCAATCTTGTTTACTATATGCTGATGACCTTAAAATCTATAGGCATATCTCATCCCTGCATGATCCCGAAACTTTACAATTAGAACTAAATAATTTGTACACTTGGTGTCTGAAAAATAAGCATTTTCTTAATATTGATAAATGTTTCGTATTATCCTTTACACGTAAGTTAAATCCTGTCCTTTACGATTATACTATAAATGGTAAATCAATCTCGAGAAAATCTGCCATAAAAGATCTTGGTGTGACTTATGAATCCATTTTCAGTTTTAAATTACACATACAAGAAATAACTCTCAATGCTACAAGGAAACTCGATCTATTAAAACGTACTACCTCAAATTTTAATGATGTAAAAGTCCTTTTTCTGCTGTTCAATACTTTGGTTCGACCCCTTCTTGAATACAATTGTGCCAGTTTGGTATCCATGCCAAAAATCTCTCATCATAACTATAGAAAAAATCCAAAGCAAATTTTTTCGTTACATTTATTTTAAATCTAAGGATCCCTCTTACATGCATGTCCCAAACACATACCTTACATGCATGTCTCACCCTTGAACTCCGTAGAAGAATATCTGTATTTAAATTTTTTTTACAACATATTAAATAACAAAATTGATTGTCCCTCTATCTTGCAACAATTTAAACTCCATGTCCCTAAACATATCACTCGCAATAAAATAGTACTCCATGAACCTATTTACACTAATCAATATCTTCAGAACCAAACATTCATACAATTCATAAAAATAGTAAATAATCGTCCCAATAATTATGATATTTTTTTGACTCTTTTAAAAAAATTCAGAAAGTGCTATAATCACTTGCTTTTTACAGGGTGTTTCACAAAGAGCCCCCGATTTTAAAAATTAATAACAAAAAAACGAAAAGAGATAAAAATACGCCGTCTCCGGCATCCTACTTAAAAGACCAAAGAATTTTCGTACACAAATTTTTGAAAATTCGTAGTTCACAAATCAATTTATAGATGGAAGCACAACTTCTTTGATATTTAGGGAAAGCTATCCTCAAAGTCCCTATTTTCGTTCGCCATAGGGAAATCAAATTTTGGGAAAGAATCGATTCATGAATCGAATTAGAATCAAACAATTTGAAATCGAACCCTGTTTCCAGTTTGCAGAAACGGCTCTCAGCCAATTTTAAAGACTAGATCTCACTAATTTAGGAACATCAATTAATTAAGTTATAATCTAAGTTAAATTTTGTAGTAGTATTTCGTTATCTATCCCATAAAAAAGGACATTTTTAAAAGATAATAAGTGGATGGAGTACAAATTTACTAACATCTTAGATACAGGAATTTCGACATTTTAACTTCTAACAAAATCTTTGTAAAATGTAGAAGGTTTTTAAAATTTGTTGGCATTACAAACTACGGAGTGCTTCGAAGAGCTCAGAACGATTAGGTTATCAGCGAATAAATATTATTGTACGATTGATTCATCTGATAGTTATTTAGCTAATCCTAATGTATTCTTTAGAGGAGAGGGTTTTCATAGTTTTGGAGTATCACAGATTAAACCACAGCCCTATTGCCACAAAGCGGAGTTTCCAAGTCCGATTCGGAGTTCAAAAAGGACCAGCGGAGAAGACAATTCGTGAACTGTTTAAAAAATTTCAACAGACGGGCAGCGTGACTGATGACTTACAAGGAGAGGATCCCAACGTGTCATCACCGATTTGGTTCATTTTTGGTGTGTTAGTAGTGCATGACTAGGACATCAATTTGTGAAAATATTAAGAAGCAACTTTCAGAAATTTTGGAGAAAATCGCGATTAAAAATTTTAACATGTACTTAAAAATTTAATAAGATTCGTATCTTGCAAGCGGATCGTGGTGTAGCGGTAAGAGCTACGATTCCCAACCCAAAGGTACCGGGATCGAGTCTCGCTGCATACCATATTTTTAATTTTAATTTTCCACGCAATTAAGAACACTGATTTGAAATAAAGTAGTACATTTATAATGATCAATTTTAAAACATTTTTTAAATATTTTTTTGTGGGAAAAAGCAATATAACCGGGTAATATGGAATTATATTTATAAATATATTATTATTATATTGTTTTGAAAAAATATTTTCATTCCTTGTTTCCCAAAAAAATAATTAATAAATCCAATTTTTTATGATCCTATTGTAAATGTTATATATTTACCCCAATTTTTTTTTATTTTAACTATCAAATCAGACACATACCAAACCCTTTTAGCATAACAAAATTGCGTACTTTCTTTTGGATAGTTAGGGATAAATTAAGGTGAAACTTCATCTATAAAAATAATATTTTTTTTTGTTTATAAAAAAAATCTTTTCATTCCTTGTTTCCCAAAAAAATAATTATTAAATTATTTCTATGATCCTATCGTAAATATTATATATTTACCAAAAAAAATTTTATACACAAGAAAAAATGTTTTAAAATTGATAATTATAAATGTACTACTTTATTTCATATCTGTGTTCTTGATTGCGAGGAAAATTAAAATTATGGTATGCAGCAAGACTCGATCCCGGGACCTTTGGGTTGGGAATCGTAGCTCTTACCGCTACACCACGATCCGCTTGAAAGATACGAATCTTATTAAATGTTAAGTAAATGTCGAAATTTTTAATCGCGATTTTCTCCAAAATTTCGGAAAGTTGCTTCTTAATATTTTCACAAATTGATGTCCTAGTCATGCACTACTTACACACCAAAAATGAACCAAATCGGTGATGACACGTTGGGATCCTCTCCTTGTTAGTGGGAAATGTGGGTCCCAAACACTCTGTCGTAACATCTACTAATGCCACGACAATTGCTGCAGCTATCGAGAAGAACCCAAACAAATCTGTGCGCAAACTTTCAGCTGAGTCCGGCATCAGCCCATCCAGCACGTATAGAATCCTTAGAAAAAAATTAAAGATGTTTCCATACAAAATTCAATGCCGGCAGGCTATACCTGTTAGAGCTGAACAACAACGAGAGGTATTTGCTTAAAAAATGCTCGAAATGATTGATGGTGCCAGTCTCGATGTCGGCCAAATTTGGTTCTCAGATGAAGCCCATTTTTATCTAGACGGGGTTGTCAACAGACAAAATTGGCGTTTTTGGGGAACTGAAAACCCTCATTTGTCTCAAGCGCAACCCCTCCACTCTCCAAAACTCACTGTTTGGGCTGCTATCTCGAGACAAGGAATTATCGGGCCCCTTTTCTTGCGAGAAACCATTACTACAGGCCGTTATATTGCACTCTTGAACCAATTTGTCGACTACCAACAAGCTTTGGACGATCATCCTGACACGGCATGGTTCATGCAAGATGGCGCACGCCCACACCGAACCCAAGACGTGTTTGACGTTTTGGAGGAATATTTTGATGACAGAGTAATTGCATTAGACTATTTGAAATTCAAAGGAAAAGGCTTCGACTGGCCCCCGTATTCTCCCGACCTTACCCCGTGTGACTACTTTCTGTGGGGCACACTTAAGGACCAAGTTTACGGCACTAATCCTTCAACAATCAACGAGCTGGAAAATGCAATTCAAAAAGCTTGTGTGTCGATTTCCCGTGACACACTCCACAAAGTCACCGAAAACTTCGTTCTTCGTTTGAGACATGTCTGTGCAGTAAAAGGGGCGCATTTTGAGTCAATTTTAATGTGATTGTTCTTTAAATTAATGTGTCACTTGTGTTTTAAATGCTTTCATCATCATTTTGAAATTATAAATTAAAGTTTGGAGTTCTTTCGTGAACCCTAGAATAAGAAATCAGTTTTTTAATAAACTCCTCCAGTACTAAAAAGTTTTAAGACAAATAATTTTTTACAAATATATCGATCGAAAAATTCATATTACAAATAAAAAGGGGGCTGGGAGGCTTAGTTGGTTTACGTGCTGCAAACCACGCTAGCAGTCTGCGCACTGTACCAGCCGTCGGTTCGATTCCAGCCTTTGCCCTGGGGGTATTTTCTCTCTCTCTCTGTGTCAGTAAAAATTCTGTTGTGTCTGTCTTTCTTGACGAAGCTTTATAACCCTTTCAATCCTAAGGTGCCCGAGATAACCATTAGATACTATGGAACATATGGGGTGGCTATAGGTCTTAAAGTGATAAGCGGATCCTTGAGATCAAGAACACAGACCGGAAAATATATGTTACCAATACCAATACAAATATAAAACCCCAAGACAAAGAAGGGTTTAAGTTCCCTCTTCGACATTTTTAGGTCTGATCATTTATGACGAGCTCATTAAACAGTTTTAAAAAATCTGTAGGAAACACGAGCAAATTTAAAAATTTAGTAAAATAAATTTAAAGAAATATTCTGAACTACTAAGAAATTTCTGCAAGGATAAATTGATTATTGTATTTAAAACAATATATAAAATATTTGCTTTACAAACTATTGCATCTTATTTAAATTAAACTCAATATGCATTTTCTTTGATTATTTAGAAGCTTAATAGATCAGATTAACCTGTTTCTGCTGACTGGGAACAAAGGTTTGATTCCAAATTATTTTATTCTAATTCGATTCATGAATCGATTCTTTCCCAAAATTTGATTTCCCTATGGCGAACAAAAATAGGGACTTTGAGGATAGCTTTCCCTAAATATCAAAGAAGTTGTGCTTCCATCTATAAATTGATTTGAGAACTACGAATTTTTAAAAATTTGTGTACGAAAATTCTTTGGTCTTTTAAGTAGGATGCCGCTGACGACGTATTTTTATCTCTTTTCGTTTTTTTGTTATTAATTTTTAAAATCGGGGGCTCTTTGTGAAACACCCTGTATTATCTGTTTCGTGTGTGTATTTGTATTTTTCTTTGCCTTTTGGTGTTTTTATCTTGTCATGTAAATGGATACTTTATATCTGTATGACAATATATAAATAAATAAATACGTACCATTAGATGCATTTGTGTTACCTTAATAAACATCTACATTAAAGTTTGGTTTAATCTTTAATGCACCAAAGAAATTTGCAACCAATTACGAAAAATAAATGTAGAAGTATCAAGAGTTTTAATCACATCCACAGTATCAAAATTTAAGAACTTGGTGTCTTAAACCCTAAGACATTTGAATTTTTACGAAAGTTTCATAAAAGAAATTAGAGCTAACATGCCTTTGCCTAATGAGGATGAGCTAGAATACTAGATGAAGACAATAGGGAGGAAAATAGAATAATAAAAGTGAAAGTGAAAAGTTTCCATTAATCGAAATATACTAGCTAATACAAATTGTCACCCAACATAGAGGACTTGTCATACATCTAGAAGGATGAATGGCACCTGGGGATCTAATTGATATTTGGTTTGATGTATCAAGCCTTATAAATATTTGGCTCTTGGAATAATTCCCTGTAATCTTTCTTCTCTTGACAGATATTTCAGGTTTTTCAATCGCCTAGGTAAGAAGCTTCCAACATTTCGATGTCATTTAATTTTAACTTGACCTCTTCATCATCAACTTTTGCTTCATAACTATTTTTGATCCCATTTTTTAAGTCAAATACCGTTTTCAAAACTACTTCTAAAATAGGGCGATTTTATGGGAAAATACACCATTCAGTCTTCTTACACCTAACTCAGTGAAGAGAAAAATTTTGGAAATGGGTTAAAATTAATAAATTAGAATTTTTTTTGCTTGTTAGTCAAATTTTACACCTTAGTATAGAGTGTTTTCAGGTGACGTCACAACCGGTTATTTTCTTTTAACTGTGTACCTTCTCTAGGGCTTTTAACTGTTGCTAAGGCCGTTGTTTATCTGTTGCTAAGGGGGTTTTTGGTTATGGGATCACGTGATTGCAAATGCTCCAATAGAAGAATTCCACGGCTAGTCATTTTTTGTAACTGTTAACCTCTGTAGGGCAAAAAACTGTAACCTTTCTGTTGCTAAGGCCGTTGTTAGGTCCGAGTCATGTGATTGAAAATGCTCTATGTATTTATCAACTAGTTAAAAAATATTAATTTATGTATTTTATTTGAATTATTTTAGGATAGTCAAAATATTATCAGGTATGAGCAAAAATTATTTTTTTCTTTGTAAATCTCTTAAATTTTATACCTATGCAATCAAAAACCATTATTTACAATTTACATCATTTTACGGTAGCTGACAAACTTAAAGGAATATCCCGACACTTCTTAAAAAATTGATATTGCGGGGGGCGTTAGTAAAACCCCTTGTATCGTTTGATCTGTAAGTTCCACAAACAAGTTTTAATTCGAAAAGTTGAATCTAAATAAATAATCTACAAAATGAAACCAGTCTTGTATTTTTAAAACCACCGGTTCGGATTTTATAGCTGAAAACGTGCAAAATTTCGAGTTTTTTTGGAACTTTGACGCTCGGGGGCGGGGTCTAAATATTATTTTTTTGAGCTTTCAGAATATTAGTTTCATACCAAATGGCACCTTTTAGGGGGGTGGCCCGAAAAAAAATTCGGACTTTCGTTAAAAAAAAAAAAACACCCTAGTATATATATAATCAAGGTGTCCCTGCCTGGGTTTGTTCGGATCAGATGTGGCGGAATTTCTCCTTAACTTCCCGTCCGCGAATCGAACCAAACTTGGTACACATACGTATGAGGACGGGGGAAAGGCAATGGCACAAGTTTCTGAAACCACCCCTTCACCCCCTTTTAGGCCTTTTTGTAAAATTCGCCTTACTTCTCCTCTTAAGAATATCTGTTTAACTCGCATTGTTGCAAATAATACAACAAAAGCAATTTTAAATGTAAAACAAAGTATTTAAAGATAAAACTGGGCAAAAATTGTCTTAAAAATGTTATTAATAATTTTAAAAATTAAAAACGGTCCTTATAAAAAAACTTTATGACAGTACTAGCGCTTTCAGCGCTAGACCCGGCGTTGCCCGGGCGCAGTAAAACTTTATATAAATACCTATAGCCGGCGTTGATCAGACATTATGGACGGGCTGCGCCCGTTCTAAGTTCCTTGGACAGAATCTCATACACTTTGAAATACTAGTTGGGAAGTCATATTTGTTAAAAAAATATTTAAACTTAAGGTGCAACAGATTTAGTAGAGTACCCAGACTGCAACACAAAGACGCCCGCTGCATTACCATCCATAATGAATTAATTTTTAACAAAAAAGAGACCGACTTCAAAAATGCGCCTGAAAGTGAGAAATAATTTTTATCCAAAATACAACAATACTACTTTTTAACATAATTTTTGAAGTCGAAACACTTTCACAATAAATTAACATTCCTCGCTAACAATGAAAATGTTTATTATATTATAATTTATGGCTGTAATAGTTTTTCTTTTTAAATAGTAGGGCCGTTAAAGGGAAAAAAACACTCGAATTGTTCAGATTGTGATAAAATCACCAAAATTGCTGGAGGTATAGTTTAAAACATGCTGAATCCAAAATCGACCGGAAGCACTTTGGCGGAAGCGTTGTTTTGGACTTCCGGTCAAAAACAAAATGGCCGCCCGCGGGCCTATTTTCGAATGTTTTAATGATAAAAAAATAATTTTGGTGACGAATATTATGTTTTAAAGGTCAAGGATCATGATTATGATACCAAAATGTGCAATTTATGTATAAAAAATTGATTAAAATTCAATAAAATCTCTAAAATCTCTCCTAGAGTCAATCGGTAGGTTTTTTCTCAAAACATTGGTAAAGAAGTTTTTATTTCGACGGTTTTACATGTTTTTGAGGTGCTGATTCCGAATATTAAGTTTGCTGTCACGTGGTAGGTCGGCTTTGTATAAAAAATTTCAAAACATTTCAAAAAATCTTAAAATGTTTTTCTCTATCTTCAGATTTTTGCTTATATTTCAAAAACTATAACTTTTTTGAAGATGATCTAAATTACAAAGTTAAAGTAAACAAAATTTACAATAAAATTCACTATTAAGCTTCCATTTTCTGAAGAATAGTAGTTCAGTTATAGAGTGCTGAAAAGCAGTTATTCTTTTGTTCTTCTGCAATTAATTATTGCAATTAATTTCCTTAATTAATTAAATTATTAAATATGTTATTTTACTCGGAAAATACAACAAAATACTAAATCTATGTATTCAATTATAGGAATGTTTAAATGTACAGATATTGTATTTGTTCTCATTTGGTGTTGATTCCGAATTTAAGGTTTATTTTTATTTAAAAAGTCACTCTAAATCAAAAATTGCCACAAATTTTTCTCAAAAAGTGCAATGCACCAAATTTTAAACACGTAAAATTTCTTATAACAAGCATATTAGTTCATTTTTATCTTTTGACAAGCGGTATCGCCGCTAGAGCTTTCTAAAGAAAAGTGAATTTTTTTTTCTTTCAATAAAGTGAAGAATGCTTGCTATTTCTCCACTAAATCTGTAAATAAATAAAAATTATTTTCAAACATTTTATACCAAATGAAATAACATTTAATTTCTACACATAAAGTTTTTCTGCACTTTTTTGAGAAACTATAAGTTTTGTGAAAATTACGAAAAACTAATAATTAAAGTAAAAATTTTGAGGCAATTTTTGCTATCTAATATTTAATAATTTAATATTATTTTTTTTGACCATGCTTAGTCATCAATTGATCTGAAATATTTTTCTTAATGGTTAATACACCAAAAGTAAAGCGAAAATTGGAGATAAACAGCTAGGAAGGTCCGTTTTGGCTGCAAGGCGCAAAACACTTAATTCGCGATTTTCGCTTATCTCCTTCCCCCTTCTCTGTAAATGATAATGTAGGGCACTATTTTAGTGAGGAATAAAATTCTCTTTCACGTGGCATAAAAATTTGTTGATATTATTTGTTTTCTAGCGGGTGGAAACGTATGTTTGTCACTTTTTTGCAGAAGAACAAAAGAATAGCTGCTTTTCAGCACTCTATAACTGAACTACTATTCTTCAGAAAATGGAAGCTTAATAGTGAATTTTATTGTAAATTTTGTTTACTTTAACTTTGTAATTTAGATCATCTTCAAAAAAGTTATAGTTTTTGAAATATAAGCAAAAATCTGAAGATAGAGAAAAACATTTTAAGATTTTTTGAAATGTTTTGAAATTTTTTATACAAAGCCGACCTACCACGTGACAGCAAACTTAATATTCGGAATCAGCACCTCAAAAACATGTAAAACCGTCGAAATAAAAACTTCTTTACCAATGTTTTGAGAAAAAATCTACCGATTGACTCTAGGAGAGATTTTATTGAATTTTAATCAATTTTTTACACATAAATTGCACATTTTGGTATCATAATCATGATCCTTGACCTTTAAAACATAATATTCGTCACCAAAATTATTTTTTTATCATTAAAACAACCGAAAATAGGCCCGCGGGCGGCCATTTTGTTTTTGACCGGAAGTCCAAAACAACGCTTCCGCCAGAGTGCTTCCGGTCGATTTTGGATTCAGCATGTTTTAAACTATACCTCCAGCAATTTTGGTGATTTTATCACAATCTGAACAATTCTGCCCTTTAACGGCCCTACTATAAATTAATTTTCATAAGACTGCTCAAAATATATAACATCGTATAGAGCATTCGCACATGACGTCACTTGACGACGTGGAGGACAAAAACAACGTTGCTAAGGCTGTTGTTGTCTTTTCGTCATGTTTATGTTTTCCAAAAAAAGGCATTTAAGCCGTTTCTTATTAAATTAAGAAAAGAAAACAGTTAAGTACTATACTGTGCCTTTAATTGTAAATCTTCTTTTATCTTATGTTATATGCTAATAACGTGTTTTTTTTCAATTTTAAATTATGTTAATTTATTGTGAAAGTGTTTCGACTTCAAAAATTATGTTAAAAAGTAGTATTGTTGGTTTTTTGGATAAAAATTATTTCTCACTTTTAGGCGCATTTTTGAAGTCGGTCTCTTTTTTGTTAAAAATTAATTTATTTCATTCGTTTTATATCAATATGTAACAGATCAGAAAATTATACATAAAAAAATCAAGGGAAACGTGTTCCCATTGATACATGTGAAATTGGAAGGATATGCTCTGCATACATGAAGGCATCATCAGTATGCCATTATACCAGAAAAGTTCATGTGAAGCTTATGAACTATCACAGCGCTTCTTAAACATTTGATCGCCACGGACCCCTTTGTTTAACAACCAGACATGGTGGCCCCGCAAGGTTTTGAACACCCAGAGCCGTAACCACACTTTTGTTTTGGGGGTTGACTAATCGTTATTCCTAAGGTACTCCTTAACGAATACATTTATACGTCCAGTTTTAGATTATTTAAAAGTAGCATTTAAATTATTTTCTGGTCTGATTTTTAAAATATTACTCAAAATGTATAATTAAACCAGACACTTTCGATTCAACGAGATCATCGAATTCAAACCCTACCTTTTAATTTGATTGTGAAATAAATGTAAACGTTTCAACAAATATATCCAATCAACTATCAATCGTAAAAAGCACTACTAATATCCGTCGTTGCAATCTCACCAATTCATAGCACGGTTAATCCCTATTTAAAATGGGCTGGTCTTGTTGCTATAGCAACCACCATATAGCCAGACAATTTGGCGGGAGCTCTTCTTGTGGAAGACAGACAGTACATTGGCATTAATCATCATAAGAAAACAACTATGCGGTTATACAATTTATTTTATTTTAAACATTTAATCAAGAAACAATTGATAGCGAAGAAGGACTTGACGTCTGCGATGCCATTGATGAAGTTATAAAACTTCCAATGGCTGTCTGTAACTCTTGAGATGATCCTTGATAAAATCCTTCCGCTAAATTTTGAAATAGTCCTCCCGGTAAATCTTGAGGTAATCCTCCCGCTAAATCTTGAAATAGTCCTCCCGGTAAAACTTGAGGTAATCCTCCCGGTAAATCTTGAAATACTCCTCCCGCTAAATAATAGGGATCCACTTCTAAGCCTAAATTCTGGAGAAAAAAAATTAGGAGTTTATCAATTTGATTACTACACCGCTTTGCAAAAATTAAAGAGGAAACTGATTTTTTTTTCAATTTAATACCTCAAAGAATTTTTCTTCCTCTATGAAAATCAATGAGTGGGAATATAGGGTACGAGATCAAATTTGCCTCAACAATAGTATAAGGGGGGTAAAAGGGCCCTCCATTGATATGGAGTTCTATAGACATTTGGAACGGTGATTAAAAAAGTTCGCCAAGTGTGCACGTTTTATTTTTATTTTTTTATCACATTTTGTCTTTATTTAACTAAAAAAACACAAAACTGCATAACATCACTGAAAACCTTTCTTTTCTGAAAAGCACGAAACATTTTCTTTTTTGAGGCCTCAAAAAAAGTTTTTTTTACATGTTAATATCTCCGCGATACGATATTTTCATTAAACTTTTTCTGTGAGTGTTACAACATTGACAACAATACTATCATTAAAGTTTTTGCTCTATCACCTTTAGTTTTTTAAATTAATTTTTAAACTTTTTTATTTCGCTGCTACGGGCGCTGTAAGTCGTCCAATGGATTCTCCAGGGTCACTTACCTCCTAGGGGTAGACCTTACTTCCATGACCCTGAGGGCCCGTTTACATAGGCCAAAATGCAGGGTAAATGCCGGAACTTTCGCTCCCCAATATCCTGCAATCCCTAAGTAGGGTGGGAGAAATGGAGGAAGTTAAAGTTCCACCTCGATTGGGGGATAAATGCAGGATTTCAATTTACCCTCCTTTCCCATAATACATTGCGCTTCCAGAAATCCGCCATCTTTGTTGATTTCCCTTACTTGGTGAGAAATTTTATTATTTTTCGCATTAAATGTTGTGAAATTAACTTTAAGAAGCTACAAATCCAGTTTTTATCGACTATAGGATTTTCCGCCACAATAATAAAGTAAGTTTTTCCTTGTCATTTTTAATTTTGAATCGGAGAATTTTATGATTGTTTACCGAGCGAACATAAACACTATTAATTCTAATTTTCCTTATTTTATATAAAACTAGCTGATATGCCCGGCCTTGCACGGGTGGAGTGTATCAATTTATTAAAATTTTCTCAAGTTACATGCCTAATTTTCTGTAACCATAATTACCAATCATCCTGGTAGTTTTTCATATCCCGGTGTTCCCAGTATTTTCTCATATCCCGGTGTTCCCAGTATTTTTTCATATCCCGGTGCCTTTTTCATCTTGGTGTCCCCGGTGCCTTTTCATCTCGGTGTTCCCGGTGCATTTTCATCACCGTGCTCCCTATGCCTTTTCCCTCCCGGTTCCAACTGTGTAAATCTAACCTAACCATCCAGTTCCGGTGTTGCACATTTAATTACGACAGTTACCCAATTATCCATTCTAAGTGAAAAAAATCCATTAAAATTATTACAGACTTTTGAAATCCCAAAATTTGTAAATACCCCCTGTTTAAATTGAAAAAAAAAATCCCGTTAAACTACACCAAAGAAACAAATTATAAGGTTAAATAACAAATTGATCTAGTGTTTCTATCATCAACTATCTAAAAAAACTGCATGATGTAATCTTTACTTTAACCAGTCTAATTCTTAAAACTTTCTATTTCAACGTAAAGTTTCATGGAAAATGAAGTTTTTAATAAGAAAATACTGTTATAAAGTTTTTTATAAGGGCCGTTTTTAATTTTTTAAATTATTAAAAACCTTTTTAAAACATTTAAAACAATTTTAGCCAAGTTTTATCTTTAAATACTTTGTTTTATGTTTAAAATTGTTTTTGTTGTATTATTTGCAACAATGCGAGTTAAACAGATCTTCTTTAGTGGAGAAGTAAGGCGATTTTTACAAAAAGGCCTTATAGGGGATAAAGGGGTGGTTTTAGAAATTTGGAAATGATGTCATTGTCTTTCCCCCGTCCCCATACGTATGTGTACCAAGTTTGGTTCGATTCGGACGGGTAGTTTTGGAGAAATTGAGCCAAATCTGTTCCGGACAAACCCAGGAACCCAGGGACACCTTCATTATATATAGAGAGATAGAGAGATTTATGTGTGCATATTTAAGTTTTCTTAGTAAATTGGAAGGATATTGTTTCCACTATAATAAATCTTTTGAAAATATGATTCTAAACAGTGTATTACTTGTATCTAATCTCAACCATGTTGGAGAAAGATGTTTTTACTTAAACAAAACTAATCCAATGCTAGGTTTTTGGTGTTTTTAAGTTTTGCAAAATCTAAAGCACACACATTAGTATACTTTATATAGGTAATAAATGCTTGAAGTGGGTCTTTCATGTGCCATGATTAATACAAAATTGAGCTTCACCCAGCTCTATAATAGCTTGGTAATGGTTATCATAATTTATAGTACACAGTTGCACTTTATATAATGCCATCTTAACCTCATAACAGGGAACAAAGGACTCGTTAAAATTTACCATATCATTTTAAAACTAATGTAATGTAGTTCATTGATAACAACTAAAGTTACCTCATCCATGTAACTTTATCTGACCTCTCTCTTGATGAACAACATAACTATAACATGGTTTGCCCTCTCACTTCAGTATTTTTGATTGTCGACAATTTTCATTTTTCTTAAAGTTATCAAGTGTACAAATGTGACATGCAGATAAAATCATACTTAAGTGTCAGGAAATTTGGGTTCAAATCCATCAAATTTCTAGTTCGATCGAAACCTTTATGTTTTTTTTATATAGTGTTAATATTACCAGAAGAAAAAGAAGTTTTTAATAAGACATAATAACAGTGGCGTATATAGAAATTTATTTCGGGAGGGGCCCAAAATATCTTTAAAAAAAATTAGCTTTTAAAAAGCCGAAAGCTAGAATTTCGCACTGGGGGAGAGGACCCAAAAATATTCCTAAGCCCCCCATGCATATTTAATAGATTCAATGTAGTTTTTTAATATTTTCCAGGCATGATTTGCATCTTGATGAAGTGAATATTGAAAAGTTGTGAATAATAGAGTTCCAAGCACAAAAGGGGGGTCTGGGGGTCCTCCCACAGAAATTTTTTGGAAATTTGACCCTAAAAAACAGGATTTTAACCCATTTTAGGACACCTAGTCAGAATTTCGGGGGGGGCGGGCCCCGTCGGCCCCCCCTTATATACGCCACTGCATAATAATATAAGGTCTTTTAAACAATTTTGTAAAAACTATCTTGTTAATTTTTGTGAATTCTTATGTTTGATTTCAGAAGAAGGTTTCACATAAAACTGAGTGAGGTTTGTATTTGTATGTTTGTTTGGAACATCAATTACAAACTTTTCTCGGTTACCCGATTCATCAGAAGAGTGTCCTACTGAAAGATTGTTATGTATACAGATTTATTTGGATATTTCAAATATTTGGCTTTCTAAACAGCTTGGCGATATTAAGCAGGACGAATGCCAGAATATTGAACCAAAATTTTGCTATAATTTGTTCGAGTTCAATCTAAAAGTTTTTGTTTTTGATCTGGTGTTAGGATAAAACTATTGCCAAAAAAATGAAAATCAGTGTATTGTTGAATTTTTTTCAAAAACATTTCAATGTTGGGAAATTGGTTACACCTTAATACACAAGTAACGCCCAAATTGTTATGTACTTGTATTTTAACTTTATTTTGTATTGTGAGAACTTTTAGTAGAAAGTGTGATATGACATGTTCAAAACTGAAAAATTAAAGTTACTTTTCCATTAGCTGGGCGCAAGCAAAAAAATCACCAAATATTGTAGAATGAATTAAGGAATTCTCTGTTCCAACGGTCACCTCCTGCACAAGAACTTAGCCTCCGGCGCATTTGTTTTGTTTTCCGTTGACTGTTTTGTCATTTGCTTCACTTGGCGAGCGTTTGGTTCACAATTGGCGACATTTGCGCCCAGCTAACGGATAAGTACTAAAATACTTCTAGTGGTAAAAGTCCTGATATTTTTTAAGTCTTTTGTTATTTTTTTTATTAATTATGTGTTGATTTCAGGAGAAGGAAACTGGATACCCCTGGATAACTGGATTGAATTTACTAACTTTAAAAAAGTTGTTGGTCGACAACTTAAACAAACTGGGTGAGGTTTGTTTTTGAATGCTTATTTGAAACATCAATTACAAATTTTTCCCGGTTAACAGTTACATCATGGGAAAAAATTTACCAACCTATGTCTTTACCCCTTATTATTTGTAATCTTCATTCACCTTTTATTTGTTCATTACTTTATAAGATATTCATTTGTAATAAAATTTAGAACTGTATTGTGATTTCTTTGCTAATTCAATTTGTTACAGTACATACTTTCAATGCATAAAATATATTATTAATATAATATGTGATTAATATGACTATCATCGTTATGCCAAAAACCTATATTTCTAGAAAAATCTCTGTTTTTCTTGGACGTTAAGAATTAGTCTAATGTTAATTTCTATTCTTATGTTGAATAGTTCTTTAAAACCTTTTGGTAAGACAAAAAAAACTTTTAAAATCAAAAATTAATTTTTCCATATAGGTATCACTACATGGCAGGTGACGATTCTGTTGTTTTTGAAGAATTGGCACATGACCTTCAAAAAGTGTAAGGCACTCAAAGTTATGGTGTGTTAACAAAAAAGTCCACTCCTTACTGAAACTTGAATTTCCCCGTTCCCAACCACCATACCTAGCAAAGAATTTAGAGAACAGACTGTAAAATGCCTTCTTATATTGGGCTGTCACTATATAACCATAAGTCATAATTTTCTGTTTTTGGAGGTTTTTCTTGATGTGTTGCGTGCTTGATGTGAACGAAAACCTTTTATCTGAAAATTTTTCACCCATCCAAAGTCGTAGTCATCAATTCAAATAAAACAATACAGTTTATAAAATAAAATTATCTCTTTAAATTCCTTTTACCCATCCTTGAATTATTTAAAATATATAGAAATTGAAATACACAAATGCCAAATTGCATTGTTTGAAAAGAACAGAACAGGTATGTACAAAGAGTAAATTTTTTCAGTACATATTACCCACTTTAATGTATATAATCAGATTATAAATATTATGGCAACTTATTACATGCTGTGATTTTATGTATCACGTAAATATTAAAACAAAGTTAGAAGAGTAATATTCATTAACATTTCTGATATATAGTACTATTTACTGTAAGATTTATTTTTCTTGCTTCTGTTCACATAACAAAAAAGGGAATACTGGTTAGGCAAGTTGTAACTTGATGCATAAATTTTTTTGTCTTCAGGTTTTTACTGTGTACCAATTCTTTTTGAACCCATGTGATCTACCACCAAATATACCAAACACAATTTTGAATTCTCTAAAATCTGAATTTGAGATTTATAAGGAGATACAGTTGATTTATTTTATTAAAACCAGTTGGATAATTCTTTCTTTCTAGTTAGATTTCATTCTTGCTGACAAAGGGGATCAAAGTATCCTCGAAACATTGTACAATTTTTAATATTTTACGTGTAAAATAAAACCGTTGCCTTTTAAATCTTCTTCGGTTTGATAATTATCCTATCATAAACTTTAAAATAGATTTAAATTGTCCTTTTTTTTAAATAAATTCATTATCAAGGTTTGTAAATGCTAAAACATAATCAAACTCAAGATTTTTAAATGGTGTAACAAGAATTTCTTTTTTTTTTTTAATCTATAAAATCAGTCAGTTCTACACATTATTACAAACCAAAATTTTACAAATTACACTTTAACACTAATGACTTCCTCAGAGGAAAGATATTTTAAAAACTATTGAAATAAAATCCATCCTATGTGTTCTGTTTATATGCAGGTTCCTAACTATCCATGGAAATCTTGGAAAGTATTGCTTGTTAGAGCAATCGAAATTTTTCCTCTTGTTATCAGTGTAAAGCTTTTTATTACTTTAACATTAATTATTTTGTTGGTTATAAAAGTAATTTCTACCTCTAAAATGTATTGATCTAATTCAGCATGTTACGAACTTAAAATTTCGAGAATTGTGAAGAAAACCCGAATTAAAACAATCGGGATACTTTATTAATCATCAATTCAAGTTTTGGTTTAAAAAACCAGCATATCTTTTTACCTTTCATATTTTTCAAAATATAAATAAACAAAACTCTAGGCATGGTGGGATCGATTTTACGTAACAACTTCGACTAGTCACGTGATCAGTGACGTCAAATCCCTGGATTTCAAGAGTGGCTATGTAAACAGGTTTCTAAGCACATTTTCGGATTCCCCTCCAAATCCCAAATTCCTGCATTTTACCCGGCCTTTTCGGTGGCCTATGTAAACGGGGCCTAAGAGACGGTGGTTAAGGGTACTTTTGAAACACACTGTATATGTCGCCAAACAACCACCAATACACCTTGACGGTAATGTGAAGAAGGTGTCCAGGACGTTTCGCCCCCGACGATCCTCCCTTTCTCATCCATCACAGCTGTCAATTAACGAAGGGTTTGGGGGCGAGTCGTTCTCATGATGTGGGGTGAATCGTGAAGAAGGATGTCGCCAGTTGGAAAAATAAGTGCACCTGCCCAATTTTGTACTATATCGATATATTGTCATCTCAAATGTTGGAAAACATCAATTTTTACTCATATTATGTTTTAAATATTTTATTATTTAAGTTTAAAATTGCCTAAAAATCACGTGACCTCAAAACGCTATTTGACGTCACTGGGCCCGATGCAAAAGTTCATCGCTAATTCACAGGAGCTTTGGTATCGCACAAGTTTTGACAAGTGATCAAGGTAAGTTGAAATGATTGGTTTAAGAACTTAAAAAGTTTTATGTGAAGAAAAATGCTTCAAAAAATGGTTTTTCGAAGCGACGATCTATGCAGTGACGTCACAGGGCCCCGGCGTAGGAAAAATAGCGTTTTGGTATAGAAGTAAATAGTGCGCAATTTAAACCCTTTTATTGTATCTGTTCAGGCCTAAAAATTTAAAAAATAAGATGCTTTCCGTCATAATTTGAGTTTTTCTATGTAATAAAATCAAAATTGAAAAACGTGCAAGTTGTTTAGTCCCTAATAGGATACCTAAAATTTCATCATATTTTGGATAAAAAAATACATAAAAATACTCTACATAGTAAATTAAAAAAGCCGGGTTTCAAGTTAACAAAAAAAAAAACAATTTATTTTAAAATTTTCTCGCACCTTCACAATTAAAATAATATAACCAAAATTTTAAAACGTTCATGATATCGGGATTGTAAGTTGGTTCAAACAACAAATACTGAAATAATCGGCGAGTGTCCGAATGTATAGAGTGTTTTCAGGTGACGTCACAACCGGTTATTTTCTTTTAACTGTGTATCTACTGTAGGGCTTTTAACTGTTGCTAAGGCCGTTGTTTATCTGTTGCTAAGGCGGTTTTTAGGTATGGGATCACGTGATTGCAAATCCTCCAATAGAAGAATTCCACGGCTAGTCATTTTCTGTAACTGTTAACCTCTGTAGGGCAAAAAACTGTAACATTTTCTGTTTCTAAGGCCGTTGTTAGGTCCGAGTCATGTGATTGAAAATGCTCTATAAGAACATTATAATATACTCCTGTTCATAAAAAATGCAACACCAAGAAGGAATTGTCCGATCAACATGAAATTTTCAGGGTATGTTCATTATAGTTTTCTATTTAAATTGATGCAAATTCAGAGTTATAGCGCATGCTTGAGACGAGCAGCGCCTTTTCAATCACTAATTTAGTTGTATATATGGGGGGCTGTAACGGGTGGTTAAGAAGTTGTAAGAAGGTTGTCTGCCGCTGATTCAGTGGCGAATCCAGGATTTTTGTCTGGGAGGGGCTGAGTTTCAAATGTCTTAACTCCTATTATGTAAGACTTTTTATATGGTACTAAAATACACTGCAAAAAAACTGTGATCTTAAAGACCTATCTAAATAAGGTACAAATTTTTTAACTGAAAATAATATTTTTTATTTTTACTTACATGATCATTATTTAAATTTTAAATTTGAAATCATTACAATAAAATTTGTAATTCTCGGCTCTTTTGGCTTAATTTATCTAGCACTTCAGCGGTTCTTAAACTTTCGATCTCCGCGCCCCCCCCCCTTTATGTAACAGCCAGACCTCACGGCCCCCCAAGATTTAAACACCCAGAGCAGTATAACCAGATTTGAGTAAAGGGGGGGGGTTGACTCAACGTTATTCCTGAGGTACCCCCTAATATTCCACATTAAAATTTTACATCTACTTGAAGTAGTAATGGGGGGTCTGGGGTTTTCCCCCGAAAATTTTTGAAAATTTACTTCAAAAAGCTACTATTTTAATTAATTTTTGGCATATTTTGTTACACCTAAAGAAAGCAGCTTCTTGTAAACCACAGAATTTTCAAGGAAAAAAATTTAAATCGAAGTCAAAACTCTCAGGGGGATTGTAGGGGTCCTCCCCCAGAAATGTTTTTGAAAATATGCCCCCTTCAAGTGGTGTTTTACCTCATATTAAAATCTTTGGGAAGCACTCAAATCAAAGGTAACTTGAGTCTTGAGTGTTCCCCAGGGTTACTCGCAGACCCCCTAGGAAGACGCTGCGGACCCCCGGGGTCCGCGGACCACAGTTTAAGAACCGATGTAGCACTTCATTAATATTTTTATCAACACCATAATAAAATATTCGGAAATTTAATCAATTTATAAATTAAATTATAGAAATTTCGAGTTTATTTTTATTTAAAAGGTCACCTTCACATCAAAAAATGCAAAATAAATTTTAAATGTTTGCCTTTTTACGGGTTTTTAAACTTAAAATTCGGATTCAGCAATGTAAAAAACATATAAATTCAGTCATTAAAACACTTCCATAATTTAATTTATGAATTTAAAAAAATGATTGAATTTCCATTTGATTAACATGTGGGAAGAGTTCGTTTTGGATGTAAGACGCGAAAGTTTTATTCTCCCCCTTCACAAAAAATAATAATGTAGGGTACATTATGAATAGACAATTAAATTCTCTTTCACATTAGATAAAATTTGTGTTGATAACGTGAATATTTTTCATTTTGTAGACGCTAGAAGCGCACGTTTTTCACTTTTTTTTTGCGTAAAGACCAAAAAATCGCCGTTTAGCACACTCTAGCGGCAGAACCACTCTTAAGAAAATTAAATTTAAGTAGTGAAATTTTGTTTTCTTGAAATTATGTGAAGTGAGATTATGATCGAGAAACTTGTAGTTTTTTAAATATAAGCAAAAAATCGAAAATTTTTGTGATTTTTGAATATGAAGACGACCTTCCAAATGGGAGCAAATATGATATTCGTAATCAGCGCCTTCAAAAACATAAAACCGGCGAAAAAACCTTCTATATAATTGTTTTGAAAAAAAAATTCCAAATACCTACCAACGAAAATTTTTTCAAAAAATTCAAAACCTACCTAATGACTAGGGTTACAGACCCTGAAGAATAATGATTCTGCTAAAAAAATATCACGGAAAAGTAAGTCAGGGAATAATCATATTTACTACCAAAATTAAAAAAAAAAACGTTATTGCAATTTTTAACTATACCAAAACTGGGATGTCTTGGTTCTGGGGGGGCTGCAGCCCCACAGCCCCCCCTACTGGATTCGCCACTGCGCTGATTATTTTGTCATTAGAAGTCATTATACCCCTTATACCTTAACGGATGCCATATGAGCATTTAACAGTGTTTGATCGAGGATCAATGATTGGCTTTCTTGAAGGGTGTTTTCACACTGTGTTACTGCTGCTCAGATGAAGGCCAATAGGACAATAGTGATATGGGTGTGAAAGCAGAGGTCCCAAGATGGTCAGGCGAGTTGAAAATCAGGGGCTGAACGCATCATTGTCATGTCAGCACGGGATCAAAGAGACTTCATTCGCATGAGAGTGCCGGATCACTCAGCGACTTGTCGACATCTTTCAAACTGTCAAAACACAGCTACAGGTCTATCATTGTCTGCTCCAACAGTTAATTGGTGGTTGCTCCACCGAATTTCGCGAATTATCGTTCTTTTTTAAAGAGCTCCATTGATGGAATTCCATCAGTGCATAAAGCTACCATGGGGTCATCAAAAAAATTTTTTTCGCGCGATTAATAGCAACAAATGGCCCTTTTAAACGAATCCAATTTCAATTTTCATCAACATGACACCCACATCGGCTTTTGGTGCTATATTGAAAAACGCCATCTTTGGAGAGTTTTATCTTGCGTCATACCGCACGAACGCCCAGCGTTATAAGATGGAGCACTATTGAGTATCATGGGCAACCTTATGAGATAAGAAATGAAGGTGATCTTAACAGCCACAAATACTTTAAAAAATTTTTGGAGCCAAAAATTATACCCTATCTTTGAAGCATTCCTGAAGCTGTATTTGATCAGGACAAACCTTGGACACATGTTTTTTGGAATGTTCCAAACTTCCATTTTATCCATCAAAAGCAGTTTCTCTTTAAGCAAATTTCTTCACCCAATATTTCACCTATGGAACTTGACTGAAATTTCGTTGATTAGTCCTCATGCTCAAAATTCTTGTTCTGTTGCCAACTTTGGCAAACTTTGGGTTTCAGAAAAATCTTTGATGAAAATCTCCTCCTCAGGCAAAAAAACCATCTGTTTGATTTAATGGCGTGTCGGATAGAGGCTCTCATTGTAGCGCGTATGGACTACATAAAACACTTATTTTCAATATTTAATTTTGTTCCTTTGTTCTGAAAATTCAATCGTTTATTTGCACCTACAAAGGTCACCAGCTGTGTAAATTTCATCAAAATCTAACAAGTCCTTCATGGTGTTGCATTTTTTATGAACAGGAGTATATAACAACCTCATCGATGTATTTCGTGTTTGCTGACATTCACCAGTTTCAGTCTTTCCCAGTAACAACGACTTTTTGGTCAAAGTACCTAGCTTTACCCCCTTGCCTTCTAAATCTATCTAGAATCAAGATACTTACATCTACCGGCTTCACTGACTTTGCCATCGGTACCTTGCAACCAAACAGATTTTCTGTGACTAGTTTGAAAAGGAGAGATCCAGTTGGGCATTTGTACTTGGAATGTAAAGGCCCCAGGAGGGAAGACGTCCTTACAGGGGCCCACACACGGTCTTTCTTCAACATCAACCAAAATTCTTCATGAGGCTTCATATTCAGTTCTTCCCTGGAAATAAAATTCGTGAAAAAATTAAATTAGTATAGATCATCCACTAAATTTGTTTTATACTTTCGTAACGACAGAAAGAAGTTATAAAACCTGCTTAATATTTAATTTTCCATAACCTTTTAGAAAGGAATAAGTTTCTGTGGCATAGTAAAAAATATCTCCGTTCGGTTGCAACTAAATCAAATAGAATGAACAAAACGGTCAAATTGGGCAAGCTAACGGTGAAATTTTTGACCTTACACGCAAATGCATGTTTTTATTGAATAAATAACTTACATTTTAAGCCAAAGTTTACTTATTTCGCTTAAATAGGTTTTGAAATATTCAACATTAAAATTTCTGTTCTTTTCAGCTACAACAATGCGTTTGGGGGAAATTTCATTGTTCGCTAAAGAGAAAAATCAAAAAAATTCAAAAACTTTGAAGATAAGATATCTCAGAAACTAATTAAGCGATATCAATAAACTGGGGCTTAAAATGTATATAGATAATTTATTCAGTAACAAAACATATACTAAATAAATGCTTATTCGAAAATCTCGCCGAATGGTTGCTATTTCACAATTTATGAAAAAAGCTGAAAATTCTATTTTCAATTAGCATTGCACAGGCTGACCGCACGATAGAATTGTATTTCCCTAGACGGGTACTTCACACAAAATATGTTATTTTCAGAACTATACATCTTTCCGATTAAATTCCCATGTAGCCAGCTTTCGGACAATTAGCATTCACCCGGATTTTTCAGAAGTGATAACAGACACATAGTTATAAAATGGAGAGCAGGAGACTAAAATTCAGAGTTGAGTAAGATTATTCTTTTAAGTTTGTTGATAATAATTTCATTTGATTTATCTTAATTAATTATTTGACTATAGATTAAGAAATGTTTAATGGCTTTTTATCTGACTTATATTCGTAAAGTAACCGGTTTATATTAAAAAAGTAACCAGTTAATATTTATTAATTTTTTCCTTAATGCATAAGCATAACTTTTTCTGGAAAATATTGAATGGCTAAATTAAGGTCATCATACCAGATTAAATGGGATAGTATCGTGGATCCCTTTTGCCACTTAATTCTGTCCCCGGTGCTTCATGTGGACTACATTTCTACATTCAATCAAAAGGTAGATTACATTTCTACATTCAATCAAAAGGTAGATTTTTTCCACGTGTCTCTGGTTTGTAATAGGTTGGCGACCTCACAACATTGTATACAAGATGGAGAAAAATCCAAAATAGTTCCGACAAAAAGTATTTTATTAAACAGCGAAGGAATTTAGCAGTTTGGAACTATTCTTGATTTTATAATAATCCTTAAGCGTTTTTGCGTTCCTTTCGCAGGCTACCAAATGGATTTAGATCTTAGTATTTCATATACTGTCTGGCCATTATATACGTAGGAATGGATTTCTATGGGACTCCTAATTCAAATGTAGGTTTTAAAAGATGTTACCTACCTCAGTTTGTGTTTCATCCATCCAATACATTTCATTGCTTGGAATTTCTGGCAAATTCTTATCCAAGACTGAAGGCTCCCATTATTTTGCACCAAAATAGTGACCTAAAAAACAGGGTTGGCTTGGTTTAAACCATAGTTTAAACTTAAACCAAATGGTTTTTTACCAAAAAAAAACCAAGTGGTTTTTTTAGAAATTATAAAATATTTTTGGTATATTTTTTTAAAGAAAGTGTTATTAAGTATAATCTTTTGCACAAAATAAATAGGTCAGAATTATCAAAATGTTGACATTTTAAGGTGATTAAAAATCAGAAATATTTTAATTTAATGGTTTTAATTATGGAATTCGCTCTAAATAATAAATTGAATTATTGAATTGAATTGAATATTGAATAAAATTGAAGCATTTAAAATAAAAGTATTAAGATAAATGCTTCAATTTTTCCACACTTATTCTAAATTTTATTGAAAAGTTGGCCTGATATTCGTAAACAGCACTAAAATATAGCCTACAGACATGTATCACATGACTATACTACAAAATTAATTTTTTTTTTTTTAAATTTTTAAATTTGTTCAAAATTTAATTTTTTAAAATGAAATTTTGTCTCTTTTTAATTTAATTATTTTTTACATGATTTGTAACTGAATATTATTAAAATATTTTCTGTTATATTTGATTGAATGATTTTTCCTATATTTTTAATGTTCATTTTAATAAATTAATTAACTAACTAATGATTTAATCATCTATTGTGGTTTTTTATGTTATATAGCTACATAACTACAATATCCATGGAAAAATGACCTTGGCAAATGCTTCAAACGTTTTTAACAAGAATTTTAAAAAAAGGTCGGTTTTTGAGGCTAGAAAAATTGAAAATTTGAAATAAATTAAACTTTTTACTGTCCGATTTACTTTTAATTTTAGTATGTCATTATATAAGTCATTTCTAAGGGAAAACCGTTTGAATTACTTCTTTTGCAGTTATTTTGAGCGATGTTTTATTTTTTTCAAATATCCAACTTTCAAATAATTTTTAAAAATTGAAATTTTAATTGGAATATTCGTATTCAGCACTGAAAAGTAGCCTATAAACATGTATCATAAGTCTCGATTACCATTAATTGATTTTTGAAAATTTTTTTCGGCCATTTTTTAAAAATTTTGCTGCAATTTTTTCCCGGTTAAGTCACAGATTGCCTGGACTATACGAGGTATGGGAAAATTAACTGAAGATGAGGTGGGTCGCGTTAGAGCAGTGGTTCCCAACCTTTTGTGGCCCATCGCCCCTTTCTGGAGGTTGACTAACACCTATTGCCCCCTTTTCATTCTCATTGTATGTCTAATTTTAATTTAATGTAAAGTGTAAATAATAAAGCAATTTTATTACCGTATATAAAAGCAACCAAAGCAGTTTTATCAGGTCACTCTTAAATTTGAATCTCGAAAAATTTAGAAAGTTGACAGTTAAAATTTGTAACAATAAATGAAAATTTGAAATGTTATTGTATTATTTATTGTTTGAAATTTAAATTATCTTTTCAATTGCTGCCTTGTGGCAGTTTCAGTTAAAGCTTGTATATCTGGCTTTATGTTCGTCAAGTTCAGGCGCAAGTCTCCTTTGAGGTAAATGTCCAACTTATTTGTTTTGTGAGGAGCTGGACAACAGAATTAAACCCTTTTTTCAGCTAAAAATGTTGACAGGAATAAGATGAGAAATGGTTCAGTTTTTCCACACCGCTTTTCTTGAAAATGATTTTCGCCTCACAGTTATACTTCAAGCCTGGAGTGGAAACTCATTCTGCAATGAGTTATCAAGCTTATCCATCCACAGCTTCATACGAGAATGGATCTAGAATCCAATCCGGAATTTATAACTTAGTCAAATCTTCAAATCTTGATTCCATGTAAGTTTTTAACTGGTCAAGGTGATCAGTAAAACTTATTATACTATTATTTTAATTTCCCCCTTTGAATATTCATCGCCCCCAGGTTGGGAACCACTGCGTTAGAGTTTGTTTATAAAAAGTGGGTCGTGATGCTGGAAAGTTTGAGAACCCCTGTACTAACTGGTTTTCGAGCAAACAGCTGCAGCGGAAATTTCACCCCATGATGGCAAGAAACTGGTGTAGGAACATGCTCCTGCTCCCCTGACCCCTATTTCTTAGAAAAGAAAGGGGAGATATCGCCCACAAAAGCAATAAGAATGTGTGACCAATTGGTTCTTCACGGTTGACTGACAAGAGTGAGATGACTTCTATGGACAAGTAGAGACATCTATGTAAAAAAAGAGAAACTTAAACCATGAAAAAATCTGGAAAAAACATGAGCGCCGTTCGGTATTATCAGAGAAGTACCTTGCAAAGCAAGCGGTGAATGTAATGATAAAAATTTGTCAATATTCGAAATTTAATGGACAAAAAATATTTGATAAGTGCTTTTTGGGATAGATAACGGAATTGCTACCTACTAAGCAATAAATAAGTTTTAAACAATAGTATTAAATATTTTTGTTAAGAAAACATTGCAAAACGCAATTGAAATCATGCTTACAGAAACTTGCTCAAAACGTGCTGACATCTTATACGGTTGATTTTCAAAATCCCTAGATAGAAAAACAGTTAAGAAAAATTGGGGAAATGAGAGTAGTTTTAGTTTACTAGCGGATGAGCGACTAGACTAGTTCGTGCGGCCACTCGTCATTATCCCGCCTGACGGAACGCAATGGGAGTTGAAAAATAGCTTTGTGCGCATGCCCAAAGTTGCAATATTTGGCGAAGGACTCGCTACTAGCCGTATTTTTGGTTTGGGTCGTAGACAAGGGCGGTTCCAGACCAGATTTTCGGGGGGGGGGGCCATGTCAAAGTCTTAGGGTATTACATTCGAAATTTTCAGTGCCTCAGAAAATTTTTTGAAGAGTGCTTGCTTTCAAGCAGCTTTTTAGGGGTTGATAGTAACTTATTCCATTATTTTAGAAAGTGGGAGGGTGAAACATTTTTGTATTCTTAATAATACTTGTGTTCGCGAGGTGTTTGGCTCCCAAATTTCAAGTATAACATAAATAAAATGCGAAACTTTGTTAAAGTTATAAAGGTTTCTTCAGATAATGTTAGCTCGAAAGCAAATGTGAGGGAGGTCTGGGGGTCCTCCCCCAGAAAATTTTGTGAAATTTGGCTTCAAATAGAAGTTTTTCTACTCATTTTTGTACATTTGGTATCCATTGGATAACACCTAAAGAGGGTAACTTCTTGTACTCCTAAAAGGAGAGGAGAGAGTTCAAGGAGAAAACAGTAAATAAGTAACCATGAGAAATTAATAGGGGGTCTGGGGAGTGCCCCCTAGAAAATTTTTGAAAATTTGTCTCTAAAAATAAAGTTTCAGCTCATTTTAAAAGCATGTAAACCAAAGAATTTTCAAGGATGAAATTATAAATAGATGCCCAATTTTGAAAAGGGCCGGGGGTCCTCTCCTGAAAATTTTTGCAAATACGCCCATTTAAACTATAGTATTACCGGTTTGAGAGGGCTTGAGTCCCATCTAATGTTAGCTGAAGGGGGGCTAAGCCCCCCCCCCAATATTTTGTGATGTTTGGATATTTTCTGGTTTGGAATCCCCTTCAAGAGCGGTTATTTGGGGAGAGGGTAACCCACAAAAGGTCTCAGAATGTGTTAAAAATTTCTTTTAAGGGTCAAATTTTAAAACTTTGGAATTAAGCTGAAATGCTACTTTTAACAGAGAAATTTCTAAAATTTTTCTGGGAGAGATCCCCCAGACCCCAATCTTATTTCGAGCTCGCATTATTACACAAAACTTTTACATCAAATGCACCTCAAAATATTACACCTTGGCGATATTTAAAGGGACATGTTACGAAATTTAATCTATACATCTGATACAAAATTAGGTAATTAGGCACGTAAACTTAATGGTTGTTTCTTTTAATTTGATGTTTTTTAATGTCTTGTACTGGCCCTCCCCCCCCCCCAATATTTTATAAAAGTTGGCGACTATGGATGTCAAAATATTAAAGGGGGGTTTGGGGGTTCTCCCCCAGAAAATTTTTTGAATTTTAACATTAAGAAAGTGTTTTTTAAGCTATTTGTTAGGGTTTCTCGGGGGGGGGGGCATGGCCCCCAGGGCCCCCCCTGGACCCGCCCCTGGTCGTAGATTTTCAAAGTCCAAGAGTCCATTTCTAGATAATTCGTGATTTACGGGATTTAAATGAAAAATAACACGAAACTATAACATAACGATCCCTAATTTTAAAATTATGAACATCCGGCCATCAAAATTTATTTACTCACATCACATCATAAGCATTACTACACAAAACTCTCAAAATTGTTATTGTTAAATATAATAAAAATATTCTAACATAAATTAAATCATAACTAAATTCTTAAATTAAATTGAATAATGTTATAAAATTTAATAATTAAAAATATTCACATCATAACTACAAAACTTTTCTCAAAATCTATAAATGTAATGAAAATAATTAAAACATTATATTAAATAAAAACTATGTTCTTTAAATAAGTTAAAATACAAGCGTCGTAAAAATCCGGATACATATTCACATCAAAACAACAAAACTTTTCTCATAATCTATAATAAATCTAATGAAAATAATTTACACATTATAATATTAAATAAAAACTATATCCCTTAATTTTTTAAAACTAAAAATAATAAATAAAATTTCAAATATAAATATCCCCAGAAAATTTTTGAAATTTTGCCTTTAAAAGGTGTTTTAGCTCCTTTTGAGACCCTTTGGGTAACATGCAAAGAGAACGGTTCCTTGTAAATCCCGTAATTTTCAATGGAAAAAAATTATAAATAGATATCAAGATATTTCGAGGGGGGCTGAGGGTCCTTCCCCAGAAAAACTTTCGTTTTGAGATCCTTTTGGTAATATCCTTGGTTGTTAGAATGGTTCCTTGTAAATCCCACAATTTTCAAGGAAAAAAATTATAAATAGGTATCAAAATTTCGAGGGGCTGGGGGTGGGGATCCTCTCCCCAGAAAATTTTTTGAAATTTGTCTTGTTTTGTCTCATTTGAAACTACTTTGGGGAACACGCAAAGGGTAACCGCTTCTTGTAAGCGGCAGAAATTTCATGGGTAAAACACTATACTATAACAGACTTTAAAATTTTGAAGGGGGTTTGGAGGTTCTCCCCCAGAATTTTTTTTTTAAAATTTGACCTTCAAAAGTAGTGTTTTAACTCATTTTGAGACTTTTTGGGTTACACACGATGCTTCCTTGCAAGTTACAGAATTTTCAAGTAGTGGAGTCGCTTTGTGTCAAAAACCAATGGTGTAAAAAAAACTTTTGGCAGAAGCTTAGTGAGTGGTATCATTCGATTCGTAATGACGTCTACATTAACGTGGTACCGGGTGTTTTTTCCGAATTCCGTGCAGGGGGTTTCAATGACGTCATGAATGCAAGATGGCCGCCGCAGGAAAAAAAGCTGTAAATGGCGATTTAGGGATGTTATCGGAACTATTTTTGGACAAAAAGCTCAGAAATATATATTTTCATCGAATAGCTACAGAAATAAGCATCTAAATCGGTTAAAAATGGTGTTTATGACATCAAAACCAAAAAATGGCTATTTTCACCAAAAATACAGTATTTTGTCATGTAATACTTTAAATAGATGCTATTTTCAACGTGAATGTAATAAAAATATGTTCATAATAAAAAAAACAACAATGAAACTTTCATTGATGGTCACAAAAGGCGGATATGACGTCAGAAATCCAAAATGGCTGTCACATAGAATAAAAATTTTTATTTTTTTATTCAAAAATTTTTTAAGTGGGAATTATTTCACTTATATGAATGTAATGAAGGTATTTTGAGGATAAAAATTTACAAAAAATTTTAAAATTCCTGAAAATAGCTTCGAAATATTAGGTGTGAAAGACATAACTACAGTATTTTGTCATGTAATACCTTAAATAGATGCTATTTTCAACGTAAATGTAAAGAAAATATGTTCATAATTAAAATGCCAGCAATGGAAATTTCATTCTTTGTCACACAAGGCGGATATGGCGTCAGAAATCCAAGATGGCTGGCATGTGAAATGAATTTCTTTAGTTTTTTACTCCAAAATTTTTTATTTGGGAATGATTATACTTTTATTAATGTTGTAATAAAGTCATTTTAAGGATAAAATAATTCCCAATTGAAAAATTTTGGAGTAAAAAACCAAAGAAATTCATTTCACATGCCAGCCATCTTGGATTTCTGACGCCATATCCGCCTTGTGTGACAAAGAATGAAATTTCCATTGGTGGCATTTTAATTATGAACATATTTTCTTTACATTCACGTTGAAAATAGCATCCATTTAAGGTATTACATGACAAAATACTGTAGTTCTGTCTTTCACACCTAATATTTCGATGCTATTTTCAGGAATTTTAAAATGTTTTGTTAAATTTTATCCTCAAAATACCTTTATTACATTCATATAAGTGTAATAATTCCCAATTAAAAAATTTTTGAATAAAAAAATAACAAATTTTATTCTATGTGACAGCCATTTTGGATTTCTGACGTCATATCCGCCTTTTGTGACCATCAATGAAATTTTCATTGTTGGTTTTTTTATTATGAACATATTTTCATTACATTCACGTTGAAAATAGCATCTGTTTAAAGTATTATATGACAAAATACTGTATTTTTGGTGAAAATAGCCATTTTTTGGTTTTGACGTCATAAATGCCATTTTTAACCGATTTAGATGCTTATTTCTGTAGCTATTCGATGAAAATATATATTTCTGAGCTTTTTGTCCAAAAATAGTTCCGATAACATCCCTAGATCGCCATTTACAGCTTTTTTCCTGCGGCGGCCATCTTGCATTCATGACGTCATAGAAACCCCCTGCACGGAATTCGGAAAAAACACCCGGTACCACGTTAATGTAGACGTCATTACGAATCGAATGATACCACTCACTAAGCTTCTGCCAAAAATTTTTCGAAACATGACATTTATGACGTCACCCAAAGCGACCCCACTAAAGGGACTTTTAGCTATTTTTCATATAACACTGAAAACCTTGCCCCCCTTAATGACGCACATGCCCTCCTCTTATTTGTGTCCTTTTTTAATAAAAATGAGAGGGTACTTTAGTTTCTTGCGTGTGCCGTCTCCTTCTATATTTATGTAATGTGGTGACTGTCCATGCATTTTATACTAATTTCATATTACACTGTCGAACAATGAAAAAAATTCCTTGATGAAAATAGTCATTTCTTATAGATTTTGGGTCGCTGAACCCCTTGTCACCCCAAATTTTTCTAATAGGGTGACGGTGACACCCTTTTTAAAGTTTTCTTAATATTATTATAAAAAATTCTACTTTTAGCGTGAAGATGAACGGAGATTTTAAGTTCCGGTGTCACTCTCATGTTCTCTAGTAGGGTGACATCTGTTTAATATTTCCTTTCATAAAATAATTTTAAAAAGTTATATATTTTTATGGGAAGATTGAACTGTAGTTTTAATGTTCCGGAGTCATTCCATTGTTATTGTTATCTAGTAGTGTGACACCCTGTTTACTATTTCATTAGAATATTTTTCAAAATTATATTTTTTGTGTAAAAAATAACGGAGAAATAATGTCCCCTTGTCACCCCAAATTTTTCTAATAGGGTGACACCCTTTTGAATGTTTTCTTAATATTATTTTTTAAAAATATACTTTTAGCGTGAAGATGAACGGAGATTTTAAGTTCCGGTGTCACCTCCATTGCTCCATTGTCCTCTACTAGGATGACTGATGACATTCTGTTTAATATTTCCTTTCCCTTTCATTTAGTACTTTTTTTTGTGCAGGTGAGGGAGTCACCGTGACTCCCTCTGCTATGTATCAATGGTTTCTCCTGTAAACTTTAGATCACGCCGGACGCGTATTCTCAAAAGTGCCCCCGAGTAGGACCGCTTGGCGATGCGCCGGAGGAGAGTGGAATAACCTATGGGTATAACTCGCCATTCTGGGAAACTTTGGCGCAAATCTGTAAAGCTCAGAAAGCGGGAAGCGTAAACAAACAATCTGTCCACCGATTTTCATTACGCAGGTTTGGTTTGAGTTAGTTTAAAAGTGATCCTCTTGATATATAACTTCTAATTATAGTTATAATACTTATCATATTACTTTATAATTTATTCATTTTTATAATGTCCAAGTTGAAGAGCGGTTAAAAATTTTCTGATAATTTTGCTCATAATGCGTAAAAAGAACTTTATGATACAGTCAATAATTTGTTCAAACAGACTTGTGTGTACACAGTGCTACGTTTTGCTCTGCAGCAAGTAATTGTTCAAATGGACTTTGCAGAACTTAATATTACGATTTCCTCTAATTAACCATGGTTTCTCTTAATTGAAATTAATATTATCGTCTATGGGATCATGGTTGTTTTACGTTATACAGTGAAACCCCGAATTAATGTTTCCCTCATGAACGTCAGATTTCATTGGTCCCAAAGGATTTCCTAAAGGATGTCCTACCCCAATTTAACGTTTTCCCGCATTTAAAGTTATTTTTCTTTGGTCCATTGAAAAACGTTAAATCGGGGTTTCACTGTATTTGTAAAAGAAAGAAAAAAAACGCCGCGCCACCTAGGCCACCTAGCGAGCGCTTGCACCGCGAATGGCCGTGGGCTCCCTGTGCGTTCTTCTACAGTTCAGCCACGGCTTGAACTGAAGAACTGAATTGCAAACTTTCCTATATCATGTTGGCAACAGTTAGTTACATGTTACATGTGGACATTGTGTGATTAGTTTGCTCACAGACCTTGAGTTTGTTGCTCTCCCTCGTTATTTATTACTGGAATTGCCGTGAGTTTGTGATACTGAAGAAAAGGATTTTGTTGAAAGTCGAATTCACTATATTTGATTGTAGATATGGCTGATATCAAGGAAGATTCCGTGTATGGTGGCTGCGTAGGTCCTGATGCAATGTATGTAAAGCTTATTTCTTCAGATGGCCATGAATTCATAATAAAGAGGGAACACGCCTTAACTTCTGGAACTATTCGAGCCATGTTAAGCGGTCCTGTACAATATACTGAGAATGAGACGAATGAAGTCACCTTCAGAGAGATTCCATCTCATGTTCTTCGAAAGGTGTGTGAGTATTTAGCCTACAAAGTTCGGTACACTAACAGCTCCACTGAGATTCCAGAATTTCCCATTGCACCCGAAATTGCCCTTGAAATTCTTATGGCTGCCAATTTCTTGGACTGTTAATTGCTTTTGACTTTAAATACATTCTCTTCCTCTTTTAAAGCTGTAAGTTGCATTTAATTTTATTTTACTTACTAAAACACTGTCTTAAATCAATAAATGCATCACCATGTGTACATTTTGACTTATCGTATTTATTGTTTGTCATTTTATTATTATATGGTCTTTAGGATATAATCCCATGAGTGAAAAACTTCAGAACATTTTTAGAAAAGTCCTCTAGCCACCATGTTTACCCACAACTCAAATGATAACACTTAAAGCATGTTGCTACATGTTACACATGGCGACTGGAGGACTCTTTCTAAAGCTGTATAAAAACTTCTATATCTATTTAGTGTTGTTAGGTTGGTTCTTGTAAGTTCACCATCAAAACCTCTTGGTACTTGTGTATATTCACCGTTCAGGGCCATTCCATGGAAAAGTGGACATGAGGGTTGAAATTTCAAAATGGTTTAATTATTATGTATTATATATCAAATTAAAGGTTAATGTATGGTCTTTATGAAATTACAGAGAGCTAAGCTGTGAAAAATTTTCCTTATAAATTTTTTAGGCTCAAAGTTGGACAAATTTGAATATGCAAAATAGGGTATTTTAGATTTTAGACATGACAAAAACATCGGCAAAAGCAGTGGCATATATTACTATTTGTGACCTCAGTCTACCTTTTAAAAGGTTCAATTTTAAAAAAAAATTAATTTGATTTTTTTATGCCATTAACTTTTTATTGTCTTTCTGTCAAACCCGTCACAAAAAAGATGCTTAAGTTATTCTACAAGATTTATTTATTTTCAAAAATACCTGAAACTTTCAAAACTTCTGATTTTTGCAGTATTGAAAACAATGTAGCATTGAAAGTTTCATGAAATTTCATTTTGTGTGATTTTCAGCGTGACGGGTGTGACAGTCTTTTTTAATTGCTCAAAAATAGTTAGTGTGATTCCTAGAAGAAGTGCAAGATTAAATCATTGTAATTTCCAAACATTATAATTGATATAGAGCATTTTCAATCACATGACTGGTCCTAACAACGGCCTTAGCAACGTTGTTTTTGCCCGCCAGTGACATCATGTGCGAATGCTTCTATTGGATGCTTCTAGTTCCCGCCCCTAACAACGGCCTTAGCAACGTTGTTTTTGTCCTCGAAGTGACGTCATGTGCGAATGCTCTATTGACTAAAAAATAGATAAATCGTAAAATAATATAGATATTTTAAATTATTTTGGAAAAATGTTAGTTTGGAGCAATTAGCTTTACCTCTTTTTTTTTTCAAATTAATGGACATGATGATTAATATAAATGTATTCATGAAAAAATATGGTCACATTGAAAAATATAGAATGAAAAAAAACCCCGCAAGCCGGGCACACTGGATTTGGCTGGAAAAAGATAATGCATTCAAAAACTTATCAGTAATCATTAAAAAAAGTAGCTGCCCCATCACTTGTAACCAGCAGAGTGCATTAAAATTTTAAACATTTACATTTTAAACGATGTTAAACTTCTTAACAATAACAACCACATTTTTCTAACTTCCCTGAGCTACCAGTAAATATCATTTGAAAGTGATAAAATTTTACCAGAATTATTTTTAGATTTAATGGAACAAATTTAGGAGATTAGACCAATAAATTTCAAAACTTCAAAAATAAGGACCACCGTAGTGTTTATTCAATCTGTCCTTTCGGAGGGCTATTGGAGGATCAAGTTTTTTCTCCACCTCTCGTGACGTGACGCGATCCCAGTGCCAAAATTCCCCCAACCTGTACAATATTTCATGCTTTTTCGGCATATGGCCGTGGACTCTCTGTTCTAGTATTAGGTCATCCGGAAAGTTCTGTCGCTTCATGGAGCGTCTGTATACAATGTATTTTTTGGTACTTTTTCATTACGTTGAACCAGTAAGAAACTTCAACTTCTATCTAAAGCCAATTTGGCGAATTTTGGCTCTTTTTTAGTTGGCTTTACTGCAAGTTGCCATCTTAAGAAAACTAATTATTACTAAAATTCAGCGACAGAACTTTCCGGATGACCTAATAGGTAGTGAGTACATTTTGGTGGTCACAAAGCTGTGATTGGCTGTGACGTGTTCATTCAATCTGTCCTTTCGGAGGACTATTGGAGAATCAAGTTTTTTTCTCCGCCTCTCGTGACGTGACGCGATCCCGGTGCCAAAATTCCCCCAACCTGTACAATATTTCATGCTTTTTCGATTTCCATTAGGGGACATCTTTAAATTACGTGAGGTCAAAAAGGGGGGGGGGTTGGAAAAATCTCACCAAGGGGGGAGGGGGGCGATTAAAATCTCGAAATCGATTAAATTAAATTTAAGTTAGAAAGTATACGATTTTCTTTGTTTTTTAAGTTTGAGAAAGGAAAATCATTTTTAAAAAGTTGTAGGTAAATCTCACGTGGGGGGGTCCAGCAAAATCTCACAAAGGGGGGAGGGGGTGAAAAAACACCTCACGTAATTTATGGATGCCCCCTTACGGCCTATTCGCCGTGCCAGAGCTTTGATACGCCATCTAATGGCATGTTCGGAAGCTCAAATATAACGTAAAACATTTCAGTTGCTAATGTTAGTTAATGTAATTCCTGCAAACTTACACGATGCATATCTATATAATATTCAAAAAAAACTATTCATGGTCAAGGAGAGAATGAGCAGCTTCTGTTAGTACAAAGTACTTGGAGCACCCTAGGGTAGAAGTCTGACTTTGCTCCTTGCCTGCAGGCCTTAGCTGGGCATAATGGAACGACCTTCACGCCTTGGGTGACCCTGCCAGGAGAATAATCTCCCGACGTACTTCGCCCGTTCCGCCCACGTACACCCCCTCGCCGGCTACAAGAGCACACTTTGAGGCGACCTGCAGGACTTGAGGGGGATATAATATATGGGGCTCTTTGTGATTTTAGTACGGAAATGGTCTCATTTTTTTTCGTTTCACCTTGAAGAATCGTAATTTTGAAGTTGATACTCTTTCATATAGTTCAGTCATAATTTTTTTATACTTTTAAAAAATGTTTTTAAAATATTATTGATACTGAGAGAGGTTTTTAGTACAAGGCATTATTCTATTTTTTAACACTGATTATAGATATTTTATCCCAAAATTATAAAAATATGAAATAACCAATTAGATATTTAAATTTTATAGTAATTTAGAATAATTTCATAATAATTCAGCATTAAAATTTAGCCTATAAATATGTATTTCAAGTGTCTGTCGTTAAAAATAATATTATTTTTTAATTTTTAAGCCTTTTTTAAAAATTTAAAAAAATAATTATCTAATCATAATTCAAGATTTTTAACATCCGATTACGTTTGTCTCAGTGGCGAAGCGTAGAATTGCAAACAGAGGGTTACGATTTTCTCTCACGAGGGCTCTAATTAACCATGGTTTCTCTTAATTGAAATTAATATTATCGTCTATGGGATTATGGTTGTTTTACGTTATACAGTGAAACCCCGAATTAATGTTTCCCTCATGAACGTCAGATTTCATTGGTCCCAAAGGATTTCCTGAAGGATGTCCTACCCATAGAGCTAATACAAATAGAGACAGCTTTCCCCGCTCCGTACGGCAACCATGCATGTCAAAAACAGTCGAACCTGTTTGAGTGGCAAAAAGAAATCTTTAACATTGGAAGTCCCATAGGCGGGTGAATTTTGAGGTATAAAAACTGCTCTTTCTCCCAGAAAAATGATAGCAAAAAGATGCCGACAATTTATTACACGAGAGGAAACAACGACGAATCAATTCCGTGAAGAAAAAAAGTTGTTGTTGTTGTTGTTGTTGTTTCTTATGCCACTTGGAATATCCAAGCTCCATCCGCAAAGCGAATACAGGATTTAAGGCAAAGGGGGTGCGGCTCCTGAGAAAGTAAGGCCCATGAAATGGCAGGAGTCCGACTTAAGCCTCGGATGATAGATGTCGCCACCATCTATCACCACCTCCACAATTTTGCCATGCTCTGAAGGGGAGGGAAATAGTCTCCAGACACCTGGACCCGTGGTAAACTGCGCCATGACGGACCACAGGACTTTCGGACCCACAGATTTAACGAGCACGTACTCCACTTATACTCGGTGGGTCTTCAGCGGTGTCGGGAATCGAACCCGGGACCCTCCGATCCCGAAGCCGATGCCTTAACCACTAGGCTCCCCACGGCCTCTAGAAAAAAAGTACCTTTCTCGATTAGTTTTACGACTTTAAACTGCATTTTCGAAATGTTGTGCGGGAAATTTTTTTTTAAAAAGCTTCACACTATATAATATGAACCCTTCTGATTCGATCTGAGTCATTTCCGATTAGTTTAAACTAGTATTTAAGGGAGAAAATTGTGGATTTAGTGGTCGAAGTAGAAAATGGAAGTTGGCATAGCTTGGCGGTCTGACCTTGGCGTGCGTTTTTGTCGTAGTTTCTTTACGTGGTTCTTCGAAATAACTAAATAACTTGTTTTTTTTTTTACATTTAAAATTGCCAAATCATCTGTAAGGCAGATATATTATGCTTCTGCTTCTCGACGCAAAAATATTAAATTTCCTATAATTGTGTCAACTTTAAATTTAAGTATTTAATTCTTACCACTGATTTAGGTTTTTATTTTTAATAGGGGGAAGTTTTCAGTAAAACAATCTTTGTTAATCTTTTCTTACCATGTCACAAGCCATATTTTAAAAAAATCTATGAACACTATCGGATCTTCTTTTTTAACTTTAAAGTTAAACTAATAAAAAAACATATAAAGAGGAATTAAGTGTAGAGCATTTGCGTCCAGCGTTTGGTTAATTTAAAACACACGTATTATTAAAGAAACTTAAAGAAAGAAAGAAATAATTTACGACATAGTATATATTCCTTGAAATTATTTCTATGGATTTTCCCGCCTATCTAAGGTACAAAGAAGATGTGACAGCTGTAATTCTCTCCTAACGCCAGGTGGTGGTTTGAGACATCTGACCACATGACCAATCATCTGTATTTAAGATAAGAATCTTTGATATTTGTTTAAATGTATCACACTTTTCTCTCATATGAAATAGAAACATGGTTAAAAGTTGCTGCGCCATCAATTGCTGTGAAAGAGCAACTAAAAACTCCACCGTTTCGTTTCATAGGTAAAATCTTATTTTTACCTTACTAATTTTACTAAATAATTAAATTTTAAATTAAATGATGTTAAAAAATTATATATGTGTGTGTATCAAGATAATAAATGGTTTAAGTATAAAAATTTAAATAAGAAACTTAAGTTTAATATAATGAATACATGCCCTTAATATTAAGTGTTTTTTATGAATAAAACTAAATAATTTGATAGTGATACCTTTAATGATGAAGGGCATTTTATAATGATTTAAATAAACGGGGATTTTGGAATGGTATTAGTCACTAGAATATTTTAAGCAATTGTGTTGTAAGTGGCATTTTGAAGTATTAAAATATTTGTAATTATTAGCTGTCTGAATTAAAATTAAAAATAGAATATTTCTTTAAGTGGACTCATCAAACACCACTTAATACTTGAAATACCTGTTTTTGTGGGGGAAGGAAAGGAAGTAGATTTCCTAAAGAAGAAAATCGGAGAAAAATTGGGAGATAAGCATTGTTAATTGCTATGGTGGAAACATCAACTAAAAATGAGATTTAGAACAAACGAGATTTTATTCTTAAAGCTACAAAAGATAAAACTTCCTTAAGAAGAAAAAAAGATAAGTTTAAAAAGGTCCTCGCGAGTCATCCACTGGTATAAAGTGATCAAAAAAGGCTGCACGCGAAAAAACCAAACACGCCAATAGTCCGATTTCGTCGCCAATCTGACAACCCAGCCCACGCCAGTTTGAGTGGAAAAATCGAGGGAAAATCGACATACGAAGAAGAATGGAGCAGGTGTTCAAAGCTGTCTCCATATGTATTAGCTCCATGGTCCTACCCCAATTTAACGTTTTCCCGCATTTAAAGTTATTTTTCTTTGGTCCATTGAAAAACGTTAAAATGGGGTTTCACTGTATTTGTAAAAGAAAGAAAAAGAAACCGCCGCGCCACCTAGGCCACCTAGCGAGCGCTTGCACCGCGAATGGCCGTGGACTCTCTGTGCGTTCTTCTACTGTTCAGCCACGGCTTGAACTGAATTGCAAACTTTCCTATATCATGTTGGCAACAGTTAGTTACATGTTACATGTGGACATTGTGTGATTAGTTTGCTCACAGACCTTGAGTTTGTTGCTCTTCCTCGTTATTTATTACTGGAATTGCCGTGAGTTTGTGATACTGAAGAAAAGGATTTTTTTGAAAGTTGAATTCACTATATTTGATTGTAGATATGGCTGATATCAAGGAAGATACCGTGTATGGTGGCTGCGTAGGTCCTGATGCAATGTATGTAAAGCTTATTTCTTCAGATGGCCATGAATTCATAATAAAGAGGGAACACGCCTTAACTTCTGGAACTATTCGAGCCATGTTAAGCGGTCCTGCACAATATACTGAGAATGAGACGAATGAAGTCACCTTCAGAGAGATTCCATCTCATGTTCTTCGAAAGGTGTGTGAGTATTTAGCCTACAAAGTTCGGTACACTAACAGCTCCACTGAGATTCCAGAATTTCCCATTGCACCCGAAATTGCGGAAAAAACTGAGGTGGTGTGTTCCTGTTCTGTCCGGCGTGACTTCGGGGTGGAGAAGCCACGTGCTTCGTATGGAACCTGGTATGTGTTTTTCAATTTCATTTATTTATTATTATTAATTTTGATGATCACTTGATTTCCGGTTTATTTGATACGTTAATTTAATTAAACTTAATCTTTCTTACTGTCAATTTATAAATTCGCTGTTTTGACTTGTTTGTTTACATGCGATCACATGGAACGCCATTGCTTTGATTGAGTTCAGGCGTAGTAGTTATCTCTAATTCTACGGATATTTTTTAAAGAATATAATGTATATTTCTTATCTTTTGTTATTATTTTTATTTAATATGCATAAATATTTTTATTTCTTGGGTAGGTATATCCGTTGCAAAACACGTGCTTTCTCTTTCTGTTTATAATTAATGTTATATTTCAAAATTAACGGTATATATTAGTTCAAAATAAAGTATAATTAGGTTTTTTTTTATAAAATATAATTTGTTGGAAAATAAAGTATATTAGTTAGTGTGTTACAGTATAATTTTTAAGCAAATAATTTTTTTGTATAACTTCTTTCTTTGGCAACGATTGTTTTTGTTGCTTATATAAATTACTTGTATAATTTCTTTGGCAACGCTTGTTTGTGTTGCGTGTATAACTTTGTTCTTTGGCAACGCTGGTTGTTGTTGTTTATAGAGATTACTGTGTTGGTCAAGTGTTTTCAATCACACTGACGATGGGGTTCCAAGTAGATCCGAAACGGCTGTATGTTTTAATTCAATTTTAGTATGTTCATTTATCCTACGTTGTCCTTTCTTCGCAATTTATAATTTTGTTTTATTTTCATTTTGAATTCTCACCACTTATTTATCATTAGTTTTTAATAAATTATAATTTTCATGCAACGATTTTTCTTCATATTTCCATCTATCACAGACTTTATTATAACAATGTATAATAATTATTTTCAATTCTTCGTGAAATTATCTTTAGGTTTCAATTTATTGCTACATAAACGTCATATCTAGTATTTTTATTTAGAGATGAAATTGCTCTTAACTTGATTATTAATCCTAATTTTTGTGAAGCCGTTGTCAACTTTAAGCTGCTGATTTGATAAATTCTGATTACTGGACCATAGTTCCGACAGTGAATGTATATTCATTAGTTTAAGTACATATGTTTTTTCTTTTTAAATAGTAGAATAAAATGACGTAATTGAATGAACTTTCAACTAATTTTTTTACTCAAAATTAATGCGATGGTCTTTGATCTTAACTCTGCCTTAGGGATGTCTTTGCCCGTCCCTATGCCGGTCCTAAGCCCGGATAAAAGAGGAAGGTTTTGCGATGGGCCAAACACCCATCCATGTAAAGATCTCGTAAAAAAATTATGATCTTTCTACACAAAATGTTTTAAGCCGTCGGATACGAGTCTCTTGGTTCATGGTGCAGTATAGCTAAATATTGCTTTTGCGTCCTGAAACCCTACCAATCAATCATAATCTTCATTGTAATTTACTTATTCAAACTAGTTCCATGAATGAATGAAATAACTTCCTCGTAATGATATTTTTATGATTACAAAGTAATTAATTATAAACACTAATGTAATGGAAACACTGACCAATGCATTACGACACCACGAATGTTAAAAACTAATGAAGCTACTTTGCTAAAAACATTCTAGATAATTCTTTTATTGAGTCCACAGCAGGCGGAGCCTGCTTTTACTCAGTGTGAGTTTCAGGTTTTAATGGGTTACATATTATGAGAGAGGGAGGAGCACGAGATTACTAGAAACATTTTTTGATTGAGTAGCTATATTTGACTTTTTATAAGAAATTTAGTGGTTACTAGTACTTCTACAAATTAAACAACCGAGAACTATTGCCTGAATATAATTTCATCCTTTCTCCTTCAATACACTCAAATTTCACTTTAATGGAAATATTTTGTAAGTTCCCCGTCAAAACAGCTCAAATTTTATTCTAAACAAGCTACAACATTCTTGCAAAACATCATTAAATTTTGGTGTTAATTCAAAACATTTTCCTTCTCGATACCACTCATGCTGATTGTTATTGAGATTTAAATGTCGTATAGAAAGAGCTACGTGAGAGACAATATACATAAACAACATAAGAATTTAGTGGTGACTATTACCTTTACACCAGTTAAACAACCGAGAACCATTACCTGAATAGGAATATAATTTCATGCTTTCTCATTCAATACACTCAAATTTCACTTTAATAGAAATAATTTGTGTGGACTAGTACTTCAAAGACTCTCATGGACCAACATTGGTCTTCAGAACACTGATTGGGAACCACTGCCTTACCGAATATCAGAGAGCTTTCGAAATTGCATTTCTAAGTGTGATTTTCTAAATAACGGGCATGTTTCATATCAATGCAACTCATCCTTCAGGAAAGAATGAACGATGATTAAAATCGCAGTAGATACGCCCGTCTAAGCAACTCAAATTTTATTTAAAAAAAGTTAAAATATTCCTGCAACGTCATTAAATTTTGGTGTTAATTCAAAACACCACGTTATACATATAAAACCTGTAAATGTTAAAGATTTGCCCGGCTTTTCTTCGTTTAGTATGTTGTTCCGTTCCTCTCGGCAATTTTACTATCTGACCAGATACGAGACCTATTTTAACAAAATAAACAATTACGAAAAGAAAGATAGCGATATCATACTTGCCAACTCTTCGGATTTTAGCTGGAGACTCCGGATTTTCGCTCTCTCCTCCCGCCCTCCGGATTTTCCCCGAAAATCTCCCGCTTTCTCGGTTTTCTCCCTCTTTTTTTCGGAATTCCTGTTTTTTTTCGAAATATGCATAAGGAAAATGCGAAATGTGTGGAAAATAACCAAAAGACTTTTGTAATACAGAATGATCAGACGGTAAGTAATGCTGAATGCCTTTTTACAGCATTCTTATATTGGAGCATAATTTACCGATCAGTGTGGAGGACCATTCCGGAGCTCTCTTCAGAAAAATGGTGCCGGACAGTGCGATTGCGAAAAAGTATGGTTGTATGGTTTTAAAACGGTTAAATTTTTATTTTGAGCACATATTATCTCTTTATAATTGGTTTGCGATGGGCTATACATCGATAAAAATTTCTCCTGATTTCGATGGAAAATCTCCTGATTTTTGACTTTCAGAGGTTGGCAAGTCTGCGATATAAGTACACCATGATCTACTTCATAAAGCTACGTGATTCTGTAACTTAGCCACTATATGTCGAAAAACTCTTGTGAGAATAGCGACAGAACTGGCGACACTCATCCCAAAAAATAAAACTGGGAAGTATTTCAAAATTTTGCATTGTTCAAAGAAACCACCACATATGTTGCACAAGATACACACGCACAAACTAGAAATAATACAGACCATGATTGAGTAAATCGTAGTCTGTATGTCACATCCGTCCCATCCTTGTTATTGGCGGGATCAGGTAGTTGTTAGGTTTTGTCTTCATTGTTTTGAGGTTGGCAGGAATCCAGCCAAAATATTTGCAATCGATTGATGAGGTTTCTCTACCCTACCGTTCATATAATAAGCTGATACATGGCGCTTTTCAATGCCATATCGTCAGTAAAATTCTGAAAATTCAGCACTTTTGAAGTGGGATGCATTATCTGTAATTAATGTTTGAGGGCAACCCTTGTGTACAGTGTAATTTTCAAAGAACGCGTTCGACACTGTCTGTATATTCTGAGCGAAATCTCTCTAAGCTGCACTATAATCTTTTGTAGATACTTAGCTCTTTTACTTAACTTTCAGAACGTTCTTCAGCTTTCCCGGCTTACGCAGATCTTGTTCAGCCATTTGCTCTTCTATGGAAAAATGCATGTGCATCGAAAATGTCGAAAATCAAATAAGTAATATAAACAAGCTATTGCCTGGGTCTGAAAACAGCCGATTTGCATTTTTGGAAGTGTCCGAGAAACAACACAATGTGCCATGTTCTTCATGACTTTTTTTTACAATCACCCAGTGGTACAAAGTATATATACTTGGAGAAGGCATCCAATAATGGAAAAATTATTTTGGTTTCCCTCTTGGGTTACCTTTACGGGTAGAAATATATCTCTCCCCTGGTACCACACACTGGTCAATTGGTTTGTTGGGGGCTGTTCCAGTTTTAAACGCACTACGACGCATGTGGTACAAGACTGTACGATATATTTAGTATCTTATACATTTCCGGACAGAAATAACTTTCCCTTTATCTATTGATGAAACCATTGCATCCATATCACTCAGTCTTTCTTATCCCCAGGTCCATCCGTATCCTTTTTATCATCGTCTTTCCTATCATCCAACGCTTTGTCCGCCTCGGGAAGATCAGTTTCCATCTCTTCGCTCTTATCCGCTGTTGAAGTGGGATGCATTATTTGTAATTAATGTTTGAGGACAACCCTTGTGTACAGTGTAATATTCAAAGAACGCCTTCGACACTCTGTATATTCTGAGCGAAATCTGCTCATTAATCTTTTGTAGATACTTTAGTAGAACGTTCTTCAGCTTTTCCTTTCTTGTTCAGCCATTTGCTGTTGCGCTTCTCTCCACCTAGTATAAAAATGTAAAAGGAATTATTCAAAAGGCACTATAGAGTTCTTTCTTTATTTACATCACATACAAAAGCGGCACGTAGATTCCTGTCGGGAGCTGGAAAGTATCTCTAAACGCTGCCTCACAACACTCCGACAAAAGTGTTGCAATTTGTAAACTTCCCAGTCTTTTATGCCGATAACACATGTATTGTACATGTCCTTAACGTCGCGAGGTATATCGTCATTCTCTGGTCCTTGGAGTGGAATTAGATGTTCTGGGAGCAACACGAAGAGCATATGGAACATCTCTAAGAATTCCTCTGATCTTCCGTCTCTTGGCATGGGTGAAATATATTGTGCTTTTAAGGGAAACAATCTCAAGGGTGCCTCTCTAATCTGCTCTAGTGCCTTTTTTTTATTCACCTGCAATGTTCCGTTCTATGGAAAAATGCATGTGCATCGAAAATGTCGAAAATCAAATAAGTGATATAAACAAGCTATTGCCTGCGTCTGAAAAGAGCCGATTTGCATTTTTGGAAGAGTCCAAACAGCAGCAACCGCTCACAGTAGTAGCTGGAACCATAAAAAGCTTTCAAATTTGTGATCACATCATAGTGTTTACGGTGGAGCCACAGGTTGATTCTCCTTGCATTAGCAGGACCTTTATAAACAACCAAAAATGAATACATGGAAAAATAAACGTGTAAATCCCATAATGCAATAACAAAGAAAGCAAAACACTTTGTAAGGAAAAAATACCTTATTCATATTTTCTATCGATATCACGACAATTTGATGGTCTATGTCTCTTTCAAAAACTGCAACATCCTCCAATATACAAGGCCTCTTGGGTACTCCAGTCTTCTCGTGTAGTTTTATGGCTTCATTCATTAAAGCTGGCCTACTATGCTTCCTAAAGGATTCGTACCTTCGTTTCGCTTCGGGGTCTGAAAATGGTGGGTTTTTCATTAACCTGTCTATGAAGACATTGGTACATGATTGGAATCTGTGGCGCTTCATTCGCTTCATTAACGCTTATCTTCCTTTTCCAAATTCGAAGCTGGATCATCAACGGCTTTATTTGGTAATTCAGAGACTTGTTCTAATCCTATTTCATCCGATTTCTTAAGCCCGGTGGCGTAGAGGAAGCGCTTCGCGCTCTCACACCACAGGCCCGGGGTTCAAATCCCGGTCCACTGGCAAGGCAGGCTCAGCCCTTCATCCCTCCGGGGTCGATAAAATGAGTACCAAGGTCACTTGAGGAAATCAAGAGGGGGGTTAGCATCAAGCTAGCCACTCCTCAGCTGACCGTGACTTTCAGTCACACGTTCTGAACAGCTCAGCTAAGCCTCACCCAGTGAGGCTAGTTATACTGGAGTTTGAAGGTCCAACGACCTAGGTACTCCCTCAAATATCCCCCTTGATTTTTTTTCTTATGGTTTTTTTTTGGAATGTCGATCCTTCGTGGGGCGATTAAATATTTTTCCATATCATAACATACCTTTTGTACATTACGAATGCAGAGAAAGTAGAATGTTGAATTCTCCAAACCCCTTCCCAGGTAATCTGACGCAAAGGGGCTCGAAAGTAGTTGTTGTTGTGATAGAGGCCGCTCAGAGGGTCTTCGGACAGCCGGCCATATACGCCCTGTATATCGTGGACTTCTTTATCGACGCGGGCTTGAACATCCTTTACGAGTGTCTTGTTCTCTACTCGACTCAGATCCACTCGTTGCATAGCACCGTTTTAATCCGTTATCCATCTTGCATGAACTCATCGATTAAAACTTATTTCGATGCATCGAACTTATCGATTAAAGCACATCCGAATCGTATTGTTTAATTCGAAGCAATTTTTAACTGTTTTTAGAAAAAAAAATTGAGTTGAAAGAATATTTCTTTACTTGGGACTGATTCTAAATCTCCTAATGTCCGCTGACTATCCCTAGAATGTATTTGGAACTTCAGATGGCCATGGCTTATGGCCAAACCATTTGTTCCATCCAAATGTTCCATGCCTCTTCCCTACTGCTGCTAGAAGGAAAGAAGAATAATTAATTTTAGTGAAAAATGCAGATTAGTCAAATCAAATGCTTGAACATTTTTATAAAAAGATCATTATTGATATTTAAATGGAATCAGTTTCAATTTAAATCACTTGATATATAGGAAACATAAACACATACCTATATGAAGAATATGGATAACTACGTACAGAATCTTTGATAACCCTCACTGTTTTGGGATCTGACAATTTGGATTTTCTAATACCAAACCCTCAGGAAAACGCCGGTTTCCGCATCTAGGGCTTCTTTACAAACTGTTACTAAATACGATATCATCTGGGATAAAATGTTTTGTGCTAAGCGAAGCTGGGTCACTGGTCAGGGTGATGCTGCCGTACTGGTCGCTGGGCAAGGGTTGGGGTACATCATCGCTGCAACTCATGTCACAGCTCTGTGAGGGCTCCCCAAGGCTCGTTGAGGTCCCACTTGATAGCGAACCTTGGATGTTGGTATCATTCTGGAAATTAAAAAGGATAAAGTGGAATACATTAACATGTAATACTATAATATTATTTTCTTGCGAAATTATTTGATCCAAGTGTATTGCTACGACGCTCGAGGCATGTGGTACAACACTGTACGAAATATTCAGTATTATATTATTATTTAGTTTCTCTATACCTTTCCAGCCAAAAAAAACTTTCCCCCAATCTATTGATGAAACCGTATGATGTGGAGCCTCCATTTATACTTGAAAAACTGACTCTATCTCTACTTGGACCCTGAAATCTTTCCTTTCTTTATTACTGGAGATTTTCTTAACTTTAGCATTGGAATTATACTCACTTTCTCACAAAAGGACTTTTTTCTTTGCCATTTATTGCTTTAAGGGCCCGGAAACATTTCTCCGATTGGCATAATCGTTGGCATTCCACATACCTTATGGGGCGGTCGTTTCACATCCAACCTTCAAGCAAACGTAACATGCATTAGGACACCTGTGTTTGTGAATGATCGAAATACTTCTCACACGGCTCACAGTAGTAGCTGGAACCATAGAAAGCTTTCAAATTTGTGATCACATCATAGTGCTCACGGTGGAGTCACAGGCTGATTCTCCTTGCATTAGCAGGACCTTTATAAACAACCTAAAAATGAATACATGGAAAAATAAATGTGTAAATTCTATAATGCAAGAAATCAAAACACTTTGTAAGAAAAAAATACCTTATTCATATTTTCTGCCGATATCACGACAATTTGAAGGTCTAAGTCTCTTTCAAAAACTGCAACATCCTCCAATATACAAGGCCTCTTGGGTACTCCAGTCTTCTCGTGTAGTTTTATGGCTTCATTCATTAAAGCTGGCCTACTATGCTTCCTAAAGGATTCGTACCTTCGTTTTGCTTCGGGGTCTGAAAATGGTGGGTTTTTCATTAATTGTGCCTCAGAATACAAAATTGCCTTGGCACAGCATTACCTCAGTGTATCCGATGGCACACTCCACACAGAATTTTTTCTAAATCTATCAATTTCTATATTGCTGATGTTAGGTTCTAAATATGTCGATTATGAAGTATTTAGAATTCGTCTTGTCTGGCGCATAATGCTCTAATAGGGCTTTGCGCCATAAGACACCGATCCAGAGCAGCATCAGTGTAAAACTCTCCGTAACTCCTGGATTGACAGGTAGTTGAAGGAGAGTGACTCTTGAAAAATACTTCTCTTGGTATTACGCAATTTGAATCAGAAGCAGCATCTTTAGAACTTAGATTTTCGTTGCAGCATTATTTCACAGTAGTGTTCAAATTCATTCCAACTATATCGGTTGCATTAAATATTACCCAATACTTTTTAACGAAAATCCTGTTTAAGAAGCTGGCTGCAACTTTAATACAATTAAGGCATTTTACTTCTGGTCTGCTTTGGCGGCAATCTGTAACTTCTGGTCTGCTTTGGCGGCAATCTTTAACTACTGGTTTGATTCAGCGGCAATCCATAATTTCTGTTCAGCTTTATTGGCAATCTTTAACTTCTGGCCTGCTTTGGCGGCAATTTGTAACTTCTGGTCTGCGTTGGCGGCAATCTGTAACTTCTGGTCTGCTTTGGCGGCAATCTTTAACTTCTGGTCTGCTTTCTGGGCAATCTTTAACTTCTGGTCAGCTTTGTTGGCAATGCATAATTTCTGGTCTGCTTGATGGTGCGAAGTACTACTTAATTACTAATGATATGCTTTGGGAGAAATCTGTAATTTCTGGTCTGCTTTGTGGACAATCCATAATTTCTAGTCTGCTTAAGTTATGATCCAATATTGAGTTTTTTCTCTTCAATATGATTCACAAATAATGTTCTTATAATGCCGCTCAATGTAGTCTGATTTCATAGGTTCTTGAATCCATCAGCAATCGAAGCTTGTATCTGTACATATTTACAGCCACTATTGACAATTACTTTTTAAACCATCGATACCGTTTTCAGTTTCAAAATCAGTTCCATTATGTCACAAATGTAACAAATACCTTATCCTTATGCATCCATAGTAATACTCACGCCCTTCGAAAAACTGTCTAAAGCAGGGATCGCACAATTTAAAGTCTTCAGTTCTCCTTTTTACATTCCAAAGGGAAAAAACGTAATGTTTGGATGCTGGAATAATATCCATTGTCCAGTACTGTACAAATGTTGCAAAGTAACAGCGTGGCAACTTACTGTTGTATTGCCTGAAATGATAAAAGGTATTGAGATTCCATGTAAACTTGAGACGAGTTACAACAGAGCTCGTAAATACCATCCTGGGGACCAATTGCACCCTTTGCAATAGACGTTCCTTATTATATACTGTCCAGAAGAAAATTTAACCTTTTCCTTTTCGCCGTGTACAACATTTTGCACTTTTTTGTATAGCCATCCTGGTATATGATCACCATTTTCAACTATTATGGTGAAATCTTCGGAAGTAATATGGTCACGACTCGTTATAAACATGCCACAGTCGGAATATACCAGAACAGAATCTGGCCTGAAAAATACTCCCATTGTTGGTCAGAATTTCTTTACCTTAAGTCTTCAGTAAAATCCTCGACTTGTTTGAGCTTCCGTTATCGTGCGGTAGTGTGTAAGGTCGTAAAAGTGGAGTGTCACCGGTACGCTCAATGCAGTTCTCATCCCCGTCAAGCTCTGTATTCGAGTTCATGTTGCGGTGCTCTGATTCGTCAACGAATGCGTTCATATTCTTCCACATGCGAGATTGTAGGCGGCTTTGTACTTCACATAAACACTTACTTAATTCTTCCTTCATTGTTTTCTTAAACAAAAACCAATACCTCATTGTTGGCCAGAAACCGCAATGAAACTCATTCAGCCTCCCAAGTTTTCTGGAGAAATCCCTCCACGTTTGGAGAGACATCAGCACTCCTTGCCCAGCCGGTTCGTTGGAGATGAATCAACGAATATGCATTTTATACTTATTTCAGTGTGATTCTAGATCTACATATAGGTCCCCGCCTGTTTGCCACTTGTTAGTAATACGGAAGGCATTTCTGGATTGTGGCTGTGGATTCACAGTCATACTATATCCTTCAATATTTTCTATAGTTTACGTAATGCAATCGGCTAAAATTGTGGTATCGGTCAAATTTTTAAAAGATTATCCTCATTTTGTATTGATTTTATGCGGTTATGTATCATTTTGCTACTATCTCCGTCTACAGATTTATTACTCAATTCGTTATACCTCTGTTTGATTCATTTGGTATATTACTCTTTGGATATGAATTTTCATCGTTTCAGTGTTCTGAATTAAGTAACTTATCCTACTCATTTGCGTGGAATTTTTCACTACCATTCGATAATTCTTCATTTGATTCATAATTCCAGATTGTAAAGGAAACACTCGGTATCTGTATTCTCCGAGTTCTCTTCTCCGCCAATAGAATCGTTTTGCCCGACTATTCCTAATAGTATATGAATCCAGGGTCGAGCCTTGGTTCATTTGTCACAAGGTTATTATTGGTTTGACATCAGACTGCTTGCGTTGCTTTATTTTTGCCTTCCGAATATAATCAATGTATCTTTCACCTGTTCAGACACATCATTAACATTATGAATGAACTCATTGGGAATGAATTTATAAGGAATCCAATCGAATCAACTATATTTTGGTCGAATTTGTGTTTTAATATAACATCCATATCATGCATTTTAAAGACCCAGCTGTGTCACTGCACTTTATTAAAGAAAATACCCGTTTGGGAAATATCAATTATTCTCTGAAGTGAAGACGCCCGAGAACCCCCATCGCAAGAAGTTGTTTTACTGCACTAGAAATCTGCCGCGAACTCTTCTACTGTATCCATATCCTATGCGGGAGTATTATGCGTAATAATTGAACGAAACATCGTTTCAGGAGTTCGCTTTGCGAGACTATTTCTAATATCTGAACCCAAAGTCGAGCCTTTGACCATTCGTCACTATCTTCAAGCAAAAATCATTATTCATCTTCATCATCACTGATAGCTTCTATTTTGGCGATAGGCTGTCTTTTAGAACATATTCCATCTTCTAGTTGTTCGGCAGTTTCTGTTGAAGAAAATGCCATAATTTTCATTCAAATTTACTCCAGATTCAAATAAATATTTATGAAAAAATGCAATTATTATGTGGTGAAGGCCTTTCCTGTTCCATCATTTCTTCTCCGTCGGACTTTCTCCCCTCCGCTATAAAGCGGAAAAAAATCTATCGATGAGGATTTTTTTACACGAAATATATTCCTCCACTATTTTTTGCAAAAAATCGTCTCTCACCTCCTGATATTCTCTCTTTCTGCAATTGTATTCACTTGTAACTTTTAAGCACCGGTCAAAACTACTGCTATTCTCCACGACTGGCCGCAAATCAATCAAAAAACTTAATTCATCGAAGCAATGTTGGAATCGGTGCCACGCTATTTGGTGTAACCACAGATTCAGGTAATCGATGATGCGCCAAAATCTATCTAACATTCATCGCATCCTCACCCGTGGATCCTTCTCGTGCATAAAAAGAAGAGTAAACTTCAAAACCTTCCTATAATCGTCGCGATCGACTACTGCATGTGCGGCAATGGCAAGATAAAAATAAGGATGCATGGTGTAAAAAATAGGTGATTCCACGTACTTAATGAAACCACAGAATCAGTCCGTCGCTGTCAACATAGGTTATCATCATTGACATCGTGATTACTAATTGTTCCCCTCTCCTTCTTTCAAGATCCAGTGTTCGAAGTTCCCTGAACATACACTCGAAAGTTGAGAAACTGTTAGGATCGAAGAGGTTCCGGACTTTGTCTAGAATTTGTGCAACGTCGTCCATGATGAATATTTGGATATATGATTTACATCTATAATAATAAAAGAGCTTTACCACTCACTCACTTACCAACGCACAGCAAAATCTATCGGGGCTAAAGACTCGAAACTTGGTAGGGTCGAAGACCTTACGGTGTATACGCGCACTAAGAAGGGATTTTTCGAAATATCTTTTTTCTGACCCACAGGGGGGTTAGGAGCGTTTTTAACGTTTTTGAGCCCAGCGGCGTCCCAAATGACCCCAGATCTTCGTTATTTCGCACGAAGGTACTTAGCAACAATATCTAGAAAGGCATTTTTCAGATTTTGGATATTCGTATTTTAAGAGGTCTGAAAATTCCAAAACCCCGTTTTTGCTGAGCATAAACCAAATTTTATATTTTTGAAGAAAACAGTACCGAGAAATCGATATTACGAATTGAACTATTGGTAATACCTTCTTGAGAGAATTTCAAAGAAAGTAATTTCTGGATTTTTCGATATTCCATTCTGGAGGGGGTGCACGGAGGTTTGAACATTCACTCCCGGTTTTAGTTTTTTGATCCTAGCACCCACATTATTAATGTGATTGTTATAAAATTTTAGCATGTTGTTTCTCACACAACCAGGAAGGTTTGCGAAAAAGAATTTTCTGAATCAAAGCATTCCAATGAGCCTTTTTTGTCCCTTTTCTAAATTCTTATGCTTAGCCTTCAATGTTAAATTTATTGCGGTTATTGCTCTTTCCAGGACACGCAAAAACTCTATTGTTGGAAATATTTATTTTGAAATGTTTTATAACAGGTGAATTTTTAAAAAATATGATAAAGAAACAATGTTTAATGATTAAATAATTTTTTTTATGATAACCAAAAACCGTTCCACTGAAAAATTTTATTCTTCTTTCTATTTAATCAAATTTAAGTATTTCCAGCAAAGTTCAAATTAAACAATATTTTACCACAGGCATTTTCAGTGTCGATTCAAATGATGTTTACTTTTATTTCATGCTTGAAATTTCTTTCAATGAATGAGTTGGTAATAAATCAGCAAAGGGGGGTTCAGGGGGTCTCCCCCTGATTTAAAAAAAATATCATTATTAAAAAATAGTTATAAACACTAATTCTAAACCGGTTTTTTAAGATTTTGTTTAACATCTAAAAAAGTATGTAGTATATTTAATTGTTTTGTATTTTATAAAAATTTAGCGGGATGAGGGGGAAATAAGTTTTATCTATAGACATTGCTGTTCAATAATATATCTTTATTGTGAAGCGATGGCGGAGAAATTTGCCTCAAATATACATTTATACCAATTGCAGAAATGGATGGAGGGAGAAAAGTACAAAAGAGAAAAAAATAATGGGGTTCAGAAGGTCCCTTGACTTTTTTTCTATTTTGAAAAATTAATCTTTAAAAACGGGGATGGGGATTTCACACATTAAATCTAAACAGGTGGTATTTTTAAAGGGTTTTTTTACATATTAACGAAGGGGTATGACATCAAAAAAGAATCCTAGCGGGAAGACTGTTGACTTTATTGCATCTAAACAATAATTCTTATTTATTTTAACACACAGTTTGATAAGCCTTTTATCCCCCGAGCAACGGCGGGCATATCAGCTAGTTAATAATAAAAGGGGGATCATTAATATCAAAAGGGTTTGCTTCAGGCACGTTGGGTTTTTCCTGGACAGTAGGTTTTGGGAATTTTAACCTCACATTATTATCAACCGCATTCACCGGGGCGCCTATTTCTCGCAAGTTATGCTCGATCGTTCCTTTTGTTTACGGGTTAAAACTGTTAACAATTTATCTCTCTTTCGTTCCATTTTCTTCGTTCCAACCAGCTAAACTCCAGACTGTGACATAGTGACCCTGCAGACATAGTGTTCCAGCACGGTCCCGCTCATTGATTTAACGGATCCTTTCCTGGTTTCATTACGACTTCTCCATTCCAGCAAGTGAGAGTGTTGGATGCTGAATTAAACGTGCGAGCTAATCTTACTAGCAACACACCAAACATGCCATCCTTCAATAAAGTGCTAACTAAAACTACTTCCTGATCGAAGTTGTACACATTAACAATAATAACCAGACAACACAAGTTGATTTCTTCTTCTGACAGATTGAGATTGTTCATTCTCTCGGCAAAATCAAACATCCTGCCTTGTCTTTTTGATTCAAACAAAAAGACAAGGCAAATTATTTTAGACATTTAGGCACAGCTTCTTTTGAGCAGACCTCAAATCTTGTATCTTGTCAGATATGTATTTGTTGCGGTTTTTTAATTCTTTTTCAATGTCCATAGAAGTGGCCCCTCTTCTCCGCATGTATTCACGCATTTGATCTGAAATGATAATAAATCATGCTATTATTATGTGTTATGTATTAGTAAAAATGTATTAGTATTAGTGTAAAAATGTATTAGTTACAAAAAGCCTTTAACCTTAACAAAGCCAAAGATTTAAAAAAAATTACTTACTGGAAGGGGTCAATTCCTACAATGTTTAAAAATTCCAGGCAGCATCGCCTCAAGATATCAACATCTGACCTGGAAGAAAAACGTGAAACACATTCTTTAGTTAAAATATAATCTCTATCTCTCTATATATAATCAAGGTGTCCCTGCCTGCCTGCCTGCCTGGGTTCCTGGGTTTGTCCGGATCAGATGTGGCGCAATTTCTCCTAAACTACTCATCAGATTCGAACCAAACTTGGTACACATACGTTTGAGTACGGGGGAAAGGCAATGACACAAGTTTCAAATTCCTAAAACCACCCCTTCACCCCCTTTTAGGCCTTTTTGTAAAAATCGCCTTACTTCTCCACTAAAGAAGATCTGTTTAACTCGCATTGTTGCAAATAATACAACAAAAACAATTTTAAACATAAAACAAAGTATTTAAAGATGAAACTGGACTAATTTTTTTAAAAAAAGGTTATAAATACTTTTAAAACTTGAAAACTGTCCATATAAAAAACTTTATAACAGTATTTTCTTATTAAAAACTCCATTTTCCATGAAATTTTAAGTTGAAACAGAAAGAATTATTAAGAATTAGACTGGTTAAAGTAATAATGGAAAGTTTGTTTTAGAAAGTTGATGATAGAAACACTAGATCAATTGTTATTTAACCGTATAATTTGTTTCTATGGGGTAGTTTAGCGGGATTTTTTTTAAATTTAACAGGGGGTATTTACAAATTTTGGGATTTTAAATATCTGTAATAATTTTAATTGATTTTTTTTTTCACTAAGAATGGATAATTTGGTAACTGTCGGAATTAAATGTGCAACACCGGAACGGATGGGTTAGGTTAGATTTACAAAGTTGGAACCGGGAGGGAAAAGGCACCGGGAACAACGGGAAATGAAAAAGGTACCGGGAACACCGGGATATGAAAAAATACCGGGAACACCGGGATATGAAAAATTACCGGGAGAACCAAGATATGAAAAAATACTGGGAACATCTGGATATGAAAAACTACCGGGAATACCGGGATGATTGGTAATTACGGTTACAGAAAATTAGACATGTAACTTGAGAAAACATTAAAAAAATAAATTGATAGACTCCACCCGTGCAAGGCCGGGCATATCAGCTAGTATCTCTATATGTATAATGAAGGTGTCCCTGCCTGCCTGGGTTCCTGGGTTTGTCCGAAACAGATTTGGCTTCATTTCTCCCAAACTACCCGATCGATTTGAACCAAACTTGGTACACAGACGTATGGGGACGGGGGAAAGGTAATGGCACCAATTTAAAAATTCTAAAACCACCCCTTCACCCCCTTTCACCCTTTTATCAAAAACATCCTTACTTCTCCGTTAAAGAAGACCTGTTTAACTCGCATTGTTGCAAAGAATTCAACAAAAACAATTTTACGCACAAAACAAAGTTTTTAAAGATAAAACCGGACTAAAATTGTTTTAAAAAGGTTATTATTAATTTAAAAAATTAAAAACGATCCTTATAAATAACTTTATGACAGTATTTTCTTATTTAAGACTTCATTTTCCATGAAACTTTAAGTTGAAACAGAAAGTTTTAAGAATTAGACTGGTTAAAGTAATAATGAAAGTAAAGTTTGCATTACAATGCAGTTTTTTTTAGAAAGTTGATGATAGAAACACTAGATCAATTGTTATTTAACCTTAAAATTTGTTTCTTTGGGGTAGTTTAGCGGGATTTTTTTTTTTCAATTTATACAGGGGTAATTAAAAATTTTGGGATTTCAAATGTCTGTAATAATTTTAATTTTTTTTTTTACTTAGAATGGATAATTTGCTAACTGTCGTAATTAAATGTGCAACACCGGAATTGGATGGGTTAGGTTAGATTTACACAGTTGGAACCGGGAGGGAAAAGGCACCGGGATATGAAAAAGACACCGGGAACACCGGGATATGAAAAAGTTACCGGGAACACCGGGATATGAAAAACTACTGGGAACACCTGGATAAGAAAAACTACCGGGAATGCCGTGATGATTGGTAATTACGGTTACAGGAAATTAGACATGTAACTTGAAAAAACTTTAAAAAAATAAATTGATACACTCCACCCGTGCAAGGCCGAGCATATCAGCTAGTTTAAAATAAAAAAAAGCATAACACAAAAAAATATAAATTTATTTTGTTTAGCAAAATATTTAACTTACTTGAAATATGCATACATCTCCTTTTGAAAATCAAAGACCGTATCCTTCTGAGTTCCATACCAAGTCTGAAATGACTTGTTTCCTGAAGTTGACAAGCACTCAGGGGAGTAGAAGTTTGGGGGTGGAAGGGGTCCAATACATGTTTGATTCTCCCGAGTGTTGAAGAGGTGGGGGAAATATCCCTTCTTCAATTCAGTGAGTCCAAAGCAGGCAGGCAGTTTAGAGAGGCCCATTGAAAGAAAATTCATAGAATCGATTATTTTCAAGTTTAGTATGCTGTGACGGATACTCATCAGCAGGGAACCATTAGGGATCACATCGGGAGCATTACCTTGCTTCAGGAGCGAACCCATAATAAACTGCCCATCAAAGCTGTTAAGAAAAAAAGGGGTTAAAAATATTTCAAAAAATAAATTACCAAATGAAATGAAATTAAAAAAATAATATTTACCCCTTCATGTTGTGTGCTATAGCGGTATATCCTTGGTGCTTCCGAGAGAAGAGCCAAACACTAAAGTCCTCGCATGCGTTATACCCCTTGAACACCACTTCTTCGCCATTTCTATATTGAGCAACTGCGAAGTTTACAATATGCTCACCAGAAGACTGGTCCGTCTCAAAGACAAAAAATATTAACTAATCTGATGGGAGCTTGTGGTCCACCCTCTTAAGGAAGCATTGGTGATCTTCCGGCATAACTTGCTCCTTGCAAGAAGGGCACGTTACTGCACCGCATTTACACTCTCCAAGACAGCGAGAAGGATGAGAAATAGCATTGGACACTGGCTTAGATAAAACCCATTACAGCAGGTGACAAAGTCACTTTATGCTTGAAAGAGGAGTTGGTTGCTTGCGCTTGTTGGTACTTACGGGAAATAACACAATAGTAATAAAAAGCGGGGAACACAAGGATTTCGCCGTTATGGTCGAGATTCGATTTCATATATTCGATTAAATCATCCTCGATCTCTTCAAAAGCATCGCGGATCGTTGGTCGGCCCAAAACTAACGTCAAATACTGGAAGAGCTTTCGGTATATCTGTCCCATTCTTCTCCGTTGCTGGGTACGGCCATATAAATCTTTCTTCAAATTTCTATACATCTTTAGGGCTCCATGGCTATGTCGATAATGGGTAGATTACGTCTTTCGCTGGAATAAACTTCTTTTAGGTCCCGGGAATGGACCACACATGGGTGTGTCCCAAGAACACTTTCTCTCTCATCAGAGGACCGTAGTTTTTCAGAATCGTGGAGTAAGTTTCGTACGGCTTTTGCAAATTGTATTTACCTCGATAATAATCCCAGAGAGTTTCAATGACAGGAAGGGAAGGAGGCCCTGGGATAGCAGAGAATGGCTTCACTCCTGGATCAGTGGGCCAAACTCTTTGCTTCTGCTTTCCAACCTCCTCTGTACTAATAGGTTAGAGACTTGTAAGTCCTTTGACAGACACTGAAGTTACCTGAAGCAGACGGTGTCGAGAGATCAGCAAAGCATTCATTTTTACGAAAGACGCTGAATTGTGGTTTCTGAATCAGAATCAGATACACCCTGTTTTCTTTTCGTCGCAAAACGGGCGTTTGAATCATCACATCGATGCATTGAATCACCAGTCACTACGACGTCCAATGGACTGACGTTTGTAGGACACTCACCAGGCTTGGAATTTTCTTGGGAATTTGTCTTTCTTTGAAAGTAGGTACCTTCACCTGGGTCATATTTCAGGTTTTCATGGTCAGATCCCAAAAGGTGAGAAATAGATAGATCGGGTTTACTTTCTTCCTCGTGTTGATCTCTTTGATCCGGTATGGAAGATACATTTACTTGAAACTTGTCTGGAATATTTGAAAGGAATGCTTTTACTATATCCGCACATATTGCCCTATTTTTATTAGTGCCAGGATCTTCAACCCCTTTGTCCGATTCACCTGTAGTGATAGAAACATCTTGAACGCATGCAGCTAAATCAGCAAAATCCTTATTGTTGTCACGATATAAAGGTATAGTTGACCTTTCTGGATTGTTATCAGATGGGTCTAACATGTACACATGAACAATAATAACCAGACAAAACAAGTTGATTTCTTCTTCTGACAGATTGAGATTGTTCATTCTCTCGGCATAATCGAACATAGTTTTCCAGAAGGATCTCCCTCTTGCGTTCTCTCCAACTCTTTTCTCGTTCCAGCCTCCTTACTTTCATAAGTTAATAAAATTCTGATAAAATCGGAATGAAAAAGCAACGCCCGACTTTTGAAATTCCCAACGATGCAGATTTTCTCTTTCTCTGACGATTTCTTGAATCTTCGAATGCTTTTTTTTCTTAAACGCTCGATTTTGTCCTCGTTGCTTGATGCCCCTCTGTTAAGATGTTCAGATTTAATGCAAAATAGTTGGTCGGATCTAGAGAGATTAAGTGTTACATACATTTCAAACAAAAATTGGAAATCCTGAAAAAATTGGAATGGAAAAGCAACGCCTGACTTTCGAAATTCCCAACGATGCAGATTTACTCTTTCTCTAACGATTTCTTGAATCTTCGAATGCTCTTTTTTCTTAAACGCTCGATTTCGGTCTCATTGATTGATGCCCCTCTGTTTAAGGATGTTCAGATTTAATACAAAGTAGTTGTTCGGATCTAGAGAGATAAGGTGTTACATACATTTCAAACAAAAATTGGAAATCCTGATGAAATCGGAATGGAAAAGCAACGCCCGACATTTGAAATTCCCAACAATGCAGATTTTCTCTTTCTCTGACGATTTCTTGAATCTTCGAATGCTTTTTTTCTTAAACGCTCGATTTCGTCCTCGTTGCTTGATGCCCCTGTGTTAAGATGTTCAGATTTATTGCAAAAGAGTTGTTCGGATCTAGAGAGATTCAGTGTTACATACATTTTAAACAAAAATTGGAAATCCTGGTGCTATCGAGACGCAGATAAGCGCACTCAAGGGAACTCAAATCCCAATCACAGAACCCCTCTCTTGATAGACAAAATCTAAAAAAAGCATTCATTATTACGAAAGACGCTGAATTTTGGTTTCTGATCAGAATCAGATACATCCTGTTTTCTTTTCTGCGCAGAACGGGCGTTTGAATCATTACATCGATGCACTGAATCACCAGTCCCTACGACGTCCAAAAGACTGACGTTTGTAGGACACTCACCAGGCTTGGAATTTTCTTTGGAATTTGTCTTTCTTTGCAAAGTAGGTACCTTCAGCTAGTAGCTGAAAGCTAAAGCTTGAAAGCTTAGCTGAAAGTAGGTACCTTCAACGCCTGACTTTTGAAATTCCCAACGATGCAGATTTACTCTTTCTCCAACGATTTCTTGAATCTTCGAATGCTCTTTTTTCTTAAACGCTCGATTTCGGTCTCATTGCTTGATGCCCCTCTGTTTAAAGATGTTCAGATTTAATACAAAATAGTTGTTCGGATCTAGCTTACTGTAAATAACACAATAGTAATAAAGAGCGGGGAACACAAGGATTTTTCCGTTGTGGTCGAGATTCGATTTCATATATTCGAATAAATCATCCTCGATCTCTTCAAAAGCATCGCGAATCGTTGGTTGGCCCAAAGCTAACGTCAAATGCTGAAAGAGCTTTCGGTATAACTGTACCATTCTTCTCCGTTGCTGGTCACCTATAGGCCATATAAATCTTTCTTCGAATTTCTATACATCTTTAGGGCTCCATGGCTATGTCGATAATGGGTATATCACGTCTTTCGATGGAATAAACTTCTTTTAGGTCCCGGGGATGGACCACACTAGGGTGTGTCCCAAGAACACTTTCTCTCTCACCAGAGGACCGTAGTTTTTCAAAAACGTGGTGTAAGTTTCGTAGGGCTTTTCCAAATTGTATTTAACTCGATAATAATCCCAGAGTTCCAATGACAGGAAGGGAAGGAGGCCCTGGAATAGCAGAGAATGGCTTCACTCCTGGATCAGTGGGCCAAACTCTTTGCTTCTGTCCCATCTCGTTTCTTTTCATTCTATCCTTCACGAAATATATTGAGGATAAAGCCAAGTTTTCAGTTGGATACATTTCTCTTGCATCGGTTGATGGAGCGTCGGGAACTTCCATCGCTACAAACATCTGATGAGGTGGGTATGAGTAGTACAGCACCCTACTCATCAGATCACTGGGAGGCCCTACTATTATCAGCTTTCGAGTCCAAAACATCATCAGTATTCATAAACTCTCTGTTGTTTCTTTATCTTTATTCAAGCGCTTAATGTTTGACTAAAGGGGTACACTATCGTTCATGTCCAAATAAAAGGAGAAATGATTCTATATTCTCCGTCAGATTTACTCCCCTCCGCTAACTAGATTTCTCTTTCCGGTGAAAGCCCAGTACTGAAGTGGGCAGGGATGCCGTTTCTCTCCCCTGTGTCTTTGCATGTGACGGTTTAGATTTCTCTTTTCGGTGAAAGCCCAGTACTGGAGTGGGACGAAAACTCCTCAAACTCCTTTATGAGGTTGATATACATTATCTTCTTTTGAAGCGTCGTTTCTTTTAGGAAAACCTGGTTTGTGTCCTGGTTCAGGGGTAAATGTGGAGTCCTCAAACATGTTGGAATCTTCGTTAGGTATGAGGTCTTGGAAGAAACTAGACTGTGCAGTTATCCCCTAAAGCTAATTTGCCCAATAGAAACCTTTCCTAGCTTGTTATTGGTCGGATTTTCAGACATTTTTCAATTTTCTGATTTTTTTAAGAATTTTCGTTTTTTTTTTCGACTTTTTTTTTACGGTTTGAAATTTGAACATTTCTAGATGTTTATTTCACTTATTTACTTTCCAGATTTCCAGCCCCTATAATACAGCCGACAGCCCCCTTATGAAGCCTGCAGTCACTATGATATATATGACAGTAGGCTTTGTAGGGGGTCTGTAGGCTGGATATACAGCCTAGAATGTTTTGGAAGGGTGGATAAGGGTCCCATAAAAGCTCAAGTTTAGTAACAGCAAGTAGGCAATACACTTGTCTATTAGAGAATTTACCTAAGGATAACAGTGCCGTCGTGGCACCAGGTGGTAAGATGCATTCAACCACCATTGTATAAGATGTAGTTAATAAGATGCATTGTATAAGATGTAGTTAATAAGATGCATTGTATAAGATGTAGTTAATAAGATGCATTGTATAAGATGTAGTTAATAGTCATTGTAACAGATCATATTGCCTTTGATTTTTAAGGGCTTAATCCCCAATTAATATTTTTATTGTTTATCTTAATTTATGTTTTAAAAAAATAGTAATTTAATTTAATACCGAGTTATTTATTTTAGGTACAGACGTGAGATTGTTTCGATTTTTGTCGGATTTTCAGACATTTTTCGATTTTCTGATTTTTTTAAGAATTTTCGTTTTTTTTTCGACTTTTTTTTTACGGTTTGAAATTTGAACATTTCTAGATGTTTATTTCACTTATTTACTTTCCAGATTTCCAGCCCCTATAATACAGCCGACAGCCCCCTTATGAAGCCTGCAGTCACTATGATATATATGACAGTAGGCTTTGTAGGGGGTCTGTAGGCTGGATATACAGCCTAGAATGTTTTGGAAGGGTGGATAAGGGTCCCATAAAAGCTCAAGTTTAGTAACAGCAAGTAGGCAATACACTTGTCTATTAGAGAATTTACCTAAGGATAACAGTGCCGTCGTGGCACCAGGTGGTAAGATGCATTCAACCACCATTGTATAAGATGTAGTTAATAAGATGCATTGTATAAGATGTAGTTAATAAGATGCATTGTATAAGATGTAGTTAATAGTCATTGTAACAGATCATATTGCCTTTGATTTTAAGGGCTTAATCTCCAATTAATATTTTTATTGTTTATCTTAATTTATGTGTTAAAAAAATAGCAATTTAATTTAATACCGAGTTATTTATTTTAGGTACAGACATGAGATTGTTTCGATTTTTGTCGGATTTTCAGACATTTTTTGATTTTCTGATTTTTTTAAGAATTTTCGTTTTTTTTTCGACTTTTTTTTTTACGGTTTTAAATTTGAACATTTCTAGATGTTTATTTCACTTATTTACTTTCCAGATTTCCAGCCCCTATAATTCAGCCGACAGCCCCCTTATGAAGCCTGCAGTCACTATGATACGAGGGTAGTTTGAAAAGTTCTCGGCCTGACTATGAAAATAACAACTTATGGTTTCAAAAATGGTTTATTTTTCAACATTGCCTCCTTATAAGCTGCCTCACTTCTTAGAACGACAGCCCTGTCTTATTTTTCTTTCTTTTGGGGGTTGTTCTAGATTTTCGTGAAAAAACATATTCATCTCACAGTTACTTCTTAATTCGAAGAAAAACGGTGACCAGAGAGAAAATTTTTCACTTTGGAGGAGAGATGGAAGTTTGAAGATACCAAATCTGGGTAATAGGATAGGTGCTTTAAAATTTTTAAGCCAAATCCCTCAGTTTTCCCACCGCAAAAACACGTTTGCTAACAGAAGCACTGTTCCAATGAAAAATGGCATTTTAATCTGCTAAATGGGTCTTTTTTTCTCGGGTAATCTCATCAACAGTTTAGATAAATATTCTGCTGTTATATTCATACCCTTCTCATTGAAATCCATTGACAAAATTTCCCTGAAATCCCAGAATTCTTACGTCATGAATTTTCCAGCCGATAGCACGTTTTGGTGCTAAAAACTGACTTTTATCCATTGCATTGATTATTATTTTACTTAAAAGTTCTAAGTTATGTCTATTTCTGCATATGGACGTAAAAAAACGCTTTTATTTTGTGTAAATCGCGTCAAAAATCGCAATGAAGTCGTCATTCAATGCATTTTTGAGCCACAATTTGGATTCGCGGCACCCATCTTGTCCAGCTTGGTTTCACGCGCAATTCCTCGTGCAAAAAATTACTTATGCGCTCTTTGAAATCCCTAGACTATTAGAAAGGTCCTCACCTTCTTTCATCATTATTCTAAAATCATAGAGGGCACTTTTCAACGATTTTCGGTATGGCGGCTCTTTTTGAAAGTTTTTCACATGGTTCTTTAAGAACAACACTCTTGCAACCATGTTAAAGCTTCAACTCTAATTCTTTCACGGGGAAAACAAAGGTAGAGTCTCCTTACACATTTATGATCGTAGAATTAATTTCATTTGGTGATATCTCTTCTTTTAAAAAGAATTTTATAACAGCTCGATACTCTCTTTTCTCCATTATTGAAAATAAGCTCACCTTAACTCATTCGAAAAATTCCCGACAGCAGAATTCTGATCAGAACAACCCAAAAATTTAATTAGGCTCATTTGAAGAGTTGTTCTAACAGGAGAAAAAAATTCGCGCGAATTAGAGTGCGTGTTCTGGGTGAGGCCGAGAACTTTTCAAACTACCCTCGTATATATGACAGTAGGCTTTGATGGGGGTCCGTAGGCTGGATATACAGCCTAGAATGTTTTGGAAGGGTGGATAAGGGTCCCATAAAAGCTCAAGTTTAGTAACAGCAAGTAGGCAATACACTTGTCTATTAGAGAATTTACCTAAGGATAACAGTGCCGTCGTGGCACCAGGTGGTAAGATGCATTCAACCACCATTGTATAAGATGTAGTTAATAAGATGCATTGTATAAGATGTAGTTAATAGTCATTGTAACAGATCATATTGCCTTTGATTTTTAAGGGCTTAATCCCCAATTATTATTTTTATTGTTTATCTTAATTTATGTGTTAAAAAAATAGTAATTTAATTTAATACCGAGTTATTTATGTTAGGTACAGACGTGAGATTGTTTCGATTTTTGTCGGATTTTCAGACATTTTTCGATTTTCTGATTTTTTTAAGAATTTTCGTTTTTTTTTCGACTTTTTTTTACGGTTTGAAATTTGAACATTTCTAGATGTTTATTTCACTTATTTACTTTCCAGATTTCCAGCCCCTATAATGCAGCCGACAGCCCCCTTATGAAGCCTGCAGTCACTATGATATATATGACAGTAGGCTTTGTAGGGGGTCTGTAGGCTGGATATACAGCCTAGAATGTTTTGGAAGGGTGGATAAGGGTCCCATAAAAGCTCAAGTTTAGTAACAGCAAGTAGGCAATACACTTGTCTATTAGAGAATTTACCTAAGGATAACAGTGCCGTCGTGGCACCAGGTGGTAAGATGCATTCAACCACCATTGTATAAGATGTAGTTAATAAGATGCATTGTATAAGATGTAGTTAATAAGATGCATTGTATAAGATGTAGTTAATAAGATGCATTGTATAAGATGTAGTTAATAAGATGCATTGTATAAGATGTAGTTAATAAGATGCATTGTATAAGATGCAGTTAATAAGATGCATTGTATAAGATGTAGTTAATAAGATGCATTGTATAAGATGTAGTTAATAGTCATTGTAACAGATCATATTGCCTTTGATTTTTAAGGGCTTAATCCCCAATTAATATTTTTATTGTTTATCTTAATTTATGTTTTAAAAAAATAGTAATTTAATTTAATACCGAGTTATTTATTTTAGGTACAGACGTGAGATTGTTTCGATTTTTGTCGGATTTTCAGACATTTTTCGATTTTCTGATTTTTTTAAGAATTTTCGTTTTTTTTTCGACTTTTTTTTTACGGTTTGAAATTTGAACATTTCTAGATGTTTATTTCACTTATTTACTTTCCAGATTTCCAGCCCCTATAATACAGCCGACAGCCCCCTTATGAAGCCTGCAGTCACTATGATATATATGACAGTAGGCTTTGTAGGGGGTCTGTAGGCTGGATATACAGCCTAGAATGTTTTGGAAGGGTGGATAAGGGTCCCATAAAAGCTCAAGTTTAGTAACAGCAAGTAGGCAATACACTTGTCTATTAGAGAATTTACCTAAGGATAACAGTGCCGTCGTGGCACCAGGTGGTAAGATGCATTCAACCACCATTGTATAAGATGTAGTTAATAAGATGCATTGTATAAGATGTAGTTAATAAGATGCATTGTATAAGATGTAGTTAATAGTCATTGTAACAGATCATATTGCCTTTGATTTTAAGGGCTTAATCTCCAATTAATATTTTTATTGTTTATCTTAATTTATGTGTTAAAAAAATAGCAATTTAATTTAATACCGAGTTATTTATTTTAGGTACAGACATGAGATTGTTTCGATTTTTGTCGGATTTTCAGACATTTTTTGATTTTCTGATTTTTTTAAGAATTTTCGTTTTTTTTTTCGACTTTTTTTTTTACGGTTTTAAATTTGAACATTTCTAGATGTTTATTTCACTTATTTACTTTCCAGATTTCCAGCCCCTATAATTCAGCCGACAGCCCCCTTATGAAGCCTGCAGTCACTATGATATATATGACAGTAGGCTTTGATGGGGGTCCGTAGGCTGGATATACAGCCTAGAATGTTTTGGAAGGGTGGATAAGGGTCCCATAAAAGCTCAAGTTTAGTAACAGCAAGTAGGCAATACACTTGTCTATTAGAGAATTTACCTAAGGATAACAGTGCCGTCGTGGCACCAGGTGGTAAGATGCATTCAACCACCATTGTATAAGATGTAGTTAATAAGATGCATTGTATAAGATGTAGTTAATAGTCATTGTAACAGATCATATTGCCTTTGATTTTTAAGGGCTTAATCCCCAATTAATATTTTTATTGTTTATCTTAATTTATGTGTTAAAAAAATAGTAATTTAATTTAATACCGAGTTATTTATGTTAGGTACAGACGTGAGATTGTTTCGATTTTTGTCGGATTTTCAGACATTTTTCGATTTTCTGATTTTTTTAAGAATTTTCGTTTTTTTTTCGACTTTTTTTTACGGTTTGAAATTTGAACATTTCTAGATGTTTATTTCACTTATTTACTTTCCAGATTTCCAGCCCCTATAATGCAGCCGACAGCCCCCTTATGAAGCCTGCAGTCACTATGATATATATGACAGTAGGCTTTGTAGGGGGTCTGTAGGCTGGATATACAGCCTAGAATGTTTTGGAAGGGTGGATAAGGGTCCCATAAAAGCTCAAGTTTAGTAACAGCAAGTAGGCAATACACTTGTCTATTAGAGAATTTACCTAAGGATAACAGTGCCGTCGTGGCACCAGGTGGTAAGATGCATTCAACCACCATTGTATAAGATGTAGTTAATAAGATGCATTGTATAAGATGTAGTTAATAAGATGCATTGTATAAGATGTAGTTAATAAGATGCATTGTATAAGATGTAGTTAATAAGATGCATTGTATAAGATGTAGTTAATAAGATGCATTGTATAAGATGTAGTTAATAGTCATTGTAACAGATCATATTGCCTTTGATTTTTAAGGGCTTAATCCCCAATTAATATTTTTATTGTTTATCTAAAGTTATGTGTTAAAAAAATAGTAATTTAATTTAATACCGAGTTATTTATTTTAGGTACAGACATGAGATTGTTTCGATTTTTATCGGATTTTCAGACATTTTTCGATTTTCTGATTTTTTTAAGAATTTTCGTTTTTTTTTTCGACTTTTTTTTACGGTTTGAAATTTGAACATTTCTAGATGTTTATTTCACTTATTTACTTTCCAGATTTCCAGCTCCTATAATACAGCCGACAGCCCCCTTATGAAGCCTGCAGTCACTATGATATATATGACAGTAGGCTTTGTAGGGGGTCTGTAGGCTGGATATACAGCCTAGAATGTTTTGGAAGGGTGGATAAGGGTCCCATAAAAGCTCAAGTTTAGTAACAGCAAGTAGGCAATACACTTGTCTATTAGAGAATTTACCTAAGGATAACAGTGCCGTCGTGGCACCAGGTGGTAAGATGCATTCAACCACCATTGTATAAGATGTAGTTAATAAGATGCATTGTGTAAGATGTAGTTAATAAGATGCATTGTATAAGATGTAGTTAATAAGATGCATTGTATAAGATGTAGTTAATAAGATGCATTGTATAAGATGTAGTTAATAAGATGCATTGTATAAGATGCAGTTAATAAGATGCATTGTATAAGATGTAGTTAATAAGATGCATTGTATAAGATGTAGTTAATAGTCATTGTAACAGATCATATTGCCTTTGATTTTTAAGGGCTTAATCCCCAATTAATATTTTTATTGTTTATCTTAAGTTATGTGTTAAAAAAATAGTAATTTAATTTAATACCGAGTTATTTATTTTAGGTACAGACATGAGATTGTTTCGATTTTTGTCGGATTTTCAGGCATTTTTCGATTTTCTGATTTTTTTAAGAATTTTTGTTTTTTTTTTCGACTTTTTTTTACGGTTTGAAATTTGAACATTTCTAGATGTTTATTTCACTTATTTACTTTCCAGATTTCCAGCTCCTATAATACAGCCGACAGCCCCCTTATGAAGCCTGCAGTCACTATGATATATATGACAGTAGGCTTTGTAGGGGGTCTGTAGGCTGGATATACAGCCTAGAATGTTTTGGAAGGGTGGATAAGGGTCCCATAAAAGCTCAAGTTTAGTAACAGCAAGTAGGCAATACACTTGTCTATTAGAGAATTTACCTAAGGATAACAGTGCCATCGTGGCACCAGGTGGTAAGATGCATTCAACCACCATTGTATAAGATGTAGTTAATAAGATGCATTGTATAAGATGTAGTTAATAAGATGCATTGTATAAGATGTAGTTAATAAGATGCATTGTATAAGATGTAGTTAATAAGATGCATTGTATAAGATGTAGTTAATAAGATGCATTGTATAAGATGTAGTTAATAGTCATTGTAACAGATCATATTGCCTTTGATTTTTAAGGGCTTAATCCCCAATTAATATTTTTATTGTTTATCTTAATTTATGTGTTAAAAAAATAGTAATTTAATTTAATACCGAGTTACTTATTTTAGGTACAGACGTGAGATTGTTTCGATTTTTGTCGGATTTTCAGACATTTTTCGATTTTCTGATTTTTTTAAGAATTTTCGTTTTTTTTCGACTTTTTTTTACGGTTTGAAATTTGAACATTTCTAGATGTTTATTTCACTTATTTACTTTCCAGATTTCCAGCTCCTATAATACAGCCGACAGCCCCCTTACGAAGCCTGCAGTCACTATGATATATATGACAGTAGACTTTGTAGGGGGTCTGTAGGCTGGATATACAGCCTAGAATGTTTTGGAAGGGTGGATAAGGGTCCCATAAAAGCTCAAGTTTAGTAACAGCAAGTAGGCTATTAGTTTATTATTATTAACAGCACTTGTCTATTAGAGAATTTACCTAAGGATAACAGTGCCGTCGTGGCACCAGGTGGTAAGATGCATTCAACCACCATTGTATAAGATGTAGTTAATAAGATGCATTGTATAAGATGTAGTTAATAAGATGCATTGTATAAGATGTAGTTAATAGTCATTGTAACAGATCATATTGCCTTTGATTTTTAAGGGCTTAATCCCCAATTAATATTTTTATTGTTTATCTTAATTTATGTTTTAAAAAAATAGTAATTTAATTTAATACCGAGTTATTTATTTTAGGTACAGACGTGAGATTGTTTCGATTTTTGTCGGATTTTCAGACATTTTTCGATTTTCTGATTTTTTTAAGAATTTTCGTTTTTTTTTTCGACTTTTTTTTTACGGTTTGAAATTTGAACATTTCTAGATGTTTATTTCACTTATTTACTTTCCAGATTTCCAGCCCCTATAATACAGCCGACAGCCCCCTTATGAAGCCTGCAGTCACTATGATATATATGACAGTAGGCTTTGTAGGGGGTCTGTAGGCTGGATATACAGCCTAGAATGTTTTGGAAGGGTGGATAAGGGTCCCATAAAAGCTCAAGTTTAGTAACAGCAAGTAGGCAATACACTTGTCTATTAGAGAATTTACCTAAGGATAACAGTGCCGTCGTGGCACCAGGTGGTAAGATGCATTCAACCACCATTGTATAAGATGTAGTTAATAAGATGCATTGTATAAGATGTAGTTAATAAGATGCATTGTATAAGATGTAGTTAATAAGATGCATTGTATTAGATGTAGTTAATAAGGTGCATTGTATAAGATGTAGTTAATAAGATGCATTGTATAAGATGTAGTTAATAAGATGCATTGTATAAGATGTAGTTAATAGTCATTGTAACAGATCATATTGCCTTTGATTTTTAAGGGCTTAATCCCCAATTAATATTTTTATTGTTTATCTTAATTTATGTTTTAAAAAAATAGTAATTTAATTTAATACCGAGTTATTTATTTTAGGTACAGACGTGAGATTGTTTCGATTTTTGTCGGATTTTCAGACATTTTTCGATTTTCTGATTTTTTTAAGAATTTTCGTTTTTTTTTTTCGACTTTTTTTTTACGGTTTGAAATTTGAACATTTCTAGATGTTTATTTCACTTATTTACTTTCCAGATTTCCAGCCCCTATAATACAGCCGACAGCCCCCTTATGAAGCCTGCAGTCACTATGATATATATGACAGTAGGCTTTGTAGGGGGTCTGTAGGCTGGATATACAGCCTAGAATGTTTTGGAAGGGTGGATAAGGGTCCCATAAAAGCTCAAGTTTAGTAACAGCAAGTAGGCAATACACTTGTCTATTAGAGAATTTACCTAAGGATAACAGTGCCGTCGTGGCACCAGGTGGTAAGATGCATTCAACCACCATTGTATAAGATGTAGTTAATAAGATGCATTGTATAAGATGTAGTTAATAAGATGCATTGTATAAGATGTAGTTAATAAGATGCATTGTATTAGATGTAGTTAATAAGGTGCATTGTATAAGATGTAGTTAATAAGATGCATTGTATAAGATGTAGTTAATAAGATGCATTGTATAAGATGTAGTTAATAGTCATTGTAACAGATCATATTGTCTTTCATTTTTAAGGGCTTAATCCCCAATTAATATTTTTATTGTTTATCTTAATTTATGTGTTAAAAAAATAGTAATTTAATTTAATACCGAGTTATTTATTTTAGGTACAGACATGAGATTGTTTCGATTTTTGTCGGATTTTCAGACATTTTTCGATTTTCTGATTTTTTTAAGAATTTTCGTTTTTTTTTTCGATTTTTTTTTACGGTTTTAAATTTGAACATTTCTAGATGTTTATTTCACTTATTTACTTTCCAGATTTCCAGCCCCTATAATACAGCCGACAGCCCCCTTATGAAGCCTGCAGTCACTATGATATATATGACAGTAGGCTTTGTAGGGGGTCTGTAGGCTGGATATACAGCCTAGAATGTTTTGGAAGGGTGGATAAGGGTCCCATAAAAGCTCAAGTTTAGTAACAGCAAGTAGGCAATACACTTGTCTATTAGAGAATTTACCTAAGGATAACAGTGCCGTCGTGGCACCAGGTGGTAAGATGCATTCAACCACCATTGTATAAGATGTAGTTAATAAGATGCATTGTATAAGATGTAGTTAATAAGATGCATTGTATAAGATGTATTTAATAGTCATTGTAACAGATCATATTGCCTTTGATTTTTAAGGGCTTAATCCCCAATTAATATTTTTATTGTTTATCTTAATTTATGTGTTAAAAAAATAGTAATTTAATTTAATACCGAGTTATATATTTTAGGTACAGACATGAGATTGTTTCGATTTTTGTCGGGTTTTCAGACATTTTTCGATTTTCTGATTTTTTTAAGAATTTTCGTTTTTTTTTTCGACTTTTTTTTACGGTTTGAAATTTGAACATTTCTAGATGTTTATTTCACTTATTTACTTTCCAGATTTCCAGCTCCTATAATACAGCCGACAGCCCCCTTATGAAGCCTGCAGTCACTGTGATATATATGACAGTAGGCTTTATAGGGGGTCTGTAGGCTGGATATACAGCCTAGAATGTTTTGGAAGGGTGGATAAGGGTCCCATAAAACCTCAAGTTTAGTAACAGCAAGTAGGCACTTGTCACAGAGAATTTACCTAAGGATAACAGTGCCGTCGTGGCACCAGGTTGTAAGATGCATTCAACCACCATTGTATAAGATGTAGTTAATAAGATGCATTGTATAAGATTTAGTTAATAAGATGCATTGTATAAGATGTAGTTAATAAGATGCATTGTATAAGATGTAGTTAATAAGATGCATTGTATAAGATGTAGTTAATAAGATGCATTGTATAAGATGTAGTTAATAAGATGCATTGTATAAGATGTAGTTAATAAGATGCATTATATAAGATGTAGTTAATAAGATGCATTGTATAAGATGTAGTTAATAGTCATTGTAACAGATCATATTGCCTTTGATTTTTAAGGGCTTAATCCCCAATTAATATTTTTATTGTTTATCTAAAGTTATGTGTTAAAAAAATAGTAATTTAATTTAATACCGAGTTATTTATTTTAGGTACAGACATGAGATTTTTTCGATTTTTATCGGATTTTCAGACATTTTTCGATTTTCTGATTTTTTTAAGAATTTTCGTTTTTTTTTTCGACTTTTTTTTACGGTTTGAAATTTGAACATTTCTAGATGTTTATTTCACTTATTTACTTTCCAGATTTCCAGCTCCTATAATACAGCCGACAGCCCCCTTATGAAGCCTGCAGTCACTATGATATATATGACAGTAGGCTTTGTAGGGGGTCTGTAGGCTGGATATACAGCCTAGAATGTTTTGGAAGGGTGGATAAGGGTCCCATAAAAGCTCAAGTTTAGTAACAGCAAGTAGGCAATACACTTGTCTATTAGAGAATTTACCTAAGGATAACAGTGCCGTCGTGGCACCAGGTGGTAAGATGCATTCAACCACCATTGTATAAGATGTAGTTAATAAGATGCATTGTATAAGATGTAGTTAATAAGATGCATTGTATAAGATGTAGTTAATAAGATGCATTGTATAAGATGTAGTTAATAAGATGCATTGTATAAGATGTAGTTAATAAGATGCATTGTATAAGATGTAGTTAATAAGATGCATTGTATAAGATGTAGTTAATAGTCATTGTAACAGATCATATTGCCTTTGATTTTTAAGGGCTTAATCCCCAATTAATATTTTTATTGTTTATCTTAATTTATGTGTTAAAAAAATAGTAATTTAATTTAATACCGAGTTACTTATTTTAGGTACAGACGTGAGATTGTTTCGATTTTTGTCGGATTTTCAGACATTTTTCGATTTTCTGATTTTTTTAAGAATTTTCGTTTTTTTTCGACTTTTTTTTACGGTTTGAAATTTGAACATTTCTAGATGTTTATTTCACTTATTTACTTTCCAGATTTCCAGCTCCTATAATACAGCCGACAGCCCCCTTATGAAGCCTGCAGTCACTATGATATATATGACAGTAGACTTTGTAGGGGGTCTGTAGGCTGGATATACAGCCTAGAATGTTTTGGAAGGGTGGATAAGGGTCCCATAAAAGCTCAAGTTTAGTAACAGCAAGTAGGCTATTAGTTTATTATTATTAACAGCACTTGTCTATTAGAGAATTTACCTAAGGATAACAGTGCCGTCGTGGCACCAGGTGGTAAGATGCATTCAACCACCATTGTATAAGATGTAGTTAATAAGATGCATTGTATAAGATGTAGTTAATAAGATGCATTGTATAAGATGTAGTTAATAGTCATTGTAACAGATCATATTGCCTTTGATTTTTAAGGGCTTAATCCCCAATTAATATTTTTATTGTTTATCTTAATTTATGTTTTAAAAAAATAGTAATTTAATTTAATACCGAGTTATTTATTTTAGGTACAGACGTGAGATTGTTTCGATTTTTGTCGGATTTTCAGACATTTTTCGATTTTCTGATTTTTTTAAGAATTTTCGGGTTTTTTTTCGACTTTTTTTTTACGGTTTGAAATTTGAACATTTCTAGATGTTTATTTCACTTATTTACTTTCCAGATTTCCAGCCCCTATAATACAGCCGACAGCCCCCTTATGAAGCCTGCAGTCACTATGATATATATGACAGTGGGCTTTGTAGGGGGTCTGTAGGCTGGATATACAGCCTAGAATGTTTTGGAAGGGTGGATAAGGGTCCCATAAAAGCTCAAGTTTAGTAACAGCAAGTAGGCAATACACTTGTCTATTAGAGAATTTACCTAAGGATAACAGTGCCGTCGTGGCACCAGGTGGTAAGATGCATTCAACCACCATTGTATAAGATGTAGTTAATAAGATGCATTGTATAAGATGTAGTTAATAAGATGCATTGTATAAGATGTAGTTAATAAGATGCATTGTATTAGATGTAGTTAATAAGGTGCATTGTATAAGATGTAGTTAATAAGATGCATTGTATAAGATGTAGTTAATAAGATGCATTGTATAAGATGTAGTTAATAGTCATTGTAACAGATCATATTGTCTTTCATTTTTAAGGGCTTAATCCCCAATTAATATTTTTATTGTTTATCTTAATTTATGTGTTAAAAAATAGTAATTTAATTTAATACCGAGTTATTTATTTTAGGTACAGACATGAGATTGTTTCGATTTTTGTCGGATTTTCAGACATTTTTCGATTTTCTGATTTTTTTAAGAATTTTCGTTTTTTTTTTCGATTTTTTTTACGGTTTTAAATTTGAACATTTCTAGATGTTTATTTCACTTATTTACTTTCCAGATTTCCAGCCCCTATAATACAGCCGACAGCCCCCTTATGAAGCCTGCAGTCACTATGATATATATGACAGTAGGCTTTGTAGGGGGTCTGTAGGCTGGAAATACAGCCTAGAATGTTTTGGAAGGGTGGATAAGGGTCCCATAAAAGCTCAAGTTTAGTAACAGCAAGTAGGCAATACACTTGTCTATTAGAGAATTTACCTAAGGATAACAGTGCCGTCGTGGCACCAGGTGGTAAGATGCATTCAACCACCATTGTATAAGATGTAGTTAATAAGATGCATTGTATAAGATGTAGTTAATAAGATGCATTGTATAAGATGTAGTTAATAGTCATTGTAACAGATCATATTGCCTTTGATTTTTAAGGGCTTAATCCCCAATTAATATTTTTATTGTTTATCTTAATTTATGTGTTAAAAAAATAGTAATTTAATTTAATACCGAGTTATATATTTTAGGTACAGACATGAGATTGTTTCGATTTTTGTCGGGTTTTCAGACATTTTTCGATTTTCTGATTTTTTTAAGAATTTTCGTTTTTTTTTTTCGACTTTTTTTTACGGTTTGAAATTTGAACATTTCTAGATGTTTATTTCACTTATTTACTTTCCAGATTTCCAGCTCCTATAATACAGCCGACAGCCCCCTTATGAAGCCTGCAGTCACTGTGATATATATGACAGTAGGCTTTATAGGGGGTCTGTAGGCTGGATATACAGCCTAGAATGTTTTGGAAGGGTGGATAAGGGTCCCATAAAAGCTCAAGTTTAGTAACAGCAAGTAGGCACTTGTCACAGAGAATTTACCTAAGGATAACAGTGCCGTCGTGGCACCAGGTTGTAAGATGCATTCAACCACCATTGTATAAGATGTAGTTAATAAGATGCATTGTATAAGATGTAGTTAATAAGATGCATTGTATAAGATGTAGTTAATAGTCATTGTAACAGATCATATTGCCTTTGATTTTTAAGGGCTTAATCCCCAATTAATATTTTTATTGTTTATCTTAATTTATGTTTTAAAAAAATAGTAATTTAATTTAATACCGAGTTATTTATTTTAGGTACAGACGTGAGATTGTTTCTATTTTTGTCGGATTTTCAGACATTTTTCGATTTTCTGATTTTTTTAAGAATTTTCGTCTTTTTTTTTCGATTTTTTTTTACGGTTTTAAATTTGAACATTTCTAGATGTTTATTTCACTTATTTACTTTCCAGATTTCCAGCCCCTATAATACAGCCGACAGCCCCCTTATGAAGCCTGCAGTCACTATGATATATATGACAGTAGGCTTTGTAGGGGGTCTGTAGGCTGGATATACAGCCTAGAATGTTTTGGAAGGGTGGATAAGGGTCCCATAAAAGCTCAAGTTTAGTAACAGCAAGTAGGCAATGCACTTGTCTATTAGAGAATTTACCTAAGGATAACAGTGCCGTCGTGGCACCAGGTGGTAAGATGCATTCAACCACCATTGTATAAGATGTAGTTAATAAGATGCATTGTATAAGATGTAGTTAATAAGATGCATTGTATAAGATGTAGTTAATAAGATGCATTGTATAAGATGTAGTTAATAAGGTGCATTGTATAAGATGTAGTTAATAAGATGCATTGTATAAGATGTAGTTAATAAGATGCATTGTATAAGATGTAGTTAATAGTCATTGTAACAGATCATATTGCCTTTGATTTTTAAGGGCTTAATCCCCAATTAATATTTTTATTGTTTATCTTAATTTATGTTTTAAAAAAATAGTAATTTAATTTAATACCGAGTTATTTATTTTAGGTACAGACGTGAGATTGTTTCGATTTTTGTCGGATTTTCAGACATTTTTCGATTTTCTGATTTTTTTAAGAATTTTCGTTTTTTTTTTCGACTTTTTTTTTACGGTTTGAAATTTGAACATTTCTAGATGTTTATTTCACTTATTTACTTTCCAGATTTCCAGCCCCTATAATACAGCCGACAGCCCCCTTATGAAGCCTGCAGTCACTATGATATATATGACAGTAGGCTTTGTAGGGGGTCTGTAGGCTGGATATACAGCCTAGAATGTTTTGGAATTTGGATAAGGGTCCCATAAAAGCTCAAGTTTAGTAACAGCAAGTAGGCAATGCACTTGTCTATTAGAGAATTTACCTAAGGATAACAGTGCCGTCGTGGCACCAGGTGGTAAGATGCATTCAACCACCATTGTATAAGATGTAGTTAATAAGATGCATTGTATAAGATGTAGTTAATAAGATGCATTGTATAAGATGTAGTTAATAAGATGCATTGTATAAGATGTAGTTAATAAGATGCATTGTATAAGATGTAGTTAATAAGATGCATTGTATAAGATGTAGTTAATAAGATGCATTGTATAAGATGTAGTTAATAGTCATTGTAACAGATCATATTGCCTTTGATTTTAAGGGCTTAATCTCCAATTAATATTTTTATTGTTTATCTTAATTTATGTGTTAAAAAAATAGCAATTTAATTTAATACCGAGTTATTTATTTTAGGTACAGACATGAGATTGTTTCGATTTTTGTCGGATTTTCAGACATTTTTCGATTTTCTGATTTTTTTAAGAATTTTCGTTTTTTTTTCGACTTTTTTTTTACGGTTTGAAATTTGAACATTTCTAGATGTTTATTTCACTTATTTACTTTCCAGATTTCCAGCCCCTATAATGCAGCCGACAGCCCCCTTATGAAGCCTGCAGTCACTATGATATATATGACAGTAGGCTTTGTAGGGGGTCTGTAGGCTGGATATACAGCCTAGAATGTTTTGGAAGGGTGGATAAGGGTCCCATAAAAGCTCAAGTTTAGTAACAGCAAGTAGGCAATACACTTGTCTATTAGAGAATTTACCTAAGGATAACAGTGCCGTCGTGGCACCAGGTGGTAAGATGCATTCAACCACCATTGTATAAGATGTAGTTAATAAGATGCATTGTATAAGATGTAGTTAATAAGATGCATTGTATAAGATGTAGTTAATAAGATGCATTGTATAAGATGTAGTTAATAAGATGCATTGTATAAGATGTAGTTAATAGTCATTGTAACAGATCATATTGCCTTTGATTTTTAAGGGCTTAATCCCCAATTAATATTTTTATTGTTTATCTAAAGTTATGTGTTAAAAAAATAGTAATTTAATTTAATACCGAGTTATTTATTTTAGGTACAGACATGAGATTGTTTCGATTTTTATCGGATTTTCAGACATTTTTCGATTTTCTGATTTTTTTAAGAATTTTCGTTTTTTTTTTTCGACTTTTTTTTACGGTTTGAAATTTGAACATTTCTAGATGTTTATTTCACTTATTTACTTTCCAGATTTCCAGCTCCTATAATACAGCCGACAGCCCCCTTATGAAGCCTGCAGTCACTATGATATATATGACAGTAGGCTTTGTAGGGGGTCTGTAGGCTGGATATACAGCCTAGAATGTTTTGGAAGGGTGGATAAGGGTCCCATAAAAGCTCAAGTTTAGTAACAGCAAGTAGGCAATACACTTGTCTATTAGAGAATTTACCTAAGGATAACAGTGCCGTCGTGGCACCAGGTGGTAAGATGCATTCAACCACCATTGTATAAGATGTAGTTAATAAGATGCATTGTATAAGATGTAGTTAATAAGATGCATTGTATAAGATGTAGTTAATAAGATGCATTGTATAAGATGTAGTTAATAAGATGCATTGTATAAGATGCAGTTAATAAGATGCATTGTATAAGATGTAGTTAATAAGATGCATTGTATAAGATGTAGTTAATAGTCATTGTAACAGATCATATTGCCTTTGATTTTTAAGGGCTTAATCCCCAATTAATATTTTTATTGTTTATCTTAAGTTATGTGTTAAAAAAATAGTAATTTAATTTAATACCGAGTTATTTATTTTAGGTACAGACATGAGATTGTTTCGATTTTTGTCGGATTTTCAGGCATTTTTCGATTTTCTGATTTTTTTAAGAATTTTTGTTTTTTTTTTCGACTTTTTTTTACGGTTTGAAATTTGAACATTTCTAGATGTTTATTTCACTTATTTACTTTCCAGATTTCCAGCTCCTATAATACAGCCGACAGCCCCCTTATGAAGCCTGCAGTCACTATGATATATATGACAGTGGGCTTTGTAGGGGGTCTGTAGGCTGGATATACAGCCTAGAATGTTTTGGAAGGGTGGATAAGGGTCCCATAAAAGCTCAAGTTTAGTAACAGCAAGTAGGCAATACACTTGTCTATTAGAGAATTTACCTAAGGATAACAGTGCCATCGTGGCACCAGGTGGTAAGATGCATTCAACCACCATTGTATAAGATGTAGTTAATAAGATGCATTGTATAAGATGTAGTTAATAAGATGCATTGTATAAGATGTAGTTAATAAGATGCATTGTATAAGATGCAGTTAATAAGATGCATTGTATAAGATGTAGTTAATAAGATGCATTGTATAAGATGTAGTTAATAGTCATTGTAACAGATCATATTGCCTTTGATTTTTAAGGGCTTAATCCCCAATTAATATTTTTATTGTTTATCTTAAGTTATGTGTTAAAAAAATAGTAATTTAATTTAATACCGAGTTATTTATTTTAGGTACAGACATGAGATTGTTTCGATTTTTGTCGGATTTTCAGGCATTTTTCGATTTTCTGATTTTTTTAAGAATTTTCGTTTTTTTTCGACTTTTTTTTACGGTTTGAAATTTGAACATTTCTAGATGTTTATTTCACTTATTTACTTTCCAGATTTCCAGCTCCTATAATACAGCCGACAGCCCCCTTATGAAGCCTGCAGTCACTATGATATATATGACAGTAGACTTTGTAGGGGGTCTGTAGGCTGGATATACAGCCTAGAATGTTTTGGAAGGGTGGATAAGGGTCCCATAAAAGCTCAAGTTTAGTAACAGCAAGTAGGCTATTAGTTTATTATTATTAACAGCACTTGTCTATTAGAGAATTTACCTAAGGATAACAGTGCCGTCGTGGCACCAGGTGGTAAGATGCATTCAACCACCATTGTATAAGATGTAGTTAAAAAGATGCATTGTATAAGATGTAGTTAATAAGATGCATTGTATAAGATGTAGTTAATAGTCATTGTAACAGATCATATTGCCTTTGATTTTTAAGGGCTTAATCCCCAATTAATATTTTTATTGTTTATCTTAATTTATGTTTTAAAAAAATAGTAATTTAATTTAATACCGAGTTATTTATTTTAGGTACAGACGTGAGATTGTTTCGATTTTTGTCGGATTTTCAGACATTTTTCGATTTTCTGATTTTTTTAAGAATTTTCGTTTTTTTTTTCGACTTTTTTTTTACGGTTTGAAATTTGAACATTTCTAGATGTTTATTTCACTTATTTACTTTCCAGATTTCCAGCCCCTATAATACAGCCGACAGCCCCCTTATGAAGCCTGCAGTCACTATGATATATATGACAGTAGGCTTTGTAGGGGGTCTGTAGGCTGGATATACAGCCTAGAATGTTTTGGAAGGGTGGATAAGGGTCCCATAAAAGCTCAAGTTTAGTAACAGCAAGTAGGCAATACACTTGTCTATTAGAGAATTTACCTAAGGATAACAGTGCCGTCGTGGCACCAGGTGGTAAGATGCATTCAACCACCATTGTATAAGATGTAGTTAATAAGATGCATTGTATAAGATGTAGTTAATAAGATGCATTGTATAAGATGTAGTTAATAAGATGCATTGTATTAGATGTAGTTAATAAGGTGCATTGTATAAGATGTAGTTAATAAGATGCATTGTATAAGATGTAGTTAATAAGATGCATTGTATAAGATGTAGTTAATAGTCATTGTAACAGATCATATTGTCTTTCATTTTTAAGGGCTTAATCCCCAATTAATATTTTTATTGTTTATCTTAATTTATGTGTTAAAAAAATAGTAATTTAATTTAATACCGAGTTATTTATTTTAGGTACAGACATGAGATTGTTTCGATTTTTGTCGGATTTTCATACATTTTTCGATTTTCTGATTTTTTTAAGAATTTTCGTTTTTTTTTTCGATTTTTTTTTACGGTTTTAAATTTGAACATTTCTAGATGTTTATTTCACTTATTTACTTTCCAGATTTCCAGCCCCTATAATACAGCCGACAGCCCCCTTATGAAGCCTGCAGTCACTATGATATATATGACAGTAGGCTTTGTAGGGGGTCTGTAGGCTGGATATACAGCCTAGAATGTTTTGGAAGGGTGGATAAGGGTCCCATAAAAGCTCAAGTTTAGTAACAGCAAGTAGGCAATACACTTGTCTATTAGAGAATTTACCTAAGGATAACAGTGCCGTCGTGGCACCAGGTGGTAAGATGCATTCAACCACCATTGTATAAGATGTAGTTAATAAGATGCATTGTATAAGATATAGTTAATAAGATGCATTGTATAAGATGTAGTTAATAGTCATTGTAACAGATCATATTGCCTTTGATTTTTAAGGGCTTAATCCCCAATTAATATTTTTATTGTTTATCTTAATTTATGTGTTAAAAAAATAGTAATTTAATTTAATACCGAGTTATATATTTTAGGTACAGACATGAGATTGTTTCGATTTTTGTCGGGTTTTCAGACATTTTTCGATTTTCTGATTTTTTTAAGAATTTTCGTTTTTTTTTTCGACTTTTTTTTACGGTTTGAAATTTGAACATTTCTAGATGTTTATTTCACTTATTTACTTTCCAGATTTCCAGCTCCTATAATACAGCCGACAGCCCCCTTATGAAGCCTGCAGTCACTGTGATATATATGACAGTAGGCTTTATAGGGGGTCTGTAGGCTGGATATACAGCCTAGAATGTTTTGGAAGGGTGGATAAGGGTCCCATAAAAGCTCAAGTTTAGTAACAGCAAGTAGGCACTTGTCACAGAGAATTTACCTAAGGATAACAGTGCCGTCGTGGCACCAGGTTGTAAGATGCATTCAACCACCATTGTATAAGATGTAGTTAATAAGATGCATTGTATAAGATGTAGTTAATAAGATGCATTGTATAAGATGTAGTTAATAAGATGCATTGTATAAGATGTAGTTAATAAGATGCATTGTATAAGATGTAGTTAATAAGATGCATTGTATAAGATGTAGTTAATAAGATGCATTGTATAAGATGTAGTTAATAAGATGCATTATATAAGATGTAGTTAATAAGATGCATTGTATAAGATGTAGTTAATAGTCATTGTAACAGATCATATTGCCTTTGATTTTTAAGGGCTTAATACCCAATTAATATTTTTATTGTTTATCTTAATTTATGTGTTAAAAAAATAGTAATTTAATTTAATTCCGAGTTACTTATTTTAGGTACAGACGTGAGATTGTTTCGATTTTTGTCGGATTTTCAGACATTTTTCCATTTTCTGATTTTTTTAAGAATTTTCGTTTTTTATCGACTTTTTTTTACGGTTTGAAATTTGAACATTTCTAGATGTTTATTTCACTTATTTACTTTCCAGATTTCCAGCTCCTATAATACAGCCGACAGTCCCCTTATGAAGCCTGCAGTCACTATGATATATATGACAGTAGGCTTTGTAGGGGGTCTGTAGGCTGGATATACAGCCTAGAATGTTTTGGAAGGGTGGATAAGGGTCCCATAAAAGCTCAAGTTTAGTAACAGCAAGTAGGCTATTAGTTTATTATTATTAACAGCACTTGTCTATTAGAGAATTTACCTAAGGATAACAGTGCCGTCGTGGCACCAGGTGGTAAGATGCATTCAACCACCATTGTATAAGATGTAGTTAATAAGATGCATTGTATAAGATGTAGTTAATAAGATGCATTGTATAAGATGTAGTTAATAGTCATTGTAACAGATCATATTGCCTTTGATTTTTAAGGGCTTAATCCCCAATTAATATTTTTATTGTTTATCTTAATTTATGTTTTAAAAAAATAGTAATTTAATTTAATACCGAGTTATTTATTTTAGGTACAGACGTGAGATTGTTTCTATTTTTGTCGGATTTTCAGACATTTTTCGATTTTCTGATTTTTTTAAGAATTTTCGTCTTTTTTTTTCGATTTTTTTTTACGGTTTTAAATTTGAACATTTCTAGATGTTTATTTCACTTATTTACTTTCCAGATTTCCAGCCCCTATAATACAGCCGACAGCCCCCTTATGAAGCCTGCAGTCACTATGATATATATGACAGTAGGCTTTGTAGGGGGTCTGTAGGCTGGATATACAGCCTAGAATGTTTTGGAAGGGTGGATAAGGGTCCCATAAAAGCTCAAGTTTAGTAACAGCAAGTAGGCAATGCACTTGTCTATTAGAGAATTTACCTAAGGATAACAGTGCCGTCGTGGCACCAGGTGGTAAGATGCATTCAACCACCATTGTATAAGATGTAGTTAATAAGATGCATTGTATAAGATGTAGTTAATAAGATGCATTGTATAAGATGTAGTTAATAAGATGCATTGTATAAGATGTAGTTAATAAGGTGCATTGTATAAGATGTAGTTAATAAGATGCATTGTATAAGATGTAGTTAATAAGATGCATTGTATAAGATGTAGTTAATAGTTATTGTAACAGATCATATTGTCTTTCATTTTTAAGGGCTTAATCCCCAATTAATATTTTTATTGTTTATCTTAATTTATGTGTTAAAAAAATAGTAATTTAATTTAATACCGAGTTATTTATTTTAGGTACAGACATGAGATTGTTTCGATTTTTGTCGGATTTTCAGACATTTTTCGATTTTCTGATTTTTTTAAGAATTTTCGGTTTTTTTTTTCGATTTTTTTTTACGGTTTTAAATTTGAACATTTCTAGATGTTTATTTCACTTATTTACTTTCCAGATTTCCAGCTCCTATAATACAGCCGACAGCCCCCTTATGAAGCCTGCAGTCACTATGATATATATGACAGTAGACTTTGTAGGGGGTCTGTAGGCTGGATATACAGCCTAGAATGTTTTGGAAGGGTGGATAAGGGTCCCATAAAAGCTCAAGTTTAGTAACAGCAAGTAGGCTATTAGTTTATTATTATTAACAGCACTTGTCTATTAGAGAATTTACCTAAGGATAACAGTGCCGTCGTGGCACCAGGTGGTAAGATGCATTCAACCACCATTGTATAAGATGTAGTTAAAAAGATGCATTGTATAAGATGTAGTTAATAAGATGCATTGTATAAGATGTAGTTAATAGTCATTGTAACAGATCATATTGCCTTTGATTTTTAAGGGCTTAATCCCCAATTAATATTTTTATTGTTTATCTTAATTTATGTTTTAAAAAAATAGTAATTTAATTTAATACCGAGTTATTTATTTTAGGTACAGACGTGAGATTGTTTCGATTTTTGTCGGATTTTCAGACATTTTTCGATTTTCTGATTTTTTTAAGAATTTTCGTTTTTTTTTTCGACTTTTTTTTTACGGTTTGAAATTTGAACATTTCTAGATGTTTATTTCACTTATTTACTTTCCAGATTTCCAGCCCCTATAATACAGCCGACAGCCCCCTTATGAAGCCTGCAGTCACTATGATATATATGACAGTAGGCTTTGTAGGGGGTCTGTAGGCTGGATATACAGCCTAGAATGTTTTGGAAGGGTGGATAAGGGTCCCATAAAAGCTCAAGTTTAGTAACAGCAAGTAGGCAATACACTTGTCTATTAGAGAATTTACCTAAGGATAACAGTGCCGTCGTGGCACCAGGTGGTAAGATGCATTCAACCACCATTGTATAAGATGTAGTTAATAAGATGCATTGTATAAGATGTAGTTAATAAGATGCATTGTATAAGATGTAGTTAATAAGATGCATTGTATTAGATGTAGTTAATAAGGTGCATTGTATAAGATGTAGTTAATAAGATGCATTGTATAAGATGTAGTTAATAAGATGCATTGTATAAGATGTAGTTAATAGTCATTGTAACAGATCATATTGTCTTTCATTTTTAAGGGCTTAATCCCCAATTAATATTTTTATTGTTTATCTTAATTTATGTGTTAAAAAAATAGTAATTTAATTTAATACCGAGTTATTTATTTTAGGTACAGACATGAGATTGTTTCGATTTTTGTCGGATTTTCATACATTTTTCGATTTTCTGATTTTTTTAAGAATTTTCGTTTTTTTTTTCGATTTTTTTTTACGGTTTTAAATTTGAACATTTCTAGATGTTTATTTCACTTATTTACTTTCCAGATTTCCAGCCCCTATAATACAGCCGACAGCCCCCTTATGAAGCCTGCAGTCACTATGATATATATGACAGTAGGCTTTGTAGGGGGTCTGTAGGCTGGATATACAGCCTAGAATGTTTTGGAAGGGTGGATAAGGGTCCCATAAAAGCTCAAGTTTAGTAACAGCAAGTAGGCAATACACTTGTCTATTAGAGAATTTACCTAAGGATAACAGTGCCGTCGTGGCACCAGGTGGTAAGATGCATTCAACCACCATTGTATAAGATGTAGTTAATAAGATGCATTGTATAAGATATAGTTAATAAGATGCATTGTATAAGATGTAGTTAATAGTCATTGTAACAGATCATATTGCCTTTGATTTTTAAGGGCTTAATCCCCAATTAATATTTTTATTGTTTATCTTAATTTATGTGTTAAAAAAATAGTAATTTAATTTAATACCGAGTTATATATTTTAGGTACAGACATGAGATTGTTTCGATTTTTGTCGGGTTTTCAGACATTTTTCGATTTTCTGATTTTTTTAAGAATTTTCGTTTTTTTTTTCGACTTTTTTTTACGGTTTGAAATTTGAACATTTCTAGATGTTTATTTCACTTATTTACTTTCCAGATTTCCAGCTCCTATAATACAGCCGACAGCCCCCTTATGAAGCCTGCAGTCACTGTGATATATATGACAGTAGGCTTTATAGGGGGTCTGTAGGCTGGATATACAGCCTAGAATGTTTTGGAAGGGTGGATAAGGGTCCCATAAAAGCTCAAGTTTAGTAACAGCAAGTAGGCACTTGTCACAGAGAATTTACCTAAGGATAACAGTGCCGTCGTGGCACCAGGTTGTAAGATGCATTCAACCACCATTGTATAAGATGTAGTTAATAAGATGCATTGTATAAGATGTAGTTAATAAGATGCATTGTATAAGATGTAGTTAATAAGATGCATTGTATAAGATGTAGTTAATAAGATGCATTGTATAAGATGTAGTTAATAAGATGCATTGTATAAGATGTAGTTAATAAGATGCATTGTATAAGATGTAGTTAATAAGATGCATTATATAAGATGTAGTTAATAAGATGCATTGTATAAGATGTAGTTAATAGTCATTGTAACAGATCATATTGCCTTTGATTTTTAAGGGCTTAATACCCAATTAATATTTTTATTGTTTATCTTAATTTATGTGTTAAAAAAATAGTAATTTAATTTAATTCCGAGTTACTTATTTTAGGTACAGACGTGAGATTGTTTCGATTTTTGTCGGATTTTCAGACATTTTTCCATTTTCTGATTTTTTTAAGAATTTTCGTTTTTTATCGACTTTTTTTTACGGTTTGAAATTTGAACATTTCTAGATGTTTATTTCACTTATTTACTTTCCAGATTTCATGCTCCTATAATACAGCCGACAGTCCCCTTATGAAGCCTGCAGTCACTATGATATATATGACAGTAGGCTTTGTAGGGGGTCTGTAGGCTGGATATACAGCCTAGAATGTTTTGGAAGGGTGGATAAGGGTCCCATAAAAGCTCAAGTTTAGTAACAGCAAGTAGGCTATTAGTTTATTATTATTAACAGCACTTGTCTATTAGAGAATTTACCTAAGGATAACAGTGCCGTCGTGGCACCAGGTGGTAAGATGCATTCAACCACCATTGTATAAGATGTAGTTAATAAGATGCATTGTATAAGATGTAGTTAATAAGATGCATTGTATAAGATGTAGTTAATAGTCATTGTAACAGATCATATTGCCTTTGATTTTTAAGGGCTTAATCCCCAATTAATATTTTTATTGTTTATCTTAATTTATGTTTTAAAAAAATAGTAATTTAATTTAATACCGAGTTATTTATTTTAGGTACAGACGTGAGATTGTTTCTATTTTTGTCGGATTTTCAGACATTTTTCGATTTTCTGATTTTTTTAAGAATTTTCGTCTTTTTTTTTCGATTTTTTTTTACGGTTTTAAATTTGAACATTTCTAGATGTTTATTTCACTTATTTACTTTCCAGATTTCCAGCCCCTATAATACAGCCGACAGCCCCCTTATGAAGCCTGCAGTCACTATGATATATATGACAGTAGGCTTTGTAGGGGGTCTGTAGGCTGGATATACAGCCTAGAATGTTTTGGAAGGGTGGATAAGGGTCCCATAAAAGCTCAAGTTTAGTAACAGCAAGTAGGCAATGCACTTGTCTATTAGAGAATTTACCTAAGGATAACAGTGCCGTCGTGGCACCAGGTGGTAAGATGCATTCAACCACCATTGTATAAGATGTAGTTAATAAGATGCATTGTATAAGATGTAGTTAATAAGATGCATTGTATAAGATGTAGTTAATAAGATGCATTGTATAAGATGTAGTTAATAAGGTGCATTGTATAAGATGTAGTTAATAAGATGCATTGTATAAGATGTAGTTAATAAGATGCATTGTATAAGATGTAGTTAATAGTTATTGTAACAGATCATATTGTCTTTCATTTTTAAGGGCTTAATCCCCAATTAATATTTTTATTGTTTATCTTAATTTATGTGTTAAAAAAATAGTAATTTAATTTAATACCGAGTTATTTATTTTAGGTACAGACATGAGATTGTTTCGATTTTTGTCGGATTTTCAGACATTTTTCGATTTTCTGATTTTTTTAAGAATTTTCGGTTTTTTTTTTCGATTTTTTTTTACGGTTTTAAATTTGAACATTTCTAGATGTTTATTTCACTTATTTACTTTCCAGATTTCCAGCCCCTATAATACAGCCGACAGCCCCCTTATGAAGCCTGCAGTCACTATGATATATATGACAGTAGGCTTTGTAGGGGGTCTGTAGGCTGGATATACAGCCTAGAATGTTTTGGAAGGGTGGATAAGGGTCCCATAAAAGCTCAAGTTTAGTAACAGCAAGTAGGCAATACACTTGTCTATTAGAGAATTTACCTAAGGATAACAGTGCCGTCGTGGCACCAGGTGGTAAGATGCATTCAACCACCATTGTATAAGATGTAGTTAATAAGATGCATTGTATAAGATATAGTTAATAAGATGCATTGTATAAGATGTAGTTAATAGTCATTGTAACAGATCATATTGCCTTTGATTTTTAAGGGCTTAATCCCCAATTAATATTTTTATTGTTTATCTTAATTTATGTGTTAAAAAAATAGTAATTTAATTTAATACCGAGTTATATATTTTAGGTACAGACATGAGATTGTTTCGATTTTTGTCGGGTTTTCAGACATTTTTCGATTTTCTGATTTTTTTAAGAATTTTCGTTTTTTTTTTCGACTTTTTTTTACGGTTTGAAATTTGAACATTTCTAGATGTTTATTTCACTTATTTACTTTCCAGATTTCCAGCTCCTATAATACAGCCGACAGCCCCCTTATGAAGCCTGCAGTCACTGTGATATATATGACAGTAGGCTTTATAGGGGGTCTGTAGGCTGGATATACAGCCTAGAATGTTTTGGAAGGGTGGATAAGGGTCCCATAAAAGCTCAAGTTTAGTAACAGCAAGTAGGCACTTGTCACAGAGAATTTACCTAAGGATAACAGTGCCGTCGTGGCACCAGGTTGTAAGATGCATTCAACCACCATTGTATAAGATGTAGTTAATAAGATGCATTGTATAAGATGTAGTTAATAAGATGCATTGTATAAGATGTAGTTAATAAGATGCATTGTATAAGATGTAGTTAATAAGATGCATTGTATAAGATGTAGTTAATAAGATGCATTGTATAAGATGTAGTTAATAAGATGCATTGTATAAGATGTAGTTAATAAGATGCATTATATAAGATGTAGTTAATAAGATGCATTGTATAAGATGTAGTTAATAGTCATTGTAACAGATCATATTGCCTTTGATTTTTAAGGGCTTAATACCCAATTAATATTTTTATTGTTTATCTTAATTTATGTGTTAAAAAAATAGTAATTTAATTTAATTCCGAGTTACTTATTTTAGGTACAGACGTGAGATTGTTTCGATTTTTGTCGGATTTTCAGACATTTTTCCATTTTCTGATTTTTTTAAGAATTTTCGTTTTTTATCGACTTTTTTTTACGGTTTGAAATTTGAACATTTCTAGATGTTTATTTCACTTATTTACTTTCCAGATTTCCAGCTCCTATAATACAGCCGACAGTCCCCTTATGAAGCCTGCAGTCACTATGATATATATGACAGTAGGCTTTGTAGGGGGTCTGTAGGCTGGATATACAGCCTAGAATGTTTTGGAAGGGTGGATAAGGGTCCCATAAAAGCTCAAGTTTAGTAACAGCAAGTAGGCTATTAGTTTATTATTATTAACAGCACTTGTCTATTAGAGAATTTACCTAAGGATAACAGTGCCGTCGTGGCACCAGGTGGTAAGATGCATTCAACCACCATTGTATAAGATGTAGTTAATAAGATGCATTGTATAAGATGTAGTTAATAAGATGCATTGTATAAGATGTAGTTAATAGTCATTGTAACAGATCATATTGCCTTTGATTTTTAAGGGCTTAATCCCCAATTAATATTTTTATTGTTTATCTTAATTTATGTTTTAAAAAAATAGTAATTTAATTTAATACCGAGTTATTTATTTTAGGTACAGACGTGAGATTGTTTCTATTTTTGTCGGATTTTCAGACATTTTTCGATTTTCTGATTTTTTTAAGAATTTTCGTCTTTTTTTTTCGATTTTTTTTTACGGTTTTAAATTTGAACATTTCTAGATGTTTATTTCACTTATTTACTTTCCAGATTTCCAGCCCCTATAATACAGCCGACAGCCCCCTTATGAAGCCTGCAGTCACTATGATATATATGACAGTAGGCTTTGTAGGGGGTCTGTAGGCTGGATATACAGCCTAGAATGTTTTGGAAGGGTGGATAAGGGTCCCATAAAAGCTCAAGTTTAGTAACAGCAAGTAGGCAATGCACTTGTCTATTAGAGAATTTACCTAAGGATAACAGTGCCGTCGTGGCACCAGGTGGTAAGATGCATTCAACCACCATTGTATAAGATGTAGTTAATAAGATGCATTGTATAAGATGTAGTTAATAAGATGCATTGTATAAGATGTAGTTAATAAGATGCATTGTATAAGATGTAGTTAATAAGATGCATTGTATAAGATGTAGTTAATAAGGTGCATTGTATAAGATGTAGTTAATAAGATGCATTGTATAAGATGTAGTTAATAAGATGCATTGTATAAGATGTAGTTAATAGTTATTGTAACAGATCATATTGTCTTTCATTTTTAAGGGCTTAATCCCCAATTAATATTTTTATTGTTTATCTTAATTTATGTGTTAAAAAAATAGTAATTTAATTTAATACCGAGTTATTTATTTTAGGTACAGACATGAGATTGTTTCGATTTTTGTCGGATTTTCAGACATTTTTCGATTTTCTGATTTTTTTAAGAATTTTCGTTTTTTTTTTTTCGATTTTTTTTTACGGTTTTAAATTTGAACATTTCTAGATGTTTATTTCACTTATTTACTTTCCAGATTTCCAGCTCCTATAATACAGCCGACAGCCCCCTTATGAAGCCTGCAGTCACTGTGATATATATGACAGTAGGCTTTATAGGGGGTCTGTAGGCTGGATATACAGCCTAGAATGTTTTGGAAGGGTGGATAAGGGTCCCATAAAAGCTCAAGTTTAGTAACAGCAAGTAGGCACTTGTCTATTAGAGAATTTACCTAAGGATAACAGTGCCGTCGTGGCACCAGGTGGTAAGATGCATTCAACCACCATTGTATAAGATGTAGTTAATAAGATGCATTGTATAAGATGTAGTTAATAAGATGCATTGTATAAGATGTAGTTAATAGTCATTGTAACAGATCATATTGCCTTTGATTTTTAAGGGCTTAATCCCCAATTAATATTTTTATTGTTTATCTTAATTTATGTGTTAAAAAAATAGTAATTTAATTTAATACCGAGTTATTTATTTTAGGTACAGACATGAGATTGTTTCGATTTTTGTCGGATTTTCAGACATTTTTCGATTTTCTGATTTTTTTAAGAATTTTCGTTTTTTTTCGACTTTTTTTTACGGTTTGAAATTTGAACATTTCTAGATGTTTATTTCACTTATTTACTTTCCAGATTTCCAGCTCCTATAATACAGCCGACAGCCCCCTTATGAAGCCTGCAGTCACTATGATATATATGACAGTAGGCTTTGTAGGGGGTCTGTAGGCTGGATATACAGCCTAGAATGTTTTGGAAGGGTGGATAAGGGTCCCATAAAAGCTCAAGTTTAGTAACAGCAAGTAGGCACTTGTCTCAGAGAATTTACCTAAGGATAACAGTGCCGTCGTGGCACCAGGTGGTAAGATGCATTCAACCACCATTGTATAAGATGTAGTTAATAAGATGCATTGTATAAGATGTAGTTAATAAGATGCATTGTATAAGATGTAGCTAATAAGATGCATTGTATAAGATGTAGTTAATAAGATGCATTGTATAACATGTAGTTAATAGTCATTGTAACAGATCATATTGTCTTTCATTTTTAAGGGCTTAATCCCCAATTAATATTTTTATTGTTTATCTAAATTTATGTGTTAAAAAAATAGTTATTTAATTTAATACCGAGTTATTTATTTTAGGTACAGACATGAGATTGTTTCGATTTTTGTCGGATTTTCAGACATTTTTTGATTTTCTGATTTTTTTAAGAATTTTCGTTTTTTTTTTCGATTTTTTTTTTACGGTTTTAAATTTGAACATTTCTAGATGTTTATTTCACTTATTTACTTTCCAGATTTCCAGCCCCTATAATACAGCCGACAGCCCCCTTATGAAGCCTGCAGTCATTATGATATATATGACAGTAGGCTTTGTAGGGGGTCTGTAGGCTGGATATACAGCCTAGAATGTTTTGGAAGGGTGGATAAGGGTCCCATAAAAGCTCAAGTTTAGTAACAGCAAGTAGGCAATACACTTGTCTATTAGAGAATTAACCTAAGGATAACAGTGCCGTCGTGGCACCAGGTGGTAAGATGCATTGAACCACCATTGTATAAGATGTAGTTAATAAGATGCATTGTATAAGATGTAGTTAATAAGATGCATTGTATAAGATGTAGTTAATAAGATGCATTGTATAAGATGTAGTTAATAAGATGCATTGTATAAGATGTAATTAATAAGATGCATTGTATAAGATGTAGTTAATAGTCATTGTAACAGATCATATTGCCTTTGATTTTTAAGGGCTTAATCCCCAATTAATATTTTTATTGTTTATCTTAATTTATGTGTTAAAAAAATAGTAATTTAATTTAATACCGAGTTATTTATTTTAGGTACAGACGTGAGATTGTTTCGATTTTTGTCGGATTTTCAGACATTTTTCGATTTTCTGATTTTTTTAAGAATTTTCGTTTTTTTTTTTTCGATTTTTTTTTACGGTTTTAAATTTGAACATTTCTAGATGTTTATTTCACTTATTTACTTTCCAGATTTCCAGCTCCTATAATACAGCCGACAGCCCCCTTATGAAGCCTGCAGTCACTGTGATATATATGACAGTAGGCTTTATAGGGGGTCTGTAGGCTGGATATACAGCCTAGAATGTTTTGGAAGGGTGGATAAGGGTCCCATAAAAGCTCAAGTTTAGTAACAGCAAGTAGGCACTTGTCTATTAGAGAATTTACCTAAGGATAACAGTGCCGTCGTGGCACCAGGTGGTAAGATGCATTCAACCACCATTGTATAAGATGTAGTTAATAAGATGCATTGTATAAGATGTAGTTAATAAGATGCATTGTATAAGATGTAGTTAATAGTCATTGTAACAGATCATATTGCCTTTGATTTTTAAGGGCTTAATCCCCAATTAATATTTTTATTGTTTATCTTAATTTATGTGTTAAAAAAATAGTAATTTAATTTAATACCGAGTTATTTATTTTAGGTACAGACATGAGATTGTTTCGATTTTTGTCGGATTTTCAGACATTTTTCGATTTTCTGATTTTTTTAAGAATTTTCGTTTTTTTTCGACTTTTTTTTACGGTTTGAAATTTGAACATTTCTAGATGTTTATTTCACTTATTTACTTTCCAGATTTCCAGCTCCTATAATACAGCCGACAGCCCCCTTATGAAGCCTGCAGTCACTATGATATATATGACAGTAGGCTTTGTAGGGGGTCTGTAGGCTGGATATACAGCCTAGAATGTTTTGGAAGGGTGGATAAGGGTCCCATAAAAGCTCAAGTTTAGTAACAGCAAGTAGGCACTTGTCTCAGAGAATTTACCTAAGGATAACAGTGCCGTCGTGGCACCAGGTGGTAAGATGCATTCAACCACCATTGTATAAGATGTAGTTAATAAGATGCATTGTATAAGATGTAGTTAATAAGATGCATTGTATAAGATGTAGCTAATAAGATGCATTGTATAAGATGTAGTTAATAAGATGCATTGTATAACATGTAGTTAATAGTCATTGTAACAGATCATATTGTCTTTCATTTTTAAGGGCTTAATCCCCAATTAATATTTTTATTGTTTATCTAAATTTATGTGTTAAAAAAATAGTTATTTAATTTAATACCGAGTTATTTATTTTAGGTACAGACATGAGATTGTTTCGATTTTTGTCGGATTTTCAGACATTTTTCGATTTTCTGATTTTTTTAAGAATTTTCGTTTTTTTTTTTCGATTTTTTTTTTACGGTTTTAAATTTGAACATTTCTAGATGTTTATTTCACTTATTTACTTTCCAGATTTCCAGCCCCTATAATACAGCCGACAGCCCCCTTATGAAGCCTGCAGTCACTATGATATATATGACAGTAGGCTTTGTAGGGGGTCTGTAGGCTGGATATACAGCCTAGAATGTTTTGGAAGGGTGGATAAGGGTCCCATAAAAGCTCAAGTTTAGTAACAGCAAGTAGGCAATACACTTGTCTATTAGAGAATTAACCTAAGGATAACAGTGCCGTCGTGGCACCAGGTGGTAAGATGCATTCAACCACCATTGTATAAGATGTAGTTAATAAGATGCATTGTATAAGATGTAGTTAATAAGATGCATTGTATAAGATGTAGTTAATAAGATGCATTGTATAAGATGTAGTTAATAAGATGCATTGTATAAGATGTAATTAATAAGATGCATTGTATAAGATGTAGTTAATAGTCATTGTAACAGATCATATTGCCTTTGATTTTTAAGGGCTTAATCCCCAATTAATATTTTTATTGTTTATCTTAATTTATGTGTTAAAAAAATAGTAATTTAATTTAATACCGAGTTATTTATTTTAGGTACAGACGTGAGATTGTTTCGATTTTTGTCGGATTTTCAGACATTTTTCGATTTTCTGATTTTTTTAAGAATTTTCGTTTTTTTTCGACTTTTTTTTACGGTTTTAAATTTGAACATTTCTAGATGTTTATTTCACTTATTTACTTTCCAGATTTCCAGCCCCTATAATACAGCCGACAGCCCCCTTATGAAGCCTGCAGTCACTATGATATATATGACAGTAGGCTTTGTAGGGGGTCTGTAGGCTGGATATACAGCCTAGAATGTTTTGGAAGGGTGGATAAGGGTCCCATAAAAGCTCAAGTTTAGTAACAGCAAGTAGGCAATGCACTTGTCTATTAGAGAATTTACCTAAGGATAACAGTGCCGTCGTGGCACCAGGTGGTAAGATGCATTCAACCACCATTGTATAAGATGTAGTTAATAAGATGCATTGTATAAGATGTAGTTAATAAGATGCATTGTATAAGATGTAGTTAATAAGATGCATTGTATAAGATGTAGTTAATAAGGTGCATTGTATAAGATGTAGTTAATAAGATGCATTGTATAAGATGTAGTTAATAAGATGCATTGTATAAGATGTAGTTAATAGTTATTGTAACAGATCATATTGTCTTTCATTTTTAAGGGCTTAATCCCCAATTAATATTTTTATTGTTTATCTTAATTTATGTGTTAAAAAAATAGTAATTTAATTTAATACCGAGTTATTTATTTTAGGTACAGACATGAGATTGTTTCGATTTTTGTCGGATTTTCAGACATTTTTCGATTTTCTGATTTTTTTAAGAATTTTCGTTTTTTTTTTTTTCGATTTTTTTTTACGGTTTTAAATTTGAACATTTCTAGATGTTTATTTCACTTATTTACTTTCCAGATTTCCAGCTCCTATAATACAGCCGACAGCCCCCTTATGAAGCCTGCAGTCACTGTGATATATATGACAGTAGGCTTTATAGGGGGTCTGTAGGCTGGATATACAGCCTAGAATGTTTTGGAAGGGTGGATAAGGGTCCCATAAAAGCTCAAGTTTAGTAACAGCAAGTAGGCACTTGTCTATTAGAGAATTTACCTAAGGATAACAGTGCCGTCGTGGCACCAGGTGGTAAGATGCATTCAACCACCATTGTATAAGATGTAGTTAATAAGATGCATTGTATAAGATGTAGTTAATAAGATGCATTGTATAAGATGTAGTTAATAGTCATTGTAACAGATCATATTGCCTTTGATTTTTAAGGGCTTAATCCCCAATTAATATTTTTATTGTTTATCTTAATTTATGTGTTAAAAAAATAGTAATTTAATTTAATACCGAGTTATTTATTTTAGGTACAGACATGAGATTGTTTCGATTTTTGTCGGATTTTCAGACATTTTTCGATTTTCTGATTTTTTTAAGAATTTTCGGTTTTTTTCGACTTTTTTTTACGGTTTGAAATTTGAACATTTCTAGATGTTTATTTCACTTTTTTACTTTCCAGATTTCCAGCTCCTATAATACAGCCGACAGCCCCCTTATGAAGCCTGCAGTCACTATGATATATATGACAGTAGGCTTTGTAGGGGGTCTGTAGGCTGGATATACAGCCTAGAATGTTTTGGAAGGGTGGATAAGGGTCCCATAAAAGCTCAAGTTTAGTAACAGCAAGTAGGCACTTGTCTCAGAGAATTTACCTAAGGATAACAGTGCCGTCGTGGCACCAGGTGGTAAGATGCATTCAACCACCATTGTATAAGATGTAGTTAATAAGATGCATTGTATAAGATGTAGTTAATAAGATGCATTGTATAAGATGTAGCTAATAAGATGCATTGTATAAGATGTAGTTAATAAGATGCATTGTATAACATGTAGTTAATAGTCATTGTAACAGATCATATTGTCTTTCATTTTTAAGGGCTTAATCCCCAATTAATATTTTTATTGTTTATCTAAATTTATGTGTTAAAAAAATAGTTATTTAATTTAATACCGAGTTATTTATTTTAGGTACAGACATGAGATTGTTTCGATTTTTGTCGGATTTTCAGACATTTTTCGATTTTCTGATTTTTTTAAGAATTTTCGTTTTTTTTTTCGATTTTTTTTTTTACGGTTTTAAATTTGAACATTTCTAGATGTTTATTTCACTTATTTACTTTCCAGATTTCCAGCCCCTATAATACAGCCGACAGCCCCCTTATGAAGCCTGCAGTCACTATGATATATATGACAGTAGGCTTTGTAGGGGGTCTGTAGGCTGGATATACAGCCTAGAATGTTTTGGAAGGGTGGATAAGGGTCCCATAAAAGCTCAAGTTTAGTAACAGCAAGTAGGCAATACACTTGTCTATTAGAGAATTAACCTAAGGATAACAGTGCCGTCGTGGCACCAGGTGGTAAGATGCATTCAACCACCATTGTATAAGATGTAGTTAATAAGATGCATTGTATAAGATGTAGTTAATAAGATGCATTGTATAAGATGTAGTTAATAAGATGCATTGTATAAGATGTAGTTAATAAGATGCATTGTATAAGATGTAATTAATAAGATGCATTGTATAAGATGTAGTTAATAGTCATTGTAACAGATCATATTGCCTTTGATTTTTAAGGGCTTAATCCCCAATTAATATTTTTATTGTTTATCTTAATTTATGTGTTAAAAAAATAGTAATTTAATTTAATACCGAGTTATTTATTTTAGGTACAGACGTGAGATTGTTTCGATTTTTGTCGGATTTTCAGACATTTTTCGATTTTCTGATTTTTTTAAGAATTTTCGTTTTTTTTCGACTTTTTTTTACGGTTTTAAATTTGAACATTTCTAGATGTTTATTTCACTTATTTACTTTCCAGATTTCCAGCCCCTATAATACAGCCGACAGCCCCCTTATGAAGCCTGCAGTCACTATGATATATATGACAGTAGGCTTTGTAGGGGGTCTGTAGGCTGGATATACAGCCTAGAATGTTTTGGAAGGGTGGATAAGGGTCCCATAAAAGCTCAAGTTTAGTAACAGCAAGTAGGCAATGCACTTGTCTATTAGAGAATTTACCTAAGGATAACAGTGCCGTCGTGGCACCAGGTGGTAAGATGCATTCAACCACCATTGTATAAGATGTAGTTAATAAGATGCATTGTATAAGATGTAGTTAATAAGATGCATTGTATAAGATGTAGTTAATAAGATGCATTGTATAAGATGTAGTTAATAAGGTGCATTGTATAAGATGTAGTTAATAAGATGCATTGTATAAGATGTAGTTAATAAGATGCATTGTATAAGATGTAGTTAATAGTTATTGTAACAGATCATATTGTCTTTCATTTTTAAGGGCTTAATCCCCAATTAATATTTTTATTGTTTATCTTAATTTATGTGTTAAAAAAATAGTAATTTAATTTAATACCGAGTTATTTATTTTAGGTACAGACATGAGATTGTTTCGATTTTTGTCGGATTTTCAGACATTTTTCGATTTTCTGATTTTTTTAAGAATTTTCGTTTTTTTTTTCGATTTTTTTTTACGGTTTTAAATTTGAACATTTCTAGATGTTTATTTCACTTATTTACTTTCCAGATTTCCAGCTCCTATAATACAGCCGACAGCCCCCTTATGAAGCCTGCAGTCACTGTGATATATATGACAGTAGGCTTTATAGGGGGTCTGTAGGCTGGATATACAGCCTAGAATGTTTTGGAAGGGTGGATAAGGGTCCCATAAAAGCTCAAGTTTAGTAACAGCAAGTAGGCACTTGTCTATTAGAGAATTTACCTAAGGATAACAGTGCCGTCGTGGCACCAGGTGGTAAGATGCATTCAACCACCATTGTATAAGATGTAGTTAATAAGATGCATTGTATAAGATGTAGTTAATAAGATGCATTGTATAAGATGTAGTTAATAGTCATTGTAACAGATCATATTGCCTTTGATTTTTAAGGGCTTAATCCCCAATTAATATTTTTATTGTTTATCTTAATTTATGTGTTAAAAAAATAGTAATTTAATTTAATACCGAGTTATTTATTTTAGGTACAGACATGAGATTGTTTCGATTTTTGTCGGATTTTCAGACATTTTTCGATTTTCTGATTTTTTTAAGAAATTTCGTTTTTTTTCGACTTTTTTTTACGGTTTGAAATTTGAACATTTCTAGATGTTTATTTCACTTATTTACTTTCCAGATTTCCAGCTCCTATAATACAGCCGACAGCCCCCTTATGAAGCCTGCAGTCACTATGATATATATGACAGTAGGCTTTGTAGGGGGTCTGTAGGCTGGATATACAGCCTAGAATATTTTGGAAGGGTGGATAAGGGTCCCATAAAAGCTCAAGTTTAGTAACAGCAAGTAGGCACTTGTCTCAGAGAATTTACCTAAGGATAACAGTGCCGTCGTGGCACCAGGTGGTAAGATGCATTCAACCACCATTGTATAAGATGTAGTTAATAAGATGCATTGTATAAGATGTAGTTAATAAGATGCATTGTATAAGATGTAGCTAATAAGATGCATTGTATAAGATGTAGTTAATAAGATGCATTGTATAACATGTAGTTAATAGTCATTGTAACAGATCATATTGTCTTTCATTTTTAAGGGCTTAATCCCCAATTAATATTTTTATTGTTTATCTAAATTTATGTGTTAAAAAAATAGTTATTTAATTTAATACCGAGTTATTTATTTTAGGTACAGACATGAGATTGTTTCGATTTTTGTCGGATTTTCAGACATTTTTCGATTTTCTGATTTTTTTAAGAATTTTCGTTTTTTTTTTACGGTTTTAAATTTGAACATTTCTAGATGTTTATTTCACTTATTTACTTTCCAGATTTCCAGCCCCTATAATACAGCCGACAGCCCCCTTATGAAGCCTGCAGTCACTATGATATATATGACAGTAGGCTTTGTAGGGGGTCTGTAGGCTGGATATACAGCCTAGAATGTTTTGGAAGGGTGGATAAGGGTCCCATAAAAGCTCAAGTTTAGTAACAGCAAGTAGGCAATACACTTGTCTATTAGAGAATTAACCTAAGGATAACAGTGCCGTCGTGGCACCAGGTGGTAAGATGCATTCAACCACCATTGTATAAGATGTAGTTAATAAGATGCATTGTATAAGATGTAGTTAATAAGATGCATTGTATAAGATGTAGGAAATAAGATGCATTGTATAAGATGTAGTTAATAAGATGCATTGTATAAGATGTAATTAATAAGATGCATTGTATAAGATGTAGTTAATAGTCATTGTAACAGATCATATTGCCTTTGATTTTTAAGGGCTTAATCCCCAATTAATATTTTTATTGTTTATCTTAATTTATGTGTTAAAAAAATAGTAATTTAATTTAATACCGAGTTATTTATTTTAGGTACAGACGTGAGATTGTTTCGATTTTTGTCGGATTTTCAGACATTTTTCGATTTTCTGATTTTTTTAAGAATTTTCGTTTTTTTTCGACTTTTTTTTACGGTTTTAAATTTGAACATTTCTAGATGTTTATTTCACTTATTTACTTTCCAGATTTCCAGCCCCTATAATACAGCCGACAGCCCCCTTATGAAGCCTGCAGTCACTATGATATATATGACAGTAGGCTTTGTAGGGGGTCTGTAGGCTGGATATACAGCCTAGAATGTTTTGGAAGGGTGGATAAGGGTCCCATAAAAGCTCAAGTTTAGTAACAGCAAGTAGGCAATGCACTTGTCTATTAGAGAATTTACCTAAGGATAACAGTGCCGTCGTGGCACCAGGTGGTAAGATGCATTCAACCACCATTGTATAAGATGTAGTTAATAAGATGCATTGTATAAGATGTAGTTAATAAGATGCATTGTATAAGATGTAGTTAATAAGATGCATTGTATAAGATGTAGTTAATAAGGTGCATTGTATAAGATGTAGTTAATAAGATGCATTGTATAAGATGTAGTTAATAAGATGCATTGTATAAGATGTAGTTAATAGTTATTGTAACAGATCATATTGTCTTTCATTTTTAAGGGCTTAATCCCCAATTAATATTTTTATTGTTTATCTTAATTTATGTGTTAAAAAAATAGTAATTTAATTTAATACCGAGTTATTTATTTTAGGTACAGACATGAGATTGTTTCGATTTTTGTCGGATTTTCAGACATTTTTCGATTTTCTGATTTTTTTAAGAATTTTCGTTTTTTTTTTTTCGATTTTTTTTTACGGTTTTAAATTTGAACATTTCTAGATGTTTATTTCACTTATTTACTTTCCAGATTTCCAGCTCCTATAATACAGCCGACAGCCCCCTTATGAAGCCTGCAGTCACTGTGATATATATGACAGTAGGCTTTATAGGGGGTCTGTAGGCTGGATATACAGCCTAGAATGTTTTGGAAGGGTGGATAAGGGTCCCATAAAAGCTCAAGTTTAGTAACAGCAAGTAGGCACTTGTCTATTAGAGAATTTACCTAAGGATAACAGTGCCGTCGTGGCACCAGGTGGTAAGATGCATTCAACCACCATTGTATAAGATGTAGTTAATAAGATGCATTGTATAAGATGTAGTTAATAAGATGCATTGTATAAGATGTAGCTAATAAGATGCATTGTATAAGATGTAGTTAATAAGATGCATTGTATAACATGTAGTTAATAGTCATTGTAACAGATCATATTGTCTTTCATTTTTAAGGGCTTAATCCCCAATTAATATTTTTATTGTTTATCTAAATTTATGTGTTAAAAAAATAGTTATTTAATTTAATACCGAGTTATTTATTTTAGGTACAGACATGAGATTGTTTCGATTTTTGTCGGATTTTCAGACATTTTTCGATTTTCTGATTTTTTTAAGAATTTTCGTTTTTTTTTTTTCGATTTTTTTTTTACGGTTTTAAATTTGAACATTTCTAGATGTTTATTTCACTTATTTACTTTCCAGATTTCCAGCCCCTATAATACAGCCGACAGCCCCCTTATGAAGCCTGCAGTCACTATGATATATATGACAGTAGGCTTTGTAGGGGGTCTGTAGGCTGGATATACAGCCTAGAATGTTTTGGAAGGGTGGATAAGGGTCCCATAAAAGCTCAAGTTTAGTAACAGCAAGTAGGCAATACACTTGTCTATTAGAGAATTAACCTAAGGATAACAGTGCCGTCGTGGCACCAGGTGGTAAGATGCATTCAACCACCATTGTATAAGATGTAGTTAATAAGATGCATTGTATAAGATGTAGTTAATAAGATGCATTGTATAAGATGTAGTTAATAAGATGCATTGTATAAGATGTAGTTAATAAGATGCATTGTATAAGATGTAATTAATAAGATGCATTGTATAAGATGTAGTTAATAGTCATTGTAACAGATCATATTGCCTTTGATTTTTAAGGGCTTAATCCCCAATTAATATTTTTATTGTTTATCTTAATTTATGTGTTAAAAAAATAGTAATTTAATTTAATACCGAGTTATTTATTTTAGGTACAGACGTGAGATTGTTTCGATTTTTGTCGGATTTTCAGACATTTTTCGATTTTCTGATTTTTTTAAGAATTTTCGTTTTTTTTTCGACTTTTTTTTACGGTTTTAAATTTGAACATTTCTAGATGTTTATTTCACTTATTTACTTTCCAGATTTCCAGCCCCTATAATACAGCCGACAGCCCCCTTATGAAGCCTGCAGTCACTATGATATATATGACAGTAGGCTTTGTAGGGGGTCTGTAGGCTGGATATACAGCCTAGAATGTTTTGGAAGGGTGGATAAGGGTCCCATAAAAGCTCAAGTTTAGTAACAGCAAGTAGGCAATGCACTTGTCTATTAGAGAATTTACCTAAGGATAACAGTGCCGTCGTGGCACCAGGTGGTAAGATGCATTCAACCACCATTGTATAAGATGTAGTTAATAAGATGCATTGTATAAGATGTAGTTAATAAGATGCATTGTATAAGATGTAGTTAATAAGATGCATTGTATAAGATGTAGTTAATAAGATGCATTGTATAAGATGTAGTTAATAAGGTGCATTGTATAAGATGTAGTTAATAAGATGCATTGTATAAGATGTAGTTAATAAGATGCATTGTATAAGATGTAGTTAATAGTTATTGTAACAGATCATATTGTCTTTCATTTTTAAGGGCTTAATCCCCAATTAATATTTTTATTGTTTATCTTAATTTATGTGTTAAAAAAATAGTAATTTAATTTAATACCGAGTTATTTATTTTAGGTACAGACATGAGATTGTTTCGATTTTTGTCGGATTTTCAGACATTTTTCGATTTTCTGATTTTTTTAAGAATTTTCGTTTTTTTTTTTTCGATTTTTTTTTACGGTTTTAAATTTGAACATTTCTAGATGTTTATTTCACTTATTTACTTTCCAGATTTCCAGCTCCTATAATACAGCCGACAGCCCCCTTATGAAGCCTGCAGTCACTGTGATATATATGACAGTAGGCTTTATAGGGGGTCTGTAGGCTGGATATACAGCCTAGAATGTTTTGGAAGGGTGGATAAGGGTCCCATAAAAGCTCAAGTTTAGTAACAGCAAGTAGGCACTTGTCTATTAGAGAATTTACCTAAGGATAACAGTGCCGTCGTGGCACCAGGTGGTAAGATGCATTCAACCACCATTGTATAAGATGTAGTTAATAAGATGCATTGTATAAGATGTAGTTAATAAGATGCATTGTATAAGATGTAGTTAATAGTCATTGTAACAGATCATATTGCCTTTGATTTTTAAGGGCTTAATCCCCAATTAATATTTTTATTGTTTATCTTAATTTATGTGTTAAAAAAATAGTAATTTAATTTAATACCGAGTTATTTATTTTAGGTACAGACATGAGATTGTTTCGATTTTTGTCGGATTTTCAGACATTTTTCGATTTTCTGATTTTTTTAAGAATTTTCGTTTTTTTTCGACTTTTTTTTACGGTTTGAAATTTGAACATTTCTAGATGTTTATTTCACTTATTTACTTTCCAGATTTCCAGCTCCAATAATACAGCCGACAGCCCCCTTATGAAGCCTGCAGTCACTATGATATATATGACAGTAGGCTTTGTAGGGGGTCTGTAGGCTGGATATACAGCCTAGAATGTTTTGGAAGGGTGGATAAGGGTCCCATAAAAGCTCAAGTTTAGTAACAGCAAGTAGGCACTTGTCTCAGAGAATTTACCTAAGGATAACAGTGCCGTCGTGGCACCAGGTGGTAAGATGCATTCAACCACCATTGTATAAGATGTAGTTAATAAGATGCATTGTATAAGATGTAGTTAATAAGATGCATTGTATAAGATGTAGCTAATAAGATGCATTGTATAAGATGTAGTTAATAAGATGCATTGTATAACATGTAGTTAATAGTCATTGTAACAGATCATATTGTCTTTCATTTTTAAGGGCTTAATCCCCAATTAATATTTTTATTGTTTATCTAAATTTATGTGTTAAAAAAATAGTTATTTAATTTAATACCGAGTTATTTATTTTAGGTACAGACATGAGATTGTTTCGATTTTTGTCGGATTTTCAGACATTTTTCGATTTTCTGATTTTTTTAAGAATTTTCGTTTTTTTTTTTACGGTTTTAAATTTGAACATTTCTAGATGTTTATTTCACTTATTTACTTTCCAGATTTCCAGCCCCTATAATACAGCCGACAGCCCCCTTATGAAGCCTGCAGTCACTATGATATATATGACAGTAGGCTTTGTAGGGGGTCTGTAGGCTGGATATACAGCCTAGAATGTTTTGGAAGGGTGGATAAGGGTCCCATAAAAGCTCAAGTTTAGTAACAGCAAGTAGGCAATACACTTGTCTATTAGAGAATTAACCTAAGGATAACAGTGCCGTCGTGGCACCAGGTGGTAAGATGCATTCAACCACCATTGTATAAGATGTAGTTAATAAGATGCATTGTATAAGATGTAGTTAATAAGATGCATTGTATAAGATGTAGGAAATAAGATGCATTGTATAAGATGTAGTTAATAAGATGCATTGTATAAGATGTAATTAATAAGATGCATTGTATAAGATGTAGTTAATAGTCATTGTAACAGATCATATTGCCTTTGATTTTTAAGGGCTTAATCCCCAATTAATATTTTTATTGTTTATCTTAATTTATGTGTTAAAAAAATAGTAATTTAATTTAATACCGAGTTATTTATTTTAGGTACAGACGTGAGATTGTTTCGATTTTTGTCGGATTTTCAGACATTTTTCGATTTTCTGATTTTTTTAAGAATTTTCGTTTTTTTTCGACTTTTTTTTACGGTTTTAAATTTGAACATTTCTAGATGTTTATTTCACTTATTTACTTTCCAGATTTCCAGCCCCTATAATACAGCCGACAGCCCCCTTATGAAGCCTGCAGTCACTATGATATATATGACAGTAGGCTTTGTAGGGGGTCTGTAGGCTGGATATACAGCCTAGAATGTTTTGGAAGGGTGGATAAGGGTCCCATAAAAGCTCAAGTTTAGTAACAGCAAGTAGGCAATGCACTTGTCTATTAGAGAATTTACCTAAGGATAACAGTGCCGTCGTGGCACCAGGTGGTAAGATGCATTCAACCACCATTGTATAAGATGTAGTTAATAAGATGCATTGTATAAGATGTAGTTAATAAGATGCATTGTATAAGATGTAGTTAATAAGATGCATTGTATAAGATGTAGTTAATAAGGTGCATTGTATAAGATGTAGTTAATAAGATGCATTGTATAAGATGTAGTTAATAAGATGCATTGTATAAGATGTAGTTAATAGTTATTGTAACAGATCATATTGTCTTTCATTTTTAAGGGCTTAATCCCCAATTAATATTTTTATTGTTTATCTTAATTTATGTGTTAAAAAAATAGTAATTTAATTTAATACCGAGTTATTTATTTTAGGTACAGACATGAGATTGTTTCGATTTTTGTCGGATTTTCAGACATTTTTCGATTTTCTGATTTTTTTAAGAATTTTCGTTTTTTTTTTTTTCGATTTTTTTTTACGGTTTTAAATTTGAACATTTCTAGATGTTTATTTCACTTATTTACTTTCCAGATTTCCATCTCCTATAATACAGCCGACAGCCCCCTTATGAAGCCTGCAGTCACTATGATATATATGACAGTAGGCTTTGTAGGGGGTCTGTAGGCTGGATATACAGCCTAGAATGTTTTGGAAGGGTGGATAAGGGTCCCATAAAAGCTCAAGTTTAGTAACAGCAAGTAGGCACTTGTCTCAGAGAATTTACCTAAGGATAACAGTGCCGTCGTGGCACCAGGTGGTAAGATGCATTCAACCACCATTGTATAAGATGTAGTTAATAAGATGCATTGTATAAGATGTAGTTAATAAGATGCATTGTATAAGATGTAGCTAATAAGATGCATTGTATAAGATGTAGTTAATAAGATGCATTGTATAACATGTAGTTAATAGTCATTGTAACAGATCATATTGTCTTTCATTTTTAAGGGCTTAATCCCCAATTAATATTTTTATTGTTTATCTAAATTTATGTGTTAAAAAAATAGTTATTTAATTTAATACCGAGTTATTTATTTTAGGTACAGACATGAGATTGTTTCGATTTTTGTCGGATTTTCAGACATTTTTCGATTTTCTGATTTTTTTAAGAATTTTCGTTTTTTTTTTTTTCGATTTTTTTTTTACGGTTTTAAATTTGAACATTTCTAGATGTTTATTTCACTTATTTACTTTCCAGATTTCCAGCCCCTATAATACAGCCGACAGCCCCCTTATGAAGCCTGCAGTCACTATGATATATATGACAGTAGGCTTTGTAGGGGGTCTGTAGGCTGGATATACAGCCTAGAATGTTTTGGAAGGGTGGATAAGGGTCCCATAAAAGCTCAAGTTTAGTAACAGCAAGTAGGCAATACACTTGTCTATTAGAGAATTAACCTAAGGATAACAGTGCCGTCGTGGCACCAGGTGGTAAGATGCATTCAACCACCATTGTATAAGATGTAGTTAATAAGATGCATTGTATAAGATGTAGTTAATAAGATGCATTGTATAAGATGTAGTTAATAAGATGCATTGTATAAGATGTAGTTAATAAGATGCATTGTATAAGATGTAATTAATAAGATGCATTGTATAAGATGTAGTTAATAGTCATTGTAACAGATCATATTGCCTTTGATTTTTAAGGGCTTAATCCCCAATTAATATTTTTATTGTTTATCTTAATTTATGTGTTAAAAAAATAGTAATTTAATTTAATACCGAGTTATTTATTTTAGGTACAGACGTGAGATTGTTTCGATTTTTGTCGGATTTTCAGACATTTTTCGATTTTCTGATTTTTTTAAGAATTTTCGTTTTTTTTCGACTTTTTTTTACGGTTTTAAATTTGAACATTTCTAGATGTTTATTTCACTTATTTACTTTCCAGATTTCCAGCCCCTATAATACAGCCGACAGCCCCCTTATGAAGCCTGCAGTCACTATGATATATATGACAGTAGGCTTTGTAGGGGGTCTGTAGGCTGGATATACAGCCTAGAATGTTTTGGAAGGGTGGATAAGGGTCCCATAAAAGCTCAAGTTTAGTAACAGCAAGTAGGCAATGCACTTGTCTATTAGAGAATTTACCTAAGGATAACAGTGCCGTCGTGGCACCAGGTGGTAAGATGCATTCAACCACCATTGTATAAGATGTAGTTAATAAGATGCATTGTATAAGATGTAGTTAATAAGATGCATTGTATAAGATGTAGTTAATAAGATGCATTGTATAAGATGTAGTTAATAAGGTGCATTGTATAAGATGTAGTTAATAAGATGCATTGTATAAGATGTAGTTAATAAGATGCATTGTATAAGATGTAGTTAATAGTTATTGTAACAGATCATATTGTCTTTCATTTTTAAGGGCTTAATCCCCAATTAATATTTTTATTGTTTATCTTAATTTATGTGTTAAAAAAATAGTAATTTAATTTAATACCGAGTAATTTATTTTAGGTACAGACATGAGATTGTTTCGATTTTTGTCGGATTTTCAGACATTTTTCGATTTTCTGATTTTTTTAAGAATTTTCGTTTTTTTTTTTTCGATTTTTTTTTACGGTTTTAAATTTGAACATTTCTAGATGTTTATTTCACTTATTTACTTTCCAGATTTCCAGCTCCTATAATACAGCCGACAGCCCCCTTATGAAGCCTGCAGTCACTGTGATATATATGACAGTAGGCTTTATAGGGGGTCTGTAGGCTGGATATACAGCCTAGAATGTTTTGGAAGGGTGGATAAGGGTCCCATAAAAGCTCAAGTTTAGTAACAGCAAGTAGGCACTTGTCTATTAGAGAATTTACCTAAGGATAACAGTGCCGTCGTGGCACCAGGTGGTAAGATGCATTCAACCACCATTGTATAAGATGTAGTTAATAAGATGCATTGTATAAGATGTAGTTAATAAGATGCATTGTATAAGATGTAGTTAATAGTCATTGTAACAGATCATATTGCCTTTGATTTTTAAGGGCTTAATCCCCAATTAATATTTTTATTGTTTATCTTAATTTATGTGTTAAAAAAATAGTAATTTGATTTAATACCGAGTTATTTATTTTAGGTACAGACATGAGATTGTTTCGATTTTTGTCGGATTTTCAGACATTTTTCGATTTTCTGATTTTTTTAAGAAATTTCGTTTTTTTTCGACTTTTTTTTACGGTTTGAAATTTGAACATTTCTAGATGTTTATTTCACTTATTTACTTTCCAGATTTCCAGCTCCTATAATACAGCCGACAGCCCCCTTATGAAGCCTGCAGTCACTATGATATATATGACAGTAGGCTTTGTAGGGGGTCTGTAGGCTGGATATACAGCCTAGAATGTTTTGGAAGGGTGGATAAGGGTCCCATAAAAGCTCAAGTTTAGTAACAGCAAGTAGGCACTTGTCTCAGAGAATTTACCTAAGGATAACAGTGCCGTCGTGGCACCAGGTGGTAAGATGCATTCAACCACCATTGTATAAGATGTAGTTAATAAGATGCATTGTATAAGATGTAGTTAATAAGATGCATTGTATAAGATGTAGCTAATAAGATGCATTGTATAAGATGTAGTTAATAAGATGCATTGTATAACATGTAGTTAATAGTCATTGTAACAGATCATATTGTCTTTCATTTTTAAGGGCTTAATCCCCAATTAATATTTTTATTGTTTATCTAAATTTATGTGTTAAAAAAATAGTTATTTAATTTAATACCGAGTTATTTATTTTAGGTACAGACATGAGATTGTTTCGATTTTTGTCGGATTTTCAGACATTTTTCGATTTTCTGATTTTTTTAAGAATTTTCGTTTTTTTTTTCGATTTTTTTTTTTACGGTTTTAAATTTGAACATTTCTAGATGTTTATTTCACTTATTTACTTTCCAGATTTCCAGCCCCTATAATACAGCCGACAGCCCCCTTATGAAGCCTGCAGTCACTATGATATATATGACAGTAGGCTTTGTAGGGGGTCTGTAGGCTGGATATACAGCCTAGAATGTTTTGGAAGGGTGGATAAGGGTCCCATAAAAGCTCAAGTTTAGTAACAGCAAGTAGGCAATACACTTGTCTATTAGAGAATTAACCTAAGGATAACAGTGCCGTCGTGGCACCAGGTGGTAAGATGCATTCAACCACCATTGTATAAGATGTAGTTAATAAGATGCATTGTATAAGATGTAGTTAATAAGATGCATTGTATAAGATGTAGGAAATAAGATGCATTGTATAAGATGTAGTTAATAAGATGCATTGTATAAGATGTAATTAATAAGATGCATTGTATAAGATGTAGTTAATAGTCATTGTAACAGATCATATTGCCTTTGATTTTTAAGGGCTTAATCCCCAATTAATATTTTTATTGTTTATCTTAATTTATGTGTTAAAAAAATAGTAATTTGATTTAATACCGAGTTATTTATTTTAGGTACAGACATGAGATTGTTTCGATTTTTGTCGGATTTTCAGACATTTTTCGATTTTCTGATTTTTTTAAGAAATTTCGTTTTTTTTCGACTTTTTTTTACGGTTTGAAATTTGAACATTTCTAGATGTTTATTTCACTTATTTACTTTCCAGATTTCCAGCTCCTATAATACAGCCGACAGCCCCCTTATGAAGCCTGCAGTCACTATGATATATATGACAGTAGGCTTTGTAGGGGGTCTGTAGGCTGGATATACAGCCTAGAATGTTTTGGAAGGGTGGATAAGGGTCCCATAAAAGCTCAAGTTTAGTAACAGCAAGTAGGCACTTGTCTCAGAGAATTTACCTAAGGATAACAGTGCCGTCGTGGCACCAGGTGGTAAGATGCATTCAACCACCATTGTATAAGATGTAGTTAATAAGATGCATTGTATAAGATGTAGTTAATAAGATGCATTGTATAAGATGTAGCTAATAAGATGCATTGTATAAGATGTAGTTAATAAGATGCATTGTATAACATGTAGTTAATAGTCATTGTAACAGATCATATTGTCTTTCATTTTTAAGGGCTTAATCCCCAATTAATATTTTTATTGTTTATCTAAATTTATGTGTTAAAAAAATAGTTATTTAATTTAATACCGAGTTATTTATTTTAGGTACAGACATGAGATTGTTTCGATTTTTGTCGGATTTTCAGACATTTTTCGATTTTCTGATTTTTTTAAGAATTTTCGTTTTTTTTTTCGATTTTTTTTTTTACGGTTTTAAATTTGAACATTTCTAGATGTTTATTTCACTTATTTACTTTCCAGATTTCCAGCCCCTATAATACAGCCGACAGCCCCCTTATGAAGCCTGCAGTCACTATGATATATATGACAGTAGGCTTTGTAGGGGGTCTGTAGGCTGGATATACAGCCTAGAATGTTTTGGAAGGGTGGATAAGGGTCCCATAAAAGCTCAAGTTTAGTAACAGCAAGTAGGCAATACACTTGTCTATTAGAGAATTAACCTAAGGATAACAGTGCCGTCGTGGCACCAGGTGGTAAGATGCATTCAACCACCATTGTATAAGATGTAGTTAATAAGATGCATTGTATAAGATGTAGTTAATAAGATGCATTGTATAAGATGTAGGAAATAAGATGCATTGTATAAGATGTAGTTAATAAGATGCATTGTATAAGATGTAATTAATAAGATGCATTGTATAAGATGTAGTTAATAGTCATTGTAACAGATCATATTGCCTTTGATTTTTAAGGGCTTAATCCCCAATTAATATTTTTATTGTTTATCTTAATTTATGTGTTAAAAAAATAGTAATTTAATTTAATACCGAGTTATTTATTTTAGGTACAGACGTGAGATTGTTTCGATTTTTGTCGGATTTTCAGACATTTTTCGATTTTCTGATTTTTTTAAGAATTTTCGTTTTTTTTCGACTTTTTTTTACGGTTTTAAATTTGAACATTTCTAGATGTTTATTTCACTTATTTACTTTCCAGATTTCCAGCCCCTATAATACAGCCGACAGCCCCCTTATGAAGCCTGCAGTCACTATGATATATATGACAGTAGGCTTTGTAGGGGGTCTGTAGGCTGGATATACAGCCTAGAATGTTTTGGAAGGGTGGATAAGGGTCCCATAAAAGCTCAAGTTTAGTAACAGCAAGTAGGCAATGCACTTGTCTATTAGAGAATTTACCTAAGGATAACAGTGCCGTCGTGGCACCAGGTGGTAAGATGCATTCAACCACCATTGTATAAGATGTAGTTAATAAGATGCATTGTATAAGATGTAGTTAATAAGATGCATTGTATAAGATGTAGTTAATAAGATGCATTGTATAAGATGTAGTTAATAAGGTGCATTGTATAAGATGTAGTTAATAAGATGCATTGTATAAGATGTAGTTAATAAGATGCATTGTATAAGATGTAGTTAATAGTTATTGTAACAGATCATATTGTCTTTCATTTTTAAGGGCTTAATCCCCAATTAATATTTTTATTGTTTATCTTAATTTATGTGTTAAAAAAATAGTAATTTAATTTAATACCGAGTTATTTATTTTAGGTACAGACATGAGATTGTTTCGATTTTTGTCGGATTTTCAGACATTTTTCGATTTTCTGATTTTTTTAAGAATTTTCGTTTTTTTTTTTCGATTTTTTTTTACGGTTTTAAATTTGAACATTTCTAGATGTTTATTTCACTTATTTACTTTCCAGATTTCCAGCTCCTATAATACAGCCGACAGCCCCCTTATGAAGCCTGCAGTCACTGTGATATATATGACAGTAGGCTTTATAGGGGGTCTGTAGGCTGGATATTTAGCCTAGAATGTTTTGGAAGGGTGGATAAGGGTCCCATAAAAGCTCAAGTTTAGTAACAGCAAGTAGGCACTTGTCTATTAGAGAATTTACCTAAGGATAACAGTGCCGTCGTGGCACCAGGTGGTAAGATGCATTCAACCACCATTGTATAAGATGTAGTTAATAAGATGCATTGTATAAGATGTAGTTAATAAGATGCATTGTATAAGATGTAGTTAATAGTCATTGTAACAGATCATATTGCCTTTGATTTTTAAGGGCTTAATCCCCAATTAATATTTTTATTGTTTATCTTAATTTATGTGTTAAAAAAATAGTAATTTAATTTAATACCGAGTTATTTATTTTAGGTACAGACATGAGATTGTTTCGATTTTTGTCGGATTTTCAGACATTTTTCGATTTTCTGATTTTTTTAAGAATTTTCGTTTTTTTTCGACTTTTTTTTACGGTTTGAAATTTGAACATTTCTAGATGTTTATTTCACTTATTTACTTTCCAGATTTCCAGCTCCTATAATACAGCCGACAGCCCCCTTATGAAGCCTGCAGTCACTATGATATATATGACAGTAGGCTTTGTAGGGGGTCTGTAGGCTGGATATACAGCCTAGAATGTTTTGGAAGGGTGGATAAGGGTCCCATAAAAGCTCAAGTTTAGTAACAGCAAGTAGGCACTTGTCTCAGAGAATTTACCTAAGGATAACAGTGCCGTCGTGGCACCAGGTGGTAAGATGCATTCAACCACCATTGTATAAGATGTAGTTAATAAGATGCATTGTATAAGATGTAGTTAATAAGATGCATTGTATAAGATGTAGCTAATAAGATGCATTGTATAAGATGTAGTTAATAAGATGCATTGTATAACATGTAGTTAATAGTCATTGTAACAGATCATATTGTCTTTCATTTTTAAGGGCTTAATCCCCAATTAATATTTTTATTGTTTATCTAAATTTATGTGTTAAAAAAATAGTTATTTAATTTAATACCGAGTTATTTATTTTAGGTACAGACATGAGATTGTTTCGATTTTTGTCGGATTTTCAGACATTTTTCGATTTTCTGATTTTTTTAAGAATTTTCGTTTTTTTTTTCGATTTTTTTTTTTTACGGTTTTAAATTTGAACATTTCTAGATGTTTATTTCACTTATTTACTTTCCAGATTTCCAGCCCCTATAATACAGCCGACAGCCCCCTTATGAAGCCTGCAGTCACTATGATATATATGACAGTAGGCTTTGTAGGGGGTCTGTAGGCTGGATATACAGCCTAGAATGTTTTGGAAGGGTGGATAAGGGTCCCATAAAAGCTCAAGTTTAGTAACAGCAAGTAGGCAATACACTTGTCTATTAGAGAATTAACCTAAGGATAACAGTGCCGTCGTGGCACCAGGTGGTAAGATGCATTCAACCACCATTGTATAAGATGTAGTTAATAAGATGCATTGTATAAGATGTAGTTAATAAGATGCATTGTATAAGATGTAGTTAATAAGATGCATTGTATAAGATGTAGTTAATAAGATGCATTGTATAAGATGTAATTAATAAGATGCATTGTATAAGATGTAGTTAATAGTCATTGTAACAGATCATATTGCCTTTGATTTTTAAGGGCTTAATCCCCAATTAATATTTTTATTGTTTATCTTAATTTATGTGTTAAAAAAATAGTAATTTAATTTAATACCGAGTTATTTATTTTAGGTACAGACGTGATATTGTTTCGATTTTTGTCGGATTTTCAGACATTTTTCGATTTTCTGATTTTTTTAAGAATTTTCGTTTTTTTTCGACTTTTTTTTACGGTTTAAAATTTGAACATTTCTAGATGTTTATTTCACTTATTTACTTTCCAGATTTCCAGCCCCTATAATACAGCCGACAGCCCCCTTATGAAGCCTGCAGTCACTATGATATATATGACAGTAGGCTTTGTAGGGGGTCTGTAGGCTGGATATACAGCCTAGAATGTTTTGGAAGGGTGGATAAGGGTCCCATAAAAGCTCAAGTTTAGTAACAGCAAGTAGGCACTTGTCTCATAGAGAATTTACCTAAGGATAACAGTGCCGTCGTGGCACCAGGTGGTAAGATGCATTCAACCACCATTGTATAAGATGTAGTTAATAAGATGCATTCTATAAGATGTAGTTAATAAGATGCATTATATAAGATGTAGTTAATAAGAGGCATTGTATAAGATGTAGTTAATAAGATGCATTGTATAAGATGTAGTTAATAAGATGCATTGTATAAGATGTAGTTAATAAGATGCATTGTATAAGATGTAGTTAATAGTCATTGTAACAGATCATATTGCCTTTGATTTTTAAGGGCTTAATCCCCAATTAATATTTTTATTGTTTATCTTAATTTATGTGTTCAAAAAATAGTAATTTAATTTAATACCGAGTTATTTATTTTAGGTACAGACATGAGATTGTTTCGATTTTTGTCGGATTTTCAGACATTTTTCGATTTTCTGATTTTTTTAAGAATTTTCTTTTTTTTTCGACTTTTTTTTACGGTTTGAAATTTGAACAATTCTAGATGTTTATTTCACTTATTTACTTTCCAGATTTCCAGCTCCTATAAAATAACCGACAGCCCCCTTATGAAGCCTGCAGTCACTATGATATATATGACAGTAGGCTTTGTAGGGGGTCTGTAGGCTGGATATACAGCCTAGAATGTTTTGGAAGGGTGGATAAGGGTCCCATAAAAGCTCAAGTTTTGTAACAGCAAGTAGGCAATACACTTGTCTATTAGAGAATTTACCTAAGGATAACAGTGCCGTCGTGGCACCATGTGGTAAGATGCATTCAACCACCATTGTATAAGATGTAGTTAATAAGATGCATTGTATAAGATGTAGTTAATAAGATGCATTGTATAAGATGTAGTTAATAAGATGCATTGTATAAGATGTAGTTAATAAGATGCATTGTATAAGATGTAGTTAATAAGATGCATTGTATAAGATGTAGTTAATAGTCATTGTAACAGATCATATTGTCTTTCATTTTTAAGGGCTTAATCCCCAATTAATATTTTTATTGTTTATCTTAATTTATGTGTTAAAAAAATAGTAATTTAATTTAATACCGAGTTATTTATTTTAGGTACAGACATGAGATTGTTTTGATTTTTGTCGGATTTTCAGACATTTTTCGATTTTCTGATTTTTTTAAGAATTTTCGTTTTTTTTTCGATTTTTTTTTTACGGTTTTACATTTGAACATTTCTAGATGTTTATTTCACTTATTTACTTTCCAGATTTCCAGCCCCTATAATACAGCCGACAGCCCCCTTATGAAGCCTGCAGTCACTATGATATATATGACAGTAGGCTTTGTAGGGGGTCTGTAGGCTGGATATACAGCCTAGAATGTTTTGGAAGGGTGGATAAGGGTCCCATAAAAGCTCAAGTTTAGTAACAGCAAGTAGGCAATACACTTGTCTATTAGAGAATTTACCTAAGGATAACAGTGCCGTCGTGGCACCAGGTGGTAAGATGCATTCAACCACCATTGTATAAGATGTAGTTAATAAGATGCATTGTATAAGATGTAGTTAATAAGATGCATTGTATAAGATGTAGTTAATAAGATGTAGTTAATAAGATGCATTGTATAAGATGTAGTTAATAAGATGCATTGTATAAGATGTAGTTAATAGTCATTGTAACAGATCATATTGCCTTTGATTTTTAAGGGCTTAATCCCCAATTAATATTTTTATTGTTTATCTTAATTTATGTGTTAAAAAAATAGTAATTCAATTTAATACCGAGTTATTTATTTTAGGTACAGACATGAGATTGTTTCGATTTTTGTCGGATTTTCAGACATTTTTCGATTTTCTGATTTTTTTAAGAATTTTCGTCTTTTTTTTTCGATTTTTTTTTACGGTTTTAAATTTGAACATTTCTAGATGTTTATTTCACTTATTTACTTTCCAGATTTCCAGCTCCTATAATACAGCCGACAGCCCCCTTATGAAGCCTGCAGTCACTGTGATATATATGACAGTAGGCTTTATAGGGGGTCTGTAGGCTGGATATTTAGCCTAGAATGTTTTGGAAGGGTGGATAAGGGTCCCATAAAAGCTCAAGTTTAGTAACAGCAAGTAGGCACTTGTCTATTAGAGAATTTACCTAAGGATAACAGTGCCGTCGTGGCACCAGGTGGTAAGATGCATTCAACCACCATTGTATAAGATGTAGTTAATAAGATGCATTGTATAAGATGTAGTTAATAAGATGCATTGTATAAGATGTAGTTAATAGTCATTGTAACAGATCATATTGCCTTTGATTTTTAAGGGCTTAATCCCCAATTAATATTTTTATTGTTTATCTTAATTTATGTGTTAAAAAAATAGTAATTTAATTTAATACCGAGTTATTTATTTTAGGTACAGACATGAGATTGTTTCGATTTTTGTCGGATTTTCAGACATTTTTCGATTTTCTGATTTTTTTAAGAATTTTCGTTTTTTTTCGACTTTTTTTTACGGTTTGAAATTTGAACATTTCTAGATGTTTATTTCACTTATTTACTTTCCAGATTTCCAGCTCCTATAATACAGCCGACAGCCCCCTTATGAAGCCTGCAGTCACTATGATATATATGACAGTAGGCTTTGTAGGGGGTCTGTAGGCTGGATATACAGCCTAGAATGTTTTGGAAGGGTGGATAAGGGTCCCATAAAAGCTCAAGTTTAGTAACAGCAAGTAGGCACTTGTCTCAGAGAATTTACCTAAGGATAACAGTGCCGTCGTGGCACCAGGTGGTAAGATGCATTCAACCACCATTGTATAAGATGTAGTTAATAAGATGCATTGTATAAGATGTAGTTAATAAGATGCATTGTATAAGATGTAGCTAATAAGATGCATTGTATAAGATGTAGTTAATAAGATGCATTGTATAACATGTAGTTAATAGTCATTGTAACAGATCATATTGTCTTTCATTTTTAAGGGCTTAATCCCCAATTAATATTTTTATTGTTTATCTAAATTTATGTGTTAAAAAAATAGTTATTTAATTTAATACCGAGTTATTTATTTTAGGTACAGACATGAGATTGTTTCGATTTTTGTCGGATTTTCAGACATTTTTCGATTTTCTGATTTTTTTAAGAATTTTCGTTTTTTTTTTCGATTTTTTTTTTTTACGGTTTTAAATTTGAACATTTCTAGATGTTTATTTCACTTATTTACTTTCCAGATTTCCAGCCCCTATAATACAGCCGACAGCCCCCTTATGAAGCCTGCAGTCACTATGATATATATGACAGTAGGCTTTGTAGGGGGTCTGTAGGCTGGATATACAGCCTAGAATGTTTTGGAAGGGTGGATAAGGGTCCCATAAAAGCTCAAGTTTAGTAACAGCAAGTAGGCAATACACTTGTCTATTAGAGAATTAACCTAAGGATAACAGTGCCGTCGTGGCACCAGGTGGTAAGATGCATTCAACCACCATTGTATAAGATGTAGTTAATAAGATGCATTGTATAAGATGTAGTTAATAAGATGCATTGTATAAGATGTAGTTAATAAGATGCATTGTATAAGATGTAGTTAATAAGATGCATTGTATAAGATGTAATTAATAAGATGCATTGTATAAGATGTAGTTAATAGTCATTGTAACAGATCATATTGCCTTTGATTTTTAAGGGCTTAATCCCCAATTAATATTTTTATTGTTTATCTTAATTTATGTGTTAAAAAAATAGTAATTTAATTTAATACCGAGTTATTTATTTTAGGTACAGACGTGATATTGTTTCGATTTTTGTCGGATTTTCAGACATTTTTCGATTTTCTGATTTTTTTAAGAATTTTCGTTTTTTTTCGACTTTTTTTTACGGTTTAAAATTTGAACATTTCTAGATGTTTATTTCACTTATTTACTTTCCAGATTTCCAGCCCCTATAATACAGCCGACAGCCCCCTTATGAAGCCTGCAGTCACTATGATATATATGACAGTAGGCTTTGTAGGGGGTCTGTAGGCTGGATATACAGCCTAGAATGTTTTGGAAGGGTGGATAAGGGTCCCATAAAAGCTCAAGTTTAGTAACAGCAAGTAGGCACTTGTCTCATAGAGAATTTACCTAAGGATAACAGTGCCGTCGTGGCACCAGGTGGTAAGATGCATTCAACCACCATTGTATAAGATGTAGTTAATAAGATGCATTCTATAAGATGTAGTTAATAAGATGCATTATATAAGATGTAGTTAATAAGAGGCATTGTATAAGATGTAGTTAATAAGATGCATTGTATAAGATGTAGTTAATAAGATGCATTGTATAAGATGTAGTTAATAAGATGCATTGTATAAGATGTAGTTAATAGTCATTGTAACAGATCATATTGCCTTTGATTTTTAAGGGCTTAATCCCCAATTAATATTTTTATTGTTTATCTTAATTTATGTGTTCAAAAAATAGTAATTTAATTTAATACCGAGTTATTTATTTTAGGTACAGACATGAGATTGTTTCGATTTTTGTCGGATTTTCAGACATTTTTCGATTTTCTGATTTTTTTAAGAATTTTCTTTTTTTTTCGACTTTTTTTTACGGTTTGAAATTTGAACAATTCTAGATGTTTATTTCACTTATTTACTTTCCAGATTTCCAGCTCCTATAAAATAACCGACAGCCCCCTTATGAAGCCTGCAGTCACTATGATATATATGACAGTAGGCTTTGTAGGGGGTCTGTAGGCTGGATATACAGCCTAGAATGTTTTGGAAGGGTGGATAAGGGTCCCATAAAAGCTCAAGTTTAGTAACAGCAAGTAGGCAATACACTTGTCTATTAGAGAATTAACCTAAGGATAACAGTGCCGTCGTGGCACCAGGTGGTAAGATGCATTCAACCACCATTGTATAAGATGTAGTTAATAAGATGCATTGTATAAGATGTAGTTAATAAGATGCATTGTATAAGATGTAGTTAATAAGATGCATTGTATAAGATGTAGTTAATAAGATGCATTGTATAAGATGTAATTAATAAGATGCATTGTATAAGATGTAGTTAATAGTCATTGTAACAGATCATATTGCCTTTGATTTTTAAGGGCTTAATCCCCAATTAATATTTTTATTGTTTATCTTAATTTATGTGTTAAAAAAATAGTAATTTAATTTAATACCGAGTTATTTATTTTAGGTACAGACGTGATATTGTTTCGATTTTTGTCGGATTTTCAGACATTTTTCGATTTTCTGATTTTTTTAAGAATTTTCGTTTTTTTTCGACTTTTTTTTACGGTTTAAAATTTGAACATTTCTAGATGTTTATTTCACTTATTTACTTTCCAGATTTCCAGCCCCTATAATACAGCCGACAGCCCCCTTATGAAGCCTGCAGTCACTATGATATATATGACAGTAGGCTTTGTAGGGGGTCTGTAGGCTGGATATACAGCCTAGAATGTTTTGGAAGGGTGGATAAGGGTCCCATAAAAGCTCAAGTTTAGTAACAGCAAGTAGGCACTTGTCTCATAGAGAATTTACCTAAGGATAACAGTGCCGTCGTGGCACCAGGTGGTAAGATGCATTCAACCACCATTGTATAAGATGTAGTTAATAAGATGCATTCTATAAGATGTAGTTAATAAGATGCATTATATAAGATGTAGTTAATAAGAGGCATTGTATAAGATGTAGTTAATAAGATGCATTGTATAAGATGTAGTTAATAAGATGCATTGTATAAGATGTAGTTAATAAGATGCATTGTATAAGATGTAGTTAATAGTCATTGTAACAGATCATATTGCCTTTGATTTTTAAGGGCTTAATCCCCAATTAATATTTTTATTGTTTATCTTAATTTATGTGTTCAAAAAATAGTAATTTAATTTAATACCGAGTTATTTATTTTAGGTACAGACATGAGATTGTTTCGATTTTTGTCGGATTTTCAGACATTTTTCGATTTTCTGATTTTTTTAAGAATTTTCTTTTTTTTTCGACTTTTTTTTACGGTTTGAAATTTGAACAATTCTAGATGTTTATTTCACTTATTTACTTTCCAGATTTCCAGCTCCTATAAAATAACCGACAGCCCCCTTATGAAGCCTGCAGTCACTATGATATATATGACAGTAGGCTTTGTAGGGGGTCTGTAGGCTGGATATACAGCCTAGAATGTTTTGGAAGGGTGGATAAGGGTCCCATAAAAGCTCAAGTTTTGTAACAGCAAGTAGGCAATACACTTGTCTATTAGAGAATTTACCTAAGGATAACAGTGCCGTCGTGGCACCATGTGGTAAGATGCATTCAACCACCATTGTATAAGATGTAGTTAATAAGATGCATTGTATAAGATGTAGTTAATAAGATGCATTGTATAAGATGTAGTTAATAAGATGCATTGTATAAGATGTAGTTAATAAGATGCATTGTATAAGATGTAGTTAATAAGATGCATTGTATAAGATGTAGTTAATAGTCATTGTAACAGATCATATTGTCTTTCATTTTTAAGGGCTTAATCCCCAATTAATATTTTTATTGTTTATCTTAATTTATGTGTTAAAAAAATAGTAATTTAATTTAATACCGAGTTATTTATTTTAGGTACAGACATGAGATTGTTTTGATTTTTGTCGGATTTTCAGACATTTTTCGATTTTCTGATTTTTTTAAGAATTTTCGTTTTTTTTTCGATTTTTTTTTTACGGTTTTACATTTGAACATTTCTAGATGTTTATTTCACTTATTTACTTTCCAGATTTCCAGCCCCTATAATACAGCCGACAGCCCCCTTATGAAGCCTGCAGTCACTATGATATATATGACAGTAGGCTTTGTAGGGGGTCTGTAGGCTGGATATACAGCCTAGAATGTTTTGGAAGGGTGGATAAGGGTCCCATAAAAGCTCAAGTTTAGTAACAGCAAGTAGGCAATACACTTGTCTATTAGAGAATTTACCTAAGGATAACAGTGCCGTCGTGGCACCAGGTGGTAAGATGCATTCAACCACCATTGTATAAGATGTAGTTAATAAGATGCATTGTATAAGATGTAGTTAATAAGATGCATTGTATAAGATGTAGTTAATAAGATGTAGTTAATAAGATGCATTGTATAAGATGTAGTTAATAAGATGCATTGTATAAGATGTAGTTAATAGTCATTGTAACAGATCATATTGCCTTTGATTTTTAAGGGCTTAATCCCCAATTAATATTTTTATTGTTTATCTTAATTTATGTGTTAAAAAAATAGTAATTCAATTTAATACCGAGTTATTTATTTTAGGTACAGACATGAGATTGTTTCGATTTTTGTCGGATTTTCAGACATTTTTCGATTTTCTGATTTTTTTAAGAATTTTCGTCTTTTTTTTTCGATTTTTTTTTACGGTTTTAAATTTGAACATTTCTAGATGTTTATTTCACTTATTTACTTTCCAGATTTCCAGCCCCTATAATACAGCCGACAGCCCCCTTATGAAGCCTGCAGTCACTATGATATATATGACAGTAGGCTTTGTAGGGGGTCTGTAGGCTGGATATACAGCCTAGAATGTTTTGGAAGGGTGGATAAGGGTCCCATAAAAGCTCAAGTTTAGTAACAGCAAGTAGGCAATACACTTGTCTCATAGAGAATTTACCTAAGGATAACAGTGCCGTCGTGGCACCAGGTGGTAAGATGCATTCAACCACCATTGTATAAGATGTAGTTAATAAGATGCATTGTATAAGATGTAGTTAATAAGATGCATTGTATAAGATGTAGTTAATAAGATGCATTGTATAAGATGTAGTTAATAAGATGCATTGTATAAGATGTAGTTAATAAGATGCATTGTATAAGATGTAGTTAATAGTCATTGTAACAGATCATATTGCCTTTGATTTTTAAGGGCTTAATCCCCAATTAATATTTTTATTGTTTATCTTAATTTATGTGTTAAAAAAATAGTAATTTAATTTAATACCGAGTTATTTATTTTAGGTACAGACATGAGATTGTTTCGATTTTTGTCGGATTTTCAGACATTTTTCGATTTTCTGATTTTTTTAAGAATTTTCGTTTTTTTTCGACTTTTTTTTTTACGGTTTTAAATTTGAACATTTCTAAATGTTTATTTCACTTATTTACTTTCCAGATTTCCAGCCCCTATAATTCAGCCGACATGTCGGCTGAATCGCCCACTGTATTCATAAAAGTAGATAAAAAAAGTAAAATAAAAGTAAAATAAAAAAAGTAAAAGTATATAAAATACATGAATAATATTAATCTAATTTAACTTATACATCAATTTGAACATTACACAATACAAAAACATTTAAAAATATAAAATTTATTATCTTAAAAATTAAGTTAAGAAATTTAATTACTGTTCTGAATGAATTTTTATAAAGCGTACAGTAAGAATAATCTCAGAAATAAAAAGCAATTAAATGCAGTAAAAAATAAATTTGTTCTTAATGTGTATCTTTTTCTTTATTTTAAGTACCATAAACCATAATTCATCTTTATATCTTTAAATATAAAAAAAAAATAAAGCAATTCAAGATCATAAATTAATATAACATTAAATATGTTGCCGTCCTTTTGTTTTTAATTAAGTATAAACGAATAAATATCGTTTGCAATATAAAAATAAGAGCAGAAAAAGAAAAACAAAAGCGTTGTTGATATAAATAAAATAATTAAAAACCTTACACGTATCGTCATAGTCTATCGCATAACATGGAGTAAAATACAAATGTCTGAACAAGGTAATTTTTTTAAAAAATCATTATAAAAAATGAGCAGGTTTGCGCACCCTAAATTTAGCTGTAAGTGTTCCCTAATAGTGTGAACTTTATCAGGTAACTTTGATTTGGGCTGTGCAGAGCAGTGCACCCTTTTAAAAACCTCTCTAAATGTAAAAAATGTAGTTGTAAAGACAAAAAAATTACAAATTCTTGAAATCAATCGCTTTTTATAAAAGGAAAAACATAATTATTTGAAATTTTAAAAATACGTAAAGAAAGCTCATGCAATTGGCAATCAGACACACTTCATTCCGTTTTGATTAATTTATTTTTCAGTTCACAAAAAATTCTTGCGTAAACCTCTTGAAAAGCCAAAAATCAATGAAAAATTACCTTTAATATCAATGAAATCTCAACTTTAACTGAACCTAGCAACAAAACTAAAAAACCGATGGCCAAATCAAGTATACCGATGAATGCACAATTTATTCAGCTTTCAGAAAATGTAATTTTTATTAATGTTTGCGTAATTTCGTGTTAAGCCTTTTTGGCACGGCAATACTCCACTGTGCGTCGTTTGTTTATCTTCATTCAAGCGCTGAATGTTTGGATCACGGGTTACACTATCGTTCATGTCCAAATGAAACACTTATATCAACAGTATCTGGTTTTCAATTCAAAGCCATTGAATACTATCCTATAAACATATTCCTAAAAACATCATCAGTATTCATAAAATCTCTGTTGTTTGTTTATCTTTATTCAAGCGCTCAGTGTTTGAATCACGGGTTACGCTATCGTTCATGTCCAAATAAAAGGAGAAATGATTCGTTTCACAAACTTATATAGACAGTATCTGATTTTCAATTCAAAGCCATTGAATACTATCCTATAAACATATTCCTAAAAACATCATCAGTATTCATAAAATCTCTGTTGTTTGTTTATCTTTATTCAAGCGCTCAATGTTTGAATCACGGGTTACGCTATCGTTCATGTCCAAATAAAAGGAGAAATGATTCGTTTCACAAACTTATATCGACAGTATCTTGTTTTCAATTCAAAGCCATTGAATACTATCCTATAAACATATTCCTAAAAACATCATCAGTATTCATAAAATCTCTGTTGTTTGTTTATCTTCATTCAAGCGCTGAAGGTTTGGATCACGGGTTACGCTATCGTTCATGTCCAAATAAAAGGAGAAATGATTCGTTTCACAAACTTATATCGACAGTATCTGATTTTCAATTCAAAGCCATTGAATACTATCCTATAAACATATTCCTAACTTAGTTGACTCTCCTCCCAACCATAGAGCTAATACAAATAGAGACAGCTTTCCCCGCTCCGTACGGCAACCATGCATGTCAAAAACAGTCGAACCTGTTTGAGTGGCAAAAAGAAATCTTTAACATTGGAAGTCCCATAGGCGGGTGAATTTTGAGGTATAAAAACTGCTCTTTCTCCCAGAAAAATGATAGAAAAAAGATGCCGACAATTTATTACACGAGAGAAAACAACGACGAATATATTCAGTGAAGAAAAAAAGTACCTTTCTTAATTAGTTTTTTTTTCTGTGAATTTTTTAAACTCCGCGGTTTTGGAAGAAAATGACTTTAAACTGGATTTTCGAAATGTTGTGGGTGAAATTTTTTTTAAAAAAGCTTCACATTATATAATATGAACCCTCCTGATTCGATCTGAGTCATTTTCGATTAGTTTAAACTAGTATTTAAGGGAGAAAATTGTGGATTTAGTGGTCGAGGTAGAAAATGGAAGTTGGCATAGCTTGGCGGTCTGACCTTGGCGTGCGTTTTGTCGTAGTTTCTTTACGTGGCTCTTCGAAATAACTAAATAACTTGTTTTTTTTTTACATTTAAAATTGCCAAATCATCTGTAAGGCAGATATATTTTGCTTCTGCATCTCGACGCAAAAATATTAAATTTCCTATAATTGTGTCAACTTTAAATTTAAGTATTTAATTCTTAAAGTCTGTCTGCCCTAGCAAGGCACGAGTGGCAAACCTAAAAGCAGTGGCGAGTGCAGGGTATCGGGTATCTAATAGAAGTGAGATAACCATCTTTATGGCTTTTTCGCCACTGTTTTTTCTGCTGTGGGTACTGATTTTAGGTTTGCCACTCGTGCCTTGCTAGGGCAGACAGACTTTACCACTGATTTAGGTTTTTATTTTTGATAGGGGAAAGTTTTCAGTAAAACAATCTTTGTTAATCTTTTCTTACCATGTAACAAGCCATATTTAAAAAAAACTATGAACACTATCGGATCTTCTTTTTTAACTTTAAAGTTAAACTAATAAAAAAACATATAAAGAGGAATTAAGTGTAGAACATTTGCGTCCAGCGTTTGGTTAATTTAAAACAGACGTATTATTAAAGAAACTTAAAGAAAGAAAGAAATAATTTACGACTTAGTATATATTCCTTGAAATTATTTCTATTGATTTTCCCGCCAATATAAGATACAAAGAAGATGGGACAGCTGTAATTTTCTCCTAACGCCAGGTGGTGGTTTGAGACATCTGACCACATGACCAATCGGACCAATCATCTGTATTTAAGATAAGAATCTTTGATATTTGTTTAAATGTATCACACTTTTCTCTCATATGAAATAGAAACATGGTTAAAAGTTGCTGCGCCATCAATTGCTGTGAAAGAGCAACTAAAAACTCCACCGTTTCGTTTCATAGGTAAAATCTTATTTTTACCTTACTAATTTTACTAAATAATTAAATTTTAAATTAAATTACGTTAAAAAATTTTATGTGTGTATCAAGATAATAAATGGTTTAAGTATAAAAATTTAAATAAGAAACTTAAGTTTAATATAATGAATACATGCACTTAATATTAAGTGTTTTTTTATGAATAAAACTAATTAATTTGATAGTGATACCTATAATGATGAAAGGCATCTTAAAAGGGGATTTTTGAAATGTATTAGTCATTGAAATATTTTAAGTAGTGTTGTAAGTGGCATTTTGAAATATTGAATTATTTGTAAATATTAGCTGTCTGAATTAAAATTAAAAATGCAATATTTCTTTAAGTGGACTCATCAAACACCACTTAATACTTGAAATACCTGTTTTTGTGGGAGAAGGAAGTAGATTTCCTAAAGAAGAAAATCGGAGAAAAATTGGGAGATAAGCATTGTTATTTGCTATGGTGGAAACATCAAGTAAAAATGAGATTTAGAACAAACGAGATTTTATTCTTAAAGCTACAGAAGATAAAACTTCCTAAAGAAGAAAAAAAGATAAGTTTAAAAAGGTCCTCGCGAGTCATCCACTGGTATAAAGTGATCGTAAAAGGCTGCACGCGAAAAAACCAAACACGCCAATAGTCCGATTTTGTCGCCAATCTGACAACCCAGCCCAGTTTGAGTGGAAAAATCGAGGGAAAATCGACATACGAAGAAGAATGGAGCAGGTGTTCAAAGCTCTCTCCATATGTATTAGCTCCATGCTCCCAACACACCTCGGAGAAAATTCCAATAGAGGGCGCTTCGTCTGCTGCGCGCCACGGGGTCGAGGCTATTTCAAATCAGTTCTCGCCGGCAACCGTCGGAGGTGGTGAGTTCCAGTTCTGTCCGGCGCGACTTCGGGGTGGAGAAGCCACGTGCTTCGTGTGGAACCTGGTATGTGGTTTTCAATTTCATTTATTTATTATTTTTAATTTTGATGATCAGGCGATTTCCGGTTTATTTGATACGTTAATTTAATTAAACTTAATCTTTCTAACTGTCAATTTATAAATTCGCTGTTTTGACTTGTTTGTTTACATGCGATCACATGGAACGCCATTGCTTTGATTGAGTTCAGGCGTAGTAATTATTCTCTAATTCTACGGATATTTTTTAAAGAATATAATGTATATTTCTTATCTTTTGTTATTATTTTTATTTATTATGCATAAATATTTTTATTTCTTGGGTAGGTTTATCCGTTGCAAACCACGTGCTTTCTCTTTCTGTTTATAATTAATGTTACATTTCAAAATAAACGGTATATATTAGTTCAAAATAAAGTATAATTAGGTTTTTTTTATAAAATATAATTTGTTTGAAAATAAAGTATATTAGTTAGTGTGTTACAGTATAATTTTTAAGCAAATAATTTTTTTGTATAACTTCTTTCTTTGGCAACGCTTGTTTGTGTTGCGTGTATAACTTTGTTCTTTGGCAACGCTGGTTGTTGTTTATAGAGATTACTGTGTTGGTCACGTGTTTTCAATCACACTGACGATGGGGTTCCAAGTAGACCCGAAACGGCTGTATGTTTTAATTAAATTTTAGTATGCTCATTTATCCTAAGTTGTCCTTTCTTCGCAATTTATAATTTTGTTTTATTTTCATTTTGAATTCTCACCACTTATTTATCATTAATTTTTAATAAATTATAATTTTCATGCAACGATTTTTCTTCATATTTCCATCTATCACAGACTTTATTATAACTATGTATAATAATCATTTTCAATTCTTCGTGAAATTATCTTTAGGTTTCAATTTATTGCTACATAAACGTCATATCTAGTATTTTTGTTTAGAGATGAAATTGCTCTTAACTTGATCATTAATTCTAATTTTTGTGAAGCCGTTGTCAACTTTAAGCTGCTGATTTCATAAATTCTGATTACTGGACCATAGTTCCGACAGTGAATGTATATTCATTAGTTTAAGTACATATGTTTTTTCTTTTTAAATAGTAGAATAAAATGTCGTAATTGAATGAACTTTCAACTAATTTTTTTTACTCAAAATTAATGCGATGGTCTTTGATCTTAACTCTGCCATAGGGATGTCTTTGCCCGTCCCTATGCCGGTCCTAAGCCCGGATAAAAGAGGAAGGTTTTGCGATGGGCCAATCACCCATCCACGTAAAGATCTCGTAAAAAAATTATGATCTTTCTACACAAACTGTTTTTAGCTGTCGAATACGAGTCTCTTGGTTCATGGTGCAGTATAGCTAAATATTGCTTTTGCGTCTTGAAACCCTACCAATCAATCATAATCTTCATTGTAATTTACTTATTCAAACTAGTTCCATGAATGAACGAAATAACTTCCTCGTAATGATATTTTTATGATTACAAAGTAATTAATTATAAACACTAATGTAATGGAAACACTGACCAATGCATTACGACATCACGAATGTTAAAAACTAATGAAGCTACTTTGCTAAAAACATTCTAGATAATTCTTTTATTGAGTCCACAGCAGGCGGAGCCTGCTTTTACTCAGTGTGAGTTACAGGCTTTAATGGGTTACATATCATGAAAGAGGGAGGGAGCACGAGATTACTTCAAACATTTTTTGATTGAGTAGCTATATTTGACTTTTTATAAGAAATTTAGTGGTGACTAGTACTTCTACAAATTAAACTATCGAGAACTATTGCCTGAATATAATTTCATCCTTTCTCCTTCAATACACTCAAATTTTACTTTAATGGAAATATTTTGTAAGTTCCCCGTCAAAACAGCTCAAATTTTATTCTAAACAAGCTACAACATTCTTGCAAAACATCATTAAATTTTGGTGTTAATTCAAAACATTTTCCTTCTCGATACCACTCATGCTGATTGTTATTGAGATTAAAATGTCATAGAAAGAGCTACGTGAGAGACAATATACATAAACAACATAAGAATTTAGTGGTGACTATTACCTTTACAACAGTTAAACCACCGAGAACCATTACCTGAATAGGAATATAATTTCATGCTTTCTCATTCAATACACTCAAATTTCACTTGAATAGAAATATTTTGTGTGGACTAGTACTTCAAAGACTCTCATGGACCAACATTGTTCTTCAGAACACTGATTGGGAACCACTGCCTTACCGAATATCAGAGCTTTCGAAATTGCATTTCTAAGTGTGATTTTCTAAATAACGGGCATGTTTCATATCAATGCAACTCATCCTTCAGGAAAGAATGAACGATGATTAAAACCGCAGTAGATACGCCCGTCTAAGCAACTCAAATTTTATTTAAAAAAAGCTAAAATATTCCTGCAACGTCATTAAATTTTGGTGTTAATTCAAAACACCACGTTATACATATAAAACCTGTAAATGTTAAAGATTTGCCCGGCTTTTCTTCGTTTAGTATCTTGTTCCGTTCCTCTCGGCAATTTTACTATCTGACCAGATACGAGACCTATTTTAACAAAATAAACAATTACGAAAAGAAAGATAGCGATATAAGTACACCATGATCTACTTCATAAAGCTACGTGATTCTGTAACTTAACGACTATATGTCGAAAAACTCTTGTGAGAATAGCAACAGAACTGGTGACACCCATCCCAAAAAATAAAACTGGGAAGTATTTCAAAATTTTGCAGTGTTCAAAGAAACCACTACCTATATGTTGTACAAGATACACACGCACAAACTAGAAATAATACAGACCATGATTGAGTAAATCGTAGTCTGTATGTCACATCCGTCCCTTCCTTGTTATCGACGGGATCAGGTAGTTGTTAGGTTTTGTCTTCATTGTTTTGAGGTTGGCAGGAATCCAGACAAAATATTTGCAATCGATTGATGAGGTTTCTCTACCCTACCGTTCATATAATAAGCTGATACATGGCGCTTTTCAATGCTATATGGTCAGTAAAATTCTGAAAATTCAGCACTTTTGAAGTGGGATGCATTACCTGTAATTAATGTTTGAGGGCAACCCTTGTGTACAGTGTAATTTTCAAAGAACGCCTTCGACACTGTCTGTATATTCTGAGCGAAATCTCTTTCTAAGCTGCACTATAATCTTTTGTAGATACTTAGCTCTTTTACTTAACTTTCAGAACGTTCTTCAGCTTTCCCGGCTTACGCAGATCTTGTTCAGCCATTTGCTCTTCTATGGAAAAATGCATGTGCATCGAAAATGTCGAAAATCAAATAAGTAATATAAACAAGGTATTGCGTGGGTCTGAAAACAGCCGATTTGCATTTTTGGAAGCGTCCGAGAAACAACACAATGTGCCATGTTCTTCATGACTTTTTTTTACAATCACCCAGTGGTACAAAGTATGTATACTTGGATAAGGCATCCAATAATGGGAAAATTATTTTGGTTTCCCTCTTGGGTTACCTTTACGGGTAGAAATATATATCTCCCCTGGTACCACACACTGGTCAATTGGTTTGTTGGGGGCTGTTCCAGTTTTGAACGCACTACGACGCATGTGGTACAAGATTGTACGATATATTTAGTATCTTATACATTTCCGGACAGAAATAACTTTCCCTTTATCTATTGATGAAACCATTGCATCCATATCACTCAGTCTTTCTTATCCCGTATCAGGTCCATCCGTATCCTTTTTAAAATCGTCTTTCTTATCATCCGACGCTTTGTCCGCCACGGGAAGATCAGTTTCCATCTCTTCGCTCTTATCCGTTGTTGAAGTGGGATGCATTATCTGTAATTAATGTTTGAGGACAACCCTTGTGTACAGTGTAATATTCAAAGAACGCCTTCGACACTCTGTATATTCTGAGCGAAATCTGCTCTTTAATCTTTTGTAGATACTTTAGTAGAACGTTCTTCAGCTTTTCCTTTCTTGTTCAGCCATTTGCTGTTGCGCTTCTCTCCACCTAGTATAAAAATGTAAAAGGAATTATTCAAAAAGCACCATAGAGTTCTTTCTTTATTTACATCACATACAAAAGCGGCACGTAGATTCCTGTCGGGAGCTGGAAAGTATCTCTAAACGCTGCCTCACAACACTCCGACAAAAGTGTTGCAATTTGTAAACTTCCCAGTCTTTTATGCCGATAACACATGTATTGTACATGTCTTTAACGTCGCGAGGTATATCGTCATTCTCTGGTCCTTGGAGTGGAATTGGATGTTCTGGGAGCGACACGAAGAGCATATGGAACATCTCTAAGAATTCCTCTGATCTTCCGTCTCTTGGCATGGGTGAAATATATTGTGCTTTTAAGGGAATCAATCTCAAGGGTGCCTCTCTAATCTGACCTAGTGCCTTTTTTTTATTCACCTGCAATGTTCCGTTCTATGGAAAAATGCATGTGTATCGAAAATGTCGAAAATCAAATAAGTGATATAAACAAGCTATTGCCTGCGTCTGAAAAGAGCCTATTTGCATTTTTGGAAGAGTCCAAACAGCAGCAACCGCTCACAGTAGTAGCTGGAACCATAGAAAGCTTTCAAATTTGTGATCACATCATAGTGTTCACGGTGGAGCCACAGGTTGATTCTCCTTGCATTAGCAGAACCTTTATAAACAACCAAAAATGAATACATGGAAAAATAAACGTGTAAATCCCATAATGCAATAACAAAGAAAGCAAAACACTTTGTAAGGAAAAAAATACCTTATTCATATTTTCTGCCGATATCACGACAATTTGATGGTCTATGTGTCTTTCAAAAACTGCAACATCCTCCAATATACAAGGCCTCTTGGGTACTCCAGTCTTCTCGTGTAGTTTTATGGCTTCATTCATTAAAGCTGGCCTACTATGCTTCCTAAAGGATTCGTACCTTCGTTTCGCTTCGGGGTCTGAAATTGGTGGGTTTTTCAGCCTCAGCATACAAAATTGCCTTGGCGCAGCATAACCCCAGTGTATCCGATTGCACACTTCACTCAGGATTTTTTCTAAATCTATCTATTTCTTTCTATAAATTTCTATATTGCTGATATTAGGGTCTAAAAATGCCGCTTATGAAGTATTTATAATTCGTCTTTTCTGGCGGTCAATACAATTAGCGGTCATAAAGCTATGTTCAATATCACCACAAGGATCCCTGGATGGTGGTGAAAGGGAATAATACAAAAATCGAGAAGGGCGCAAAGACTGGGCCTAAGATTGGAACCACAGTTTTCTTGCTTAATCTTTTCAAAGTTATTATTACCTCATCCTTGGTTTCTGAAATATTTGCTTTATTTCTGTTGTAAAATAATGTTTTCTTCCTTCGAGAGTTCAAAATTCGATTTGTGCTATCACTTGGATAAAGCTCTTAAGAAAAATATCTGGACACGCAATAGTGTTCTGAGCTTTTATAGGTCTGATACGAATTTAATCTACTTACATTACACGTGTGATGCTTTATAGGCGACAGAATTTGAAATTTTGTTTACAGTTTTGACAGCAGTTTCCTTGTGCGGTTTAGGGTTTCAAGAATCTCGTTCGATTTTGTGGAGCGGAAAATATGTTGAGTAAAGGTTCTAAGGCTGTCCCTCATTTTCAAAAACGTCATTTATCGATTTTTGATTTTATTTTGTATTTTACAGTACATTCACTACATATTAATAATATCGGTGTATTTTTTCTCTAAAATCTGGTTGGCGTGGAAATGAAACCTATAGCAAAGTCTGTTTATTTGCATCAAATTTATACTATCATATCGGGATATGTTTTCCTCTAAGAGCTGGTAGGTGTAGAAGTGAAACCTGTAGCAAAGTCTGTTTATTTTCATAAATAAGTCAAATTGATATTATCATATCGGTATATGTTTTCCTCTAAGAGCTGGTAGGTGTAGAAGTGAAACCTGTAGCAAAGTCTGTTTATTTTCATAAATAAGTCAAATTGATATTATCATATCGGGATATGTTTTCCTCTAAGAGCTGGTAGGTGTAGAAGTGAAACCTGTGGCAAAGTCTGTTTATTTTCATAAATAAGTCAAATTGATATTATCATATCGGGATATGTTTTCCTCCGGAAAGCAGATTTTACAGGAAAGGATGGTAAATAAAATGGTTTATGAAGTGAATTCTTTATGTTTTATTCAAAAAATACACTTTTATGTGATCAGATATCAATCGCAACCTATCAATCTCATTTTAATAAGCAAAACGTTCCAACATCCACGTGTTGTGGCTCGGTTCGGTTTGTGGATATTGAAAATAAAAGAATGTTTGTACTAGCTGGTTTTCGAGCAATAAAACAGCTGCAGTGGAAATTGCACCCCATGATGGCAAGAAACTGGTGTAGAAACATGCTGCCCCGACCCCTTTTTCTTAGAAAGGAAGGGCCAACCAAAGCATAAAGGAATGCTTGACCAATTTGTCCTTCACGGTTAATTTTAAAACTGATAAGAGTAAAAAAGACTCCTATGGACAAGTAGAGACATCTATGTAGAAAAAGAGAAACTAAAACCATGAAAAAATCTGGAAAAAACTTAGCATACAAAGCGAGAATCAACAGACGGAGCGCCGTGGACCTTGCCCGAGCACCGTTCGGGATAATCAGAGAAGTACCTCTTGCGAGTGCCCGAGCGGTGCTCGGGCAAAACAGGCAAGCGGTTAATACTCCGGGTTCACCTGGTTCCATGTCCACACCAGCTTTGTATGTCATCTGTAAGACGTATTTCCATGCTTCAGTTCGTTTTATGTCGCACTGAAAGATATACAAGAAAGATGGGGAGGGGTATAAAAAACGTATGTAGCTAAAAAAATGACAATGGAAAGGCTGCATCAACAATTTTCATGTTTTGTTCCCCCGATATTCGTATACGTCGTAGTATCCTATCTTGGTTCCGTCCACCATGAAACAGAACTCTATGAGGTAAATATTCCAGTATGCTTCATAAGTTCTCTCTTTTACTTTCGTAGTGAGGACGATTCCACAGAATGCAATTATAGTTTAAGCTATATAATTATTTTAGTTCTAATAATAAAGTGGTGACTAATAACACAACCATTTTTCTAATTTCTTTATAAAAGTACGTGTTGTGCATGTGCTTTATCCAAACATTCTTCACCTAATCTTTTTATATCAATCAGGCCGGGCTTATGTTTTTAAATAATAAAATCAGGCGGAATGCTGTTCCCATTCGAACCGCATAATGTATCTTAATGAAGCAACGTTAATATTTTTATTTGATTTTTCATCAGTGTGAAAGTGTTACTACAAATTAGACTCAATGGGTCTTGGGCTTTAGGCCCCAGTCCAAGGGTATGTGGTATAAAAAGAGACCATACAGACACATATCGGTGTATTTGTTCTCTAACATCTGGTGGGTGTGAAACTGGAACCTGTAGCAAAGTCTGTTCATTTGCAATACAATTAGCGGTCATGAAGCTATGTTCAATATCACCACAAGGATCCCTGGATGGTGGTGAAAGGGAATAATACAAAAATCGAGAAAGGCGCAAAGACTGGGCCTAAGATTGGAACCACAGTTTTCTTGCTTAATCTTTTCAAAGTTATTATTACCTCATCCTTGGTTTCTGAAATATTTGCTTTATTTCTGTTGTAAAATAATGTTTTCTTCCTTCGAGAGTTCAAAATGCGATCTGTGCTATCACTTGTATAAAGCTCTTAAGAAAAATATCTGGACACGCAATAGTGTTCTGAGCTATTATACGTCTGATACGAATTTAATCTACTTACATTACACGTGTTATGCTTTATAGGCGACAGAATTTGAAATTTTGTTTACAGTCTTTGACAGCAGTTTCCTTGTGTGGTTTAGGGTTTAAAGAATCTCGTTCGATTTTGTGGAGCGGAAAATATGTTGAGTAAAGGTTCTAAGGCTGTCCCTCATTTTCAAAAACGTCATTTATCGATTTTTGATTTTATTTTGTATTTTACAGTACATTCACTGCATATTAATAATATCGGTGTATTTTTTCTCTCAAATCTGGTTGGCGTGGAAATGTAACCTATAGCAAATTCTGTTTATTTGCATCAAATTTATACTATCATATCGGGATATGTTTTCCTCTAAGAGCTGGTAGGTGTGGAAGTGAAACCTGTAGCAAAGTCTGTTTATTTTCATAAATAAGTCAAATTTATATTATCATATCGGTATATGTTTTCCTCTAAGAGCTGGTAGGTGTGGAAGTGAAACCTGTAGCAAAGTCTGTTTATTTTCATAAATAAGTCAAATTTATATTATCATATCGGTATATGTTTTCCTCTAAGAGCTGGTAGGTGTGGAAGTGAAACCTGTAGCAAAGTCTGTTTATTTTCATAAATAAGTCAAATTTATATTATCATATCGGGATATGTTTTCCTCTAAGAGCTGGTAGGTGTGGAAGTGAAACCTGTAGCAAAGTCTGTTTATTTTCATAAATAAGTCAAATTTATATTATCATATCGGGATATGTTTTCCTCTAAGAGCTGGTAGGTGTGGAAGTGAAACCTGTAGCAAAGTCTGTTTATTTTCATAAATAAGTCAAATTTATATTATCATATCGGGATATGTTTTCCTCTAAGAGCTGGTAGGTGTAGAAGTGAAACCTGTAGCAAAGTCTGTTTATTTTCATAAATAAGTCAAATTTATGTTATCATATCGGTATATGTTTTCTTCTAAGATTGGAACCACAGTTTTCTTGCTATAGCTCATTCGCTTCATTAACGCTTATCTTCCTTTTCCAAATTCGAAGCTGGATCATCAACGGCTTTATTTGGTAATTCAGAGACTTGTTCTGAACCTATTTCATCCGATTTCTTATGGTCTTTTTTGGAATGTCGATCCTTCGTGGGGCGATTAAATATTTTTCCATATCATAACATACCTTTTGTACATTACGAATGCAAAGAAAGTAGAATGTTGAATTCTCCAAACCCCTTCCCAGGTACTCTGACGCAAAGTGGCTCGAAAGTAGTTGTTGTTGTGATAGAGGTCGCTCAGAGGGTCTTCGGACAGCCGGCCATATACGCCCTGTATATCGTGGACAGGACTTCTTTATCGACGCGGGCTTGAACATTAGGGTGGGCCGAAAAGTGGTGCTGGAAAAAGCTTGCTATTCTAGTATACAAAATCTAGCTTTTTTTGTTAGAAAATATTGCGGTTTTTTATTTCTTTTTCAATGTCCATAACAGTGGCCCCTCTTCTCCGCATGTATTCACGCATTTGATCTGAAATGATAGTAAATCATGCTATCAGGACTACTCAGAGTTTGATTTACATATCCCCTGACTGGCACCATGGCTATGGTATTATCTTGGATATGTAAGCTGTTGTACGTAGCCATAGAGGCTACCGCAATGGTAATGTACCTTTAAAAAAATGTATTAGTTACAAAAAGCCTTTAACATTAACAAAGCCAAAATTCAAAAAAAAAACCAAAATTCCTGGCGAAATTCCAGGCATCATCGCCTCAAGATATCAACATCTGACCTGGAAGAAAAACGTGAAACACATTCTTTAGTTAAAATATAATTCAAAATAAAAAAAGCATAACACAAAAAAAAGATATATTTTGTTTAGCACTATATTTAACTTACTTGCAATATGCATACATCTCCTTTTGAAAATCAAAGACTGTATCCTTCTGAGTTCCATACCAAGTCTGAAATGACTTGTTTCCTGAAGTTGACAAGCACTCAGGGGAGTAGAAGTTTGGGGGTGGAAGGGGTCCAATATAGTTTATTCTCCCGAGTGTTGAAGAGGTTTAGGAAATAACCCTTCTTCAATTCAATGAGTCCAAAGCAGGCAGGCAGTTTAGCGAGCCCCATTGGGAGAAAATTCATAGAATCGATTATTCTCAAGTTTAGTATGCTGTGACGGAGCATTACCTTGCTTCAGGAGCCAACCCATAATAAACTGCCCATAAAAGCTGTTAAGAAAAAAAAGGGGTTAAAAATATTTCAAAAAATAAATTACCCAATGAAATGAAATTTAAAACCACTTGATGTTGTGTGCTATAGCGGTATATCCTAGGTGCTTCCTAGAGAAGTGTCAGATATTTGGCTTAACTGTAACTGTGTTGTATGTGCTGTGATGTATATAAATGTGCTGTATGACAATAAAGCGAATCTTTGATCACAATGACGTTGCTCTGTATTTGACATGGTGTCAGAAGAGGGGTTGATCCCCTGGTTTTAACCTGCGATTTTAAATTTTTATAAAAATATTAGACTTGGCTTCGAACCCTCATTTTTCTGCCGGGCTTTTATAATGGAGTTTTTTCGACCACCTACGGTTCTGGATTTTTCCGCGCCAAACTTGGCTGATGCGTGGTCCCGCTGGAGACAAAGTTTTGAATACTACTTGTTGGCTGCGGAGAAGGATGCTAAGCCTGAAGCAACAAAGGTTGCTATTTTTCTAAATTGTATCGGAGAAGATGGTGTTTCGATTTACAACTCGTTAGATCTGGTGATTGGGGGTGGAAGGGGTCCAATATAGTTTATTCTCCCGAGTGTTGAAGAGGTTTAGGAAATAACCCTTCTTCAATTCAATGAGTCCAAAGCAGGCAGGCAGTTTAGCGAGCCCCATTGGGAGAAAATTCATAGAATCGATTATTCTCAAGTTTAGTATGCTGTGACGGAGCATTACCTTGCTTCAGGAGCCAACCCATAATAAACTGCCCATAAAAGCTGTTAAGAAAAAAAAGGGGTTAAAAATATTTCAAAAAATAAATTACCCAATGAAATGAAATTTAAAACCACTTGATGTTGTGTGCTATAGCGGTATATCCTAGGTGCTTCCTAGAGAAGAGCCAAACACTAAAGTCCTCGCATGCGTTATACCCCTTGAACACCACTTCTTCGCCATTTCTATATTGAGCAACTGCGCAGTTTACAACATGCTCACCAGAAGACTGGTCCGTCTCAAAGACAAAGCATATTAACTTATCTGATAGGAGCTTGTGGTCCACCCTCTTAAGGAAGCATTGGTGATCTTTCGGCATAACTTGCTCCTTGCAAGAAGGGCACGTTACTGCACCGCATTTACACTCTCCAAGACAGCGAGAAGGATGAGAAATAGCATTGGACACTGGTTTAGATAAAACGCGTTATAGTAGGTGACAAAGTCACTTTATGCTTGAAAGAGGAGTTGCTTGCTTGGGCTTGTTGGTATTTACGGTAAATAACACAATAGTAATAAAGAGCGGGGAACACAAGGATTTCGCCGTTATGGTCGAGATTCGATTTCATATATTCGATTAAATCATCCTCGATCTCTTCAAACGCATCGCGAATCGTTGGTCGGCCCAAAACTAACGTCAAATGCTGGAAGACCTTTCGGTATAACTGTACCATTCTTCTCCGTTGCTGGTTACCTATACGGCCATATAAATCTTTTTCCGAATTTCTATACATCTTTAGGGCTCCATGGCTATGTCGATAATGGGTAGAGATCACGTCTTTTGCTGGATTAAACTTCTTTTAGGTCCCGGGAAAGGACCACACAAGGGTGTGTCCCAAGAACACTTTCTCTCTCACCAGAGGACCGTAGTTTTTCAGACACGTGGAGTAAGTTTCGTACGGCTTTTGCAATTTGTATTTACCTCGATAATAATCCCAGATAGTTCCAATGACAGGAAGGGAAGGAGGCCCTGGGATAGCAGAGAATGGCTTCACTCCTGGATCAGTGGGCCAAACTCTTTGCTTTTGCTTTGCTTCTGTCCCATCTCGTTTCTTTTCATTCTATTCTTCACGAAATATATTGAGGATAAAGCCAAGTTTTCAGTTGGATAAATTTGTCTTGCATCGGTTGATGGAGCGTCGGGAACTTACATCCGCTACGAACGTCCCATGAGGTGGGTATTAGTACAGCACCCTACTCATCAGATCACTGCGAGGCCCGACCATATTCAAAAATATCAAAATGTCCCATCTCGTTTCTTTTCATTCTATTCTTCACGAAATATATTGAGGATAAAGCCAAGTTTTCAGTTGGATAAATTTGTCTTGCATCGGATGATGGAGCGTCGGGAACTTACATCCGCTACGAACGTCCCATGAGGTGGGTATAAGTAGTACAGCACCCTACTCATCAGATCACTGTGAGGCCCGACCATATTCAAAAATATCAAAATGTCCCATCTCGTTTCTTTTAATTCTATTCTTCACGAAATATATTGAGGATAAAGCCAAGTTTTCAGTTGGATAAATTTGTCTTGCATCGGTTGATGGAGCGTCGGGAACTTACATCCGCAACGAACGTCCCATGAGGTGGGTATTAGTACAGCACCCTACTCATCAGATCACTGCGAGGCCCGACCATATTCAAAAATATCAAAATGTCCCATCTCGTTTCTTTTCATTCTATTCTTCACGAAATATATTGAGGATAAAGCCAAGTGTTCAGTTGGATAAATTTGTCTTGCATCGGTTGATGGAGCGTCGGGAACTTCCATCGCTACGAACGTCCCATGAGGTGGGTATAAGTAGTACAGCACCCTACTCATCAGATCACTGGGAGGCCCGACTATTATCAAAAATAACACCAAAATGTCCCATCTCGTTTCTTTTCATTCTATCCTTCAACTCTTCTATTGTATGTAAGGAGAGAGGAACAACAACTAAATTCTAAGAGGAACGTAACTAAAACTCTTCTATTGTATCTACTTCTATTGTATCTTCTATCTATCTTGAAAAAGTTTATAAATACGAAAGCCAAGTCAAAGTACTAGAACGGGCAGGGATGCCGTTTCTCTCCCCTGTGTCTTGGCATGTGACGGTTTAGATTTCTCTTTTCGACGAAGCCCAGCTAAAATACTGGAGTGGGCAGGGATGCCGTTTCTCTCCCCTGTGTCTTTGCATGTGACGGTTTAGATTTCTCTTTTCGGTGAAAGCCCAGTACTGGAGTGGGCAGGGATGCCGTTTCTCTCCCCTGTGTCTTTGCATGTGACGGTTTAGATTTCTCTTTTCGACGAAAGCTCAGTACTGGAGTGGGCAGGGATGCCGTTTCTCTCCCTTGTGTCTTTGCATGTGACGGTTTAGATTTCTCTTTTCGGTGAAAGCCCAGTACTGGAGTGGGCAGGGATGCCGTTTCTCTCCCCTGTGTCTTTGCATGTGACGGTTTAGATTTCTCTTTTCGGTGACAGCCCAGTACTGTAGTGGGCAGGGATGCCGTTTCTCTCCCCTGTGTCTTTACATGTGACGGTTTAGATTTCTCTTTTCGGTGAAAGCCCAGTAGTGTAGTGGGCAGGGATGCCGTTTCTGTCCCCTGTGTCTTTACATGTTACGGTTTAGATTTCTCTTTTCGGTGAAAACCCAGTACTGGAGTGGGACGAAAACTCTTCCAACTCCTTTATGAGGTTGATATACATTTGATAATTATTTTCTTTTGATGCATCATTTCTGATAGGAGAAGGGCTTTCTTCTGAAGCGTCGTTTCTTTTAGGAAAACCTGGTTTGTGCCCAGGTTCAGGGGTAATTGAGGAGTCCTCAAACATGTTGGAATCTTCGTTAGGTATGAGGTTTTGGAAGAAACTAAACTCTGGGCATTTATCCCCCAAAGCTAATTTGCCCAATAGAAACCTTTCCTAGCTCGTTATTGGCAACATGTGTGGAAGTTGGATGCGCTCATGTTTCATGATGAAGCACTGGTGCTTACAATAAGCACCAGTTCTCCCTGAGTAACACGTGCATGTTCCTACGCTTGTATTCACTGTGTAGGAAATGTTATCCAGGGAGCTTTGCATAAGAAATAAATTTTCCTCAACTTGTATGATGTCCTCCTTTTTATAATTCTCCGTTCTTTTTAGAAGTGAAGTGTATAACACATATGGCTTCAATGATCTTCCGTATGCAAATTGCAGCAACTTTTTCTTTAAGTAACTCTCCCAGATATTGGCTGCATAGTGGACCAGGGGTACTAAATTGCATGCTTTGGTCCTACACAGGGCAACATATTTTAAATTCCGAATTGTTGCTTCAGCATAATTGTTGGTTTTGTTGCCTCTTGGTGTTTCATTACGACTTCTCCATTCCAGCAAGTGAGGGTGTTGGATGCTGAATTAAACGTGCGAGCTAATCTTCCTAGCAACACACCAAACATGCCCTCCTTCAATAAAGTGCTAACTAAAACTACTTCCTGATCGAAGTTGTATCCATTAACAATAATAACCAGAAAAAACAAGTTGATTTTTTTCTTCTGACGGATTGAGATTAGTCATTCTCTCGGCAAAATCGAACATAGTGTTCCAGAAGGGTCTCGCTCCTTTATTTAACGGATCCTTACCTGGTTTCTTTATGACTTCTCCATTCCAGCAAGTGACAGCAGTTCTTGCCCACCCGGTTCGTTGGGTTCGACCTCATTGCTTGATGCCCCTCTGTTAAGATGTTCAGGTTTAATACAGAATAGTTGTTCGGATCTAGAAAGATTAAGTGTTACATACATTTCAAACAAAAATTGGAAATTCTGATAAAATCGGAATGGAAAAGCAACGCCCGACATTTGTAATTCCCAACGATGCAGATTTTCTCTTTTTCTGACGATTTCTTGAATCTTCGAATGCTTTTTTTTTCTTAAACGCTCGATTTCGTCCTCATTGCTTGATGCCCCTCTGTTCAGGTGTTCAGATTTAATACAGAATAGTTGTTCGGATCTAGAGAGATTAAGTGTTACATTCATTTCAAACAAAAATTGGAAATCCTGATAAAATCGGAATGGAAAAGCAACGCTCGGCATTTTAAATTCCCAACGATGCAGATTCCATCAAAATGCCATCAAAAACGGTGCAGATGCCATCAAAAAAAGTGAGGGTTTTGGATTCCGGATTGAACGTAAGAGCTAATCTTAGTAACAACACACCAACCACTCCGTTGAGCAACAAGCGGCCTCGTTCCCGAACAGGCAAATTCAGAAAGCAAGGAATTTCCTTCGCGAAATTTACCACACCTTTCATTGCCGGGGAATCGGTTTTATTATTGGTTGTGGTTAGCAGTCCCCAGCAGGTTTCAGACTGGTCTTGTTGGAATTCTGATGAGCATGCATTTATGGGTCCGAGTCGTCGAGGATCTGTAACATGACAGGTTTTTTGGTGAGCCTCCCTGAGAGGGGATAACAGAGTTCATCTATTTTGCTTGATGCCCCTCTCTTAAACGATGTTCAGATTTAATTTAAAATAGTAGTTCGGATCTAGAGAGATTAAGTGTTACATACATTTCAAACAAAAATTGGAAATCCGGATAAAATCGGAATGGAAAAGCAACGTTCGGCATTTTAAATTCCCAACGATGCAGATTCCATCAAAATGCCATCAAAAACGGTGCAGATGCCATCAAAAAAAGTGAGGGTTTTGGATTCCGGATTGAACGTAAGAGCTTATCTCAGTAACAACACACCAACCACTCCGTTGAGCAACAAGCGGCCTCGTTCCCGAACAGGCAAATTCAGAAAGCAAGGAATTTCCTTCGCGAAATTTACCACACCTTTCATTGCCGGGGAATCGGTTTTATTATTGGTTGTGGTTAGCAGTCCCCAGCAGGTTTCAGACTGGTCTTGTTGGAATTCTGATGAGCATGCATTTATGGATCCGAGTCGTCGAGGATCTGTAACATGACAGGTTTTTTGGTGAGCCTCCCTGAGAGGGGATAACAGAGTTCATCTATTTTGCTTGATGCCCCTCTGTTAAAAGATGTTCAGATTTAATTTAAAATAGTTGTTCGGATCTAGAGAGATTAAGTGTTACATACATTTCAAACAAAAATTGGAAATCCGGATAAAATCGGAATGGAAAAGCAACGCTCGACATTTTAAATTCCCAACGATGCAGATTTACTCCCGTCCGCTATAAATACGCAAAATTCAATCGATAAGGATTTCGTTACCCGGAAAATATTCCACCACTATTCTTTGCAAAAAAAGCAACTCTCACCTCCTGATTTAACTCTCTCTTTCTGCAACTGTATTCACTTATCGCTCTAAAGCAGCGGGCAAAACTACTGCTAATGTCCAGGACTGGCCGCAAATCAATCAAAAAACATAATTCATCGAAGCAATGGCCTTGGATCATTTTCGTGCATAAAAAGAAGCGTAAACTTCAAAACCTTCATATAATCGTCGCGATCGACTACTGCATATGCGGCAATGGCAAGAAAACATCAGTATTCATGAACTCTCTGTTGTTTGTTTATCTTTATTCAAGCGCTTAATGTTTGAATAAAGGGGTACACTATCGTTCATGTCCAAATAAAAGAAAAAATGATTCGTTTCACACACTTATATCAACAGTATCTGATTTTCAATTTAAAACTATCCAACGGGTTATACTGTGACATTTCATTTAACTTGATTTGAGATGTTTGAGGTATCTACTTGCTCTACAGTGTGGTCATAGGTGCCAGGGTGGCCTGGTTGGATTGCGTGCTGCCATCCATGCTAGCGTATATACTCCTTACATATTGGGATTTGATACAACGAGTGCCCATGATGAAGGATTGTAAAGTGGCATTGTATCCTCACAAAAACATTGAGTGGCAGCAAAGGGGGCCCCAATTTGCTTACTTGTGATAAAATAAATTAGTAAGTCGGAGAAAGCCTTTCCAGTTCCATCATTTCTTATCTGTCAGACTTACTCCCCTCCGCTATAAAGCCGCAAAAATCCATCGATGAGGATTTCGTTACCCGGAAAATATTCCACCACTATTCTTTGAAAAAAAGACTCTCACCTCCTGATATAGCTCTCTATTTCTGCATTTGTATTCACTTATCGCTCTTAAGCAGCGGGCAAAACTACTGCGGTTCTCCAGGACTGGCCGAAAATCAATCAAAAAACTTAATTCATCGAAGCGATGTTGGAATTGGTGTCACGCTATTTGGTGTAACCACAGATTCAGGTATATTCGATGTGCCAAAATCGATCTAAAATTCTTAGCCATAATCGCATCCTCACCCGTGGATCGTTCTCTTGCATAAAAACAAGCGTAAACTTCAAAACCTTCATATAATCGTCGCTATCGACTACATGTGCGGCAATGGCAAGATAAAACTAAGGATGCATGGTGTAAAAAATAGGTGATTCCACGTACTTAATGAAACCTCAGAATCAGTCAGTCGCTGTCAACATTGGTTATCATCATTGACATCGTGATTACTAATTGTTCCCCTCTCCTTCTTTCAAGATCCTTTGTTCGAAGTTTCCTGAACATGCACTCGAAAGTTGAGAAACTGTTAGGATCGAAGAGGTTCCGCTCATCCAGGATGTCCAAAGAATTCACAAATGTTACCTTTTAAAAATTTAGCATTCAGCTTAGATTTTTTATTTAGTTTACATACATAATCGTATACACTGGGTTTAATATTTTTAACAGATATAAGTTCTTGAAATAATAGAAATCGTTTCACAGATCGAGATCTCACTCCACGAGTCCCCATAATGAAGGATTTAAGGGTACCATTGTAGTATTATATGCATGTTAAATGTCATAAAACTTTCACAATACAATACTTACACTTGGCCAACAAATGTCACAATTAGTTCGTCTGCTGCTTTAATTAAGTTACGGCAGACCTCATTAGCACCTCAACTGTGTGTGTGTGCCCCTACTAATAAACTCATGTGGTCCAAGTAAGTTTTGTTTGTAATAGTTTTTAAACAAGGCACACACATGTATAATAAAATATTCTTCCATTCGGAAGCTAGTTTTTTTATGCTACCTAGCATAAAAAGTGGGCAAATACACGACATGGTATGCTAGGTGATTATGGTGGAACTAGAAAACATTTATGCTAGCTTTTGCTATTAGGTAGCATTATAAAATATAGCTATATATGTGCTATAGCGGTATATCCTTGGTGCTTCCGAGAGAATAAGCAAACACAAAAGTCCTCGCATGCGTTATACCCCTAGAACACCACTTCTTCGCCATTTCTATATTGAGACACTGCGAAGTTTACAACATGCTCACCAGAAGACTGGTCCGTCTCAAAGACAAAACACATTAACTTATCTGATGGGAGCTTGTGGTCCACCCTCTTAAGGAAGCACTGGTGATCTTCCGGCATGACTTGCTCCTTGCAAGAAGGGCACTTACTGCACCGCATTTACACTCTCCAAGACAGCGAGAAGGATGAGAAATAGCATTGGACACTGGCTTAGATAAAACCCATTACAGCAGGTGACAAAGTCACTTTATGCTTGAAAGAGGAGTTGGTTGCTTGCGCTTGTTGGTACTTACGGTAAATAACACAATAGTAATAAAAAGCGGGGAACACAAGGATTTCGCCGTTATGGTCGAGATTCGATTTCATATATTCGATTAAATCATCCTCGATCTGTTCAAAAGCATCGCGGATCGTTGGTCGGCCCAAAACTAACGTCATATGCTGGAAGAGCTTTCGGTATAACTGTCCCATTCTTCTCCGTTGCTGGGTACGGCCATATAAATCTTTCTTCAAATTTTTATACATCTTTAGGGCCCCATGGCTATGTCGATAATGGGTAGATTACGTCTTTCGCTGGAATAAACTTCTTTTAGGTCCCGGGAATGGACCACAGAAGGGTGTGTCCCAAGAACACTTTCTCTCTCATCAGGGGACCGTAGTTTTTCAGAAACGTGGAGTAAGTTTCGTACGGCTTTTGCAAATTGTTTTTACCTGGATAATAATCCCAGAGAGTTTCAATGACAGGAAGGGAAGGAGGCCCTGGGATAGCAGAGAATGGCTTCACTCCTGGATCAGTGGGCCAAACTCTTTGCTTCTGCTTTCCAACCTCCTCTGTACTAATAGGTTAGAGACTTGTAAGTCCTTTGACAGACACTGAAGTTACCTGAAGCAGACGGTGTCGAGAGATCAGCAAAGCATTCATTTTTACTAAAGACGCTGAATTGTGGTTTCTGAATCAGAATCAGATACACCCTGTTTTCTTTTCGTCGCAAAACGGGCGTTTGAATCATTACATCGATGCATTGAATCACCAGTCACTACTACGTCCAATGGACTGACGTTTGTTGGACACTCACCAGGCTTGGAATTTTCTTGGGAATTTGTCTTTCTTTGAAAGAAGGTACCTTCACCTGGGTCATATTTCAGGTTTTCATGGTCAGATCCCAAAAGGTGAGAAATAGATAGATCGGGTTTACTTTCTTCCTCGTGTTGATCTCTTTGATCCGGTATGGAAAATACATTTACTTGAAACTTGTCTGGAATATTTGAAAGGAATGCTTTTACTATATCCGCACATATTGCCCTATTTTTATTAGTGCCAGGATCTTCAACCCCTTTGTCCGATTCACCTGTAGTGATAGAAACATCTTGAACGCATGCAGCTAAATCAGCAAAATCCTTATTGTTGTCACGATATAAAAGTACAGTTGACCTTTCTGGATTTTTATCAGATGGGTCTAACATGTACACATTAACAATAATAACCAGACAAAACAAGTTGATTTCTTCTTCTGACAGATTGAGATTGTTCATTCTCTCGGCATAATCGAACATAGGTTTCCAGAAGGATCTCCCACTTGCGCTTCTCTCCAACTCTTTTCTCGTTCCAGCCTCCTTACTTTTATAAGTTAATAAAATTCTGGTAAAATCGGAATGAAAAAGCAACGCCCGACTTTTGAAATTCCTAACGATGCAGATTTTCTCTTTCTCTGACGATTTCTTGAATCTTCGAATGCTTTTTTTTCTTAAACGCTCGATTTTGTCCTCGTTGCTTGATGCCCCTCTGTTAAGATGTTCAGATTTAATGCAAAATTCAGGAGCAGGGAACCTGGTCAGCAGCGGTGCTTGGGGAGCCATAAGGCTTCGCTCGGCAGGGGAGCGAACTTCCTGGTCCTAGGTTGACTGATAAGAAACGGGGGAAAACTGGTCCGTCGTCCTTCACAGCTGCACTGGAACTATGGCTCAGTTGAGTACCTAATTTACACTGACCGATTTCACAAACAAATTATTTTACTTTTGTTTAAAAAAGTGGTGACTGTTTTGTAAATTATCAAATTTGTTATTTCTCTCCTTTTAAACGCCGTAATTCAAATTTCAAAGTAAATGTTCTGCTTTTTGTCTTAAATGGTTTGTTTCATCAATGTTAAAATCAATCTTGCCTTTTTTTGGCAGAAAAAAAATCCTAAGGGTGATTTTGAGGATGTTCCCATTTGGGAACATCGGCGTTTGGGGTGAAGTTTCCAGGGGGGTTTCCAAAGGGCATGTATTTAACAATTTATTCAAATAAAATTACTGAAATCTGTTTCTACTTAATAGTTTGGGACATCTTTATGATATTGAACAGTTTCTTCATCTTTATTAGCCATGGTTGAATAATTGGCTAAAATTTTAGAGATTTTCATAAGAAAAAATTCACAATTTTATTACATGCGAGACACTTTTTCTTAAAATTTTCTTATACTATATGTAATATTTCGGTATAAAAGATACGAAAGAAGTTTTCTAATGATTTTTGAAGCGCAACAGTTCTGCTCCCGTGTGAAAAATTACTTTTAATTACTTTTCTATACGGATACCTAGCAAAAAATCCCGGAATTTCATTCAAATCTAATTAGCTTCCAAAAGTGATAATCATAATTATCTCCATTCATTCAAAAAGACTGAGTTTCTCATAGACGATTTCAAACTGAATTACATATCTCTTGAATCCAACTTACGTAAGAAGAACCTTTCAGCTGTACACAATTCTCATCATTTTCAAAATGCTTCAATGTTTTATACATAATATTTATTTAAAAAAAGATCCTGATCAAAATAAGTACGCAAGTTTTCAGAAGTGCTTCAAATATTCCCTTTGTATATCGCTTTATGATTATTACTTAAAATTTATGGGTAAAAAAGTGAAAAAGTGATACTTTCGTGGTAATCTGCTATAAATATTTGGTAATTATTCCCCTATAAATCAGGTAAAAAAATTAAAATTATTGATTTAGATACTAAAAGCATCATTTTAAACTAGTTTTAGATCTTTTGAGACATAAAAAGTCCAAAAAAATTAAAGAGAATAGGAAATAACTTGAGTTTTTACTTGGACAAAAATCCCCACAAAAACTATACTCCAAACGCCGATGTTCCCATTTGGGAACATAAATAGTGAATTGGTAATTACTCTCTAAAAATAAAATGCAAAAGTATTCTGTTATGCTAAATGGAAAGATGCGTACTGCAGCTACTAAAACACAGCAAAATTATTTAAAAATAATTTTATTTAAAATTATCAAAAAATTGAAACTTGTATAACTTTTGAAAGAGCCAAAAATCAGTAAATTTGACCTAAATTCTACAAAAAGGATTAAATACTATGTGAAAAATAGTTGCATGTAAAATATATTCATATATTGATGTAGCCCTCTAGTAAGTATCATTTTCTTGCATGAAAAATTAAGTGGTAAAAAATTACCTCAATTGATGTTCCCATTTGGGAACATCGGCGGGTAAAAGGTTAAAATTTCTTCCATAAATCATTTCGTTGCAATGCAGGCCCAAGATAAGTAAAATATGCTCCACATTTTAAAGTTTTAAAACGAGCAACATAAATTAAGTTATTCTTTTATTCAATACCCTGAATAAAAGTATACAAATAGAATCCAAGGCAAAGGAATCACATTCTTCATTACTCGAGCCGTAGGAAATGAAAATTTACTAGAAATTATTGAAGAAAATTATTATTTAAGAGTGCTGGAATCAACACAAAACATCAAAATTCTTTACTTTTTGTACTATAATTTTTAAATTTTACGCCTCGTAACTTTTTATATGATATCCTAAGGCAGGTTTTCTCAACCTAGTGGACACTGCGACCCCTTCTATAGTTTATTTTGAAATGAATATTTTGCCGAAACCCTCTGAAGTTTATGTTATTTTTTTAAATAATTAATATTTTTTTAAATCAATAGTTGTACGTCATTACGCGAAACAATCGTGGAAAAACGATTAAGAAACATTTATTAAAACTTTTATGTAGTGCAAGTTATAAAACCAGTTATTTAATAGTTAATAATTCTTCCCCGTGTTTCGCAACCCCAGTATACACTAACTGAGACCCTCCAAGGGGTTGCCCAAGTCCAAATTAAACTCAAAATTTTCCTTACAATGATCTAAATGACTATAAAAAATTAAGATTAATGTATTGAGGTAATTTTTTTGGTAATAAAAAAATATTATCTACATTTTAAGTCAAATTTAATGCATATCTGTGTAGCTTTTTTAAACATGTACCGTACATAAAATTTTATTTTCCCCTTTTTCTCGTGAAATTTGCTCCTTTTTAAGAAAAGAAAAACTAGCCTTTTCTGGGTAAAAAGGTGCTTAACTCATCTGAGGGAACGTACCCATACTATGTGTCCTATTTTTTTTACTAATTTTGTCCCCCTCCCTCACCTTGGTGACCATCCGTAGTATATGACAAGACCCCCCCTCTAGCTTTCACGTAGTAGTTCATAAATACGGTTTTCAATCATTTTTAGCAAACAGAAAGTTGAAAAAAGTTAATTTGGCATCGTGACGCCAAGAAAGCGTACATTAAAGTAAAAAATATATTATCTAGAAGAAAAAACTTATGTAAAAATTAGTGTAAAAGTAACTTAATTTACAAAAACATGTCTTTTTTTCTTTATTTTTTTTTTTTTGAGTATTGTGAATATGGTATTTTGAGTAGTATGGTCAGTGGTCACGTGCGTAGTATGAGTACGTTCCCTTATCTCTGAGTCACCAGTTGATAGTCAAATGGGCGGAGAGCCCGCACCCCTCTTCAATGAGGCGGTCGCCCCGGGGGTCCCCTCTGGCTATTTTGCGGTGGTCTTTTGAAAATTACCTCTCCACTCTATGGGAAAATCTGATATAGGGGGCGCTGAGCTATGTTGTGTTGTGTTTGTTATTGAAATGTCGGAGCTATTTTATTCCGAGAAGGATATATTACACATCCTAGTGGAGCTCTCCAAGAAGATATTCACGATAAAACGGGTATGTGGTCTGAAATGTTTCACTTTTGTTAATTGTCGGTTTAAGTAATTTATTTATTTACATGATGATTATGTTTTTGTAATTTTTGTTGTTTTTTAAATGTGCTTTTTTGTAAACACGTGGTTCGCGTGAATGCCATTACTTGTAGTCCTAGATCCCTCGACTTTCTTAGATAATGTGTGAGCTAATTTAATTTTTCATTGCTTTAAGTTTATTATTACTTATTTATCTCATTATTTTTAAATTAAATGTCGAATTAATTTGCCATTTTGTACACACGTGGTTCGCGTGAATGTCATTACTCATAAGTGTAGTTCTAGATCGCTCTCCATATTTCCTTGGCTTTCTTAGATAATGTTTTAGTTAATTTAATTTTTCATTGCTTAAAGTTTATGATTACTAATTTATTTCATTATTTTTAAATTAAATGTTGAATTAATTTGCCATTTTGTAGACACGTGGTTCGCGTGAATGTCATTACTCTTAAGGGTAGTTCCAGATCCCTCTCCATATTTCCTTGGCTTTCTTAGATAATGTGTTAGTTAATTTAATTTTTTAATGCTTTAAATTTATGATTACTTTTGAATGCAATTGTTTGTTTTGATAAGTTTAGGGCCTCATGGTCATTTCTTTATCACTTGAATCTTTTTTAAATGGTTTAAACTACGTGAATAAACTCTTTTCATATTATTATTTAAATTAGTTTGAACACTTAATTATAAACACTTATATATTTTCCGGATTTGTAATTTATTTAGAGGCAGGGATGAAATGGCGATGGTCTTTGATCTTAACTCTGCCATAGGGTTTTTAGGGCTTTGCCCGTCCCTATGCCGGTCCTAAGCCCGGGTCAAAGAGGTAGGTTGTGCGATGGCCTAAACACCCATCCACGTAAAGATAAAATGTTTAGTACACTCACCAGTTAAATAATTAGATCACTTAGATTAGATGCACACTAAAAAATGTTTTAATGGCTACTGAAGTCTGATTTTCATAGCTTTTGTTGACTTTAAAGGTCACGGAGAAGTCTAGATCAAGAATCCAAATTTTTTAAATGTCGTCTTGCACTCCGAAAATAACTAGTGGGCTTTCGCTGGTCCTATCGAGTCAGCTGCAAAAAAAAAGCGACTTGAAGGTTTGCCGCAGAATGTTCCTGGACGACCTTGGACGCATTGAAGTTGAAGAGATCTTAGATGGCGTGGAAATGCCTTTGTTTTTCCCGCCTGCTCATTTTGCTCACCATTTCGCTTAGGAGAAAAAAATATGCCGAGGGGCTCGTCTTGGTAGACTTTGGCTGCTTCGTTCACATTGAGAAATTTGTAATTTAAGGCATCTTAAACTTAACATATAAATGTACTCCATTGGTGTTACCTTAGAAATAACGTTGAGTCAAAACCCTTCCCGAAACGAAAGTCTATAGTTACGGCCCTGTAATGGAATTAAATAATATCAGGCGTTTGTCACAGCCAGCATATGGTCAGTTAGTTGTAGGTGAACGGACCCAATAAAATCTTGATTGTGATTGTGATATCGGAATTATCGATAAACCCAACTTAAAGTCGGATACACTCACTAATATGTAAAAATAATTACATTAAAGGCAAGTTTTGTATCGTCTAAGACTCCAACTTCTTGCTTTTCTTGTTCAAAGTTATTATCACCATCACATCGTTGGTTTCTGAAATACTCTCTTTATAAGAGTGAAGTTGACTGCAACTTTAATACAATTAAGACATTTAACTTCTGTCTTCTTTGAAGGCAATCTTTAATTTCTAGTTTGCTAAGGTTATGATCCGATTAGAGTTTTTTCTTTTTAATATGATTCGTAAACAATGTTTTGATTATGGCGCTCCAAGTGTTTAGATTCAAAGAAATAAAAAAATATTATTTACGTAAAGAGTGGTGAACATAAAATACAATATCGGATCGTGGCTCAATACTCCGAGTTCACCTAGTTCCATGTCCACACTAGCTTTGCATGTCATCTGTAAGATGTATTCCAATACTTCTGTTCGTTTTATGTCGTAAAAAAAGACATACAAGAAAGATGGGGAGGGGTATAAAAGACTAATTAGATCAAAGAAAATAAATGACAACTGGAATATACTTTTAATAAATTATTTTAATTTAAGTTTTATCTTAATTACTTATGAGGTCTGACAGAGACCACTTCTTTGTTGTTCTCTCTTTTCTCTTTGCTGTTCAAAATCCGTATAGACTCAGCATTAATTAATGGTTTCGATATCACCACGAGGTAGCATTCTATACTCCCGTAGTACTCGGCCAGTGAGATATGGAACCTTAGCGGAAGTCATTTGTAGTAGTGATCGGACTAATGAAGATGGCGTATGATGAAATTACATTTTGCAGATGTCTCACTCGAAAATATCGATGTTACCGGAGTTAAGAGAGTATATTATTCGGTCTTTTCATAAGATTGGTTACCTGAAGATCAGTGCGAATGCATTTGTGCTTTTCCATACTTTCGTATTTACAAAAGTACATTTTGCAGATGTCTCCCTAGAAAATATCGATGGATAATTGCAATGTTAGTGATTTTACCGGTTACTCTCTTAACGTAGCCCTGTAACTCGAATCAACAATTGTTTCGAGAGGCAGACGGCAGATTCCCTCGAAGTAGTATTTTTTTTCAAAAAAGCTTACCGCAGTGAGAAGGATTTCTGATAGACTGTGTTCTACCCTGCTTTTTTTTTACTCGTGTCTTGTTAGGTGTCTTGTTTACTCTTGTCTTATGTCCTAATAGAGGCCATTACACACTCACCAGTAAAATAGTGAGATGATTAACCTACGAGAAATTACTACTAAAATTAGAATTAGGCCTAATTATCTACACACTGAAACTTTTATTTCAGCAAATATATCATATTTGCGTATTTGTTCTCTAATATCTGTTAGGTGTGGAAATGAATAATTCATATGAATTAATTAATATAGTCATAACTTCTGCACCACAGAGTACTAGAACAGAGAGTCCACGGCCATAGGCCATAATGGAAATCGAAAATCATGACATCTTGTTACAGGTTGGGAGAATTATGGCGCTGGGATCGCACTAAACTCACTAGCGTCTGGATCCAGTCTGAATCGTTCGCCGGCTGCCTATGGGAGATCAAAAATACCTTTTTGCGCATGCGCTGAGTTCTAATTTGGCGAGAGATTTAAGCGGCCGGCATACGTTCCAGACTCTAGTGTGGCGCCCTCACATCTGTAACGCATTTGAAAATAGCCTCGTGGACCCTCTGTTAGGATATTTCTCTGTGTTCTGCACCTTGTGTAGCTCTCAATATAAAACAAAACAGCAGCTACATGAATGCATGCCTCAGCCAATCACGTGCAGTGGGCACTGTTTATCTCCCTTTTCTTCTCAGCAATAATGCACACTCGTAGCGGTTTTTCAGAGAAGCGCATAGAATGCATGACCTTTAAGAGAAAAATTACAATTTTTATTTTGGTTATCAAACGAGAACCACTGAACAGTGATCACTCAATATAATGACCACGGTATTCAGTGGATAATATTTGGAGGAAAATGCTTTATAAAGCACAAGAAGTCAAATGGCGTGCTTGTTGAGATAATTACATTGCTTGGTAATTAATCAGCAAACATGGCACTTGCGCACAGCTAATTAACATTTTCCAAAATATGCACACCATCTTTAAAATTATTAATATAAAATATTTTCACAAATTGAAACATACCTTTCCAACAACAACATGCCACTCATTAATAACTTTGATATACACCTCATGAACCCATCCACAGGAGAACTGGTTGTAGGCTCCTAGACTTCTGATGCGTTAAAGTCTTTTTGGGTGTATTCTGAAGTTTTACAAACCAGATAGTTGCCAAGGCACCACAAATTGCATTTGGGGAAATTTTTAGGATTTGGGGAAGTCTCTTTCACATAAAATTCATATGGATCTAACCCATTTATAATAGAAATGTTTTCTTTATATCTATTTTGAGAAGCTGCATCCATAGTGTGTGATGAAGTGGATGTCATAGCTAACCAGGACCAAGTAACCCGATTTGAAAAGCTGTATAAAATGTGAAAAATAATACTAAATTAATGAGAAGGAATTACATTTTGCAAATGTCTCACTCGAAAATATCGATGTTGACGGAGTGAAGAGAGTATCTTGTGAACCTAGTGTGCTTTTCCATACTTTCGTATTTACAAAAGTACATTTTTAAGATGCCCCACTAGAAAATATCGATGGTACCTGAGTGTAATACTCCAGTATACAAATCTTAAAGCACCTTAAGATAAGATCTGGAATACCATTGAAAAGAAATCTCAATGCTTTTTTTAAAATTATCTAAAGACGGCGCTTTTTATTTAGTTAACACCCAGGCAGAATGGAAAAGCGTGGTGTTATCCTAAATAAACAAACAGATCCTTAAACCAATCAGTAAAATAACTAGGCAAATATGCCAAGCTGCCTCTGAAAATAATAATTCTTGAAAAAGCCTCGAAAAATAATTTGTTCTACTTTTCATGTAAACCGATTGAAAGTGTGCAGTTTTTCTGCATTTAACATGCTACACAAGGATTAAAATATCCTCACGCAGGCATGGAATATAATACAGCTAAGGTATTAACTCTTGAAAAATGCTCAAAAAACACTTCTTTTGGTATTACGCAATTTAAATCAAAAACATTTATTCTACTTTTCAGGTAAACCGGTTTAATGCGTTTATAAGTTTTCTTGCACCTACCATGCTACACAAGTATTAAAATACCCTTACAGCCATATTCATAGCCATCAGCGTCGAGGTTAACCAGCGGTTAAAGAAAGAAAAAGTAGCTTTCCGTTGACTCTGATTGGTGGAATTCTTCTTTGACCGAGGATTTAACACTGACGCTGATGGTTGTGAATATGGCTGTTAATCAAGTGTTCGTTAAAGTTTGTACTCTCTTTATAAGAGCGACTATTCGCCCCAGATTCATGGAGAGCAGCAGTATCTATAGAACTTAGGTTTTCGTTGCAGCATTATTTCACAGTAGTGTTCAAATTCATTCCAACTATCGGTTTCATTGAATCTTACGATACTTTTTAACGAAAATCCCGTTTAGAAGCCGGCTGCAACTTTAATACAATTAAGACATTTAACTTCTGGTCTGCTTTGTTGGCAATCCATAATTTCTGGTCTGATGCTTGGTGGGTAATATTTAATTACTACTGATATGCTTTGGGTGAAATCTGTAATTTCTGGTCTGCTTTAGGTGAATTCTGTATATGAGCTTATAGATACTGTTCTGTTATGAGCTTATAGATACTAGATTATTTTTAGTGATGAATCTGCATGAGAGATAAAATATTAAAATATAAGGCTGAAAGTTGAAAAAGCTATATTAACAAATACTAGTTTGTTATAGAAGTAACTAGGGTTAAGCATTATGGACACAAAACTGAGACTGATATGACAAAGTTCATGTTTTTCCAAATGTACTAAAAAAATATCTGTATCAAACTTAATTTACTTTGAACTGCATCAATTTTGATGGGTGACACCATCCTTTTTAAACCTCCTACAAGCCGAGCCCGTTACACTGCGTTCCCTGAGAGTTTCGGAACCCCACAAGGACACCGAAAGCCCAAGTCAAAGTACTAGAACGGGCAGGGATGCCGTTTCTCTCCCCTGTGTCTTGGCATGTGACGGTTTAGATTTCTCTTCGACGAAGCCCAGCTAAAATACTGGAGTGGGCAGGGATGCCGTTTCTCTCCCCTGTGTCTTGGCATGTGACGGTTTAGATTTCTCTTTTCGACGAAGCCCAGCTAAAATACTGGAGTGGGCAGGGATGCCGTTTCTCTCCCCTGTGTCTTTGCATGTGACGGTTTAGATTTCTCTTTTCGGTGAAAGCCCAGTACTGGAGTGGGCAGGGATGCCGTTTCTCTCCCCTGTGTCTTTACATGTGACGGTTTAGATTTCTCTTTTCGGTGAAAGCCCAGTACTGGAGTGGGAAGGGATGCCGTTTCTCTCCCCTGTGTCTTGGCATGTGACGGTTTAGATTTCTCTTTTCGACGAAGCCCAGCTAAAATACTGGAGTGGGCAGGGATGCCGTTTCTCTCCCCTGTGTCTTTGCATGTGACGGTTTAGATTTCTCTTTTCGGTGAAAGCCCAGTACTGGAGTGGGCAGGGATGCCGTTTCTCTCCCCTGTGTCTTTACATGTGACGGTTTAGATTTCTCTTTTCGGTGAAAGCCCAGTACTGGAGTGGGAAGGGATGCCGTTTCTCTCCCCTGTGTCTTGGCATGTGACGGTTTAGATTTCTCTTTTCGACGAAGCCCAGCTAAAATACTGGAGTGGGCAGGGATGCCGTTTCTCTCCCCTGTGTCTTTGCATGTGACGGTTTAGATTTCTCTTTTCGGTGAAAGCCCAGTACTGGAGTGGGCAGGGATGCCGTTTCTCTCCCCGGTGTCTTTACATGTGACGGTTTAGATTTCTCTTTTCGGTGAAAACCCAGTACTGGAGTGGGACGAAAACTCCTCAAACTCCTTTATGAGGTTGATATACGTTATCTTCTTTTGAAGCATCGTTTCTTTTAGGAAAACCTGGTTTGTGTCCTGGTTCAGGGGTAATTGAGGAGTCCTCAAACATGTTGGAATCTTCGTTAAGTATTCGTTAGTCTTGGAAGAAACTAAACTCTGGGCATTTATCCCCCAAAGCTAATTTGCCCAATAGAAACCTTTCCTAGCTCGTTATTGGCAACATGTTTGGAAGTTGGATGCACTCATGTTTCATGATGAAGCACTGGTGCTTACAGTAAGCACCAGTTCTCCCTGAGTAACACGTGCATGTTCCTACACTTGTATTCACTGCGTAGGAAATGTTATCCAGGGAGCTTTGTATAAGAAATAAATTTTCCTCAACTTGTATGAGGTCCTCCTTTTTATAATTCTTCGTTCTTTGTAGAAGTTAAATGTATAACACATATGGCTTCAATGATCTGCCGTATGCAAATTGCAGCAACTTTTTCTTTAAGTAACTCTCCCAGATATTGGCTGCATAGTGGACCAGGGCTACTAAATTGTATGCCTTGGTCCTACACAGCACAACATCTTTCAGAATCCGGATTGTTGCTTCAGCATAATTGTTGGTTTTGTCCTCTTGGTGTTTCATTACGACTTCTCCATTCCAGCAAGTGAGGGTGTTGGATGCTGAATTAAACGTGCGAGCTAATCTTCCTAGCAACACACCAAACATGCCCTCCTTCAAATAAAGTGCTAACTAAAACTACTTCCTGATCGAAGTTGTACACATTAACAATAATAACCAGACAAAACAAGTTGATTTCTTCTTCTGACACATTGCGATTGTTCATTCTCTCGGCAAAATCGAACATAGTGTTCCAGAAGGGTCTCGCTCCTTAATTTAACGGATCCTTTCCTGGTTTCATTATATGACTTCGCCATTCCAGCAAGTGACAGCAGTTCTTGCCCACCCGGTTCGTTGGGTTCGACCTCATTGCTTGATGCCCCTCTGTTAAGATGTTCAGATTTAATACAGAATAGTTGTTCGGATCTAGAAAGATTAAGTGTTACATACATTTCAAACAAAAATTGGAAATTCTGATAAAATCGGAATGGAAAGGCAACGCCCGACATTTGTAATTCCCAACGATGCAGATTTTCTCTTTTTCTGACGATTTCTTGAATCTTCGAATGCTTTTTTTTATTAAACGATCATTTCGTGCTCATTGCTTGATGCCCCTCTGTTAAAAGATGTTCAGATTTAATACAGAATAGTTGTTCGGATCTAGAGAGATTAAGTGTTACATACATTTCAAACAAATATTGGAATCCTGATAAAATCGGAATGGAAAAGCAACGCTCGACATTTTAAATTCCCAACGATGCAGATTTACTCCCCTCCGCTATAAATACGCAAAATTCAATCGATGAGGATTTCGTTACCCGGAAAATATTCCGCCACTATTCTTTGCAAAAAAAGCAACTCTCACCTCCTGATATAGCTGTCTCTTTCTGCAATTGTATTCACTTATCGCTCTTAAGCAGCGGGCAAAACTACAGCTATTCTCCAGGACTGGCCGCAAATCGGTCAAAAAACTTAATTCATCGAAGCAATGTTGGAATTGGTCACGCTATTTGGTGTAACCACAGATTCAGGTATTCGATGTGCCAAAATCGATCTCACGTTCTTAGCCATAATCACATCCAACCCGTGGATCGTTCTCTTGCATAAAAAGAAGCGTTAACTTCAAAACCTTCATATAATCGTCGCGATCGACTACATGTGCGGCAATGGGAAGATAAAAATAAGGATGCATGGTGTAAAAAATAGGTGATTTCACGTACTTAATGAAACCTCAGAAGTTCCCTGAACATGCACTCGAAAGTTGAGAAACTGTTAGGATCGAAGATGTTCCGGGCATCGAGGATGTCCAAAGAATTCACAGTTGTTAACTTTTAAAAATTTAACATGCAGCTTAGATATGTTATTTAGTTTATATACATAATCGGATACACTGGGTTTAATATTTTTAACAGATTTAAGTTCTTGAAATGATAAAAATAAATTCACAGATTGAGATCTCACTCCACGAGTCCCCATAATGAAGGATTTCAGGGTACCATTCTAATCTTCAAACACAAATATAGAATGAGACCAAAGTGGCCACCAATTTATAATACTTTGTGTGTAATGAAGTAGCATATGCGTGTTAAATGTCACAAAACATTCTCCATACAATACTTGCACTTGGCCAACAAATATAACAAATAGTTTGTCTGCTTCTTTAAGTTCTAAAGTTACGGCAGACCTCATTAGCACCTCATCTGCCCCTACTAATAATAAACTCATGTGGTCCAAGTAAGTTTTGTTTAAAATACTTTTTAAACAAGGCACACACATGTACAATAAAAAATTCTTCCATTCGGAAGCTTTGTATATATTCCTTTCATTAATAGATCTAGGGATTCTCCCAACATTTCTAGGCAGAATTGTGTAGGCCATACCTTTATTTATGACTTTGGACCCTTTAGCATTGCTTGTTATATACTGCAATGCCATCTACAGAAAAATTGCATGTCGAAAAAGGAGATTAATCTGTTTCCGTATTTTAATCTGTCTCTTCTCGGCATTTTTCATTTTTTCTTTTGTGTCATTGGGTTGATCCAATACTTCAGTTCGTTTTATGTAGCGCAGAAAGATGTACAAGAGAGGTAGAGGAGGTACAAAAGATATATAGTTCAGAGCACTTAAATGACAACGGGTTTGCTGCATAAACAATTTATCTAAAATTTTCATGTTTCGCGTCTGATATTCGTATACGTCGTCGGATCTTATCTTGTTTCCTTGGATCTTATTATGGTCATCTTTGGTTACTTTGGTTTTGGTCATGGTAACTTTGATTCAGGGTCGTCTTCCTTTAACTTTGATTCAGGGTCGTCTTCCTTTAACTTTGATTCAGGGTCGTCTTCCTTTAACTTTGATTCAGGGTCGTCTTTCTTTAGCTTTGATTCATGGTCGTCTTCCTTTAACTTTGATTCAGGGTCGTCTTCCTTTAACTTTGATTCAGGTTCGTCTTCCTTTAACTTTGATTCAGGGTCGTCTTTCTTTAACTTTGGATTCAGGGTCGTCTTCCTTTAACTTTGATTCACGGTTCAAGGGAAAGAAAACCTGAGAATTGCCTCACTACTAGATCAGTGGGCCGATCTCCTTGCTTCTGTTTTCCAACCTCCTCTGTACTAATTAGTGTTCGGCAACTAGTGGTCAAAAAATAGTTAACTACCAACTACTAACTAGTCTGGGAAAATCTAGTTGCAACTAGTAGTTAACTATTTTTTCCTGGGACTAGTTACAACTAGTAGTTAACTGTTTGCCAAAGTAGTTAACTACTAGTTAACTAGTCTATTTAATTTCATAACCTATTTTTTGCCCAAATTCTAATACATCTTTCTTATCTATATCACAAAAACCGCGCAAAAAGGACCTTTAATTCTGGTTATGGTATTTTGAGTACTCTACCATCTTAATTAAATTTGTTACAGTACAATTTTTTCTATATTTTTTTTGATAAAAATTTTAATAAGAATTTTTTTGAAAGTAGTAGTTGAAATTTTGAAAGTAGTTTCAACTAGTAGTTATTAAAAAAAGTAGTTCAACTAATAGTTGAACTAGTTTAAACCAAAAGTAGTTAAACTACTAGTTAACTACTATTTGATCAGTAGTTAACTACTAGTTGCAACTAGTTCTAGTTAACTAGTGCCGAACATTAGTACTAATAGGTTGAAGACTTGTGAGTCCTTTGACAGACACTGAAGTTACCTGAAGCAGACGGTGTCGAGAGATCACCAAAGCATTCATTAACATATAAGGCAAAGTTTAATACGAAGAAAAATCAATCTAGATTTGAAGTATCAGTGTTTTGCAAACAATTCAGTCCTCGTCATCTTCAGCACATTTTTGTGCACACTGTTTTCGTACATTCCAAACAAATAAGGTTTTGAAAAGATACACAGAAATATGCAGTCTTTCTTTTCTTGCTTGGTTAGCACAAACGACAAGTTTTCTTTGCTTTTAATTGCGTTTCTTTCGTGCACTGCTCCCGCAACCTGAGGCTCCGCTTCTTTTCCTAATGCTAATTCTAGATTTATTCTTGGGTTTTTAACTCTTCTGTGTGTAGAATGGGCTGGACTAATTCTAAAATGGCTGGACTAAATCTTTCAAAAATGCCATCCTGGTCATAAGAAGGTTTTGGGAAGAGCTTTGTTACAAAATATATGTATTTACGGTAGAAGCGTGCTATTCAAACTGCACAAACAGATGGGGCACGTAAACCGCATTTCCTGTACCTGTACTCATGCCAAAGCCCGTTCTTTCTGAACGAACTTCTGATACTTCTGTGCCCTTTCCTCCCTCTTCAGTCTGAAGCTCAGGTCGGTGCTCTGGGTCCTGTAGGCAGTCCTGCCCACTGTCAGAATGTCCGAGGTCATGTTGGACACTGCTAGGGAGGGGGGAAGTCCTGGGTTTCGCCTGTTGTAGGGTTAAAAGGGTTTTTGAGATGTAGAATCTATTAATCGGTAGAAAAGAGCCATATGCCAACGTAATGTTCTCCTATTACAGGAATGGGGACGGAACAATTTTCATCTGAGGCGTCCACACCACCTTTAGTCCTATTATAAAATGCAATTATTTCTGGCTTCTGAGTGTCCGAGTCAGTTTCAATGGAATGATGCATTGATGACATTAAAACAACATCTTTCCTTTTCATTGGCATACATGAAATTAAGGTTATATCCTTCGTAAATCCATATAAAGGTGAGTTTACTTCTCTTGATTTGGAAGGAAGAAAATCTTTCGGAATTTCTTTCTTATTCTTTTTAACAGTTCCAACGTATGTCAGTCCCTTTTTCAACAATTTTGTGGTGAGTTCTATTGAAGAAATCCAATTGCCTGCTGTTACATTTCTGTTCGTGTAAAAAATAGGTTTGCTGAAACGTAAAACAGTTTGACTTGGTTTGCTGAATTTTTTCCAACTATCCAGCTATCGCTGAAGGTGATGTCCGAGAAGATCCAGCTATCGCTGAAGGTGGTGACTGAGAAGATTGACCCGTTGGGGAAGTTTTATTTGCCTTCCGACAATTGCATCGGACTATTGCAGCTGGTGATATCCGGCTCCGCGTAGCTGTAGCTGAAGATGTTTTCGGAAGTGGCATAACGCGTTGAAAATGAATGGGTTTCGCGAGGAAATTGATCCTCTGTTTCTGTAGGAGATGCTTCTCCCGGGGTAATTGAACTATTTCAGGTGTTGATTCTGACTGATCAGTTTGGTTCCTTTCTGGTGTATTTTCCTCTAATGCAGCGAACGTCTCCGAAGTAATGACGTCATGAGAAGTAGTTCCCCCCCGTAATACTGACGTTAGCAGAAGTAGATTCCTCTGAAGCAAAGCTACCAAGGTCAGGTGCTCTTCCTTTAGGTGCTTCCTCTTGAGGCGATCTAATCTCACTAGTTTCTGCACGTGGAGATTGTGTACTTTTAACAGACAGTGCTCCTGAAGAAGATTGAGTTTTATGATAGGATGATTGTTCTTGAGAACATCTTGAGTTTCTGAAGTTTCCGTGCAAGTAGATCCGGTATCGCTCATCGAATGCTCAGCACTTGAAGATCCACTCATTTTAGGCGATGTTGTACTCTCATCACTTGAAGGTGATTCACTTCTCTTAGGAAATCATGATTTTCTTCCGTTTCCAGAGTCATCTTGATTTGGACTTTCAGACATCTCAAATATCACCGTAGACTTACCTTTGCTAGACTGACTTCTGAGATTCGAGATTCTAGATGAGATTTCTGACTCTATAAATTCTTTATTGAGGTAATGTGATAGGTACATGATCTCGTAAGGCGCTGAGGAATCATTAATATCAAAAGGGTTTGCTTCAGGCACGTTGGGTTTTTCCTGGACAGTAGGTTTTAGGAATTTTAACCTCACATTATTATCAACCGCATTCACCGGGGCACCTATTTCTCGCAAGTTATGTTCGATCGTTTCCAGCTCCTTTCGTTTACGGGTTAAAACTGTCAACAATTTATCTCTCTTTTCGTTCATTTTCTTCGTTCCAACCAGCTAAACTCCAGACTGGTCTTTTTAAGCAAATCCATGGGGACGCGCTTACGTATTGAAGATAATTTTTGGAACTTATCGTAATGAGGAGTTTCATATTTTGGATCACATTCTGTCCCTCCTTTTGGCTTTAGCTTCGATTTTGACATATTGATTGGCTTACTTACACACGCTATATTCTCCGGAACTGCTCGTTTCGACTGTAAACAACCCGTTTCAATTTTAAATTTGGCTTTCATTGCAGCTTCGCGTTCTTTCATCGATTTCAAATCGGTCATTGTGGTTTCTGAATCAGAATCAGATACACCGTTTTCTTTTCGTCGCAGAACGGGCGTTTGAATCATTAGATTGAAACATCGAATCACAAGTCCCTACGACGTCCAATGGACTGACGTTTGTAAGACACTCACCAGGCTTGGACTTTTCTTGGGAAATTGTCTTTCTTTGAAAGAAGGTACCTTCACCTGGGTCATATTTCAGGTTTTCATGGTCAGATCCCAAAATATGAGAAATAGATAGATCGGGTTTACTTTCTTCCTCGTGTTGATCCCTTTGGTCCGGTATGGAAGATACATTTACTTGAAACTTGTCTGGAATATTTGAAAGAAATGCTTTTACTATATCCGCACATATTGCCATATTTTTATTAGTGCCAGGATCTTCAACACCTTTGTCCTATTCACCTGTAGTGATAGTTACATCTTGAACGCATGCAACTAAATCAGCAAAATCTTCTTTGTTGTCAGGATATAATTGACCTTTCTGGATTGTTATCAGATGGGTCTAACATGTTTCCAGTCTTATCAGCATCTGAAGTTTGGTCACTTTCCATTGTAATATTGCACTATATAGTATTGCGTTAATGGAAATTAAACTATTTCATGAAATTTTTTGATTATTAAATCATTTTTTTAATTTTGAGAATGTTGGGATACATTACGAGGAAATAGCTTGTGAGCAGAGTGGCGATGTGGAGCTTGATAACTTGTTGGGTTGTAATTCCGGTCTGGAGCCGAGGCCAATTAAATTATTAGACTCTAAAATAATTTACTGTGATATTTCAACTGGTTACATAACACCATATGTATTCCCAAAAAATTCAGATTTAGTATTTTTCAGACTCTTCACAATTTGTCTCATCCAGGGACGGGACCTACTCTTGATATCATTCGAAATCGCTTCGTCTGGAAGTCCATGTGAGCTGATGTCATTGCGCCCTGTCTCTTTGAACAACCGTTTTGTGAGAACTCGTATAAGAACTCTCTTGGTTAGAATTCTTGATTTCGTAAGGATAAGCACAGCACACCACACTCCCCAGTATAAGTGAGATAATTTAACTGCGGGTTAAGTAAAAGGATTCAGCGGTTTGTTGAAAACTTAAACTAAAATTGACTGAATAAATCTTGTTTTCTCATTCCCACAATATGATTTTTCATTGTCGATACGCCTAACTAATGATAACCAATTTCTTTACTGGTTCTTTCTTTAGTACGATCAAATAGTATAAGATGCAAATAACCTCGAATGTTGTATGTTGTCATGAATTCTTACACTCTCCCGAGTAACAAAAATATACTCTTTAATATTCTTGATCAAAAACGATAGGAACAAAAAAATTTTATCACGTAAAACAACCTTCCAACAGTTTTCCAAGAGCAATTTTATTTATCTATCTATATTATCTTCCGTAGGAAACCGTTATATCAATTGTGTTTGACACCATAGTCCCAGTTAAGATGCCCCAATGCCCCTCTGTTAAGATGTCCAGATTTAATACAGAATAGTTGTTCGGATATAGAAAGATTAAGTTTTACATACATTTCAAACAAAAATTGGAAATCCTAATAAAATCGGAATGGAAAAGCAACGCTCGAGATTTTAAATTCCCAACGATGCAGATTTACTCCCCTCCGCTATAAATACGCAAAATTCAATCGATGAGGATTTCGTTACCCGGAAAATATTCCACCACTATTCTTTGCAAAAAAAGCAACTCTCACCTCCTGATATAGCTCTCTCTTTCTGCAATTGTATTCACTTATCGCTCTTGAGCAGCGGGCAAAACTACTGCTATTCTCCAGGACTGGCCGCAAATCAATCAAAAAACTTAATTCATCGATATAAGATGCATGCCTGGATGATTACATCCAGGGCTAACACATTATGAGTAGGCATCCTACTCCGCTGCTTTTAGGTTATGATTAATGGAAGGCATACTACCGCAATGCTTTAGTAATACAGGGATGATTATATCCAGGGCTAAATTAGAGCAGGCATACTGCATTAAGACCAAAAGTTGGTGTGTGTAGTTTTACATATTGTTGTTTATTATTTTAGTTTTACCTTGTACAGCAACACATTTTATTTATTCTGCATCCGGATCTCGGTCTCCGATCTGAAAACCTGAAAGTGTTTGTCTTATGTTGCATGTTTGTCAATGAGCAATGTTGGAATGAATTTGTCGAAGCAATTTTGGAATCGGTGCCACGCTGTTTCTTGTAACCACAAATTCAGGTATTCGATGTGGCGATTCACATTAATCGATTAAATCGATTTAACATCCTTAGCCAGTATCGCATCCTCACCCGTGGATCGATCTCAAGCATAAAAAGAAGCGTAAACTTTAAAACTGTCATATAATGTGATTATTATGATTATATGTATTTATTATGTGAAACTCATTATATAACTGGTATTAGGGGTGTTCCTTTAAAATGGTTTAAGAGTTATCTGAGCCACCGTCTCCAGTGTATAAAGATTCGTAATTCTGTTAGTAATGCTCTTCCAGTAACACATGGAGTTCCCCAAGGGTCTGTCTTAGGACCTATTTTGTTTCTGATTTATATTAAAAGTCTTTGTAACGGAAAATTTTCTGGGCATTTATCTTGCTTTGCAGATGACACAGCATAACGCGAAAAAAATATTGATGAACTACGTTTAAGTATGCAAAATGACCTTGATAAACTGAAGATTTGGTTTGTTAGAAATAGAATGGTTTTAAGTACCAAGACAAAATTAATTCAATTTTCTCTTAGGGACTGTTCGTCAATGCAAAAACCCTATTTTGAAATTTGACCTATAAAACAAAGTTAAACTCATTTTCAGTGTTATATTATTAGACAATTTCAAAATCACTTTTTCGATGCTTTAAAACCGGTGCTGTAGCTGGAAATTTCTTTCGGGGGAGAGGGGATCACCTTTTTTTTTTTTGCTAGAAACAAAATATTTTGATGGGATGATGTCCTCCCATTCTCAGCACTGGCCTCAACCTATTCGAAATTCGTGTACTAAATTATGGAGGTTGAGTTATCCTTATTATATACTGTCCAGAAGAAAATTTAACCTTTTCCTTTTCACCGTGTACAACATTTTGCACTTTTTTGTATAGTCATCATGGTATATGATCACCATTTTCATACGCTCAATGCAGTTCTGATCCCCGTCAAGCTCTGTATTCGAGTTCATGTTGCGGTGCTCTGATTCGCCAACGGATGCGTTCGTATTCTTCCACATGCGAGATTGTAGGCGGCTTTGTACTTCACATAAACACTTACTTAATTCTTCCTTCATTGTTTTCTTAAACGTCGGGTATTTTCCGAAATCGCTACTCGCCTAAATCGATATACTAACTCTATGGAAAAACCAATGATGTCTGTCGTCCAAGAAATCTTCTCAGTGATGGTTTGCAGGAATATCAGCTGATTGCAACTGCCCTGAAAGAGTTCCTCAGCATGGAAGACTATCAGCTGGATGGCCTCAGTACCCAAGTCAGGGTTCCAATGACTTGGTTGGCACCGAATGGCCTTGCGCCATAAACATTCCACAGCGTTAGTATACATTAAAACATATAGAACACTAAACATGAACACAGACCAGCCTGGGCAGTTCCTTTTGTTTATTCTGCGCCGAAAGTCCCAATAAGCAGAGGGAAAGTATGAGCAGGCAGCCATCACTGGAAGAAGATCTTAAATCATTAAAATAAAATTTTTAATCGTTGGCTTCTTTTTGGATAAATTTATCCAGCACTTCATTACTATTTATATCAACCCCATAATAAATGTTCATAAGGGGTGAGCTTGTTGGGGGTTGGGTCAGTGAGCTTGTTTTCCCCTGTTGAATTTCTAAAATAGGTTTTCAACATTTTTAATGAACTGAAACTGCTCTTCACAAATATTAGAATATATTTCTGAAACAATTTCTGATGTCTTGAACTTGGCATGATACTCTACACTCATTATTTTAGGCAGGCAAAGTACGCCCAAATCAATATTGAATTCTTGTTTTCTGACTTTTAAAACCAATAGTTAAGACATACTACTGGGTAGGTAAGAGTGGAAATCAAGGAAGTGCGATAATGGCAGTCATAGTAAAAATTACCTTACAAAACGAAATTTTAAAATTTTCATGAGCAGAATTCACTGGTAATTTCACAAATAATAAATGGGGGGTTACACAAGGGGTAAATTCACCCCTTTAAGTCTATAACCAAACAAATAGTAGTTTTTGACTGAACCAATATTCATTCATTCATTCATTTATTTCAATCCTCATGCTGGAGGCCTCCTCGTCATACATGGTGCGAAGACACCTCTCGTAATCCGCGACCTGCTTTCGCAGGGAGATTGCAATAATCTCTTTTTCATCAAGCAGGGCCTTTCGTCCTTCATACTCGAATATGCACAACTCAAGGAAAACTTCCTTCAAACAGCCACAATGTGATAGTGATATTTGTGATAATCGAGCTATTAAAATTCAACTTACCTGCCAAATTAAAAATTTAAGCATTGTAGTACTTCGATGTGATTTTTTTTCGCCGTGTGGTCCAAATGTCTCACTAGACCACAACACTTTATACCAAATTTTTGAGTTCGAATCTTTGGTATCTTTTGGCCTAAAATCTTTTATGTCCTTCACCGACGAAATTTGCCTCACCCCATCATCAAATTTTACATATGCCAACACAGTAACTAGAATGTGAACTACTTTTACACACAATAAAATAAAGTAAAAAACCTTTTTGTTTTTCAAATGGCACCCATAGATATATATACTAACGTAACTGGATAGACTGTTCAACAGTAAAAAAATGCAGCCGTTGCCACCGCTGTTGCCAGATCGTTGGGCGTATGAAATTTCGCCGATCTCCATAGAGCTTCATGTTGTTTTGCGATTAAAAATTTTATATTAGGGGTTATGAAGAATTAAAACTCAAAAATGGAATATTTAGGGCAATGCAGTTCATAATTAAGATAGTGCACTAGTTATTTTAATAGCTCCCTTTCCTTTTAAACATTAATTAAAATCTCAACACGCGTTTTTCAGTGGCGTTTTTAGATCGACGGTTGAATCGAAACATTTTTGAAGGTTTGTTTTTACATATTTTTTTCGAGATATTTATGATTTTATGGTAAAAATATCATCTTGATAATGTTGTTTTAAATAAATAATTAGCAGGAATGATAATCTTCAATTCTTTCAAAAATCATGAGCAAAATTAGGTTGTTTTCTTCAACTTTTTTTTACTAACTAAGCTTAATTTATATAAATATTTAAAAGCTTAAAATGTATTAACAGATGTACTAAAAAATACACCTGCATGTAGAGCAAAGTGTTTTTTTTTTGGAAATATTACAATGAAGAAAGGAATAGGATTAAATACAATATCATTATTATATCATACAAATACACATTTTACCACAACTAATTTTTCAGCATCAATTGTGCTGTTATAAGAACAGATATTTTTAATCTTAAGGGGACATCCATAAATTACGTGAGATCAAAAATGGGAGGAGGGGTCTAGCAAAATCTTACCAAATCTCACCTGGGGGGAAGGGGGAGTCAATTAAAATCTCCCGTCAACTTTTAGTTATGAAAATATAAGTTTTTTCTTTTATATTTTTTAGCACAACTTTAGAAAAAAGAAGCAGATTAGTCAAAACAGCGGAGTTAAGAGCATGTTTTTTATTTAAACACTCTTATTTGTATCTAAATTTTTGAAAGTGTAATGTCTATGAGACTGAAAAAAAGGCCTTTCAAAGAAATCTATCAAAAATACCTGAAACTTTCAAAACTTCTGATTTTTGCAGTATTGAAAACAATGTAGCATTGAAAGTTTCATGAAATTTCATTTTGTGTGATTTTCAACGTGACGGGTGTGACAGTCTTTTTTAATTGCTCAAAAATAGTTAGTGTGATTCCTAGAAGAAGTGCAAGATTAAATCATTGTAATTTCCAAACATTATAATTGATATTGACTAAAAAATAGATAAATCGTAAAATAATATAGATATTTTAAATTATTTTGGAAAAATGTTAGTTTGGAGCAATTAGCTTTACCTCTTCTTTTTTTTTTCAAATTAATGGACATGATTAATATAAATGTATTCATGAAAAAATATGGTCACATTGAAAAATATAGAATGAAAAAAAAAAACCCGCAAGCCGGGCACACTGGATTTGGCTGGAAAAAGATAATGCATTCAAAAACTTATCAGTAATCATTAAAAAAAGTAGCTGCCCCATCACTTGTAACCAGCAGAGTGCATTAAAATTTTAAACATTTACATTTTAAACGATGTTAAACTTCTTAACAATAACAACCACATTTTTCTAACTTCCTTGAGCTACCAGTAAATATCATTTGAAAGTGATAAAATTTTACCAGAATTATTTTTAGATATAATGGAACAAATTTAGGAGATGAGACCAATAAATTTCAAAACTTCAAAAATAAGGACCACCGTAGTGTTTATTCAATCTGTCCTTTCGGAGGGCTATGGGAGGATCAAGTTTTTTCTCCGCCTCTCGTGACGTGACGCGATCCCAGTGCCAAAATTCCCCCAACCTGTACAATATTTCATGCATTTTCGGCATATGGCCGTGGACTCTGTTCTAGTATTAGGTCATCCGGAAAGTTCTGTCGCTTCATGTAGCGTCTGTATACAATGCATTTTTTGGTACTTTTTCATTACGTTGAACCAGTAAGAAACTTCAACTTCCATCTAAAGCCAATTTGGTGAATTTTGGCTCTTTTTTAGTTGGCTTTACTGCAAGTTGCCATCTTAAGAAAACTTATTATTACTAAAATTCAGCGACAGAACTTTCCGGATGACCTAATAGGTAGTGAGTACATTTTGGTGGTCACAAAGCTGTGATTGGCTGTGACGTGTTCATTCAATCTGTCCTTTCGGAGGACTATTGGAGAATCAAGTTTTTTTCTCCGCCTCTCGTGACGTGACGCGATCCCGGTGCCAAAATTCCCCCAACCTGTACAATATTTCATGCTTTTTCGATTTCCATTAGGGGACATCTTTAAATTACGTGAGGTCAAAAAGGGGGGGGGGTTGGAAAAATCTCCCCAAGGGGGGAGGGGGGCGATTAAAATCTCGAAATCGATTAAATTAAATTTAAGTTAGAAAGTATACCATTTTCTTTGTTTTTTAAGTTTGAGAAAGGAAAATCATTTTTAAAAAGTTGTAGGTAAATCTCACGTGGGGGGGGGGGTCCAGCAAAATCTCACAAAGGGGGGAGGGGGTGAAAAAACACCTCACGTAATTTATGGATGCCCCCTTACGGCCTATTCGCCGTGCCAGAGCTTTGATACGCCATCTAATGGCATGTTCGGAAGCTCAAATATAATGTAAAACATTTCAGTTGCTAATGTTAGCTAATGTAATTCCTGCAAACTTACACGATTCATATGTATATAATATATGGAGCTCTTTGTGATTTTAGTACGGAAATGGTCTCATTTTTTTTCGTTTCACCTTGAAGAATCGTAATTTTGAAGTTGATACTCTTTCATATGGTTCAGTCATAATTTTTTTATACTTTTAAAAAATGGTTAAAAAATGTTTTTAAAATATTATTGATACTGAGAGAGGTTTTTAGTACAAGGCATTATTCTTTTTTTTAACACTGATTATAGATATTTTATCCCAAAATTATAAAAATATGAAATAACCAATTAGATATTTAAATTTTATAGTAATTTAGAATAATTTCATAATAATTCAGCATTAAAATTTAGCCTATAAATATGTATTTCAAGTGTCTGTCGTTAAAAATAATATTATTTTTTAATTTTTAAGCCTTTTTTTAAAAAATTTCAAAAAATCATTATCTAATCATAATTCAAGATTTTTAACATCCGATTACGTTTGTTTCAGTGGCGAAGCGTAGAATTGCAAACAGAGGGTTAAGATTTTCTCTCACGATGGCTCTAATTAACCATGGTTTCTCTTAATTGAAATTAATATTATCGTCTATGGGATTATGGTTGTTTTACGTTATACAATGAAACCCCGAATTAATGTTTCCCTCATGAACGTCAGATTTCATTGGTCCCAAAGGATTTCCTGAAGGATGTCCTACCCCAATTTAACGTTTCCCCGCATTTAAAGTTATTTTTCTTTGGTCCATTGAAAAACGTTAAATCGGGGTTTCACTATTTGTAAAAGAAAGAAAAAAAACCGCCGCGCCACCTAGGCCACCTAGCGAGCGCTTGCACCGCGAATTGCCGTGGACTCTCTGTGCGTTCTTCTACAGTTCAGCCACGGCTTGAACTGAATTGCAAACTTTCCTATATCATGTTGGCAACAGTTAGTTACATGTTACATGTGGACATTGTGTGATTAGTTTGCTCACAGACCTTGAGTTTGTTGCTCTTCCTCGTTATTTATTACTGGAATTGCCGTGAGTTTGTGATACTGAAGAAAAGGATTTTTTTTTTTTTGGGGGGGGGGAAGTTGAATTCACTATATTTGATTGTAGATATGGCTGATATCAAGGAAGATACCGTGTATGGTGGCTGCGTAGGTCCTGATGCAATGTATGTAAAGCTTATTTCTTCAGATGGCCATGAATACATAATAAAGAGGGAACACGCCTTAACTTCTGGAACTATTCGAGCCATGTTAAGCGGTCCTGTACAATATACTGAGAATGAGACGAATGAAGTCACCTTCAGAGAGATTCCATCTCATGTTCTTCGAAAGGTGTGTGAGTATTTAGCCTACAAAGTTCGGTACACTAACAGCTCCACTGAGATTACAGAATTTCCCATTGCACCCGAAATTGCGGAAAAAACTGAGGTGGTGTGTTCCTGTTCTGTCCTACGTGACTTCGGGATGGAGAAGCCACGTGCTTCGTATGGAACCTGGTATGTGATTTTCAATTTCATTAATTTATTATTATTAATTTTGATGATCAGGTGATTTCCGGTTTATTTGATACGTTAATTTAATTAAACTTAATCTTTCTTACTGTCAATTTATAAATTCGCTGTTTTGACTTGTTTGTTTACATGCGATCACATGGAACGCCATTGCTTTGATTGAGTTCAGGCGTAGTAATTATTCTCTAATTCTACGGATATTTTTTATAGAATATAATGTATATTTCTTACCTTTTGTTATTATTTTTATTTATTATGCATAAATATTTTTATTTTTTGGGTAGGTATATCCGTTGCAAAACACGTGCTTTCTCTTTCTGTTTATAATTAATGTTATATTTCAAAATTAACGGTATATATTAGTTCAAAATAAAGTATAATTAGGGTTTTTTATAACATATAATTTGTTTGAAAATAAAGTATATTAGTTAGTGTGACAGTATAATTTTTAAGCAAATAATTTTTTTCTTCTTCTTGAACTTCTTTCTTTGGCAACGATTGTTTTTGTTGCTTATATAAATTACTTGTATAATTTCTTTGGCAACGCTTGTTTGTGTTGCGTGTATAACTTTGTTCTTTGGCAACGCTGGTTGTTGTTGTTTATAGAGATTACTGTGTTGGTCAAGTGTTTTCAATCACACTGACGATGGGGTTCCAAGTAGATCCGAAACGGCTGTATGTTTTAATTAAATTTTAGTATGTTCATTTATCCTACGTTGTCCTTTCTTCGCAATTTATAATTTTGTTTTATTTTCATTTTGAATTATCACCACTTATTTATCATTAGTTTTTAATAAATTATAATTTTCATGCAGCGATTTTTCTTCATATTTCCATCTATCACAGACTTTATTATAACTATGTATAATAATTATTTTCAATTCTTCGTGAAATTATCTTTAGGTTTCAATTTATTGCTACATAAACGTCATATCTAGTATTTTTATTTAGAGATGAAATTGCTCTTAACTTGATCATTAATCCTAATTTTTGTGAAGCCGTTGTCAACTTTAAGCTGCTGATATGATAAATTCTGATTACTGGACCATAGTTCCAACAGTGAATGTATATTCATTAGTTTAAGTACATATGTTTTTTCTTTTTAAATAGTAGAATAAAATGACGTAATTGAATGAACTTTCAACTAATTTTTTTATTCAAAATTAATGCGATGGTCTTTGATCTTAACTCTGCCTTAGGGATGTCTTTGCCCGTCCCTATGCCGGTCCTAAGCCCGGATAAAAGAGGAAGGTTTTGCGATGGGCCAAACACCCATCCATGTAAAGATCTCGTAAAAAAATTATGATCTTTCTACACAAACTGTTTTAAGCCGTTGGATACGAGTCTCTTGGTTCATGGTGCATTATAGCTAAATATTGCTTTTGCGTCCTGAAACCCTACCAATCAATCATAATCTTCATTGTAATTTACTTATTCAAACTAGTTCCATGAATGAATGAAATAACTTCCTCGTAATGATATTTTTATGATTACAAAGTAATTAATTATAAACACTAATGTAATGGAAACACTGACCAATGCATTACGACATCACGAATGTTAAAAACTAATGAAGCTACTATGCTAAAAACATTCTAGATAATTCTTTTATTGAGTCCACAGCAGGCGGAGCCTGCTTTTACTCAGTGTGAGTTTCAGGCTTTAATGGGTTACATATCATGAAAGAGGGAGGAGCACGAGATTACTACAAACATTTTTTGATTGAGTAGCTATATTTGACTTTTTATAAGAAATTTAGTGGTGACTAGTACTTCTACAAACTAGACAACCGAGAACTATTGCCTGAATATAATTTCATCCTTTCTCCTTCAATACACTCAAATTTCACTTTAATGGAAATATTTTGTAAGTTCCCCGTCAAAATTCCCCGTCAATTTCGTCATTCCCCGTCAGATTTGTCCGGCTTTTCTTCGTTTAGTATGTTGTTCCGTTCCTCTCGGCAATTTTACTATCTGACCAGATACGAGACCTATTTTAACAAAATAAACAATGGACTCTAACCGCCTATCTGGTTCGAGACTTCACGGAACCAACACGTGACCTACAACTGAGCTTGCAATTGGTTACCACAGATACTACACTAGTAGATCTACTAGTGTAGTATCTGTGGTAACCAATCGCAAGCTCAGTAGGTCACGTGTTGGTTCCGTGTGATGTCAGACGGTTAGAGTCCATTACGAAAAGAAAGATAGCGATATCATACTTGCCAACTCTTCGGATTTTAGCTGGAGACTCCGGATTTTCGCTCTCTCCTCCCGCCCTCCGGATTTTCCCCGAAAATCTCCCGCTTTCTCGGTTTTCTCCCTCTTTTTTTCGGAATTCCTGTTTTTTTTCGAAATATGCATAAGGAAAATGCGAAATGTGTGGAAAATAACCAAAAGATTTTTGTAATACAGAATGATCAGACGGTAAGTAATGCTGAATGCCTTTTTTAAGTAATATAAACAAGCTATTGCCTGGGTCTGAAAACAGCCGATTTGCATTTTTGGAAGCGTCCGAGATGTCCGTCCATGTTCTTCATGACTTTTTTTTACAATCACCCAGTGGGACAAAGTATATATACTTGGAGAAGGCATCCAATAATGGAAAAATTATTTTGGTTTCCCTCTTGGGTTACCTTTACGGGTAGAAATATATCTCTCCCCTGGTACCACACACTGGTCAATTGGTTTGTTGGGGGCTGTTCCAGTTTTAAACGCACTACGACGCATGTGGTACAAGACTGTACGATATATTTAGTATCTTATACATTTCCGGACAGAAATAACTTTCCCTTTATCTATTGATGAAACCATTGCATCCATATCACTCAGTCTTTCTTATCCCCAGGTCCATCCGTATCCTTTTTATCATCGTCTTTCTTATCATCCGACGCTTTGTCCGCCTCGGGAAGATCAGTTTCCATCTCTTCGCTCTTATCCGCTGTTGAAGTGGGATGCATTATTTGTAATTAATGTTTGAGGACAACCCTTGTGTACAGTGTAATATTCAAAGAACGCCTTCGACACTCTGTATATTCTGAGCGAAATCTGCTCATTAATCTTTTGTAGATACTTTAGTAGAACGTTCTTCAGCTTTTCCTTTCTTGTTCAGCCATTTGCTGTTGCGCTTCTCTCCACCTAGTATAAAAATGTAAAAGGAATTATTCAAAAGGCACCATAGAGTTCTTTCTTTATTTACATCACATACAAAAGCGGCACGTAGATTCATGTCGGGAGCTGGAAAGTATCTCTAAACGCTGCCTCACAACACTCCGACAAAAGTGTTGCAATTTGTAAACTTCCCAGTCTTTTATGCCCATAACACATGTATTGTACATGTCCTTAACGTCGCGAGGTATATCGTCATTCTCTGGTCCTTGGAGTGGAATTAGATGTTCTGGGAGCAACACGAAGAGCATATGGAACATCTCTAAGAATTCCTCTGATCTTCCGTCTCTTGGCATGGGTGAAATATATTGTGCTTTTAAGGGAAACAATCTCAAGGGTGCCTCTCTAATCTGCTCTAGTGCCTTTTTTTTTATTCACCTGCAATGTTCCGTTCTATGGAAAAATGCATGTGCATCGAAAATGTCGAAAATCAAATAAGTGATATAAACAAGCTATTGCCTGCGTCTGAAAAGAGCCGATTTGCATTTTTGGAAGAGTCCAAACAGCAGCAACCGCTCACAGTAGTAGCTGGAACCATAGAAAGCTTTCAAATTTGTGATCACATCATAGTGTTCACGGTGGAGCCACAGGTTGATTCTCCTTGCATTAGCAGGTCCTTTATAAACAACCAAAAATGAATACATGGAAAAATAAACGTATAAATCCCATAATGCAATAACAAAGAAAGCAAAACACTTTGTAAGGAAAAAATACCTTATTCATATTTTCTGCCGATATCACGACAATTTGATGGTCTATGTCTCTTTCAAAAACTGCAACATCCTCCAATATACAAGGCCTCTTGGGTACTCCAGTCTTCTCGTGTAGTTTTATGGCTTCATTCATTAAAGCTGGCCTACTATGCTTCCTAAAGGATTCGTACCTTCGTTTCGCTTCGGGGTCTGAAAATGGTGGGTTTTTCATTAACCTGTCTATGAAGACATTGGTACATGATTGGAATCTGTGGCGCTTCATTCGCTTCATTAACGCTTATCTTCCTTTTCCAAATTCGAAGCTGGATCATCAACGGCTTTATTTGGTAATTCAGAGACTTGTTCTAATCCTATTTCATCCGATTTCTTAAGCCCGGTGGCGTAGAGGAAGCGCTTCGCGCTCCCACACCACAGGCCCGGGGTTCAAATCCCGGTCCACGGGCAAGGCAGGCTCAGCCCTTCATCCCTCCGGGGTCGATAAAATGAGTACCAAGGTCACTTGAGGAAATCAAGAGGGGGATTAGCATCAAGCTAGCCACTCCTCAGCTGACCGTGACTTTCTGTCACACGTTCTGAACAGCTCAGCTAAGCCTCACCCAGTGAGGCTAGTTATACTGGAGTTTGAAGGTCCAACGACCTAGGTACTCCCTCAAATATCCCCCTTGATTTTTTTTTCTTATGGTCTTTTTTGGAATGTCGATCCTTCCTGGGGCGATTAAATATTTTTCCATATCATAACATACCTTTTGTACATTACGAATGCAAAGAAAGTAGAATGTTGAAATCTCCAAACCCCTTCCCAGGTAATCTGACGCAAAGTGGCTCGAAAGTAGTTGTTGTTGTGATAGAGGTCGCTCAGAGGGTGTTCGGACAGCCGGCCATATACGCCCTGTATATCGTGGACTTCTTTATCGACGCGGGCTTGAACATCCTTTACGAGTGTCTTGTTCTCTACTCGACTCAGATCCACTCGTTGCATAGCACCGTTTTAATCCGTTATCCATCTTGCATGAACTCATCGATTAAAACTTATTTCGATGCATCGAACTTATCGATTAAAGCACATCCGAATCGTATTGTTTAATTCGAAGCAATTTTTAACTGTTTTTAGAAAAAAAAATTGAGTTGAAAGAATATTTCTTTACTTGGGACTGATTCTAAATCTCCTAATGTCCGCTGACTATCCCTAGAATGTATTTGGAACTTCAGATGGCCATGGCTTATGGCCAAACCATTTGTTCCATCCAAATGTTCCATGCCTCTTCCCTGCTGCTGCTAGAAGGAAAGAAGAATAATTAATTTTAGTGAAAAATGCAGATTAGTCAAATCAAATGCTTGAACATTTTTATAAAAAGATCATTATTGATATTTAAATGGAATCAGTTTCAATTTAAATCACTTGATATATAGGAAACATAAACAGATACCTATATGAAGAATATGGATAACTACGTACAGAATCTTTGATAACCCTCACTGTTTTGGAATCTGACAATTTGGATTTTCTAATACCAAACCCTCAGGAAAACGCCGGTTTCCACATCTAGGGCTTCTTTACAAACTGTTACTAAATCATCTAATTCATCTGGGATAAAATGTTTTGCGCTAAGCGAAGCTGGGTCACTGGTCAGGGTGATGCTGCCGTACTGGTCGCTGGGCAAGGGTTGGGGTACATCATCGCTGCAACTCATGTCACAGCTCTGTGAGGGCTCCCCAAGGCTCGTTGAGGTCCCACTTGATAGCGAACCTTGGCTGTTGGTATCATTCTGGAAATTAAAAAGGATAAAGTGGAATACATTAACATGTAATACTATAATATTATTTTCTTGCGAAATTATTTGATCCAAGTGTGTTGCTACGAAGCTCGAGGCATGTGGTGCAACACTGTACGAAATATTCAGTATCATATTATTATTTAGTTTCTCTATATCTTTCCAGCCAAAAAAAACTTTCCCCCAATCTATTGATGAAACCGTATGATGTGGAGCCTCCATTTATACTTGAAAAACTGACTCTATCTCTACTTGGACCCTGAAATCTTTCCTTTCTTTATTACTGGAGATTTTCTTAACTTTAGCATTGGAATTATACTCACTTTCTCACAAAAGGACTTTTTTCTTTGCCATTTATTGCTTTATGGGCCCGGAAACATTTCTCCGATTGGCATAATCGTTGGCATTCCACATACCTTATGGGGCGGTCGTTTCACATCCAACCCTCAAGCAAACGTAACATGCATTAGGACACCTGTGTTTGTGAATGATCGAAATACTTCTCACACGGCTCACAGTAGTAGCTGGAACCATAGAAAGCTTTCAAATTTGTGATCACATCATAGTGCTCACGGTGGAGCCACAGGCTGATTCTCCTTGCATTAGCAGGACCTTTATAAACAACCTAAAAATGAATACATGGAAAAATAAATGTGTAAATTCTATAATGCAAGAAATCAAAACACTTTGTAAGAAAAAATACCTTATTCATATTTTCTGCCGATATCACGACAATTTGAAGGTCTAAGTCTCTTTCAAAAACTGCAACATCCTCCAATATACAAGGCCTCTTGGGTACTCCAGTCTTTTCGTGTAGTTTTATGGCTTCATTCATTAAAGCTGACCTACTATGCTTCCTAAAGGATTCGTACCTTCGTTTCGCTTCGGGGTCTGAAAATGGTGGGTTTTTCATTAATTGTGCCTCAGAATACAAAATTGCCTTGGCACAGCATTACCTCAGTGTATCCGATGGCACACTCCACACAGAATTTTTTCAAAATCTATCAATTTCTATATTGCTGATGTTAGGGTCTAAATATGTCGATTATGAAGTATTTAGAATTCGTTTTGTCTGGCGCATAATGCTCTAATAGGGCTTTGCGCCATAAGACACCGATCCAGAGCAGCATCAGTGTAAAACTCTCCGTAACTCCTGGATTGACAGGTAGTTGAAGGAGAGTGACTCTTGAAAAATACTTCTCTTGGTATTACGCAATTTGAATCAGAAGCAGCATCTTTAGAACTTAGATTTTCGTTGCAGCATTATTTCACAGTAGTGTTCAAATTCATTCCAACTATATCGGTTGCATTAAATATTACCCAATACTTTTTAACGAAAATCCTGTTTAAGAAGCTGGCTGCAACTTTAATACAATTAAGGCATTTTACTTCTGGTCTGCTTTGGCGGCAATCTGTAACTTCTGGTCTGCTTTGGCGGCAATCTTTAACTACTGGTTTGATTCAGCGGCAATCCATAATTTCTGGTCAGCTTTATTGGCAATCTTTAACTTCTGGTCAGCTTTATTGGCAATCTTTAACTTCTGGCCTGCTTTGGCGGCAATTTGTAACTTCTGGTCAGCGTTGGCGGCAATCTGTAACTTCTGGTCTGCTTTGGCGGCAATCTTTAACTTCTGGTCTGCTTTGTGGGCAATCTTTAACTTCTGGTCAGCTTTGTTGGCAATGCATAATTTCTGGTCTGCTTGATGGTGCGAAGTACTACTGATATGCTTTGGGAGAAATCTGTAATTTCTGGTCTGCTTTGTGGACAATCCATAATTTCTAGTCTGCTTAAGTTATGATCCAATATTGAGTTTTTTCTCTTCAATATGATTCACAAATAATGTTCTTATAATGCCGCTCAATGTAGTCTGATTTCATAGGTTCTTGAATCCATCAGCAATCGAAGCTTGTATCTGTACATATTTACAACCACTATTGACAATTACTTTTTAAACCATCGATACCGTTTTCAGTTTCAAAATCAGTTCCATTATGTCACAAATGTAAGAAATACCTTATCGTTATGCATCCATAGTAATACTCACGCCCTTCGAAAAACTGCCTAAAGCAGGGATCGCACAATTTAAAGTCTTCAGTTCTCCTTTTTACATTCCAAAGGGAAAAAACGTAATGTTTGGACGCTGGAATAATATCCATTGTCCAGTACTGTACAAATGTTGCAAAATAACAGCGTGGCAACTTACAGTTGTATTGCCTGAAATGATAAAAGGTATTGAGATTCCATGTAAACTTGAGACGAGTTACAACAGAGCTCGTAAATACCATCCTGGGGACCAATTGCACCCTTTGCAATAGACGTTCCTTATTATATACTGTCCAGAAGAAAATTTAACCTTTTCCTTTTCGCCGTGTACAACATTTTGCACTTTTTTGTATAGCCATCCTGGTATATGATCACCATTTTCAACTATTATGGTGAAATCTTCGGAAGTAATATGGTCACGACTCGTTATAAACATGCCACAGTCGGAATATACCAGAACAGAATCTGGCCTGAAAAATACTCCCATTGTTGGTCAGAATTTCTTTACCTTAAGTCTTCAGTAAAATCCTCGACTTGTTTGAGTTTCCGTTATCGTGCGGTAGTGTGTAAGGTCGTAAAAGTGGAGTGTCACCGGTACGCTCAATACAGTTCTCATCCCCGTCAAGCTCTGTATTCGAGTTCATGTTGCGGTGCTCTGATTCGTCAACGAATGCGTTCATATTCTTCCACATGCGAGATTGTAGGCGGCTTTGTACTTCACATAAACACTTACTTAATTCTTCCTTCATTGTTTTCTTAAACAAAAACCAATACCTCATTGTTGGCCAGAAACCGCAATGAAACTCATTCAGCCTCCCAAGTTTTCTGGAGAAATCCCTCCACGTTTGGAGAGACATCAGCACTCCTTGCCCAGCCGGTTCGTTGGAGATGAATCAACGAATATGCATTTTATACTTATTTCAGTGTGATTCTAGATCTACATATAGGTCCCCGCCTGTTTGCCACTTGTTAGTAATACGGAAGGCATTTCTGGATTGTGGCTGTGGATTCACAGTCATACTATATCCTTCAATATTTTCTATAGTTTACGTAATGCAATCGGCTAAAATTGTGGTACCGGTCAAATTTTTAAAAGATTATCCTCATTTTGTATTGATTTTATGCGGTTATGTATCATTTTGCTACTATCTCCGTCTACAGATTTATTACTCAATTCGTTATACCTCTGTTTGATTCATTTGGTATATTACTCTTTGGATATGAATTTTCATCGTTTCAGTGTTCTGAATTAAGTAACTTATCCTACTCATTTGCGTGGAATTTTTCACTACCATTCGATAATTCTTCATTTGATTCATAATTCCAGATTGTAAAGGAAACACTCGGTATCTGTATACTCCGAGTTCTCTTCTCCGCCAATAGAATCGTTTTGCCCGACTATTCCTAATAGTATATGAATCCAGGGTCGAGCCTTGGTTCATTTGTCACAAGGTTATTATCGGTTTGACATCAGACTGTTTGCGTTGCTTTATTTTTGCCTTCCGAATATAATCAATGTATCTTTCACCTGTTCAGACACTTCATTAACATTATGAATGAACTCATTGGGAATGAATTTATAAGGAATGCAATCGAATCAACTATATTTTGGTCGAATTTGTGTTTTAATATAACATCCATATCATGCATTTTAAAGACCCAGCTGTGTCACTGCACTTTATTAAAGAAAATACCCGTTTGGGAAATATCAATTATTCTCTGAAGTGAAGACGCCCGAGAACCCCCATCGCAAGAAGTTGTTTTACTGCACTAGAAATCTGCCGCGAACTCTTCTACTGTATCCATATCCTATGCGGGAGTATTATGCGTAATAATTGAACGAAACATCGTTTCAGGAGTTCGCTTTGCGAGACTATTTCTAATATCTGAACCCAAAGTCGAGCCTTTGACCATTCGTCACTATCTTCAAGCAAAAATCATTATTCATCTTCATCATCACTGATAGCTTCTATTTTGGCGATAAGCTGTCTTTTAGAACATATTCCATCTTCTAGTTATTCGGCAGTTTCTGTTGAAGAAAATGCCATAATTTTCATTCAAATTTACTCCAGATTCAAATAAATATTTATGAAAAAATGCAATTATTATGTGGTGAAGGCCTTTCCTGTTCCATCATTTCTTCTCCGTCGGACTTTCTCCCCTCCGCTATAAAGCGGAAAAAATCTATCGATGAGGATTTCGTTACACGGAATATATTCCTCCACTATTTTTTGCAAAAAATCGTCTCTCACCTCCTGATATTCTCTCTTTCTGCAATTGTATTCACTTGTAACTTTTAAGCACCGGTCAAAACTACTGCTATTCTCCACGACTGGCCGCAAATCAATCAAAAAACTTAATTCATCGAAGCAATGTTGGAATCGGTGCCACGCTATTTGGTGTAACCACAGATTCAGGTAATCGATGATGCGCCAAAATCTATCTAACATTCATCGCATCCTCACCCGTGGATCCTTCTCGTGCATAAAAAGAAGAGTAAACTTCAAAACCTTCATATAATCGTCGCGATCGACTACTGCATGTGCGGCAATGGCAAGATAAAAATAAGGATGCATGGTGTAAAAAATAGGTGATTCCACGTACTTAATGAAACCACAGAATCAGTCCGTCGCTGTCAACATAGGTTATCATCATTGACATCGTGATTACTAATTGTTCCCCTCTCCTTCTTTCAAGATCCAGTGTTCGAAGTTCCCTGAACATACACTCGAAAGTTGAGAAACTGTTAGGATCGAAGAGGTTCCGGACTTTGTCTAGAATTTGTGCAACGTCGTCCATGATGAATATTTGGAAATATGATTTACATCTATAATAATAAAAGAGCTTTACCACTCACTCACTTACCAACGCACAGCAAAATCTATCGGGGCTAAAGACTCGAAACTTGGTAGGGTCGAAGACCTTACGGTGTATACGCGCACTAAGAAGGGATTTTTCGAAATATCTTTTTTCTGACCCACAGGGGGGTTAGGAGCGTTTTTAACGTTTTTGAGCCCAGCGGCGTCCCAAATGACCCCAGATCTTCGTTATTTCGCAGGAAGGTACTTAGCAACAATATCTAGAAAGGCATTTTTCAGATTTTGGATATTCGTATTTTAAGAGGTCTGAAAATTCCAAAACCCCGTTTTTGCTGAGCATAAACCAAATTTTATATTTTTGAAGAAAACAGTACCGAGAAATCGATATTACGAATTGAACTATTGGTAATACCTTCTTGAAAGAATTTCAAAGAAAGTAATTTCTGGATTTTTCGATATTCCATTCTGGAGGGGGTGCACGGAGGTTTGAACATTCACTCCCGGTTTTAGTTTTTTGATCCTAGCACCCACATTATTAATGTGATTGTTATAAAATTTTAGCATGTTGTTTCTCACACAACCAGGAAGGTTTGCGAAAAAATATTTTCTGAATCAAAGCATTCCAATGAGCCTTTTTTGTCCCTTTTCTAAATTCTTATGCTTAGCCTTCAATGTTAAATTTATTGCGGTTATTGCTCTTTCCAGGACACCCAAAAACTCTATTGTTGGAAATATTTATTTTGAAATGTTTTATAACAGGTGAATTTTTAAAAAATATGATAAAGAAACAATGTTTAATGATTAAATAATTTTTTTTATGATAACCAAAAACCGTTCCACTGAAAAATTTTATTCTTTTTTCTATTTAATCAAATTTAAGTATTTCCAGCAAAGTTCAAATTAAACAATATTTCGCAGGCATATAACACAGGCATTTTCAGTGTCGATTCAATAGTCAGTTTTCTAACTTCACAAAAATGGGCTTCGTGTGCTTTTTCGTGATTATGCTTAGTGAATAGAGCCATTTTGTTCCTTAGAATCTGTAGTTTACGAATCGCGATGGTGGACACTTCGGGTCTGCGACTGGGGATTGCGAGAGGCGCAGAAGTGGAAAATCGACCAGTTTCAATTTTGCGTTATTTGTAGTCAAAATGGTTCCTTTTATTTTTTCAATTAGGTTAAACGCCCCATAACACAAAAGAGGTGAAGGAGGAGTATTCGATCCTAGAGTTTGGAAAGAATCCATTCACCCCAGCCGGGGCAGTAGAAGGATAAAGTCGAATGTAAATATTTGTTTACCTATTTTCTCTGAGGTTCGTGTTAATAGTCACAAATAAACGTAATGAAAGGTGTCATTCTTTTCCTTACCTTTGGGCAAGAAAGAATTGCGATAGTAGAAATCTGGCAACGCTCACTGGGGATAGGGAGAGGGGCAGAGAAAAAACACGAAAATCAGCAATATCTAATCAAAAAAAATTTCTTTTCTGCACCAACTGCGGTTGAATATTTTCTAAATTGTCCCCAAAGATGGGCAAAATGCATAAAACCGAATTTCGAACGGTTCTTCTACTTCAAATAGGGTCGAAAAGGTGTAGAAAAAAATAAAGGGAAATTCTTAACTTTTAAGTCGTTTAAAAACTTATTTTTCCTCATAAAGGAGCACACATTTCAGGCTAATTTTTACCTTCATACACTTAACAATACGAAATACCATGGTAGATATCTAGTACCTGCGATTAAGGAGGGTGAGAGGGTCAGAAAAAAGTATACCAGTTTTGATACTGTTCGTAGAAGTAGAAATTCATAATTTTCTAATTTGAGTAGAGTCAAATGTGGTGCAAATAAAGGAGACCGATGGTTGACATACAGAACACCCATTTAGAAAAGCGTTCATCACATTGGAAGGTGAAATGGAAGGGTGAAATGGAATTTTAGGAGTTATTTGAAATGTTTTTCGACAAAACAGTGTCTATTTTAGTGAAATAACGTAGAAATCAATGTGAATTGGTCCCATGTACACTGTAGAACTAGAAATGCAACAGTAAATAACTTTCATTATAGAACGGGGGTAATGTGTGGGGCAGAAAAAAAGTTTGAATGATATTTTATTGAGAAAAAGAGTAATTATTTAGTTTAAAAGCTTTTCAGAACTGAAAAAAATGTGAATGGGGACGCTCTTGGTGCCTATCTTGGGAAGCATAACTCAGCTTTGGGGGTTCGAAGGATGAAATAGAATACAAGGGGGAAATCTTTTATTTTTGACTAATAGCATGAAATTTTTTGAAAGAGCTAGATTAAACATTGTCAATTTCCCCCTCCAACTCTCTAGAGTCGGTCATCCGGCAATGGAATTTAAGACCCAAGACAAGGGAAGGTGGGCGGGGCAGAAAAATGCGAAACATTTTATTTTAGTTCGTATAATAATCTTATTAAGATTAAATACCCCTAAATTGAGAAAATTAATAGCAGATATAAATGAGACCCATGTTGAAATGTGTTTCTTAGAGGGTAGGAGGATAAAATAGAATAATAGGGGGTAATATATTTAACTTTTTCACTAAAGAGTTGGAATTTCTCGGAAAACTGCATAAAAACAATTGATTTTCCCTTTTTACTACATGGAATATATGACAGACACGTATAGGTGCACTCTGTATTGTGAGACAGGGGACGGTGAGTGGAGCAAAAAAAAAATACATGTATTCTATTTCTTTTAAATAAGATAATTTCAAAAAAAAAATAAAATAAATAAATAAAAGACATACATAAAACGCACTTTCCCAAGCGTTCCTATACTTGGATGAGGGGTATAAGGACAAAATAGAAGACATTTATCCTATTAATTTGTGAGTTTAAATTACGCTAGAAATTGCTTGAAAATAGTTATAATGCATATATTTTTTTCAATGTACTAAATTATAAGAAATAAGTTTTAGGAAACGTTTAATGACGTTGGAATAACCTTTATTTTCTAATTTTCTTTTTAAATTTAAGACATTTAATCATATTTAAAAGAAATAGAATATATGTATTTTTTTGCCCCACTCACCTTCCCCTGTCTCACAATACAGAGTGCACCTATACGTGTCATATATTTCATGGAGTAAAAAGGGAAAATCAATTGTTTTTATGCAGTTTTCCGAGAAATTCCAACTCTTTAGTGAAAAAGTTAAATATATTACCCCCTATTATTCTATTTTATCCTCCTACCCTCTAAGAAACACATTTCAACATGGGTCTCATTTATATCTGCTATTAATTTTCTCAATTTAGGGGTATTTAATCTTAATAAGATTATTATACGAACTAAAATAAAATGTTTCGCATTTTTCTGCCCCGCCCACCTTCCCTTGTCTTGGGTCTTAAATTCCATTGCCGGATGACCGACTCTAGAGAGTTGGAGGGGGAAATTGACAATGTTTAATCTAGCTCTTTCAAAAAATTTCATGCTATTAGTCAAAAATAAAAGATTTCCCCCTTGTATTCTATTTCATCCTTCGAACCCCCAAAGCTGAGTTATGCTTCCCAAGATAGGCACCAAGAGCGTCCCCATTCACATTTTTTCAGTTCTGAAAAGCTTTTAAACTAAATAATTACTCTTTTTCTCAATAAAATATCATTCAAACTTTTTTTCTGCCCCACACATTACCCCCGTTCTATAATGAAAGTTATTTACTGTTGCATTTCTAGTTCTACAGTGTACATGGGACCAATTCACATTGATTTCTACGTTATTTCACTAAAATAGACACTGTTTTGTCGAAAAACATTTCAAATAACTCCTAAAATTCCATTTCACCCTTCCATTTCACCTTCCAATGTGATGAACGCTTTTCTAAATGGGTGTTCTGTATGTCAACCATCGGTCTCCTTTATTTGCACCACATTTGACTCTACTCAAATTAGAAAATTATGAATTTCTACTTCTACGAACAGTATCAAAACTGGTATACTTTTTTCTGACCCTCTCACCCTCCTTAATCGCAGGTACTAGATATCTACCATGGTATTTCGTATTGTTAAGTGTATGAAGGTAAAAATTAGCCTGAAATGTGTGCTCCTTTATGAGGAAAAATAAGTTTTTAAACGACTTAAAAGTTAAGAATTTCCCTTTATTTTTTTCTACACCTTTTCGACCCTATTTGAAGTAGAAGAACCGTTCGAAATTCGGTTTTATGCATTTTGCCCATCTTTGGGGACAATTTAGAAAATATTCAACCGCAGTTGGTGCAGAAAAGAAATTTTTTTTGATTAGATATTGCTGATTTTCGTGTTTTTTCTCTGCCCCTCTCCCTATCCCCAGTGAGCGTTGCCAGATTTCTACTATCGCAATTCTTTCTTGCCCAAAGGTAAGGAAAAGAATGACACCTTTCATTACGTTTATTTGTGACTATTAACACGAACCTCAGAGAAAATAGGTAAACAAATATTTACATTCGACTTTATCCTTCTACTGCCCCGGCTGGGGTGAATGGATTCTTTCCAAACTCTAGGATCGAATACTCCTCCTTCACCTCTTTTGTGTTATGGAGCGTTTAACCTAATTGAAAAAATAAAAGGAACCATTTTGACTACAAATAACGCAAAATTGAAACTGGTCGATTTTCCACTTCTGCGCCTCTCGCAATCCCCAGTCGCAGACCCGAAGTGTCCACCATCGCGATTCGTAAACTACAGATGCTAAGGAACAAAATGGCTCTATTCACTAAGCATAATCACGAAAAAGCACACGAAATGAAGTTAGAAAACCCACTACAAATGATGTTTACTTTTATTTCATGTTTGAAATTTCTTTCAATGAATGAGTTGGTAATAAATCAGCAAAGGGGGGTTCAGGGGGTCTCCCCCTGATTTAAAAAAAATTATCATTATTAAAAAATAGTTATAAACACTAATTCTAAACCGGTTTTTTAAGATTTTGTTTAACATCTAAAAAAGTATGTAGTATATTTAATTGTTTTGTATTTTATAAAAATTTAGCGGGATGAGGGGGAAATAAGTTTTATCTATAGACATTGCTGTTCAATAATATATCTTTATTGTGAAGCGAAGGCGGAGAAATTTGCCTCAAATATACATTTATACCAATTGCAGAAATGGATGGAGGGAGAAAAGGACAAAAGAGAAAAAAATAATGGGGTTCAGAAGGTCCCTTGACTTTTTTTCTATTTTGAAAAATTAATCTTTAAAAACGGGGATGGGGATTTCACACATTAAATCTAAACAGGTGGTATTTTTAAAGGGTTTTTTTACATATTAACGAAGTGGTATGACATCAAAAAAGAATCCTAGCGGGAAGACTGTTGACTTTATTGCATCTAAACAATAATTCTTATTTATTTTAACACACAGTTTGATAAGCCTTTTATCCCCCGAGCAACGGCGGGCATATCAGCTAGTTAATAATAAAAGGGGGATCATTAATATCAAAAGGGTTTGCTTCAGGCACGTTGGGTTTTTCCTGGACAGTAGGTTTTGGGAATTTTAACCTCACATTATTATCAACCGCATTCACCGGGGCGCCTATTTCTCGCAAGTTATGCTCGATCGTTCCTTTTGTTTACGGGTTAAAACTGTCTCTCTTTCGTTCCATTTTCTTCGTTCCAACCAGCTAAACTCCAGACTGTGACATAGTGACCCTCCAGACATAGTGTTCCAGCACGGCCCGCTCATTGATTTAACGGATCCTTTCCTGGTTTCATTACGACTTCTCCATTCCAGCAAGTGAGAGTGTTGGATGCTGAATTAAACGTGCGAGCTAATCTTACTAGCAACACACCAAACATGCCATCCTTCAATAAAGTGCTAACTAAAACTACTTCCTGATCGAAGTTGTACACATTAACAATAATAACCAGACAACACAAGTTGATTTCTTCTTCTGACAGATTGAGATTGTTCATTCTCTCGGCAAAATCAAACATCCTGCCTTGTCTTTTTGATTCAAACAAAAAGACAAGGCAAATTATTTTAGACATTTAGGCACAGCTTCTTTTGAGCAGACCTCAATCGCGGTTGCAGACCAAAATTGTTGCGGTTTTTTAATTCTTTTTCAATGTCCATAGAAGTGGCCCCTCTTCTCCGCATGTATTCACGCATTTGATCTGAAATGATAATAAATCATGCTATTATTATGTGTTATGTATTAGTAAAAATGTATTAGTATTAGTGTAAAAATGTATTAGTTACAAAAAGCCTTTAACCTTAACAAAGCCAAAGATTTAAAAAAAATTACTTACTGGAAGGGGTCAATTCCTACAATGTTTAAAAATTCCAGGCAGCATCGCCTCAAGATATCAACATCTGACCTGGAAGAAAAACGTGAAACACATTCTTTAGTTAAAATATAATCTCTATATCTCTATATATATATATAATGAAGGTGTCCCTGCCTGCCTGGGTTCCTGGGTTTGTCCGAAACAGATTTGGCTTCATTTCTCCTGTGGCAACGCAGGAGTACTACCAGGTAGTAGAAGCAATAAACAAGTTTCCCAAACCTACCTCTATCACGCAATTGCGCCGTTTTTTGGGGATGTATAACTTTTACCGCCGGTTTTTACCCAGAGCTGCACATATTTTAGCCCCCTTGGTGAAGCTTTTGGAGGGAAATGCAAGTAAGGGTAAATGTCCTAAAGGTAAAGACACCCCATTAGAATGGTCTAGCGACGCAGAGGGTTCTTTTTCTGCCGCTAAAAGAGCTCTTGCAGACGCCACACTACTTTGGCATCCGATTCCTGGAGCAAAACTAGGTCTCTGGTGCGACGCTTCAGAGCTGGCTGTCGGTGCTTCATTAACGCAGTGTTCTGAGGGGGTTTGGGAGCCAATTGGTTTTATGTCAGTAAAACTTTCTAAGAGCCAGCGCAATTGGTCAACTTATGATAGAGAATTACTGGCCATTTATACTGCAGTTAGGCGCTTTAGGCACATGCTTGAAGGAAGGTCTTTTTCAATCTATACAGATCAAAAGCCTCTGATCTACGCCTTTCAGCAAAGGCCAGAAAAATGCTCCCCTCGCCAATTGCGGCATCTTGATTTTATTTCACAGTTTTCAACTGACATACGACATATAAAGGGCAATGAGAATGTGGTCGCAGATACCTTATCTAGGATCGAGGTTGATGCTGTGTCAAAGGAAGTAATCGAATTTAACCAAGTTTCTAATTCTCAGATGGTAGACCCCGAGTTAGAATCACTTTTAAGTAATCCCAATATAAAGATTGAAAAGCAGTATTTTCCTTTAGAAGACGTTACTTTATTTTGTGACGTTTCAACAGGTAGCCCAAGACCATTTATTCCAGAATCATTTCGATTTAAAATTTTCCGGCAAATTCATGACTTTTCCCACCCAGGTGTTACTGCTACAACTAAATTAATAACGAAGAGGTATTTTTGGCCTAACATGAAAAGGGATTGTAAAGAATTCGTTCAGTCTTGCATTCAATGTCAGAGGTGCAAAGTCCATCGGCATAATAAGGCTCCACTCGGAACATTTGCCTTACCTGACGCAAGATTTGCGCATATACACGTCGATTTCATAGGCCCACTCCCTCCATCCGAAGGAAGCAAATACTGCATGACTGTAGTTGACCGGTTTACCAGATGGCCGGAAGCAATTCCGACTCCTGATATAACAGCTTCAACTACAGCCAAGGCTCTTGTAAACGGATGGATAACTAGATTTGGTTGTCCGGTTTCAATAACCACGGACCAGGGGAAAAATTTTGAATCAGCCTTAATGAGGGAGTTAACTAACTTAATAGGAGCAACTCGTATACACACTACAGCCTATCACCCGATGTCGAACGGAATGGTAGAGAGATTCCATAGATGTTTGAAGAGTGCAGTCACTGCTCACGAATCTGCAAAATGGACGGAGTCTCTCCCAATAGTTCTGTTGGGGTTGCGAGTCGCTATTAAAGAGGATATACAGGCAAGTTGCTCAGAGCTGGTGTATGGTAGTACTTTGAGACTTCCCTCGGATCTGTTATCAATGAAAGACCCTCAAGCTAACCCGGATTCCAACTATGTATCTCGGCTGTGCGAATCAATGAGGCGATTATCCCCTATAAACCCTTCAAGTCATGGAAGTCGAGAAGTGTATATACATCCATCTATGGAAACATGTTCGCACGTATTTTTAAGAGTGGATTCTGTTCGTCCTCCCTTAACTCCTCCTTACACGGGACCTCATAAGGTGATAAAGCGGAATAACAAAACCTTCACAGTAAAAATTAAAAATAGATCTGTTACAGTGTCTGTAGATCGGGTGAAACCTGCGTTTTATTTTTCAGAAGATACTAACCCGTTGAAAGGATACAGAAAGGGTAAACTTAACGAAACAAAGACGGACCCCGTGACCCTGGTGGAGAGGAAGAGCATTGTTACAACAAGATCAGGTCGGAGAGTACGTTTTGCAAGGACTCTTTTTGAATATATATAACTAAAAAAAAAAAAAGTAGTAAGGTACCATGTTTTTGGATTGCTTGTGCCGTTCCTTTGTCACTGGGGGGATGCTCTGTGGCAACGCTCGCCGGGAACAACTCAACCCTTCTGGCAGAAGCAATAAAGGGTTGATCGCTGCTGGGATTTGGGCTTTTGTCTATATTTACTTAAGAGTGCTGGTCGCTCGTTATTCTGGTGAATAAAGCATGTTTATATTTTAACTGGTCTTTCTGTTATTGAGCAGCATCTGGCACACCAGTTTGACTACAGCATAAACGGCTAAAACAAGTGCAGCTCCACTTATGACAAAACATGCTAGGATGGAAGGGATTGATCCTTATTTGATGACGTTCGCGGGGATCTTGCGCACGAGGCACCATCCGAAGAATTATAGTGGCCTGAATCCTGAACGAGACCTGTTCGTGCATCTTGCTGATTCGGCGATTGATCCTTATTTGATAACGTTCGCGGGGATTTTGCGCACGAGGCACCCTCCGAAGAATTATAGTGGCCTGAATCCTTAACGAGGCCTGATCGCTTACGTTGATGATTCTGGGATTGATCCTTATTTGATGACGTTCGCGGGGATCTTGCACACGAGGCACCATCCGAAGAATTATAGTAGCCTGAATCCTTAACGAGACCTGTTCGTGCATCTTGCTGATTCTGGGATTGTTCCTTACTTGAAAACGTTCGCGGGGATTTTGCATACGAGGCACCATACAAAGGATTAGAGTAGCCTAGATCCTTAACGAGACCTGGTCGTGCATCTTGCTGATTCGGCGATTGATCCTTATTTGATAACGTTCGCGGGGATTTTGCACACGAGGCACCCTCCGAAGAATTATAGTGGCCTGAATCCTTAACGAGGCCTGATCGCTTACGTTGATGATTCTGGGATTGATCCTTACTTGGTAACATTCCCGGGGAGCTTGCATACGAGGCACCATTCAAAGGATTAGAGTAGCCTGGATCCTTGACGAGGCCTGATCGTTCACCTTGCTGATTCTGGGATTGATTATTACTTGAAAACGCTTGCGAAAACGAGTTGCTTGCATACGAGGAGAGTAACAGTCTGTACAAAGGAGAGTAACCGCCTGTATTCTTAAGACATGATCGTGTGCCAATCTTAGAGGGACCCTTCATTGCGTCGACTTCCGATGAGCTTGATACGCAGTCCAAAGGAAGGTGATAGTTTGGATCCTCAACCAGACCAGACCTAGACCGTGCACCGAGATCTTTCCTTGATGTACTGATGTTCGGAACTTCGTAAACTGCATGTTCCACCAGAGACGAACTGGAACAGGCGGTTTCGTTGACGGTGATAGAATCCGTAGTCGAATCCAGTTGTTGAAACAACGATTGTTGATCTTTCCTTGATGTACTGATGTTCGGAACTGCGTAAACTGGATGTTCTACCAGAGACCAACTGGAACAGGTGGTTTCGTTAACGGTTGAAGAATCCGCAGTTGAATCCGGTTGTTGAAACGTCCCGTACGCATACGGAGTCATGCTAGTCGCAGAAACGCTGCTGTCGTATGAAAACGATCTCCTGAGTCGGCAAGCAGCTTCGGAGGCAAGGTATTGCCATGATCGGCTCCTCAGACTCTCGCCAGAGAAGAGACCCCGGAGACTGTCGGTTGGAGATTTTCTCCTTGGAGGGGAAAACGATGGACTGGGAGAAGGGTGAATGGAGACGTTCCGATTCCCGTCGATGGGTAAAGGATCTGTCCTTGAGATCAGACTTGCGTGTGACGCATCTGCTGGATCGGAATCTACAGCCCTCTCAACGTCATTTGAAGGTCTGGAACGGGACAACTTTATTCTATGAAAAGTCACCAGTTTGACTAGACTACCTACCTGGTAGCCACATAACCTGGTACTACCTGGTACTACCTGGTAGCTGACTGGTAGTATTTTAACTGGTATATTTAACTGGTATTTTAACTGAGCACAAGGATGCAGTTTGGGTTGTGCAATGCGGCGAGTACTTTTCAAAGATTTATTGACCAAGTGGTTAGGGGGTTAAATGGTGTTTATGCATTTATTGATGACATTTTAATCGCTTCCAAATCCAAACAGGAGCACTTTGAGCATCTTAGAACACTTTTTGGAAGGTTAAAACATTACGGTCTAACCTTGAAACCATCAAAATGCACGTTGGGAGAACCCACTATAGAATTTTTGGGTTTTAAAGTCTCAGCAGAAGGCCTTTCTCCGCTTCCTGATAGGGTAGAAGCAATAAACAAGTTTCCCAAACCTACCTCTATCACGCAATTGCGCCGTTTTTTGGGGATGTATAACTTTTACCGCCGGTTTTTACCCAGAGCTGCACATATTTTAGCCCCCTTGGTGAAGCTTTTGGAGGGAAATGCAAGTAAGGGTAAATGTCCTAAAGGTAAAGACACCCCATTAGAATGGTCTAGCGACGCAGAGGGTTCTTTTTCTGCCGCTAAAAGAGCTCTTGCAGACGCCACACTACTTTGGCATCCGATTCCTGGAGCAAAACTAGGTCTCTGGTGCGACGCTTCAGAGCTGGCTGTCGGTGCTTCATTAACGCAGTGTTCTGAGGGGGTTTGGGAGCCAATTGGTTTTATGTCAGTAAAACTTTCTAAGAGCCAGCGCAATTGGTCAACTTATGATAGAGAATTACTGGCCATTTATACTGCAGTTAGGCGCTTTAGGCACATGCTTGAAGGAAGGTCTTTTTCAATCTATACAGATCAAAAGCCTCTGATCTACGCCTTTCAGCAAAGGCCAGAAAAATGCTCCCCTCGCCAATTGCGGCATCTTGATTTTATTTCACAGTTTTCAACTGACATACGACATATAAAGGGCAATGAGAATGTGGTCGCAGATACCTTATCTAGGATCGAGGTTGATGCTGTGTCAAAGGAAGTAATCGAATTTAACCAAGTTTCTAATTCTCAGATGGTAGACCCCGAGTTATATTCTTTCTGGGAAGTAGTCTGGTCTGTTAACCGAAAAAAAGGACACATTGGACAAAGTTACCAAATTTTCAAAATTTGTTCCTTAGAACATAAGAAAAGATTTTACGTGAGGATTCATATGAATTAGCCGCCATCTTGGATTTTATGGGCGCCATCTTTGATTGAAGAATTTTCTTTATCTCAAGATTCATTGGACATATAATTATAAACAAAGTATCTAAATATATGTTTATGGGGTCAACAAAACCGAATATGACATTTTCGAATCATTAAAAGAACAATTAACCATTAAAAAATACACTTTCTATTTTCTGCTACTCGTACATTTAACCATAACAGCTCAGTTCACTTATTTAAAACATTACCAAAATTCCCAAACTTATAAAATATGTTATTGTTACCATAAGAAACAATTTTAGAAGAAGAACCACCGGATTGAAACGGCCATTTTGATTTTTTTGGCCGCCATATTGGATTAAGAGAACCTGCTGTATCTCAAGATCCACTGCACATATTATTAAAACCAATGTGTGAAAATGTATGTTTTTTGGATCAAGAAAATCGAAAATGACATTTTCGAACTATTTAGAGAACAATTTAATTGAAAAATTACGCCTTCCATTTCTCCTTGAAATTAAACAGCTCAGTTAATCAATTTATAAGCCAGATAAAAATCCCAAAAATTAGTAATATGTTTGTAACACTATAGGAAATAATTTCAGAAGAATGGTCACCAGATGAAAACGGCCATTTTGAATTTATGACCGCCATATTGAATCATAAATACTTGCTATATCTCGAGATCCACTGCACATATAGTCATAAAAAAAGTGTCCAAATATATGTTTCTTGAGTCAAGAAAACCGAATATGTCATTTTCGAACTTCTAAAAAAACAATTTAATTAAAAACATTACACCCTCAATGTCCCATTAAACTTGACCAAGTAATTTTAATCACTACCAAGACAGAAAAAATCCCAGTATCTCCAAACTCACACAATATGTTCTTTATAAAGTTAAGAACAAATATAGAAGGATAGACACTTGAAAAAACGGCCATTTTTAATTCTAGAGCTTCCATTTTGGATTGAAAAGACTTAGTGTAAATCGAGATCCACTACGCATACAACTGTAAACAAAATGTCGAAATGTATGTTTCTTGAGTCAAGAAAACCGAATATGACATTTTCGAACTCTAAAAATAATAATTAATTGAAAATAAAATTGCGTGGTTTTACGTCACAATTACGTATGACAGGTCAATAAAACAACTCCACAACAACTCCCAAGCCAGATAAAAACACCAAACTTGCACAATATGTTTTTTGTAAGGTTAAGAACATGTTAGAAGGGTCTCCATTTGAAAAAAACGGCCATTTCGAATTTTACAGCAGCCATATTCGATTTTCAGATCTTTGTGTAACTCGAGTTCCACTGCGCATACAACCAAAAACAAAGTGTCGAAATATATGTATTTTGGGTCAAGAAAACCGAATATGACATTTTCGAGCTCACAAAATAACAATTTAATTAATAAATCCGCCTTCTAAGTTACTATAAACTTGTTGATCAAATTAAACAATAACAACCTAATAATGGATGAACGCTGCAACTGATGCATCATTGTTGTAATGGTGTTATCTCGCAGCAGATTATTTCAAGTTTATAGTAACTTAGAAGTCGGATTTATTAGTTAAATTGTTATTTTGTGAGCTTGAAAATGTCATATTCGGTTTTCTTGACCCAAAATACATATATTTCAACACTTTGTTTTTGGTTGTATGCGCAGTGGAACTCGAGTTACACAAAGATCTGTAAATCGAATATGGCTGCTGTAAAATTCGAAATGGCCGTTTTTTTCAAATGGAGACCCTTCTAACATGTTCTTAACCTTACAAAAAACATATTGTGCAAGTTTGGTGTTTTTATCTGGCTTGGGAGTTGTTGTGGAGTTGTTTTATTGACCTGTCATACGTAATTGTGACGTAAAACCACGCAATTTTATTTTCAATTAATTATTATTTTTAGAGTTCGAAAATGTCATATTCGGTTTTCTTGACTCAAGAAACATACATTTCGACATTTTGTTTACAGTTGTATGCGTAGTGGATCTCGATTTACACTAAGTCTTTTCAATCCAAAATGGAAGCTCTAGAATTAAAAATGGCCGTTTTTTCAAGTGTCTATCCTTCTATATTTGTTCTTAACTTTATAAAGAACATATTGTGTGAGTTTGGAGATACTGGGATTTTTTCTGTCTTGGTAGTGATTAAAATTACCTGGTCAAGTTTAATGGGACATTGAGGGTGTAATGTTTTTAATTAAATTGTTTTTTTAGAAGTTCGAAAATGACATATTCGGTTTTCTTGACTCAAGAAACATATATTTGGACACTTTTTTTATGACTATATGTGCAGTGGATCTCGAGATATAGCAAGTATTTATGATTCAATATGGCGGTCATAAATTCAAAATGGCCGTTTTCATCTGGTGACCATTCTTCTGAAATTATTTCCTATAGTGTTACAAACATATTACTAATTTTTGGGATTTTTATCTGGCTTATAAATTGATTAACTGAGCTGTTTAATTTCAAGGAGAAATGGAAGGCGTAATTTTTCAATTAAATTGTTCTCTAAATAGTTCGAAAATGTCATTTTCGATTTTCTTGATCCAAAAAACATACATTTTCACACATTGGTTTTAATAATATGTGCAGAGGATCTTGAGATACAGCAGGTTCTCTTAATCCAATATGGCGGCCAAAAAAATCAAAATGGCCGTTTCAATCCGGTGGTTCTTCTTCTAAAATTGTTTCTTATGGTAACAATAACATATTTTATAAGTTTGGGAATTTTGGTAATGTTTTAAATAAGTGAACTGAGCTGTTATGGTTAAATGTACGAGTAGCAGAAAATAGAAAGTGTATTTTTTAATGGTTAATTGTTCTTTTGATGATTCGAAAATGTCATATTCGGTTTTGTTGACCCCATAAACATATATTTAGATACTTTGTTTATAATTATATGTCCAATGAATCTTGAGATAAAGAAAATTCTTCAATCAAAGATGGCGCCCATAAAATCCAAGATGGCGGCTAATTCATATGAATCCTCACGTAAAATATTTTCTTATGTTCTAAGGAACAAATTTTGAAAATTTGGCAACTTTGTCCAATGTGTCCTTTTTTTCGGTTAACAGACCAGACTATTAGAATCACTTTTAAGTAATCCCAATATAAAGATTGAAAAGCAGTATTTTCCTTTAGAAGACGTTACTTTATTTTGTGACGTTTCAACAGGTAGCCCAAGACCATTTATTCCAGAATCATTTCGATTTAAAATTTTCCGGCAAATTCATGACTTTTCCCACCCAGGTGTTACTGCTACAACTAAATTAATAACGAAGAGGTATTTTTGGCCTAACATGAAAAGGGATTGTAAAGAATTCGTTCAGTCTTGCATTCAATGTCAGAGGTGCAAAGTCCATCGGCATAATAAGGCTCCACTCGGAACATTTGCCTTACCTGACGCAAGATTTGCGCATATACACGTCGATTTCATAGGCCCACTCCCTCCATCCGAAGGAAGCAAATACTGCATGACTGTAGTTGACCGGTTTACCAGATGGCCGGAAGCAATTCCGACTCCTGATATAACAGCTTCAACTACAGCCAAGGCTCTTGTAAACGGATGGATAACTAGATTTGGTTGTCCGGTTTCAATAACCACGGACCAGGGGAAAAATTTTGAATCAGCCTTAATGAGGGAGTTAACTAACTTAATAGGAGCAACTCGTATACACACTACAGCCTATCACCCGATGTCGAACGGAATGGTAGAGAGATTCCATAGATGTTTGAAGAGTGCAGTCACTGCTCACGAATCTGCAAAATGGACGGAGTCTCTCCCAATAGTTCTGTTGGGGTTGCGAGTCGCTATTAAAGAGGATATACAGGCAAGTTGCTCAGAGCTGGTGTATGGTAGTACTTTGAGACTTCCCTCGGATCTGTTATCAATGAAAGACCCTCAAGCTAACCCGGATTCCAACTATGTATCTCGGCTGTGCGAATCAATGAGGCGATTATCCCCTATAAACCCTTCAAGTCATGGAAGTCGAGAAGTGTATATACATCCATCTATGGAAACATGTTCGCACGTATTTTTAAGAGTGGATTCTGTTCGTCCTCCCTTAACTCCTCCTTACACGGGACCTCATAAGGTGATAAAGCGGAATAACAAAACCTTCACAGTAAAAATTAAAAATAGATCTGTTACAGTGTCTGTAGATCGGGTGAAACCTGCGTTTTATTTTTCAGAAGATACTAACCCGTTGAAAGGATACAGAAAGGGTAAACTTAACGAAACAAAGACGGACCCCATGACCCTGGTGGAGAGGAAGAGCATTGTTACAACAAGATCAGGTCGGAGAGTACGTTTTGCAAGGACTCTTTTTGAATATATATAACTCTAAAAAAAAAAAAGTAGTAAGGTACCATGTTTTTTTTTTTTGGTTGCTTGTGCCGTTCCTTTGTCACTGGGGGGATGCTCTGTGGCAACGCTCGCCGGGAACAACTCAACTCTTCTGGCAGAAGCAATAAAGGGTTGATCGCTGCTGGGATTTGGGCTTTTGTCTATATTTAATTAAGAGTGCTGGTCGCTCGTTATTCTGGTGAATAAAGCATGTTTATATTTTAACTGGTTTAATTATTGAGCCGCATCTGACACACTTCACGTCCACTTCAGTGAGCCAGCGCAATTGGTCAACTTATGATAGAGAGTTGCTGGCCATTTATACTGCAATTAGGCGCTTTAGGCACATGCTTGAAGGAAGGTCTTTTTCAATCTATACAGATCAAAAGCCTCTGATCTACGCCTTTCAGCAAAGGCCAGAAAAATGCTCCCCTCGCCAATTGCGGCATCTTGATTTTATTTCACAGTTTTCAACTGACATACGACATATAAAGGGCAATGAGAATGTGGTCGCAGATACCTTATCTAGGATCGAGGTTGATGCTGTGTCAAAGGAAGTAATCGAATTTAACCAAGTTTCTAATTCTCAGATGGTAGACCCCGAGTTAGAATCACTTTTAAGTAATCCCAATATAAAGATTGAAAAGCAGTATTTTCCTTTAGAAGACGTTACTTTATTTTGTGACGTTTCAACAGGTAGCCCAAGACCATTTATTCCAGAATCATTTCGATTTAAAATTTTCCGGCAAATTCATGACTTTTCCCACCCAGGTGTTACTGCTACAACTAAATTAATAACGAAGAGGTATTTTTGGCCTAACATGAAAAGGGATTGTAAAGAATTCGTTCAGTCTTGCATTCAATGTCAGAGGTGCAAAGTCCATCGGCATAATAAGGCTCCACTCGGAACATTTGCCTTACCTGACGCAAGATTTGCGCATATACACGTCGATTTCATAGGCCCACTCCCTCCATCTGAAGGAAACAAATACTGCATGACTGTAGTTGACCGGTTTACCAGATGGCCGGAAGCAATTCCGACTCCGGATATAACAGCTTCAACTACAGCCAAGGCTCTTGTAAACGGATGGATAACTAGATTTGGTTGTCCGGTTTCAATAACCACGGACCAGGGGAAAAATTTTGAATCAGCCTTAATGAGGGAGTTAACTAACTTAATAGGAGCAACTCGTATACACACTACAGCCTATCACCCGATGTCGAACGGAATGGTAGAGAGATTCCATAGATGTTTGAAGAGTGCAGTCACCGCTCACGAATCTGCAAAATGGACGGAGTCTCTCCCAATAGTTCTGTTGGGGTTGCGAGTCGCTATTAAAGAGGATATACAGGCAAGTTGCTCAGAGTTGGTGTATGGTAGTACTTTGAGACTTCCCTCGGATCTGTTATCAATGAAAGACCCTCAAGCTAACCCGGATTCCAACTATGTATCTCGGCTGTGCGAATCAATGAGGCGATTATCCCCTATAAACCCTTCAAGTCATGGAAGTCGAGAAGTGTATATACATCCATCTATGGAAACATGTTCGCACGTATTTTTAAGAGTGGATTCTGTTCGTCCTCCCTTAACTCCTCCTTACACGGGACCTCATAAGGTGATAAAGCGGAATAACAAAACCTTCACAGTAAAAATTAAAAATAAATCTGTCACAGTGTCTGTAGATCGGGTGAAACCTGCGTTTTATTTTTCAGAAGATACTAACCCGTTGAAAGGATACAGAAAGGGTAAACTTAACGAAACAAAGACGGACCCCATGACCCTGGTGGAGAGGAAGAGCATTGTTACAACAAGATCAGGTCGGAGAGTACGTTTTGCAAGGACTCTTTTTGAATATATATAACTAAAAAAAAAAAAAGTAGTAAGGTACCATGTTTTTGGATTGCTTGTGCCGTTCCTTTGTCACTGGGGGGATGCTCTGTGGCAACGCTCGCCGGGAACAACTCAACCCTTCTGGCAGAAGCAATAAAGGGTTGATCGCTGCTGGGATTTGGGCTTTTGTCTATATTTACTTAAGAGTGCTGGTCGCTCGTTATTCTGGTGAATAAAGCATGTTTATATTTTAACTGGTCTTTCTGTTATTGAGCAGCATCTGGCACACCAGTTTGACTACAGCATAAACGGCTAAAACAAGTGCAGCTCCACTTATGACAAAACATGCTAGGATGGAAGGGATTGATCCTTATTTGATGACGTTCGCGGGGATCTTGCGCACGAGGCACCATCCGAAGAATTATAGTGGCCTGAATCCTGAACGAGACCTGTTCGTGCATCTTGCTGATTCGGCGATTGATCCTTATTTGATAACGTTCGCGGGGATTTTGCGCACGAGGCACCCTCCGAAGAATTATAGTGGCCTGAATCCTTAACGAGGCCTGATCGCTTACGTTGATGATTCTGGGATTGATCCTTATTTGATGACGTTCGCGGGGATCTTGCACACGAGGCACCATCCGAAGAATTATAGTAGCCTGAATCCTTAACGAGACCTGTTCGTGCATCTTGCTGATTCTGGGATTGTTCCTTACTTGAAAACGTTCGCGGGGTTTTGCATACGAGGCACCATACAAAGGATTAGAGTAGCCTAGATCCTTAACGAGACCTGGTCGTGCATCTTGCTGATTCGGCGATTGATCCTTATTTGATAACGTTCGCGGGGATTTTGCACACGAGGCACCCTCCGAAGAATTATAGTGGCCTGAATCCTTAACGAGGCCTGATCGCTTACGTTGATGATTCTGGGATTGATCCTTACTTGGTAACATTCCCGGGGAGCTTGCATACGAGGCACCATTCAAAGGATTAGAGTAGCCTGGATCCTTGACGAGGCCTGATCGTTCACCTTGCTGATTCTGGGATTGATTATTACTTGAAAACGCTTGCGAAAACGAGTTGCTTGCATACGAGGAGAGTAACAGTCTGTACAAAGGAGAGTAACCGCCTGTATTCTTAAGACATGATCGTGTGCCAATCTTAGAGGGACCCTTCATTGCGTCGACTTCCGATGAGCTTGATACGCAGTCCAAAGGAAGGTGATAGTTTGGATCCTCAACCAGACCAGACCTAGACCGTGCACCGAGATCTTTCCTTGATGTACTGATGTTCGGAACTTCGTAAACTGCATGTTCCACCAGAGACGAACTGGAACAGGCGGTTTCGTTGACGGTGATAGAATCCGTAGTCGAATCCAGTTGTTGAAACAACGATTGTTGATCTTTCCTTGATGTACTGATGTTCGGAACTGCGTAAACTGGATGTTCTACCAGAGACCAACTGGAACAGGTGGTTTCGTTAACGGTTGAAGAATCCGCAGTTGAATCCGGTTGTTGAAACGTCCCGTACGCATACGGAGTCATGCTAGTCGCAGAAACGCTGCTGTCGTATGAAAACGATCTCCTGAGTCGGCAAGCAGCTTCGGAGGCGAGGTATTGCCATGATCGGCTCCTCAGACTCTCGCCAGAGAAGAGACCCCGGAGACTGTCGGTTGGAGATTTTCTCCTTGGAGGGGAAAACGATGGACTGGGAGAAGGGTGAATGGAGACGTTCCGATTCCCGTCGATGGGTAAAGGATCTGTCCTTGAGATCAGACTTGCGTGTGACGCATCTGCTGGATCGGAATCTACAGCCCTCTCAACGTCATTTGAAGGTCTGGAACGGGACAACTTTATTCTATGAAAAGTCACCAGTTTGACTAGACTACCTACCTGGTAGCCACATAACCTGGTACTACCTGGTACTACCTGGTAGCTGACTGGTAGTATTTTAACTGGTATATTTAACTGGTATTTTAACTGAGCACAAGGATGCAGTTTGGGTTGTGCAATGCGGCGAGTACTTTTCAAAGATTTATTGACCAAGTGGTTAGGGGGTTAAATGGTGTTTATGCATTTATTGATGACATTTTAATCGCTTCCAAATCCAAACAGGAGCACTTTGAGCATCTTAGAGCACTTTTTGGAAGGTTAAAACATTACGGTCTAACCTTGAAACCATCAAAATGCACGTTGGGAGAACCCACTATAGAATTTTTGGGTTTTAAAGTCTCAGCAGAAGGCCTTTCTCCGCTTCCTGATAGGGTAGAAGCAATAAACAAGTTTCCCAAACCTACCTCTATCACGCAATTGCGCCGTTTTTTGGGGATGTATAACTTTTACCGCCGGTTTTTACCCAGAGCTGCACATATTTTAGCCCCCTTGGTGAAGCTTTTGGAGGGAAATGCAAGTAAGGGTAAATGTCCTAAAGGTAAAGACACCCCATCAGAATGGTCTAGCGACGCAGAGGGTTCTTTTTCTGCCGCTAAAAGAGCTCTTGCAGACGCCACACTACTTTGGCATCCGATTCCTGGAGCAAAACTAGGTCTCTGGTGCGACGCTTCAGAGCTGGCTGTCGGTGCTTCATTAACGCAGTGTTCTGAGGGGGTTTGGGAGCCAATTGGTTTTATGTCAGTAAAACTTTCTAAGAGCCAGCGCAATTGGTCAACTTATGATAGAGAATTACTGGCCATTTATACTGCAGTTAGGCGCTTTAGGCACATGCTTGAAGGAAGGTCTTTTTCAATCTATACAGATCAAAAGCCTCTGATCTACGCCTTTCAGCAAAGGCCAGAAAAATGCTCCCCTCGCCAATTGCGGCATCTTGATTTTATTTCACAGTTTTCAACTGACATACGACATATAAAGGGCAATGAGAATGTGGTCGCAGATACCTTATCTAGGATCGAGGTTGATGCTGTGTCAAAGGAAGTAATCGAATTTAACCAAGTTTCTAATTCTCAGATGGTAGACCCCGAGTTAGAATCACTTTTAAGTAATCCCAATATAAAGATTGAAAAGCAGTATTTTCCTTTAGAAGACGTTACTTTATTTTGTGACGTTTCAACAGGTAGCCCAAGACCATTTATTCCAGAATCATTTCGATTTAAAATTTTCCGGCAAATTCATGACTTTTCCCACCCAGGTGTTACTGCTACAACTAAATTAATAACGAAGAGGTATTTTTGGCCTAACATGAAAAGGGATTGTAAAGAATTCGTTCAGTCTTGCATTCAATGTCAGAGGTGCAAAGTCCATCGGCATAATAAGGCTCCACTCGGAACATTTGCCTTACCTGACGCAAGATTTGCGCATATACACGTCGATTTCATAGGCCCACTCCCTCCATCCGAAGGAAGCAAATACTGCATGACTGTAGTTGACCGGTTTACCAGATGGCCGGAAGCAATTCCGACTCCTGATATAACAGCTTCAACTACAGCCAAGGCTCTTGTAAACGGATGGATAACTAGATTTGGTTGTCCGGTTTCAATAACCACGGACCAGGGGAAAAATTTTGAATCAGCCTTAATGAGGGAGTTAACTAACTTAATAGGAGCAACTCGTATACACACTACAGCCTATCACCCGATGTCGAACGGAATGGTAGAGAGATTCCATAGATGTTTGAAGAGTGCAGTCACTGCTCACGAATCTGCAAAATGGACGGAGTCTCTCCCAATAGTTCTGTTGGGGTTGCGAGTCGCTATTAAAGAGGATATACAGGCAAGTTGCTCAGAGCTGGTGTATGGTAGTACTTTGAGACTTCCCTCGGATCTGTTATCAATGAAAGACCCTCAAGCTAACCCGGATTCCAACTATGTATCTCGGCTGTGCGAATCAATGAGGCGATTATCCCCTATAAACCCTTCAAGTCATGGAAGTCGAGAAGTGTATATACATCCATCTATGGAAACATGTTCGCACGTATTTTTAAGAGTGGATTCTGTTCGTCCTCCCTTAACTCCTCCTTACACGGGACCTCATAAGGTGATAAAGCGGAATAACAAAACCTTCACAGTAAAAATTAAAAATAGATCTGTTACAGTGTCTGTAGATCGGGTGAAACCTGCGTTTTATTTTTCAGAAGATACTAACCCGTTGAAAGGATACAGAAAGGGTAAACTTAACGAAACAAAGACGGACCCCATGACCCTGGTGGAGAGGAAGAGCATTGTTACAACAAGATCAGGTCGGAGAGTACGTTTTGCAAGGACTCTTTTTGAATATATATAACTCTAAAAAAAAAAAAGTAGTAAGGTACCATGTTTTTTTTTTTTGGTTGCTTGTGCCGTTCCTTTGTCACTGGGGGGATGCTCTGTGGCAACGCTCGCCGGGAACAACTCAACTCTTCTGGCAGAAGCAATAAAGGGTTGATCGCTGCTGGGATTTGGGCTTTTGTCTATATTTACTTAAGAGTGCTGGTCGCTCATTATTCTGGTGAATAAAGCATGTTTATATTTTAACTGGTTTAATTATTGAGCCGCATCTGACACACTTCACGTCCACTTCAGTGAGCCAGCGCAATTGGTCAACTTATGATAGAGAGTTGCTGGCCATTTATACTGCAATTAGGCGCTTTAGGCACATGCTTGAAGGAAGGTCTTTTTCAATCTATACAGATCAAAAGCCTCTGATCTACGCCTTTCAGCAAAGGCCAGAAAAATGCTCCCCTCGCCAATTGCGGCATCTTGATTTTATTTCACAGTTTTCAACTGACATACGACATATAAAGGGCAATGAGAATGTGGTCGCAGATACCTTATCTAGGATCGAGGTTGATGCTGTGTCAAAGGAAGTAATCGAATTTAACCAAGTTTCTAATTCTCAGATGGTAGACCCCGAGTTAGAATCACTTTTAAGTAATCCCAATATAAAGATTGAAAAGCAGTATTTTCCTTTAGAAGACGTTACTTTATTTTGTGACGTTTCAACAGGTAGCCCAAGACCATTTATTCCAGAATCATTTCGATTTAAAATTTTCCGGCAAATTCATGACTTTTCCCACCCAGGTGTTACTGCTACAACTAAATTAATAACGAAGAGGTATTTTTGGCCTAACATGAAAAGGGATTGTAAAGAATTCGTTCAGTCTTGCATTCAATGTCAGAGGTGCAAAGTCCATCGGCATAATAAGGCTCCACTCGGAACATTTGCCTTACCTGACGCAAGATTTGCGCATATACACGTCGATTTCATAGGCCCACTCCCTCCATCTGAAGGAAACAAATACTGCATGACTGTAGTTGACCGGTTTACCAGATGGCCGGAAGCAATTCCGACTCCGGATATTACAGCTTCAACTACAGCCAAGGCTCTTGTAAACGGATGGATAACTAGATTTGGTTGTCCGGTTTCAATAACCACGGACCAGGGGAAAAATTTTGAATCAGCCTTAATGAGGGAGTTAACTAACTTAATAGGAGCAACTCGTATACACACTACAGCCTATCACCCGATGTCGAACGGAATGGTAGAGAGATTCCATAGATGTTTGAAGAGTGCAGTCACCGCTCACGAATCTGCAAAATGGACGGAGTCTCTCCCAATAGTTCTGTTGGGGTTGCGAGTCGCTATTAAAGAGGATATACAGGCAAGTTGCTCAGAGTTGGTGTATGGTAGTACTTTGAGACTTCCCTCGGATCTGTTATCAATGAAAGACCCTCAAGCTAACCCGGATTCCAACTATCTATCTCGGCTGTGCGAATCAATGAGGCGATTATCCCCTATAAACCCTTCAAGTCATGGAAGTCGAGAAGTGTATATACATCCATCTATGGAAACATGTTCGCACGTATTTTTAAGAGTGGATTCTGTTCGTCCTCCCTTAACTCCTCCTTACACGGGACCTCATAAGGTGATAAAGCGGAATAACAAAACCTTCACAGTAAAAATTAAAAATAAATCTGTCACAGTGTCTGTAGATCGGGTGAAACCTGCGTTTTATTTTTCAGAAGATACTAACCCGTTGAAAGGATACAGAAAGGGTAAACTTAACGAAACAAAGACGGACCCCGTGACCCTGGTGGAGAGGAAGAGCATTGTTACAACAAGATCAGGTCGGAGAGTACGTTTTGCAAGGACTCTTTTTGAATATATATAACTAAAAAAAAAAAAAGTAGTAAGGTACCATGTTTTTGGATTGCTTGTGCCGTTCCTTTGTCACTGGGGGGATGCTCTGTGGCAACGCTCGCCGGGAACAACTCAACCCTTCTGGCAGAAGCAATAAAGGGTTGATCGCTGCTGGGATTTGGGCTTTTGTCTATATTTACTTAAGAGTGCTGGTCGCTCGTTATTCTGGTGAATAAAGCATGTTTATATTTTAACTGGTCTTTCTGTTATTGAGCAGCATCTGGCACACCAGTTTGACTACAGCATAAACGGCTAAAACAAGTGCAGCTCCACTTATGACAAAACATGCTAGGATGGAAGGGATTGATCCTTATTTGATGACGTTCGCGGGGATCTTGCGCACGAGGCACCATCCGAAGAATTATAGTGGCCTGAATCCTGAACGAGACCTGTTCGTGCATCTTGCTGATTCGGCGATTGATCCTTATTTGATAACGTTCGCGGGGATTTTGCGCACGAGGCACCCTCCGAAGAATTATAGTGGCCTGAATCCTTAACGAGGCCTGATCGCTTACGTTGATGATTCTGGGATTGATCCTTATTTGATGACGTTCGCGGGGATCTTGCACACGAGGCACCATCCGAAGAATTATAGTAGCCTGAATCCTTAACGAGACCTGTTCGTGCATCTTGCTGATTCTGGGATTGTTCCTTACTTGAAAACGTTCGCGGGGATTTTGCATACGAGGCACCATACAAAGGATTAGAGTAGCCTAGATCCTTAACGAGACCTGGTCGTGCATCTTGCTGATTCGGCGATTGATCCTTATTTGATAACGTTCGCGGGGATTTTGCACACGAGGCACCCTCCGAAGAATTATAGGGGAAAGTACCCCAAAACGGGATAGCTTATCTATTCTTCGCTTTATGTCTTATTGTGTACAAGGTACATTCCAAAGTTCGACGTCATTTAAAAGTATACACCTTTTCAACTACTTAGCATACCTTTGTTACATTTGTTCAATAATATTTATGTGAAAAATACTGGTTTCACAAAGTCTTACACGATCCCGTTTTACCCTACCAAGGGTGGGTAAAAAGGGATAGGGATTTGTATGTTATTAGGTTTTTGCTGATTTTACTTTTAAAACAAAAATAGGCTAAGTTTTTAAGGAAGAAACTTTTTAATTGTAAATTTGAAACCTTACATAACACAGAAATCGCATAAAAATGTGTCGTCGTCTTCTGCTTTGGAACAGGCTTCGCGGACCCATCCCTGGCAGCTCGAGCATTGTATCCAGCCTTCTCCAGATTTCGATTCAAGATACAGAGCGTTGCAGAAAATAGATGCTTCATCTTTTTAAGACGACGACGTCCAACCTTGGCTAACTGATGATTTTTTTAGGTTTTCTTATGTTAGGTCCATTTGCTTCGTTTTTTACAATTGATGATTGTGGGTTTTTTTCAGTTTGAGAGTAAAATTTTTTAACTTTATCTGCCTGTTTTGCATCTCCACTTGGTTTTCTTTTACGCCTCGTTTGTTTTGTCTTCGGAACATTCAAGAGACTTGTTTTGGCAGGCCTTTTTTCCAGCTTTTGAGATCTCTCTCGTTCTTTTTTTTTCACGCTCTTCTTCTTCCAACTCTAGTTTATATGGACTTCCTGTTATAATTGCTGTTTTCCCTCTTCTCCTATCGTGTTTATTTTGAGGTCTTGGTCCAAACACTCGTGGTGGAGGTAGAATTTCTTTGGGTGATATAGGAAATGGCAGTGAAGGACGATTGCATAGCCCAAGTCCTTTGTTTCCTGTTGAAGTGGACGGTTGGATAAGTCCTGCGTTTGTGCTAGTGTTATGGGTGCCCCCATCACTAGGTGATTCATTCGATACTGTCGCTAGTGGTTGTGATGACTGCAAACTCTCAGATGCTATGACTGAACTTGAAGATCCTTCGGATCTGGCCTCGTTTTGTTGCACATTTAATGGTTGTTGGGACGTCATGTTCTGAGCATCTTCTTAAAATAACTTAAACACATTGCCAAAACATTAATGGAAATGGTCTGGTAAAACGGGACACATCAAAATTGTATCCCGTTTTGGGCACCCCAAAAGTGTCCCGTTTTGCCCGACCGTGATACTTTTGAAAACATAAATGGCTGACCCCTAAACCGTTACTCACAAGCAATATTTAAATACATGAAATTGTTGTTAAAAGAGTTGTGAACAAAACACAGTACTTTCCGGAATTGTTCCGAAGAACGGAGAAGCACAAGGACAGTTGTTCTGCAGTCGAAAAAGGTACAAAGTTAGTAAAAATCTATCTTGAAAACTTTGAAAAAATATTTCTTTGCGAAACACGTGGCTAGAGTTGAGAGATCAACTGAGTATGCTGTCATGGCGGTCGGGAACCAGTTTAGCCTGTCTCCCGCGAGATACAACCACCAGTCAAGCTCCGAGGCTCAGTATCCCGTTTTGCCCGCCTATCCCGTTTTGGGCAACTTTCCCCTAGTGGCCTGAATCCTTAACGAGGCCTGATCGCTTACGTTGATGATTCTGGGATTGATCCTTACTTGGTAACATTCCCGGGGAGCTTGCATACGAGGCACCATTCAAAGGATTAGAGTAGCCTGGATCCTTGACGAGGCCTGATCGTTCACCTTGCTGATTCTGGGATTGATTATTACTTGAAAACGCTTGCGAAAACGAGTTGCTTGCATACGAGGAGAGTAACAGTCTGTACAAAGGAGAGTAACCGCCTGTATTCTTAAGACATGATCGTGTGCCAATCTTAGAGGGACCCTTCATTGCGTCGACTTCCGATGAGCTTGATACGCAGTCCAAAGGAAGGTGATAGTTTGGATCCTCAACCAGACCAGACCTAGACCGTGCACCGAGATCTTTCCTTGATGTATTGATGTTCGGAACTTCGTAAACTGCATGTTCCACCAGAGACGAACTGGAACAGGCGGTTTCGTTGACGGTGATAGAATCCGTAGTCGAATCCAGTTGTTGAAACAACGATTGTTGATCTTTCCTTGATGTACTGATGTTCGGAACTGCGTAAACTGGATGTTCTACCAGAGACCAACTGGAACAGGTGGTTTCGTTAACGGTTGAAGAATCCGCAGTTGAATCCGGTTGTTGAAACGTCCCGTACGCATACGGAGTCATGCTAGTCGCAGAAACGCTGCTGTCGTATGAAAACGATCTCCTGAGTCGGCAAGCAGCTTCGGAGGCGAGGTATTGCCATGATCGGCTCCTCAGACTCTCGCCAGAGAAGAGACCCCGGAGACTGTCGGTTGGAGATTTTCTCCTTGGAGGGGAAAACGATGGACTGGGAGAAGGGTGAATGGAGACGTTCCGATTCCCGTCGATGGGTAAAGGATCTGTCCTTGAGATCAGACTTGCGTGTGACGCATCTGCTGGATCGGAATCTACAGCCCTCTCAACGTCATTTGAAGGTCTGGAACGGGACAACTTTATTCTATGAAAAGTCACCAGTTTGACTAGACTACCTACCTGGTAGCCACATAACCTGGTACTACCTGGTACTACCTGGTAGCTGACTGGTAGTATTTTAACTGGTATATTTAACTGGTATTTTAACTGAGCACAAGGATGCAGTTTGGGTTGTGCAATGCGGCGAGTACTTTTCAAAGATTTATTGACCAAGTGGTTAGGGGGTTAAATGGTGTTTATGCATTTATTGATGACATTTTAATCGCTTCCAAATCCAAACAGGAGCACTTTGAGCATCTTAGAGCACTTTTTGGAAGGTTAAAACATTACGGTCTAACCTTGAAACCATCAAAATGCACGTTGGGAGAACCCACTATAGAATTTTTGGGTTTTAAAGTCTCAGCAGAAGGCCTTTCTCCGCTTCCTGATAGGGTAGAAGCAATAAACAAGTTTCCCAAACCTACCTCTATCACGCAATTGCGCCGTTTTTTGGGGATGTATAACTTTTACCGCCGGTTTTTACCCAGAGCTGCACATATTTTAGCCCCCTTGGTGAAGCTTTTGGAGGGAAATGCAAGTAAGGGTAAATGTCCTAAAGGTAAAGACACCCCATTAGAATGGTCTAGCGACGCAGAGGGTTCTTTTTCTGCCGCTAAAAGAGCTCTTGCAGACGCCACACTACTTTGGCATCCGATTCCTGGAGCAAAACTAGGTCTCTGGTGCGACGCTTCAGAGCTGGCTGTCGGTGCTTCATTAACGCAGTGTTCTGAGGGGGTTTGGGAGCCAATTGGTTTTATGTCAGTAAAACTTTCTAAGAGCCAGCGCAATTGGTCAACTTATGATAGAGAATTACTGGCCATTTATACTGCAGTTAGGCGCTTTAGGCACATGCTTGAAGGAAGGTCTTTTTCAATCTATACAGATCAAAAGCCTCTGATCTACGCCTTTCAGCAAAGGCCAGAAAAATGCTCCCCTCGCCAATTGCGGCATCTTGATTTTATTTCACAGTTTTCAACTGACATACGACATATAAAGGGCAATGAGAATGTGGTCGCAGATACCTTATCTAGGATCGAGGTTGATGCTGTGTCAAAGGAAGTAATCGAATTTAACCAAGTTTCTAATTCTCAGATGGTAGACCCCGAGTTAGAATCACTTTTAAGTAATCCCAATATAAAGATTGAAAAGCAGTATTTTCCTTTAGAAGACGTTACTTTATTTTGTGACGTTTCAACAGGTAGCCCAAGACCATTTATTCCAGAATCATTTCGATTTAAAATTTTCCGGCAAATTCATGACTTTTCCCACCCAGGTGTTACTGCTACAACTAAATTAATAACGAAGAGGTATTTTTGGCCTAACATGAAAAGGGATTGTAAAGAATTCGTTCAGTCTTGCATTCAATGTCAGAGGTGCAAAGTCCATCGGCATAATAAGGCTCCACTCGGAACATTTGCCTTACCTGACGCAAGATTTGCGCATATACACGTCGATTTCATAGGCCCACTCCCTCCATCCGAAGGAAGCAAATACTGCATGACTGTAGTTGACCGGTTTACCAGATGGCCGGAAGCAATTCCGACTCCTGATATAACAGCTTCAACTACAGCCAAGGCTCTTGTAAACGGATGGATAACTAGATTTGGTTGTCCGGTTTCAATAACCACGGACCAGGGGAAAAATTTTGAATCAGCCTTAATGAGGGAGTTAACTAACTTAATAGGAGCAACTCGTATACACACTACAGCCTATCACCCGATGTCGAACGGAATGGTAGAGAGATTCCATAGATGTTTGAAGAGTGCAGTCACTGCTCACGAATCTGCAAAATGGACGGAGTCTCTCCCAATAGTTCTGTTGGGGTTGCGAGTCGCTATTAAAGAGGATATACAGGCAAGTTGCTCAGAGCTGGTGTATGGTAGTACTTTGAGACTTCCCTCGGATCTGTTATCAATGAAAGACCCTCAAGCTAACCCGGATTCCAACTATGTATCTCGGCTGTGCGAATCAATGAGGCGATTATCCCCTATAAACCCTTCAAGTCATGGAAGTCGAGAAGTGTATATACATCCATCTATGGAAACATGTTCGCACGTATTTTTAAGAGTGGATTCTGTTCGTCCTCCCTTAACTCCTCCTTACACGGGACCTCATAAGGTGATAAAGCGGAATAACAAAACCTTCACAGTAAAAATTAAAAATAGATCTGTTACAGTGTCTGTAGATCGGGTGAAACCTGCGTTTTATTTTTCAGAAGATACTAACCCGTTGAAAGGATACAGAAAGGGTAAACTTAACGAAACAAAGACGGACCCCATGACCCTGGTGGAGAGGAAGAGCATTGTTACAACAAGATCAGGTCGGAGAGTACGTTTTGCAAGGACTCTTTTTGAATATATATAACTCTAAAAAAAAAAAAGTAGTAAGGTACCATGTTTTTTTTTTTTGGTTGCTTGTGCCGTTCCTTTGTCACTGGGGGGATGCTCTGTGGCAACGCTCGCCGGGAACAACTCAACTCTTCTGGCAGAAGCAATAAAGGGTTGATCGCTGCTGGGATTTGGGCTTTTGTCTATATTTACTTAAGAGTGCTGGTCGCTCGTTATTCTGGTGAATAAAGCATGTTTATATTTTAACTGGTTTAATTATTGAGCCGCATCTGACACACTTCACGTCCACTTCAGTGAGCCAGCGCAATTGGTCAACTTATGATAGAGAGTTGCTGGCCATTTATACTGCAATTAGGCGCTTTAGGCACATGCTTGAAGGAAGGTCTTTTTCAATCTATACAGATCAAAAGCCTCTGATCTACGCCTTTCAGCAAAGGCCAGAAAAATGCTCCCCTCGCCAATTGCGGCATCTTGATTTTATTTCACAGTTTTCAACTGACAGACGACATATAAAGGGCAATGAGAATGTGGTCGCAGATACCTTATCTAGGATCGAGGTTGATGCTGTGTCAAAGGAAGTAATCGAATTTAACCAAGTTTCTAATTCTCAGATGGTAGACCCCGAGTTAGAATCACTTTTAAGTAATCCCAATATAAAGATTGAAAAGCAGTATTTTCCTTTAGAAGACGTTACTTTATTTTGTGACGTTTCAACAGGTAGCCCAAGACCATTTATTCCAGAATCATTTCGATTTAAAATTTTCCGGCAAATTCATGACTTTTCCCACCCAGGTGTTACTGCTACAACTAAATTAATAACGAAGAGGTATTTTTGGCCTAACATGAAAAGGGATTGTAAAGAATTCGTTCAGTCTTGCATTCAATGTCAGAGGTGCAAAGTCCATCGGCATAATAAGGCTCCACTCGGAACATTTGCCTTACCTGACGCAAGATTTGCGCATATACACGTCGATTTCATAGGCCCACTCCCTCCATCTGAAGGAAACAAATACTGCATGACTGTAGTTGACCGGTTTACCAGATGGCCGGAAGCAATTCCGACTCCGGATATAACAGCTTCAACTACAGCCAAGGCTCTTGTAAACGGATGGATAACTAGATTTGGTTGTCCGGTTTCAATAACCACGGACCAGGGGAAAAATTTTGAATCAGCCTTAATGAGGGAGTTAACTAACTTAATAGGAGCAACTCGTATACACACTACAGCCTATCACCCGATGTCGAACGGAATGGTAGAGAGATTCCATAGATGTTTGAAGAGTGCAGTCACCGCTCACGAATCTGCAAAATGGACGGAGTCTCTCCCAATAGTTCTGTTGGGGTTGCGAGTCGCTATTAAAGAGGATATACAGGCAAGTTGCTCAGAGTTGGTGTATGGTAGTACTTTGAGACTTCCCTCGGATCTGTTATCAATGAAAGACCCTCAAGCTAACCCGGATTCCAACTATGTATCTCGGCTGTGCGAATCAATGAGGCGATTATCCCCTATAAACCCTTCAAGTCATGGAAGTCGAGAAGTGTATATACATCCATCTATGGAAACATGTTCGCACGTATTTTTAAGAGTGGATTCTGTTCGTCCTCCCTTAACTCCTCCTTACACGGGACCTCATAAGGTGATAAAGCGGAATAACAAAACCTTCACAGTAAAAATTAAAAATAAATCTGTCACAGTGTCTGTAGATCGGGTGAAACCTGCGTTTTATTTTTCAGAAGATACTAACCCGTTGAAAGGATACAGAAAGGGTAAACTTAACGAAACAAAGACGGACCCCATGACCCTGGTGGAGAGGAAGAGCATTGTTACAACAAGATCAGGTCGGAGAGTACGTTTTGCAAGGACTCTTTTTGAATAAATATAACTAAAAAAAAAAAAAGTAGTAAGGTACCATGTTTTTGGATTGCTTGTGCCGTTCCTTTGTCACTGGGGGGATGCTCTGTGGCAACGCTCGCCGGGAACAACTCAACCCTTCTGGCAGAAGCAATAAAGGGTTGATCGCTGCTGGGATTTGGGCTTTTGTCTATATTTACTTAAGAGTGCTGGTCGCTCGTTATTCTGGTGAATAAAGCATGTTTATATTTTAACTGGTCTTTCTGTTATTGAGCAGCATCTGGCACACCAGTTTGACTACAGCATAAACGGCTAAAACAAGTGCAGCTCCACTTATGACAAAACATGCTAGGATGGAAGGGATTGATCCTTATTTGATGACGTTCGCGGGGATCTTGCGCACGAGGCACCATCCGAAGAATTATAGTGGCCTGAATCCTGAACGAGACCTGTTCGTGCATCTTGCTGATTCGGCGATTGATCCTTATTTGATAACGTTCGCGGGGATTTTGCGCACGAGGCACCCTCCGAAGAATTATAGTGGCCTGAATCCTTAACGAGGCCTGATCGCTTACGTTGATGATTCTGGGATTGATCCTTATTTGATGACGTTCGCGGGGATCTTGCACACGAGGCACCATCCGAAGAATTATAGTAGCCTGAATCCTTAACGAGACCTGTTCGTGCATCTTGCTGATTCTGGGATTGTTCCTTACTTGAAAACGTTCGCGGGGATTTTGCATACGAGGCACCATACAAAGGATTAGAGTAGCCTAGATCCTTAACGAGACCTGGTCGTGCATCTTGCTGATTCGGCGATTGATCCTTATTTGATAACGTTCGCGGGGATTTTGCACACGAGGCACCCTCCGAAGAATTATAGTGGCCTGAATCCTTAACGAGGCCTGATCGCTTACGTTGATGATTCTGGGATTGATCCTTACTTGGTAACATTCCCGGGGAGCTTGCATACGAGGCACCATTCAAAGGATTAGAGTAGCCTGGATCCTTGACGAGGCCTGATCGTTCACCTTGCTGATTCTGGGATTGATTATTACTTGAAAACGCTTGCGAAAACGAGTTGCTTGCATACGAGGAGAGTAACAGTCTGTACAAAGGAGAGTAACCGCCTGTATTCTTAAGACATGATCGTGTGCCAATCTTAGAGGGACCCTTCATTGCGTCGACTTCCGATGAGCTTGATACGCAGTCCAAAGGAAGGTGATAGTTTGGATCCTCAACCAGACCAGACCTAGACCGTGCACCGAGATCTTTCCTTGATGTACTGATGTTCGGAACTTCGTAAACTGCATGTTCCACCAGAGACGAACTGGAACAGGCGGTTTCGTTGACGGTGATAGAATCCGTAGTCGAATCCAGTTGTTGAAACAACGATTGTTGATCTTTCCTTGATGTACTGATGTTCGGAACTGCGTAAACTGGATGTTCTACCAGAGACCAACTGGAACAGGTGGTTTCGTTAACGGTTGAAGAATCCGCAGTTGAATCCGGTTGTTGAAACGTCCCGTACGCATACGGAGTCATGCTAGTCGCAGAAACGCTGCTGTCGTATGAAAACGATCTCCTGAGTCGGCAAGCAGCTTCGGAGGCGAGGTATTGCCATGATCGGCTCCTCAGACTCTCGCCAGAGAAGAGACCCCGGAGACTGTCGGTTGGAGATTTTCTCCTTGGAGGGGAAAACGATGGACTGGGAGAAGGGTGAATGGAGACGTTCCGATTCCCGTCGATGGGTAAAGGATCTGTCCTTGAGATCAGACTTGCGTGTGACGCATCTGCTGGATCGGAATCTACAGCCCTCTCAACGTCATTTGAAGGTCTGGAAGGGGACAACTTTATTCTATGAAAAGTCACCAGTTTGACTAGACTACCTACCTGGTAGCCACATAACCTGGTACTACCTGGTACTACCTGGTAGCTGACTGGTAGTATTTTAACTGGTATATTTAACTGAGCACAAGGATGCAGTTTGGGTTGTGCAATGCGGCGAGTACTTTTCAAAGATTTATTGACCAAGTGGTTAGGGGGTTAAATGGTGTTTATGCATTTATTGATGACATTTTAATCGCTTCCAAATCCAAACAGGAGCACTTTGAGCATCTTAGAGCACTTTTTGGAAGGTTAAAACATTACGGTCTAACCTTGAAACCATCAAAATGCACGTTGGGAGAACCCACTATAGAATTTTTGGGTTTTAAAGTCTCAGCAGAAGGCCTTTCTCCGCTTCCTGATAGGGTAGAAGCAATAAACAAGTTTCCCAAACCTACCTCTATCACGCAATTGCGCCGTTTTTTGGGGATGTATAACTTTTACCGCCGGTTTTTACCCAGAGCTGCACATATTTTAGCCCCCTTGGTGAAGCTTTTGGAGGGAAATGCAAGTAAGGGTAAATGTCCTAAAGGTAAAGACACCCCATTAGAATGGTCTAGCGACGCAGAGGGTTCTTTTTCTGCCGCTAAAAGAGCTCTTGCAGACGCCACACTACTTTGGCATCCGATTCCTGGAGCAAAACTAGGTCTCTGGTGCGACGCTTCAGAGCTGGCTGTCGGTGCTTCATTAACGCAGTGTTCTGAGGGGGTTTGGGAGCCAATTGGTTTTATGTCAGTAAAACTTTCTAAGAGCCAGCGCAATTGGTCAACTTATGATAGAGAATTACTGGCCATTTATACTGCAGTTAGGCGCTTTAGGCACATGCTTGAAGGAAGGTCTTTTTCAATCTATACAGATCAAAAGCCTCTGATCTACGCCTTTCAGCAAAGGCCAGAAAAATGCTCCCCTCGCCAATTGCGGCATCTTGATTTTATTTCACAGTTTTCAACTGACATACGACATATAAAGGGCAATGAGAATGTGGTCGCAGATACCTTATCTAGGATCGAGGTTGATGCTGTGTCAAAGGAAGTAATCGAATTTAACCAAGTTTCTAATTCTCAGATGGTAGACCCCGAGTTAGAATCACTTTTAAGTAATCCCAATATAAAGATTGAAAAGCAGTATTTTCCTTTAGAAGACGTTACTTTATTTTGTGACGTTTCAACAGGTAGCCCAAGACCATTTATTCCAGAATCATTTCGATTTAAAATTTTCCGGCAAATTCATGACTTTTCCCACCCAGGTGTTACTGCTACAACTAAATTAATAACGAAGAGGTATTTTTGGCCTAACATGAAAAGGGATTGTAAAGAATTCGTTCAGTCTTGCATTCAATGTCAGAGGTGCAAAGTCCATCGGCATAATAAGGCTCCACTCGGAACATTTGCCTTACCTGACGCAAGATTTGCGCATATACACGTCGATTTCATAGGCCCACTCCCTCCATCCGAAGGAAGCAAATACTGCATGACTGTAGTTGACCGGTTTACCAGATGGCCGGAAGCAATTCCGACTCCTGATATAACAGCTTCAACTACAGCCAAGGCTCTTGTAAACGGATGGATAACTAGATTTGGTTGTCCGGTTTCAATAACCACGGACCAGGGGAAAAATTTTGAATCAGCCTTAATGAGGGAGTTAACTAACTTAATAGGAGCAACTCGTATACACACTACAGCCTATCACCCGATGTCGAACGGAATGGTAGAGAGATTCCATAGATGTTTGAAGAGTGCAGTCACTGCTCACGAATCTGCAAAATGGACGGAGTCTCTCCCAATAGTTCTGTTGGGGTTGCGAGTCGCTATTAAAGAGGATATACAGGCAAGTTGCTCAGAGCTGGTGTATGGTAGTACTTTGAGACTTCCCTCGGATCTGTTATCAATGAAAGACCCTCAAGCTAACCCGGATTCCAACTATGTATCTCGGCTGTGCGAATCAATGAGGCGATTATCCCCTATAAACCCTTCAAGTCATGGAAGTCGAGAAGTGTATATACATCCATCTATGGAAACATGTTCGCACGTATTTTTAAGAGTGGATTCTGTTCGTCCTCCCTTAACTCCTCCTTACACGGGACCTCATAAGGTGATAAAGCGGAATAACAAAACCTTCACAGTAAAAATTAAAAATAGATCTGTCACAGTGTCTGTAGATCGGGTGAAACCTGCGTTTTATTTTTCAGAAGATACTAACCCGTTGAAAGGATACAGAAAGGGTAAACTTAACGAAACAAAGACGGACCCCATGACCCTGGTGGAGAGGAAGAGCATTGTTACAACAAGATCAGGTCGGAGAGTACGTTTTGCAAGGACTCTTTTTGAATATATATAACTCTAAAAAAAAAAAGTAGTAAGGTACCATGTTTTTTTTTTTGGTTGCTTGTGCCGTTCCTTTGTCACTGGGGGGATGCTCTGTCTAAACGCTCGCCGGGAACAACTCAACTCTTCTGGCAGAAGCAATAAAGGGTTGATCGCTGCTGGGATTTGGGCTTTTGTCTATATTTACTTAAGAGTGCTGGTCGCTCGTTATTCTGGTGAATAAAGCATGTTTATATTTTAACTGGTTTAATTATTGAGCCGCATCTGACACACTTCACTCCCAAACTACCCGATCGATTTGAACCAAACTTGGTACACAGACGTATGGGGACGGGGGAAAGGTAATGGCACCAATTTAAAAATTCTAAAACCACCCCTTCACCCCCTTTCACCCTTTTATCAAAAACATCCTTACTTCTCCGTTAAAGAAGACCTGTTTAACTCGCATTGTTGCAAAGAATTCAACAAAAACAATTTTACGCACAAAACAAAGTTTTTAAAGATAAAACCGGACTAAAATTGTTTTAAAAAGGTTATTATTAATTTAAAAAATTAAAAACGATCCTTATAAATACCTTTATGACAGTATTTTCTTATTTAAGACTTCATTTTCCATGAAACTTTAAGTTGAAACAGAAAGTTTTAAGAATTAGACTGGTTAAAGTAATAATGTGATATCTCAGTCAAGAATGAAAGAGATAGCCATGGATCAAAACACCAAAAAGAGAAGTCAAAAGTTAAAACTAAAAATAATTTATTTAAACATTAGTTAAAAAAATAAATATCAACAAATTCAAAGAACAATAATTTCTCGATGAAAGGCATCACAATTTCCAGGCATACTTAACACTTCTTAAATAAACATCCAATCTAGCATAGATCGAAAAGATGAACCTGCATCCACTTATCCATACTTAAAAGACAACAGACCACCACCTCTAAGGTGGGAAAAACTAACACGCCACGTACATGTGCAGGCAGGAATCAGAAGCTAGTGTAGAAAGAATCATACTTGATATATATACACCCAGTCAACCAATCACATGTCTGTTGTTTACATTAACCTATCTCAGTTCAGTTCACATTCTGAAAAACTGGGAAAGAACATATTTGCATATTAGTTTCTTCTTCTTACTTAATTTGCCTAAAGTGAAAAAAACCCTAACCTGATAATTCAAACCAAACAATCAAGCAAAACAAAACAACAGACATGGATTGCCCACAGTGGTGTTGACATATTATACAGGTGACACATACAGGTGACACATACAGGTGAGGTGATATTTGTTGGTAAGGTATCACTTATTTTTTACAACAATGCCCCCCATCACCACACCTGTAAAAAGAACCCTGAATTCAAAAACTTCAAAATATCAAATTTAGTAAATGCCCCCCATCGAAAAAAATCCTAATAAAAGTTAGTAAGAACTTACATAACAACATGCAGTTACAACACATACACCGGTGCAAGAAAAAAGTTCGAAAAAATGGATGAAAAACACTAGACACACGAACAAATTTCTTGACGTAAAAAGTGCCCATTTAGACCTATGTACAAAACCACATATCCACAAAAACAATTGTTGCCACAAATAATCACCATCATACACAACTTCTAAAAAACCTTACGTCAAAAAAAAGACATATTTATGGAGTAAAAACAAGCTTCTTGATTCTCAATCCACCCCATAAATTACCACAAGATGAGTACACTTAAAACACACGAAAAAACCTTATCCTCTTTACGACCTGCTATGGTCTGTCAAAAGAAGCAAAAACACCTTCATAGCCGACCACCTTCAGAAAAAAGTTCTTTGAAAAAAATCTGGGAAAACAGTTACTCAAAAGACTAAACCTTCTTACTTTTAACATTTTTAGAATGTAGAGCGGCTTTAACAACAAAGCAGGAGAGGCCCCCAAGGGCAGAACCCGGCTTGAAAAAAGTCTAAAAGTTCCCTTAGGCGTGGCTTCACTGGGCAAGCCTTCATACCATCCTGTAACATCACTGGCATGCACAGAAACACCATCAAAAAAACTTTACATGAAAAATTTATTTACATCAGCAAAAAATCCTTTCTCTAAAAACATTCAAAATCAACCTAGTCATTGGTTTGGTAAAGATGTCAGCTAAATTATTTTTGCTACACACATATGAGATTTCGAAAAGGTCCTTATAAATTAGATCTCTAACAAACAATAATTTTACATCAATGTGCTTGCTCCTTGCATTTTCTATAGGAGACTTTGCAAAATTAATTGTGGCTAGGTTATCCACGTAGAGTGTTGATTTTTGCTTGATGGAATTTATTACTTTCTTTGAAATACATTCATTTAAGATGCGGTCGAACCAAATTAGCTCTTTGGTTGCTTCTGTCATTGCAACAAACTCCGCTTCCATAGTAGAAAGACTTATGCATTTCTGCTTGAAGGATTTCCAGAAAATAGGGGATTCCCCCAAAAACACAATCTGACCCCCCATAGACGTCCTATCATCGCGATTGGCCGCAAAATCGGCATCTGAAAAAACATTTATTTTTGGTTCTGTACAAAGAAATTTTAATTTTAGATTCCTAGTTTTCCAAACATAACCCAACAAACCTAACAGACCTTCCCAATGTACTAGACCAGGGGAATTCTAAAAATGGCTAAAAATATTCACCGCGTATGTTATATCTGGTCTGGTTCTACTAGCCAAAAACGAAAGACACCCCAAGAGGTTTCTATATGGACAAGTATCCATCTCTTCCTGCTCATCACACGTTTGTGGAGATTGGTTTTTGGAAAACAATTTTCCCCTTGTGATTGGAAGGGATCTCATTGGAACGTTAAATGATTTAAATTTTTGGTAGATTTCGTCAATGTAAGAATTTTGATGCAACAACAAGGAACCATTTCTCTCTTCAAACTCAACCCCCAATAATTTTCTCGTTCTCCCCAAAGCTTTTAAATCGAACTTCTCACCTAACAGTTTTACAACCCGTTTTATTTTTGACTCACTTTTAGAAAACAAAACAAAATCGTCAACGTATAACAACAATACGACGTCTGCATCAAAGACATAAGCGCAATTACAATACTCAAATTTCTGAAAACCTATCTCCGCGAGTACCCTATCCATCTCGTAAAACCAATTGCGCCCACTCTGGTGCAGGCCATATATTGCTTTCTTTAGCCTACATACTAAACTTTGGCCATTATTGACCGAAAAACCAGGTGGTTGACTCATTAGAATTTCTTCTTTCAAAGGGGCATAGAGGTACGCGCATTTTACGTCAAATTGAAAATGAAGCCAGCCCAGATTGCAAGGTCAAGGTCAAGAATTGCAGAAACGTGCCCCGACTGCGCCTAAGCGCATTGCAGTTTGAATAACACGTTCTGCGTACCGCCCCTTGAGGAGGAAGCAAAGCTCATGAGGGGACGAGTATCGAGGGTCATTCAACCGGACCGAAGCCCTGCCGACCTTTAAACTCGACCCGCGGCTTTCTTCATCAAGACATCTGTCCAGCTTCTTATATGCAAGACACACACAGTTGGGGGCCACGGGTGCTTTTTTACACGGGCGGCGGGCTGCGGAGCAGCCCGCCGCTTGAACCACGTAGACGCACGGAGCGTCTCATCCGTATCCGACCCTTACAACTTCGTCCGTGCCCGAAGTCTTAAGACGTACTCGCTACGGGGAAAGCCTAGCACGCGGAGTGCACCGATCTACACGACGTACGGCACGGGTCGGAACGGATATAGAGGCCCAGCGGTTTCGAGAGCAACGGCGCCAGGCGGATGAGGGTTCGGATCTAATCATCGCTCGAACCAGGTGAGCTCAGACGTGTCCAATTTTTTATCATCCAGTGTGACACGCCGACGCTGCCGGCCCCGCTGTCGTTTCGCATGTAACGGATTTTACCCCGCTACTCACTTGGCCAGGCAACAACCACCCACGGTCGCGGCAAGGCCCGCATTGCTAACGAAGAACTCGCAGCACATGCTTTGGCTCGGGAGGCCCCGGGATCGCCAATTCCCGTCTCACCCCCAAACCAAAAGGGAGAAAAAAAACCTTATTACGCTGAAGTTGACTACGGGACTATAAGTTTCGTCGTAGGAGTCCCCCTTGACCTGTCGGTAACCCTGCGCAACCAAACGGGCTTTATACCTGATTATTTTTCCCGATTCATCCCTCTTGATGGTATAAACCCAACGACAGCCCAACAGACTAGAGTTTGGAGGTCTTTTAACTACTTCCCAAACTTCCCTCTGTTTCATAGTCTCAATTTTTTCTACCATGGCTTTCTGCCATTCTTCGCGAGAGGGAGACCTCATAGCCTGTTTATACGTATTGGGGATCTCTATTGGGTCTAGTCAGGAGGCAAAACTGACTGAACCCGCATCGACATCACTTCCTTTCACAGGACCAACTAACAGATTTTTACCACTAAAATCGAATAGGTCTTTATCGAAACGTAGGTTATGTTCTCCACAATAAGACTCTATCTCTTTTAGAGTTCTTAAGCGCTTAGTTGAATCCCCCTCATAGAAATAGATGTCGACGCGAGTTCCGTCCGGTCTCGGTACTGCGTCCCTTCTCCATTTCCCAACTAAATTAGACCCGGAAGCACTAATTTTATCTACATCCTTTTGCCCAGGGGTTAGATCTTGATCCTGAACAATGGGTACCTCTTCATGAGGCATCTCTGCTACCTCACTTTGTTGAGTCATTTGGTTCGACCCGCAATCCTCAACTCCTGTATCTAATACATACCAGGTGTTACTATCTCCACCATTGCCACTCGTATCACTAAGGCCATCACCTTCACTAGTTCTTTTAAAAGTTTTGTACAATATATTTTCATCAAAGTTTACATTTCCAGTTTCAATTACTTTATCCTCATCAGGCAGCCACACTCTAAAACCTCTAGTGTTCAGAGCATAGCCTACCATTACGCCTATTTTGGCCCGGTTGTCTAACTTCACCCTCCTTTGTTTAGGAATTCCAACATAAGCCTTAACTCCGAATGGCTTAAAATGTTTTACGGAAGGTTTAGTACCGTCAAAAAGCTCAATAGGAGTTTTCTCCTGATTGCTATGGCAAATCCTATTCCAGGTGTAGGTGAAGTATAAGGCAGCCTCAGCCCAGAAGTCCCTTGGCAACCCGGAATCCTCAATAACAGCTTTTACGCTGTCCATTACCGTAAGATTAAACCGCTCTGCCACACCATTTTGTTCAGGTGTGTAGACGTTAGTTAATTCATGTTTAATCCCAAACTGCTCAAGGTAAACCTTAAAACTTTTGTTCACAAACTCTTTCCCATTATCGGTTCTGACCGCAATTACTTTGGCGTTCAAGAACCTTTCTACGCGCATATGATACTTCTTAAAAGCATTAAATGCTTCATCTTTGCTTTCCAAAGGAAACAGTGCAGCTTTTTTAGAGTGATCGTCGATAGTGGACAGGTAATAGCGCTTGCCACCTCTACTTAATGTGTCCATAGGACCACATAAATCCATGTATAACAGCTCGAGAGGCTTTCTCGATCTTACCTCTTTTAACGGTTTGAAAGACACCCGTTTTGTTTTAGTTAATTTACATGGCTCACAATTTATCGCGGACTCCGGGATACCAGGTAAACCTTTCACAGCATCATATTTAAGCGTTCTCTGAATCAGACCAGGACTTAAATGAGCATATTTCTTATGCCACAATTCAAGACTGGCCCGTTCAGACAACGATGCTTCAAATCTGATCGCCTGATTAGCTTTTTGTACAACCTTAGGATAACAATGGTAGATCCCATTTCTTAGGTTAGCCGAAAAAATTTCCTCATTTTTTGAGTTTAAGATTTGGATTTTTCCTTTTTCGCCTTTAAACTTAAAACCAGCCCTATCTATCAAATTACAGGCAATCAGATTCCTGCGCAACGTCGGAGCATACAGTACATTATTTAACTTGACATGATTGGAGCCAAAATTAAGGTGTACATCACCTTTTCCTTCAACCGTAAAGGTTGACTCCGACGTTGCAACAGCAACACGTTCCCTAAAACTACTATCAAAATTTGAAAAATAAGCCTTGTCTTTACAGAAATGATGTGACGCGGCTGTATCTAGTACAAACGCGTCACTATCAGTTTCCGAAAGACAAGCTTGCACAAAAAAAGAACTGTAAGACTTATCTGTGTGTTGATGTTGATCAGGTGACGGTCTCCTTGACAAACCTCTTGTAGGAGTAGGCGATCTACGCCCTCTTGACTGTCCACGGTAACGACCTCTGAAGTTCTTGCGTCGATGACGACACTTACGTGAGATGTGTCCAGGTTCTCCACAGTTATAGCACCGAACTATGCCAGGTCTAGGCGACTCTATATGAGATACTGAAGAGGTATGATGATCGTCCTCTCTCTGTTTCATTCGTGCCTCCTCAGCAATGACAACATCTTCTATCTTACTCAGTTTAAACTCCTGTTCAGACCACATCATCACAGATTGCACTAAAATTGAAAAAGAGTCCGGCAGATATCTCAAAATATGAAAAATAATTCTATCAGCATCCAAAGGATGACGCATTGCCTCTAGCTGATCAGCTAAGTCCTTGATCTTAGAAAAATACAGAGCCAACCCCTCACCTCTTACGGGCTTACAATCAAGGAATTGATTGTACAAAAATTGATGTCTTACACGATCGTCAGGTTCAAAATACCTTTTCAAAACAGCCCAGGCCTTTATGGGGTTTGTCTCCTTTTTAATGAGACGTTTGAACTCTGGCTCTATATTCAGATAGATCGTGGACAGAGCCCTATCACTCCTGTCATTATAAACAGATAGATCGTCCTTAGCTTCAGGAGGTGATTCAGCCTCGCTGACAATCCTCCATAAACCCCTATCAATCAATAAAAACTTAACGTCCAAAGACCAGCTAGAATAATTTTTGCCATTAAGCTTGGCAATATTTGTTGCTATTAGAGACATCCTTATTGAAGAAAAAATTTCTGCCCCCCGTCACCAAAAAAACCATCAACACACAGATACAAAACTTTAAATTTCAAAAACATTAATTCAAGTGTTCACCAGGCACAAAGGTAGGGTCTGGGCCCATAACCTTGATATCTCAGTCAAGAATGAAAGAGATAGCCATGGATCAAAACACCAAAAAGAGAAGTCAAAAGTTAAAACTAAAAATAATTTATTTAAACATTAGTTAAAAAAATAAATATCAACAAATTCAAAGAACAATAATTTCTCGATGAAAGGCATCACAATTTCCAGGCATACTTAACACTTCTTAAATAAACATCCAATCTAGCATAGATCGAAAAGATGAACCTGCATCCACTTATCCATACTTAAAAGACAACAGACCACCACCTCTAAGGTGGGAAAAACTAACACGCCACGTACATGTGCAGGCAGGAATCAGAAGCTAGTGTAGAAAGAATCATACTTGATATATATACACCCAGTCAACCAATCACATGTCTGTTGTTTACATTAACCTATCTCAGTTCAGTTCACATTCTGAAAAACTGGGAAAGAACATATTTGCATATTAGTTTCTTCTTCTTACTTAATTTGCCTAAAGTGAAAAAAACCCTAACCTGATAATTCAAACCAAACAATCAAGCAAAACAAAACAACAGACATGGATTGCCCACAGTGGTGTTGACATATTATACAGGTGACACATACAGGTGACACATACAGGTGAGGTGATATTTGTTGGTAAGGTATCACTTATTTTTTACAACATAATGAAAGTAAAGTTTGCATAACAATGCAGTTTTTTTTAGAAAGTTGATGATAGAAACACTAGATCAATGGACTCTAACCGCCTATCTGGTTCGAGACTTCACGGAACCAACACGTGACCTACAACTGAGCTTGCAATTGGTTACCACAGATACTACACTAGTAGATCTACTAGTGTAGTATCTGTGGTAACCAATCGCAAGCTCAGTAGGTCACGTGTTGGTTCCGTGTGACGTCAGACGGTTAGAGTCCATTGTTATTTAACCTTAAAATTTGTTTCTTTGGGGTAGTTTAGCGGGATTTTTTTTTCAATTTATACAGGGGTAATTACAAATTTTGGGATTTCAAATGTCTGTAATAATTTTAATTGATTTTTTTTTACTTAGAATGGATAATTTGCTAACTGTCGTAATTAAATGTGCAACACCGGAATTGGATGGGTTAGGTTAGATTTACACAGTTGGAACCGGGAGAGAAAAGGCACCGGGATATGAAAAAGACACCGGGATATGAAAAAGTTACCGGGAACACCGGGATATGAAAAACTACTGGGAACACCTGGATAAGAAAAACTACCGGGAATGCCGTGATGATTGGTAATTACGGTTACAGGAAATTAGACATGTAACTTGAAAAAACTTTAAAAAAATAAATTGATACACTCCACCCGTGCAAGGCCGGGCATATCAGCTAGTTTAAAATAAAAAAAAGCATAACACAAAAAAAAATATAAATTTATTTTGTTTAGCAAAATATTTAACTTACTTGAAATATGCATACATCTCCTTTTGAAAATCAAAGACCGTATCCTTCTGAGTTCCATACCAAGTCTGAAATGACTTGTTTCCTGAAGTTGACAAGCACTCAGGGGAGTAGAAGTTTGGGGGTGGAAGGGGTCCAATACATGTTTGATTCTCCCGAGTGTTGAAGAGGTGGGGGAAATACCCCTTCTTCAATTCAGTGAGTCCAAAGCAGGCAGGCAGTTTAGAGAGGCCCATTGAAAGAAAATTCATAGAATCGATTATTTTCAAGTTTAGTATGCTGTGACGGATACTCATCAGCAGGGAACCATTAGGGATCACATCGGGAGCATTACCTTGCTTCAGGAGCGAACCCATAATAAACTGCCCATCAAAGCTGTTAAGAAAAAAAGGGGTTAAAAATATTTCAAAAAATAAATTACCAAATGAAATGAAATTAAAAAAATAATATTTATCCCTTCATGTTGTGTGCTATAGCGGTATATCCTTGGTGCTTCCGAGAGAAGAGCCAAACACTAAAGTCCTCGCATGCGTTATACCCCTTGAACACCACTTCTTCGCCATTTCTATATTGAGCAACTGCGAAGTTTACAATATGCTCACCAGAAGACTGGTCCGTCTCAAAGACAAAAAATTTAACTAATCTGATGGGAGCTTGTGGTCCACCCTCTTAAGGAAGCATTGGTGATCTTCCGGCATAACTTGCTCCTTGCAAGAAGGGCACGTTACTGCACCGCATTTACACTCTCCAAGACAGCGAGAAGGATGAGAAATAGCATTGGACACTGGCTTAGATAAAACCCATTACAGCAGGTGACAAAGTCACTTTATGCTTGAAAGAGGAGTTGGTTGCTTGCGCTTGTTGGTACTTACGGGAAATAACACAATAGTAATAAAAAGCGGGGAACACAAGGATTTCGCCGTTATGGTCGAGATTCGATTTCATATATTCGATTAAATCATCCACGATCTCTTCAAAAGCATCGCGGATCGTTGGTCGTCCCAAAACTAACGTCAAATACTGGAAGAGCTTTCGGTATATCTGTCCCATTCTTCTCCGTTGCTGGGTGTGGCCATATAAATCTTTCTTCAAATTTCTATACATCTTTAGGGCTCCATGGCTATGTCGATAATGGGTAGATTACGTCTTTCGCTGGAATAAACTTCTTTTAGGTCCCGGGAATGGACCACACATGGGTGTGTCCCAAGAAAACTTTCTCTCTCATCAGAGGACCGTAGTTTTTCAGAAACGTGGAGTAAGTTTCGTACGGCTTTTGCAAATTGTATTTACCTCGATAATAATCCCAGAGAGTTTCAATGACAGGAAGGGAAGGAGGCCCTGGGATAGCAGAGAATGGCTTCACTCCTGGATCAGTGGGCCAAACTCTTTGCTTCTGCTTTCCTACCTCCTCTGTACTAATAGGTTAGAGACTTGTAAGTCCTTTGACAGACACTGAAGTTACCTGAAGAAGACGGTGTCGAGAGATCAGCAAAGCATTCATTTTTACGAAAGACGCTGAATTGTGGTTTCTGAATCAGAATCAAATACACCCTGTTTCCTTTTCATCGCAAAACGGGCGTTTGAATCATCACATCGATGCATTGAATCACCAGTCACTACGACGTCCAATGGACTGACGTTTGTAGGACACTCACCAGGCTTGGAATTTTCTTGGGAATTTGTCTTTCTTTGAAAGTAGGTACCTTCACCTGGGTCATATTTCAGGTTTTCATGGTCAGATCCCAAAAGGTGAGAAATAGATAGATCGGGTTTACTTTCTTCCTCGTGTTGATCTCTTTGATCCGGTATGGAAGACACATTTACTTGAAACTTGTCTGGAATATTTGAAAGGAATGCTTTTACTATATCCGCACATATTGCCCTATTTTTATTAGTGCCAGGATCTTCAACCCCTTTGTCCGATTCACCTGTAGTGATAGAAACATCTTGAACGCATGCAGCTAAATCAGCAAACTCCTTATTGTTGTCACGATATAAAGGTATAGTTGACCTTTCTGGATTGTTATCAGATGGGTCTAACATGTACACATGAACAATAATAACCAGACAAAACAAGTTGATTTCTTCTTCTGACAGATTGAGATTGTTCATTCTCTCGGCATAATCGAACATAGTTTTCCAGCAGGATCTCCCTCTTGCGCTTCTCTCCAACTCTTTTCTCGTTCCAGCCTCCTTACTTTCATAAGTTAATAAAATTCTGATAAAATCGGAATGAAAAAGCAACGCCCGACTTTTGAAATTCCCAACGATGCAGATTTTCTCTTTCGCTAACGATTTCTTGAATCTTCGAATGCTTTTTTTTCTTAAACGCTCGATTTTGTCCTCGTTGCTTGATGCCCCTCTGTTAAGATGTTCAGATTTAATGCAAAATAGTTGGTCGGATCTAGAGAGATTAAGTGTTACATACATTTCAAACAAAAATTGGAAATCCTGAAAAAATTGGAATGGAAAAGCAACGCCTGACTTTCGAAATTCCCAACGATGCAGATTTACTCTTTCTCTAACGATTTCTTGAATCTTCGAATGCTCTTTTTTCTTAAACGCTCGATTTCGGTCTCATTGCTTGATGCCCCTCTGTTTAAAGATGTTCAGATTTAATACAAAATAGTTGTTCGGATCTAGAGAGATTAAGTGTTACATGCATTTCAAACAAAAATTGGATATCCTGGCGCTATCAAGACGCAGATAAGCGCACTCAAGGAAACTCAAATCCCAATCACAGAACCCCTCTTTTGATAGACAAAATCTAAAAAAAGCATTCATTTTTACGAAAGACGCTGAATTTTGGTTTCTGAATCAGAATCAGATACATCCTGTTTTCTTTTCGTCGCAAAACGGGCGTTTGAATAATTACATCGATGCATTGAATCACCAGTCACTACGACGTCCAATGGACTGACGTTTGTAGGACACTCACTAGGCTTGGAATTTTTTTGGGAATTTGTCTTTCTTTGAAAGTATGTACCTTCACCTGGGTCATATTTCAGGTTTTCATGGTCAGATCCCAAAAGGTGAGAAATAGATAGATCGGGTTTACTTTCTTCCTCGTGTGGATCTCTTTGATCCGGTATGGAAGATACATTTACTTGAAACTTGTCTGGAATATTTGAAAGGAATGCTTTTACTATATACGCACGTATTGCCCTTTTTTTTTTAGTGCCAGGATCTTCAACCCCTTTGTCCGATTCACCTGTAGTGATAGAAACATCTTGAACGCATGCAGCTAAATCAGCAAAATCCTTATTGTTGTCACGATATAAAGGTATAGTTGACCTTTCTGGATTTTTATCAGATGGGTCTAACATGTACACATGAACAATAATAACCAGACAAAACAAGTTGATTTCTTCTTCTGACAGATTGAGATTGTTCATTCTCTCGGCATAATCGAACATAGTTTTCCAGAAGGATCTCCCTCTTGCGCTTCTCTCCAACTCTTTTCTCGTTCCAGCCTCCTTACTTTCATAAGTTAATAAAATTCTGATAAAATCGGAATGAAAAAGCAACGCCCGACTTTTGAAATTCCCAACGATGCAGATTTTCTCTTTCTCTGACGATTTCTTGAATCTTCGAATGCTTTTTTTTCTTAAACGCTCGATTTTGTCCTCGTTGCTTGGCCCCTCTGTTTAAAGATGTTCAGATTTAATAGAAAATAGTTGTTCGCAAAAATAGTACAAATAGTTCGTACAAAATAGTTGTTAGGATTTCGCCGTTATGGACGAGATTCGATTTCATATATTCGATTAAATCATCCTCGATCTCTTCAAAAGCATCGCGAATCGTTGGTCGGCCCAAAGCTAACGTCAAATGCTGGAAGAGCTTTCGGTATAACTGTACCATTCTTCTCCGTTGCTGGGTACCTATACGGCCATATAAATCTTTCTTCGAATTTCTATACATCTTTAGGGCTCCATGGCTATGTCGATAATGGGTAGATTACGTCTTTCGCTGGATTAAACTTCTTTTAGGTCCCGGGAATGAACCACACAAGGGTGTGTCCCAAGAACACTTTCTCTCTCACCAGAGGACCGTAGTTTTTCAGAAACGTGGAATAAATTTCGTACGGCTTTTGTAAATTGTATTTACCTCGATAATAATCCCAGAGAGTTCCAATGACAGGAAGGAAAGGAGGCCCTGGGATAACAGAGAATGGCTTCACTCCTGGATCATTGGGCCAAACTCTTTGCTTTTGCTTTGCTTCTGTCCCATCTCGTTGCTTTTCATTCTATTCTTCACGAAATATATTGAGGATAAAGCCAAGTTTTCAGTTGGATACATTTGTCTTGCATCGGTTGATGGAGCGTCGGGAACTTCCATCGCTACGAACGTCCCACGAGGTGGGTATAAGTAGTACGGCACCCTACTCATCAGATCACTGCGAGGCCCGTCCATATTCAAAAATATCAAAATGTCCCATCTCGTTTCTTTTCATTCTATCCTTCTAGTCTTCTATTGTATCTAAGGAGAGAAGAACAATAACTAAACTCTAAGAGGAACGTAACTAAAACTCTTCTATTGTATCTACATTGTTGCTCTTGAACAACTGGTAATCGTATCCCTTTAACTCGAAAGTAACGTGAAAAAGTTTATCCATCCGAAAGCCTAGTCAAAGTACTAGAACGTGCAGGGATGCCGTTTCTCTCCCATGTGTCTTAGCATGTGACGGTTTAGATTTCTCTTTTCGACGAAGCCCAGCAAAAATACTGGAGTGGGCAGGGATGCCGTTTCTCTCCCCTGTGTCTTTGCATGTGACGGTTTAGATTTCTCTTTTCGACGAAAGCTCAGTACTGGAGTGGGCAGGGATGCCGTTTCTCTCCCCTGTGTCTTCGCATGTGACGGTTTAGATTTCTCTTTCCGGTGAAAGCCCAGTACTGTAGTGGGCAGGGATACGGTTTCTCTCCCCTGTGTCTTTACATGTGACGGTTTAGATTTCTCTTTTCGGTGAAAGCCCAGTATTGGAGTGGGCAGGGATGCCGTTTCTCTCCCCTGTGTCTTTACATGTGACGGTTTAGATTTCTCTTTTCGGTGAAAACCCAGTACTGGATTGGGACGATAACTCCTCAAACTCCTTTATGAGGTTGATATACATTTGATAATTATTTTCTTTTGATGCATCATTTCTTTTAGGAGAAGGGCTTTCTTTTGAAGCGTCGTTTCTTTTAGGAAAACCTGGTTTGTGTCCTGGTTCAGGGGTAATTGAGGAGTCCTCAAACATGTCGGAATCTTCGTTAAGTATGAGGTTTTGGAAGAAACTAAACTCTGGGCATTTATCCCCCAAAGCTTATTTGTCCAATAGAAACCTTTCCTAGCTCGTTATTGGCAACATGTTTGGAAGTTGGATGCGCTCATGTTTCATGATGAAGCACTGGTGCTTACAGTAAGCACCAGTTCTCCCTGATGAGTAACACGTGCTTATTCCTTCGCTTGTATTCACTGTGTAGGAAATGTTATCCAGGGAGCTTTGCAATCTCAAGGGTGCCTCTCTAATCTGCTCTAGTGCCTTTTTTTATTGTGTGCGATTGCACCGAGAAGAATGGTGATGAAATAGCTGGCAGCGGTAGCACTGGGGCGGTGCTCTCCGCCGTTGTTGGGTCTCGACGGTGATTTTCATATACCCCAGAGAAGTAAAATAGTAGATGTCGTTGGTCCATTCCTGTTTTTTGAGTCCTACAATGAAGAGGGGCTGTGGGATCTTCTGAATCTCATCACCGGTTCGAATATTTTTGTCAGGCCTCCTCTGACAGTAGCTGACAGGGAAGCCAAGTCTGTTAGTTCGCTTGTTATGTCGTTCGTGGGGTAGTCACCGGGAAGGCCGCGGATGACCACCTTCATGATTCGCTCCTTTGAGAGCTCGTAGGTGTGGGAGGGGAGATTCTTCTCTCGGATGATCCCGGCGATCCTCCTGTGGCTCTCCGTGGAGGTGGGCAAGATTTTTAGTTCCCGCCCTCTCAGCTGGGCCTTGACCGGGCTGGTGGCTTCTTCATTCAGTTCGTCGAGAAGCTGCTTGGCGTTGAGGGGCTTTTCAAGGATGATGGGAGGAACTGCATGCCGCTACACCGGGCTTTTGGTTTTCTTCCTTCTGGAAGGGGACTGAGGAGGCTGTTGAGGAGGGGGAGGGAGAGGGGGAAATTCCTCAAGGACGTCATCCTCCAATCTTGCATACTTGTTCTGCAGGGGTATCGGATTGTTCCCCAGCAGGGGAGAGTTTGAGGGTTTTCTCTTTCGCGGGCTTGAAGTGGCCGCAGGAACGGGTGGGGCACTCTGCGATCTCAGATCGTTAATGAGTGCAGATTTGCATTCGATCGCCCTCTGGCAGGTCATGTAAACAGTAGATAACAAGGGTAGGGGGACATTAACTCTTGAAAAATCCTCTTGACTTAAGTGGGTTATTTTATTTACCAGGGTTTGAAATTTACTTCTCTTATAATAGCATAAATATCATTGACAGATTTGGTTGCAGTTATTTTTTCGTTAACTTTTATGAAATCGATTGATTTTAATTGGGCTACCTCATATATAAAGGCATCTAGCATGCTTACCTCATGGTGAAGCAGGTGACTGGCTGGGGGTGGGCGTTCTATCTTCATCGATAATCAGATCTGACGGCGACAGGGATCGATCTTCTTCCATCATGTTGAGGGGCTCCAAATGAATGGATCCGAAATCCACGTGAGTAGGCTTAGCAGCCCTTCTCCGAGGGGAAAATCCACGCGGAGAGCGGCTGTCGGAGCGGTAATTCAGGAGCAGGGAACCTGGTCAGCAGCGGTGCTTGGGGAGCGATAAGGCTTCGCTCGGCAGGGGAGCGAAATTCCTGGTCCTAGGGTGACTGATAAGAAACGGGGGAAAACTGGTCCGTCGTCCTTCACAGCTGCACTGGAACTATGGCTCAGTTGAGTACCTAATTAACACTGACCGATTTCACAAACAAATTATTTTACTTTTGTTTAAAAAAGTGGTGACTGTTTTGTAAATTATCAAATTTGTTATTTCTCTCAGATTAAAATTTCTTCCATAAATCACTCCGTTGCAATGCAGGCCCAAGAAAAGTAAAATATGCTCCACATTTTAAAGTTTTAAAACGAGCAACATAAATTAAGTTATTTTTTTATTCAATACCATGGGCGTAGCCAGGTTCCATGTTAGGGGGGGGGCAAGGATACTTACCTTTGCCCCATGTCATGGTCTCAGGTAACTGTATACTTTTACACGTACTTTACATAGTACTTTTACACGTTAAATTTTAGAGTAGTTATACGAAGGGTTTGAACTTTTGCACACTTAACTTAAATACTAGTGTAATTGATGTGTGCTCTAAGAAAAATGGGGGGGGGGTCTGGGGGTCCTCCCCCAGAAAACTTTTTAAAATTTGCACCTTTAAGTAGTGTTTTAGCTCATTTTTAGACTCTTTGGCCAGAACAGAACCACCTCTTGTAAGTTGTAAGCCACATACTATTCTAGGGAATTTATGTGGCTAATGACTAAAAGTATAATTTGTAGAATCTAATCGAGTTGAGTTAAATTCAATAAATTTTATCTATTTTATTTTATGTTACCGGGTGAAACTTTCGTATGTTTGGACATTAAAAAAAACACCAAGCTTGAGGAAAATACGCAACTGCTTTAATTACATAATAATTTAGAAGAGACTGAAGAAGAATACAAAGTTACAGTTAGTCTGAAAATAGTCCGAGCAACTTTGTATCAACTGTTCAAGTTGTTGCAGTTACTTGAATAACCATGATATAAGATATAACATTTAACAATAACCTTAAAATGTAAAAGTAAAACCGTCCTGCTTTTTCAAATATTATTTAGCTTTTTTTTTCACTCTTAAAGAAAAAATTCTCTTATTAGATATTTTAAAACAAATAGTTTATCCCCCAAATCTAAGATGCAATACTAAATTCAACTTACTTTAATTGCTGGTGATGGTGCTGGATCAGTGGCGGATCCAGGGGGGGGGGCCCTGGGGGCCATGGCCCCCCCCCCCGAGAAACCCTAACAAATAGCTTAAAAAACACTTTCTTAATGCTAAAATTCAAAAAAATTTCTGGGGGAGAACCCCCAACCCCCCTTTAATATTTTGACATGTGAAATTTGTTTTAGAGTGTTTTTCCCATGAAAATTCTTCCGCTTAAAAGAAGCTGTTCTCTTTTGGGAAGTTTTAAAATAGATGAATACTATAGTTTGAAAGGGCGCATTTGCAAACATTTTCTGGGAGAGGACCCCCAGTCCTTTTCAAAATTTGGCATCTATTTATAATTTCATCCTTGAAAATTCTGTGGTTCATGCTTTCAAAATGAGCTGAAACTTTATTTTTAGAGGCAAATGTTCAAAATTTTTCTTGGGGATTACCTCCTAGACCCCCTATTAATTTCTCATGGTTACTTATTTAATGTTTTCTACTTGAATTTGTTTCTCTCCTCTCCTTTTAGGAGTACAAGAAGTTGCTCTCTGTAGGAGTTATCCAATGGGTACCAAATGTACAAAAATGAGTAAAAAAACTTCTGTTGGAAGCCAAATTTCACAAAATTTTCTAGGGAAGGACCCCCAGAACACCCCTTTTGCTTTCGAGCTAGCATTATCTGATGAAACCTTTATAACTTTAACAAAGTTTCGTATTTTATTTATGTTATACTCGGGAAATTGGGAGCCAAACACCTCGCGAAACATAAGTATTGTTATGCCCCTACCAAAAAGGTTTCGCCCCCCTCCCCCCCACTTTCTAAAACAATGGATGGGCCCTGGATATCAATCCTCTAAGTTACTATAAACCCCTAAAAAGCTGCTTAAAAGCAAGCATTCTTCAAAAAAATTTCTGAGGCACTGAAAATTTCGAATGTAATACTATAGTAATACCCTCCGACTCTGACATGGCCCCCCCCCGAAAATCTGGTCTGGATCCGCCCTTGTGCTGGATTAAGGCTTTACATAATACGTCTAGATATCAATATGGAGGACTGAAATATGTACTCTTTTTAAGTTCAATGCTTGAAAACTAAATCACATATCTTAGACTAAAGGGAATTTTCTGCAGGAATAGCCAATGACCACACGGCTTTCTTTCTATTCGTTGAAAGGTCAGCCAAAGCTTCGAAATAATAATGGCTGGGTTCACAAAAGACCCCTCTGTTTTTGTGTAAACACTTGAGAAACACGTTGAAACAATTTCCTGACACATCCAGACACCTAAAGCCCCCTTGCTTGTTTGAGTCGTTGAGTGCCGAAGATTTATGATATCCTTTCACACCCCAATCCATTGTCAAAGGCAGAGGTGTACGTATAATTGGATTTTGTGGTATGGGAAGAGCATTTCCCCCTCACCCCTATTTCTTCTCCAATTAGGACAGTAGAGGACAACAGGAAAGAGGGAGCGTTCACCCCCCGCTGGCTCCTGTATGTGAACAACAGGTGTGACCAGTAACGAGTTTACTTTACCCTTATCTTATCTTGGGGCTGTTTGTCAACTCTTCCCATTTCTAGCCGTTCAATAGATTTCCACTCCACGGGAGGTGGTCAACTGGGGTTGTATCTTATCTCGTATCTTTGAAGTTGTCGAATATTTTGACTGGCTCGGTCGTTTGGGGAACTAAAAATGCTGAATGAAATGAATTCTGCGTGAATTCTTCCGCCACATCTCACATATAAGCTCGTTTTTTTGGCACATATACTTTAAAAAAAATTGAAGGGTTTCAGCTTTAAAAAAAATTTTCAGAAAAAAAAATTTAAAAATGTTTTCCAATTTTACAGAAAAAATTATTTTGGGGGAAAATTTCTGAAGAGTTATGAAAAATTTAGAGGGGGGCAGCTGCCCCCCCCTGCCTCCCCCTGGCTACGCCCATGTTCAATACCCTGAATAAAAGTATACAAATGGAATCCAAGGCAAAGGAATCACATTCTTCATTACTCGAGCCGTAGGAAATGAAAATTTACTAGAAATTATTGAAGAAAATTATTATTTAAGAGTGCTGGAATCAACACAAAACATCACAATTCTTTACTTTTTGTACTATAATTTTTAAATTTTACGCCTCGTAACTTTTTATATGATATCCTAAGGCAGGTTTTCTCAACCTAGTGGACACTGCGACCCCTTCTATAGTTTGTTTTGAAATGAATATTTTGCCGAAACCCTCTGAAGTTTAAGTTATTTTTTTAAATCATTAATATTTTTTTAAATCAATAGTTGTACGTTATTACGCGAAACAATCGTTGAAAAACGATTAAAAAACATTTATTAAAACTTTTATGTAGTGCAAGTTATAAAACCAGTTATTTAATAGTTAATAATTCTTCCCCGTATTTCGCAACCCCAGTATACACGAACTGAGACCCTCCAAGGGGTTGCCCAAGTCCAAATTTAACTCAAAATTTTCCTTACGAAGATCTAAATGACTATAAAAAATTAAGATTAATGTATTGAGATAATTTTTTTGGTAATAAAAAAATATTATCTACATTTTAAGTCAAATTTAATGCATATCTGTGTAGCTTTTTTAAACATGTACCGTACATCAAATTTTATTTTCCCCTTTTTCTCGTGAAATTTGCTTCTTTTTAAGAAAAGAAAAAGTAGCCTTTTCTGGGTAAAAAGGTGCTTAACTCATCTGAGGGAACGTACCCATACTACGTGTCCTATTTTTTTACTAATTTTGTCCCCCTCCCTCACCTTGGTGACCATCCGTAGTATATGACAAGACCCCCCCTCTAGCTTTCACGTAGTAGTTCATAAATACGGTTTTCAATAATTTTTAGCAAACAGAAAGTTGAAAAAAGTTAATTTGGCATCGTGACGCCAAGAAAGCGTACATTAAAGTAAAAAATACATTATCTAGAAGAAAAAACTTATGTAAAAATTAGTGTAAAAGTAACTTAATTTACAAAAACATGTCTTTTTTTCTTTATTTTCTTTGAGTATCGTGAATTTGGTATTTTGAGTAGTATGGTCACGTGCGTAGTATGAGTACGTTCCCTTATCTCTGAGTCACCAGTTGATAGTCAAATGGGCGGAGAGCCCGCACCCCTCTTCAATGAGGCGGTCGCCCCGGGGGTCCCCTCTGGCTATTTTGCGGTGGGCTTTTGAAAATTACCTCTCCACTCTATGGGAAAATCTGATATAGGGGGCGCTGAGCTATGTTGTGTTGTGTTTGTTATTGAAATGTCGGAGCTATTTAATTCCGAGAAGGATATATTCACATCCTAGTGGAGCCTCTCCAAGAAGATATTCACGATAAAACGGGTATGTGGTCTGAAATGTTTCACTTTTGTTAATTGTCGGTTTAAGTAATTTATTTATTTACATGATGATTATGTTTTTGTAATTTTTGTTGTTTTTTAAATGTGCTTTTTTGTAAACACGTGGTTCGCGTGAATGCTTTACTTTTAGTCCTAGATCCCTTGACTTTCTTAGATAATGTGTAAGCTAATTTAATTTTTCATTGCTTTAAGTTTATTATTACTTATTTATCTCATTATTTTTAAATTAAATGTCGAATTAATTTGCCATTTTGTACACACGTGGTTCGAGTGAATGTCATTAATCATAAGTGTAGTTCTAGATCCCTCTCCATATTTCCTTGGCTTTCTTAGATAATGTTTTAGTTAATTTAATTTTTCATTGCTTAAAGTTTATGATTACTTATTTATTTCATTATTTTTAAATTAAATGTTGAATTAATTTGCCATTTTGTAGACACGTGGTTCGCGTGAATGTCATTACTCTTAAGGGTAGTTCCAGATCCCTCTCCATATTTCCTTGGCTTTCTTAGATAATGTGTTAGTTAATTTAATTTTTTAATGCTTTAAATTTATGATTACTTTTGAATGCAATTGTTTGTTTTGATAAGTTTAGGGCCTCATGGTCATTTCTTTATCACTTGAATCTTTTTTAAATGGTTTAAACTACGTGAATAAACTCTTTTCATATTATTATTTAAATTAGTTTGAACACTTAATTATAAACATTTATATATTTTCCGGATTTGTAATTTATTTAGAGGCAGGGATGAAATGGCGATGGTCTTTGATCTTAACTCTGCCATAGGGTTTTTAGGGCTTTGCCCGTCCCTATGCCGGTCCTAAGCCCGGGTCAAAGAGGAAGGTTGTGCGATGGCCTAAACACCCATCCACGTAAAGATAAAATGTTTAGTACACTCACCAGTTAAATAATTAGATCACTTAGATTAGATGCACACTAAAAAATGTTTTAATGGCTACTGAAGTCTGATTTTCATAGCTTTTGTTGACTTTAAAGGTCACGGAGAAGTCTAGATCAAGAATCCAAATTTTTTAAATGTCGTCTTGCACTCCGAAAATAACTAGTGGGCTTTCGCTGGTCCTATCGAGTCAGCTGCAAAAAAAAAAGCGACTTGAAGGTTTGCCGCAGAATGTTCCTGGACGACCTTGGACGCATTGAAGTTGAAGAGGTCTAAGATGGCGTGGAAATGCCTTTGTTTTTCCCGCCTGCTCATTTTGCTCACCATTTCGCTTAGGAGAAAAAAATATGCCGAGGGGCTCGTCTTGGTAGACTTTGTCTGCTTCGTTCATCACATTGAGAAATTTGTAATTTAAGGCATCTTAAACTTAACATATAAATGTACTCGATTGGTGTTACCTTAGAAATAACGTTGAGTCAAAACCCTTCCCGAAACGAAAGTCTATAGTTACGGCCCTGTAATGGAATTAAATAATATCAGGCGTTTGTCACAGCCAGCATATGGTCAGTTAGTTGTAGGTGAACGGACCCAATAAAATCTTGATTGTGATTGTGATATCGGAATTATCGATAAACCCAACTTAAAGTCGGATACACTCACTAATATGTAAAAATAATCACATTAAAGGCAAGTTTTGTATCGTCTAAGACTCCAACTTCTTGCTTTTCTTGTTCAAAGTTATTATCACCATCACATCGTTGGTTTCTGAAATACTCTCTTTATAAGAGTGAAGTTGACTGCAACTTTAATACAATTAAGGCATTTAACTTCTGGTCTTCTTTGAAGGCAATCTTTAATTTCTAGTTTGCTAAGGTTATGATCCGATTAGAGTTTTTTCTCTTTAATATGATTCGTAAACAATGTTTTGATTATGGCGCTCCAAGTGTTTAGATTCAAAGAAATAAAAAAATATTATTTACGTAAAGAGTGGTAAACATAAAATACAATATCGGATCGTGGCTCAATACTCCGAGTTCACCTAGTTCCATGTCCACACTAGCTTTGCATGTCATCTGTAAGATGTATTCCAATACTTCTGTTCGTTTTATGTCGTACAGAAAGACATACAAGAAAGATGGGGAGGGGTATAAAAGACTAATTAGATCAAAGAAAATAAATGACAACTGGAATATACTTTTAATAAATTGTTTTAATTTAAGTTTTATCTTAATTACCTATGAGGTCTGACAGAGACCACTTCTTTGCTGTTCTCTCTTTTCTCTTTGCTGTTCAAAATCCGTATAGACTCAGCATTAATTAATGGTTTCGATATCACCACGAGGTAGCATTCTATACTCCCGTAGTACTCGGCCAGTGAGATATGGAACCTTAGCGGAAGTCATTTGTAGTATAGTGATCGGACTAATGAAGATGGCGTATGATGAAATTACATTTTGCAGATGTCTCACTCGAAAATATCGATGTTACCGGAGTGAAGAGAGTATCTTATTCGGTCTTTTCATAAGATTGGTTACCTGAAGATCAGTGCGAATGCATTTGTGCTTTTCCATACTTTCGTATTTACAAAAGTACATTTTGCAGATGTCTCCCTAGAAAATATCGATGGATAATTGCAATGTTAGTGATTTTACCGGTTACTCTCTTAACGTAGCCCTGTAACTCGAATCAACAATTGTTTCGAGAGGCAGACGGCAGATTCCCTCGAAGTAGTATTTTTTTCAAAAAAGCTTACCGCAGTGAGAAGGATTTCTGATAGACTGTGTTCTACCCTGCTTTTTTTACTCGTGTCTTATGTCCTAATAGAAGCCATTACACACTCACCAGTAAAATAGTAAGATGATTAAACTACGAGAAATTACTACTAAAATTAGAAATAGGCCTAATTATCTACACACTGAAACTTTTATTTCAGCAAATATATCATATTTGCGTATTTGTTCTCTAATATCTGTTAGGTGTGGAAATGAATAATTTATATGAATTAATTAATATAGTCATAACTTCTGCACCACAGAGTACTAGAACAGAGAGTCCACGGCCATAGGCCATAATGGAAATCGAAAATCATGACATCTTGTTACAGGTTGGGAGAATTATGGCGCTGGGATCGCACTAAACTCACTAGCGTCTGGATCCAGTCTGAATCGTTCGCCGGCTGCCTATGGGAGATCAAAAATACCTTTTTGCGCATGCGCTGAGTTCTAATTTGGCGAGAGATTTAAGCGGCCGGCATAAGTTCCAGACTCTAGTGTGGCGCCCTCACATCTGTAACGCATTTGAAAATAGCCTCGTGGACCCTCTGTTAGGATATTTCTCTGTGTTCTGCACCTTGTGTAGCTCTCAATATAAAACAAAACAGCAGCTACATGAATGCATGCCTCAGCCAATCACGTGCAGTGGGCACTGTTTATCTCCCTTTTCTTCTCAGCAATAATCGACACTCGTAGCGGTTTTTCAGAGAAGCGCATAGAATGCATGACCTTTAAGAGAAAAATTACAATTTTTATTTTGGTTATCAAACGAGAACCACTGAACAGTGATCACTCAATATAATGACCACGGTATTCAGTGGATAATATTTGGAGGAAAATGCTTTATAAAGCACAAGAAGTCACATGGCGTGCTTGTTGAGATAATTTCATTGCTTGGTAATTAATCAACAAACATGGCACTTGCGCACAGCTAATTAACATTTTCCAAAATATGCACACCATCTTTAAAATAATTGATATAAAATATTTTCACAAATTGAAACATACCTTTCCAACAACAACATGCCACTCATTAATAACTTTGATATACACCTCATGAACCCATCCACAGGAGAACTGGTTGTAGGCTCCTAGACTTCTGATGCGTTAAAGTCTTTTTGGGTGTATTCTGAAGTTTTACAAACCAGATAGTTGCCAAGGCACCACAAATTGCATTTGGGAAAATTTTCAGGATTTGGGGAAGTCTCTTTCACATAAAATTCATATGGATCTAACCCATTTATAATAGAAATTTTTTCTTTATACACTGTTAAAAAAAGTAGTTCAACCTTTCACCAAAAAATGGTGCCAATTTAGCTGCAACCAACATATGGTAACCGGTTTCACCATGTTTTGGTGCGACTCGCTAGCGCCATATTATGGTGAAAGGGTTGAACCAAGATTGAAGGTTTGGCTAGCACCATATTATGGTGAAAGGGTTGAACCAAATTTGAAGGTTCGGCAGCACCATATTATGGTGAAAGGAGTTGAACCAAGATTCGCTTTTTTGCAAGCACTTTATTGTTCAATATTGAACGCCTTTTCATTAAGGGAATATTTTTATTCCCTTTTTTTATATTATATATTTATCCGTATGTCTACTGGGTCATACGGATAAAAATTACTATCCTTAAAAAAATTATTTTCACCTTTACATATTTTAATAGAGGAAGCACCCTTTAACTCCCGCCTTAATTTTAGATTGTCATATAAGTGCTTTTTTTATTCTTAATTGTATGAAAAAAGGGTGTAAACATTAAACTATGTTATAACTCTTAAGGAACATTTACTATTGAATACCCACAGCACAGCTTTCACACGTGAGCGAGAACTGCAATTTAAAAGCAAATGTTCGGTGTGAAAGAGTTAAAATGCTTTGGATTTTAAATCAAGGTTTAACTATTTCTTAAGATGACAACTTTCACACTTACTCGTATAAACTAAATCTTATTTATAATTCATAATAAAAATTCACAGAGCAGAGTAAATGCAAATTAAAGTAATATCCAATCAAAACTTTTATTTTGTAACTTTTTCTTTTTATTGCTTGAAGAGTTATCTACAATTTATTTTAACAATATTTAAGATTGTACAATAATGACTTGGTTTGAATTTCCAGGTATAACACCAGCATTGAGACATTAGAAATAAATATTACTAATGAATACATCTTTTCTACAAAAAAATTACACACACAGGCAGGATTTCCCCTATTTATGGGAACCATTAAAATATGGCACAAGACAAATACCCAGAATTATTTTTTTGGGGGAAAACCCCCAATTATTGTCTCAAAAAACATCCAAGTGAAAATGAGTATTAATTACTTTCATCAGTATTTCTATATATGACATATTTCACACACGTTTTTTTTTACTCTATTCATTACAGTACTTTGTGACAGGTGCTAATGAACTCAAGGTTCGAATTACAGGTTCAAACACTTGACATTCACAATATTTAGTTGAAGAAAATAAATATTTTTGATGAATATTTCAATGAAAAACGAGATGGATGGATAGAGTGGAGAAGTGGCTGCGAGAGGGAGACAGCCTTGGCCGGCAACCGGCTGTCAAGCTTATGATGGTGATTTCAATGAAAAATGAGACATTAACATTAGGTAATATAAAATAATGAAAATAAGTAAAAGAGACAGTTTATATAATATTTCAACACAATCGTTAATACAGAAAAGTAAGAACTGGTACCAATATACACTTAAATCAATGAGAATAAATTCCACCGTGCAAGTCTGTGAAGAAGATTTAATAGACAACAGTTTTATTTTACACGTAAAATATTAAAATTGTACAATGTTTACGGGATACTTTGATCCCCTTCGTCAGCAAGAATTGATTTTTCTTCAATCTTGATGTTCTAGATCAATTCTTGCTGACGAAGGGGATCAAAGTATCCCCGAAACATTGTACAATTTTAATATTTTACGTGCAAAATAAAACCGTTGTCTTTTAAATCTTCTTCACTTAAATCAATGATCAAAGATTAAGTACTTAGGAATCAAAACAGAGTCGCCTCTAAAGTTGTACACTGACAACGGATACTTATCAAGAAAATCATCGATAGACAACACTTTAATACATTCTGTTTCAAACAGCTTGTACCCCAAGATGTGGAAAATTGTGTGCGAGGTAAATGATCGACAAACAAAGCGCACCTCTTCACCTTTACATAGTATAATTATAATTTTAGAAAACACAGGTTCTTCATTTTGAAATTTAAGACGAAGACACAAGCCTGGTTTGTACATGACACCATTTACTTCTACCTTGGATGCAACAAAAAAATCTGAAAATCCTACCAATATCTCACTCACATCATCAGCATAACTATTTATTTCTAAAGGTTTAGCATTCGTAATTTTACTAAACTTGCCTAAATGCCTGGAAGATGTATAATTATAGTAACATTGTAGTTTTTGATGTTTCATTGCCAAAGAAAAGGGTAAATTAATTGAGTTTTTTATGTTTTGTGCAATTCGTTTAAAATACAAATGTTTAGATTCGAAGCGCATGCTCCAGGAAGAAATTAATGGACCAAATTCCAAGATAAGGTTTGGGTAGTGAACAAGAAAATGGTGTTTAGGCTTCAGTGCAACATCTGGGAATAGGGATTTAAAAAGCCTATGGTGATCGTTAATCAAATCTGATAAATATGATATGTATTTAATAGTTATTTTAGGGGATAAAACAATATCCACAATTTCTCGCAACACTAACAACAGATCCCATACAGGATTATCTTCTGGTACACTTTCCCCTAACATCAGTGGCAAAAGTCTTAGAAAACACCACACTCGAGCTGCATTTAACTTAAGGCCCTTTTCATAATTTTTTAGTAGAGGATGGGGTTTGTTAGGAGAATCGTTGGGGCCATACCTGAAGTTTACTATTTTTGAATTTAATTGATCAAGGGTGATCAAGAACTTTGAAGAAATCAATCTTTTAATGATTAGCTTCAACTCCATGGGAACAATATCCTCAAGGAGATCATGCATTGCATCAGGTGGAAGAGAAGTAGTAGCATGAAAATAGGACAAATCATTTAAGGGGGAATCAAACTTTAATCCATACACTGCACTGTAAGAGGGGTCCACATTAATTAAATCTATCTGCCGTTTGTACATATCTGGAGTTCTGCGCACAAAGGAACCACTTTTGAACTCTTTTTGCATTTCTGCACTTGTTGCACAACAAAATCGACAAGTTACAGAGTTGCTATTGAAGCATGTTGAAAACGCACCAATTTGGTGGGCTCCAAGATTATCGGATATTAAAAACACCACACTTCCTTTGATTTTACCTACAATACTATCTACTTTTAATCCTTCAGTCTCCAAAACGTTTATGTCCTTTATCAAAGGGGCCAAAACAGCACCCAGACCAAATTTTTTAATATATAGAGATTTACATATTATGGCTAACTGAATATCATCTACAATAGATCTAAATTTTATTGGTATATTTCCTACAGTATAATAAAACACACCCATCTTGTGCTTAGATTGATGACCTCTCAGAGGATTTGAAACTGCAAATTCATCGTAATAAAGGATAATTTGTATGTTAGGTGTTTCATTAAATAATTTATTTCCTTTAAATGTATTCCCATCATAAATATCCTCTAAAAACATTTACCGTCATTTTTTTTGGTTATTCACCACAAATTTAAAAATATCAGTATTTTTAATAAAACTTTAAATTTTTTAACAAAGGCACATATTGGTATGTAGCTTGTTTCTTTTGATGGTAACCCAGTGTGTATTGGATTGGCTCAATCAATCCTAATGAGTCAACCATGTACTTAGATTTTAAATGAGAAGAAGACATTGTTTTGTAAGTAGAAATCAAAGCATATGAAGAAGGCAACTCAGTAATAGTTTTTAAAATCTCATCATCATCAACACCTTTTTCTTTTAAAAGTCTCAACACCTTACTCTTAAAAAGATCCACACTATCTTCCTGAAGTTGACTCATACCTGAAATTAGTTCCGAGACAACTGCCTCAGGCAAAAGAAACTTCTCCTGGATCTTAATAATAAATAGAGATATATTGCTTGTTAGATTATTTAATTTTTCTATTATTTCATCATTTATATTTTCATTTGGAAAATTACTAGCTTCATTTACAGGGATATCAATGGGAGAATTAGCCATCTGTGAATATTCATTATAAGGCTTAATATCAATGGGTTTGAAACACGAATGCTTCCTACTAACATGGGAGCTGAATGAAGTATAAATATTGTATGTACTATTACAATTTTTAAATGGGCAAACTATTACATTGTGTTCCTTAAAATGGGAAATAAACTTGTTCTTCAAATAGGATCGAAATCCACAAGAACAAACCATTTTTATATTGTTAACATTAGGGTTTAATTCTTCATGGGTCAAAATATGTTTTCTTAAGGATGGAAAATTAAAAAAAGTAACAGGGCAACCATCACACCCACAAACATAATGAAAAAAAGGTTCATGGCTGTGAATATATTTGATGTGAGTGAGATATAGGTAACAATTTGAGAAACTTTTTAAAAGCACTTATTACATAAAAACATTTAAAAAAATTTAATTATAAGATTTTATTTGTTAAGGTTCTTACCCTTGATGGAATGGTTCCAGACTTAATTTTTAACAAGTTATTCTGAAGGTAAGATAATGTTTTTATCGCACATGGAGGATATTGAACATTTAAAGTGTAATAATAAGAAATGAGTAAGGCCAAAGATTCCACAAAGTTATTGCAATGGGAGAGAATTGCTTGTTCACTACATATAGTGATTTCCCCACTGATAATTTCTCCCGTTACAATAACTCTGGGATGTGGCAAGTCCTCCAGTTCTGGGATAGAGGCATCATAAGAAACCTGAAAAACATTATTATAATAATGAATGATCACTTTACATTAATTATCTTAAAAAATGCATACAGGAGTTGCAATAGGTTTGAAGAGATCGATCCTAAATTAATTTTGGCGAGAATATTAACAAGTTATTATTTAGTCCTAAACTTCTGAGACGATCATTTCTTATTAAAAAGCAGCACAATAAAACTCTAATAAATACCTTAAAAGGACAGGACAAGTAAAGCTAGCTTACCACACTAATTAAGCTGTCCTTTTCTTCTTTTAGAAGGTATGGCAGCAAAAAGAGACCAAAGCTTATTTGGGCGTCCCTGCTTTTTTCCAGGGACAAATCCCTCAACTACTGCTGTAGAATGCTGCGATGAAGTGCAGCATCTTCCCTCCTTTTTTCTTCTTTTCAAAAAAGTTGAAAAGGGCTAATCCGTGTCTTTCCGCCTCAGGGAAAAAAACATCTCTCATATTCACAGAAGTGAGCCGTTCAAACTCACTAAATTGATGTTCTACTGAAAAGAGAGCTGGAAATCTCTCTAGAATGTCCTTTATAGGGGCCTGTTTTATAATGGCTTCTCTTCGGAAGGAGTATGTCAATGCCATGAGGGTTGATAATTTTTCATTGTCTGGAAATGCCTTCGTCATCTCCTCCTTCATTACCCCTTCAAGAAATTTGAAGCTTTCAGCCGTTTCTCCTGGTACATGTTCAATGGACCAATTAACTTCCCCTTTTTTAGGTTTTATGTTAATATTCTTTGGCGTTTTTCGCCCAGGTACTTTTCCAAGTTCAGTGATTATGGCCACCTCTGAGGATTTTTTATCAGCCTGCCTGACTTTCTTAAGCTTGTTGTTGAGCTTCTCTTCCCATCCATCAATACCTGAACTTATATCATTTTTCAGGTATGGGAATTCCTGACAAAGTGCATGGCATATTTGAAGGCGTTCCGATATAATGGGACGCACCTTAAACTGATAAGCATAATTGGCCAAATGACCAACTAGCTCTCTTGACTCGTTCCACTTTAGAGGAGCCTTATTGGCCAGGCACTCCTTGAGGGATTTTGAGAAGTCCTGCAGGGGAATTTGAATGTCCAAGGGCCAGGGCTTTGTTCGCAAATTTAAAGAAACATCCCTAACATCTTGAACATCAGTATTCTCTATCTCTGCAGAAGAAAATGTCAGTGAGTGGTCAAAACTGACTTGTTGGGCCTGAACATCTACAACTTTTACTGTGTCTTTATCAACAAGGTCCCACTTCTCCTCAATGTCAGCATATGCATTGAAATCTTTGTTAAACTTCTTAATTATATACGATGACTGTTCCAATCCAAAACATGACTGCACAGCACTGTGCAGACTATTTAAGTCTACTACCTCTCTGATCTTATTGTGATTCTTATAGATTAACATTAACTTGATCTAAAAGGAGAAAATATTTGTTTTATTCCTTTTCCTTAGGTCAGTAACATTTTAAACAAGTTACACTATAGGAAGAATTTTTAAACGTATATAGGTTCTTCAAACTTTAATAAATATATATTGGAAAATGGAGGATACCTTCAACTCCTGTATGCAGAAAAAAAATAAAAAATAACAAAAATCAAGGAAGCACCTTAATATAATCCTGTTGATTGAAAGTTAAAAAAGAAATATATGTATTTGTATGTACTTACTGTTCAGCTGATACAACGTTCAAATCAGAGAGTTGTCAGATAGGATATTGAGTCCCTCCGGAACTTCTATACCACACAAAAATGCTGCAAGCATAAAGGAATGAATTTGAGTGCACTTATTTTTATAAATTAGTAATAAATAAAAAGAACACACAGAAGATTTCAAACTTTATTTTTTGGTACTTGTGAAAGAGTAATCATCCTTAATAACCTAAATGCCTAAAACAAATATACCTAAAGAACATGTACAAATTTAGACTTACCAAAAAAGTTAGTCTAAAGCTTAGGATATTGAGCCCCTCCGGAACTTCTACACCACACAAAAAATGCTGTAAACATAAAGGAATGAATTTGAGTGCAAAGTCTGTTAACAAAACAAACAAAAGAATGTAAACAAAAAGAAATTAATTTGTAAGTAAACTTCACCATTAATCTTAATATATAAAATAGAAAAGCCGGAAATGGTGAAACACGGTGGTGGTGGTGATCGATCGTTTGAGCATTTGATTGGTCAAATGATCTCCTTCCTACTCCTCGATTGGTTGTTTCTTGAAAGATTTGTCCTCTCAGAATTTCCTTATGTTAAATTGGTTAGGAGCAGTGTTATTCCTAGGATTTTTTGGGAGGAGTAAAAATACTCCTTGACATTTTTAGGAGGAGTGAAATTCAATTGTGAGGAGTGAAATACAGAAATAGCATTAACTACATATACAGAGACAAATTTTCTATTAAAAACGCTTAATTTTTAATGGACAAAAAATGAGGATACTTTTTTGGGATTTAACAATTATAGCATATGTTAAGTATTAATGGAAAATATTAAAGATTATACATTATACACGGTGCATTTTTTAAGAAGCTAAACCATTGTGAAAAATTCAAAGAGTGAAAATACTCCTGGCTAGATTTTTAAAGAGTATTTCCGATTTTCATGGAGTGAAATACTCTCTCAGAGGAATTAAAAATATCTCTGGTTAGGAGTAATCCTGCCTGTAAGCCATATGGCTGTTGTTTACATCCGGTTTACTTCGGCAAACGGTGTTTATTGTTTATTCGTGTTTATTTTTTGAGTGCTTTTTACTATTGATTAGTTATGTTCCATTTATCGTATATAGATATCCTTATTATATTTAACGCCAGCTCATTTGTTATGTTTTCTCACGGTGGTCATCGGACAGAAATATGCGTTGCATTACTGATGTTTGTCGGTGCTTCTTTATGCAATCCTGTTACTGATTTTCAGTTTATTCTTTCAATCTTAGTACTTTGTGTGTGCATTTTTAACACGTAAGAAAATTTATGTAGCTGTTTACTTTTGTTTTAAAACAGTTGTGCATTTCTTCCACACTTTCAAATTCAACATACTTGCTTTTGTTTTTGAAGTAGTTTAGTCTTACTTTTGTTTGATAATTGTTTATGTTTAGTTACATAATTTAAATTATTACATATTACATTAGTGGACATTACATTCATGGAGAGCAGCAGTATCTATAGAACTTAGGTTTTCGTTGCAGCATTATTTCAGAGTAGTGTTCAAATTCATTCCAACTATCGGTTTCATTGAATCTTACTTTTTACGAAAATCCCGTTTCGAAGCCGGCTGCAACTTTAATACAATTAAGACATTTAACTTCTGGTCTGCTTTGTTGGCAATCCATAATTTCTGGTCTGATGCTTGGTGGGTTTTTTCCAAATGTACTAAAAATATATCAGTATCAAACTTAATTTACTTTGAACTGCATCAGTTTTGATGGGTGACACCATCCTTTTTAAACCTCCTACAAGCCGAGCCCGTTACACTGCGTTCCCTGAAGGTTTCGGAACCCCACAAGGACACAGCTATATTTCTGGTGAATTTCGAGGGATTGATGCTTTTTCCTCGAATTATTTTGGCCCACTGGCGAGATAAAAACTCCTGGTACTAGCTCCATCTGAAAAAATAAAATAATAATGATATCACATAAACAAGTTCTTGGATAAAAATGATTTTCCCTAAAAATTGCAAATGCTTCAAACTAAAAAATTACAGTTTCTTAAGTATAACTTATCTTAAATATAAGACTGTATAAAAAATGTGTACCTTCTCAACTTCCCACTTTAACAGTCCTACATTATCATGAAGATAGAGCTTGTTTACATTTTCTAGGGTACCTCAAATAGAAAAATTCAATTAAGTATGCACAGTAGTCAGGGGCATCCTTAATGCACCGACACGACAGCTGATTTTTAAGTATAGGTAGATAAACTTGCCGAGCAGAATCTACCATCGTTTCAAATCTTCCAAGTTGCGCCTGCATTTTTCTAACCTAGTGGTATCCGTAGAATTACTAGGTTCACTTGACCATGTTGAGCCGTCCCGTCCTTATACCTCTACCTAGTAATCTAAAATAAATAATATCTAGTAATAGTAATAAAGTAATCTCGGAATCGGATTAATTTTTGGTGGTGAGTTCATTCCGGCTCCAACCCTCAGCATTTCCAATATGGTGCTCAGAGACGAATTGCAGGACATCCAGTTGTAGATACGCATCATCCAAGAGTGATAGAACCCTTCAATATTTTGTACCTGTTTAGAGGAATACGGCGTAGAGTTACCCTGTGCCTTGGTTTCATTCGTTTTGTCAGAGTCTAAATTTGACTTTTTGATATCGTCGGTTCGTTCGCATGTAGAGTTGCCCTGTGGGGTTCGCTTGTACTCGACTCAGATCCACTCGTTGCATAGCACCGTTTTAAGCCGTTATCCATCTTGATGAGCGATTGATTTCTACTTAATTTTCAATAGATGGAACTGGATCTTGAATTTTTCTTAGGGTAATGAAGATCCATATGTTTATTTCCATCAGAACGAGGCCTATTTACGTCCAATGCAGTTGTAGATCTACCCTCTTGCAACTAATGAACCAATTCTATTGAGAAATTGTTCTATAAATGAAACGCTTCTATTTTTACATAATCTGACGGACGAGAAATGTTCTTTCTATACCATATCGTTCTTTTAATTTCAAAATGAAAATACCTTCATCGTTTTCTGTGCCTGTCTTTAAAATTAGTCTAGGAATTTCACAAAGGGACATACTTTCCTTTCTTCCCTTTCTTTGGTGAATTTGACTCTGGTGGATATTGATGCATGGGATTTAATGCCAAAAACGCACTCGTTTTCTTTGATTCCTTCTTGAGATGCTGCAAGTCGTTCAGAGAATTTTCTTGTCTTTCCATCGAACCACTTATAGGGAGTTACGTCCTTAAAGATGGGCAAATTTTTTTAAAGGAGGTTTTCCAGTTTTACTGGAAAACTTTAATTGGGCGTCACGCCCGGAGTTTTAGAGGCAAGAGTCCACCAAGGTATGGGAGGTGGATCGGAGGATATAAGCTTGGAGTCTTCGTCTAGTAATAATCGGTAAAATGATGCGATTTAAAACTTCCAGGATCTGTTGACTTTCTAATGTTGAATTCTGACTGTTGATCGGAGAAAAGGGAATGTCCAGTCCCTAGGTCAGAAGATGTCTTATCCGAGCCAAATTATATTTGGAGCTCAATCAACTTCAAAGCCGCTTCATTAACGCTTATCTTCCTCTTCTTATCTTCCTTTTCCAAATTCGAAGCTGGATCATCAACGGCTTTATTTGGTAATGCAGAGACTTGTTCTAAACCTATTTCATCCGATTTCTTGTGGTCTTATTTGGAATGTCTATCCTTTATTGGCGATTAAGTATTTTCCATATCATAACATACCTTTTGTACGTTATGTAGACTCTGCATGTCGATGTCGTCAGAGGTTTTGTTGGAATTGACGTATCTCAGGACATTTTCTAGAACTCAAATTTTATTACTTTTAAGAAATTCCTGAAAAATATATATTTTTTAAGTCTTAGAGGTTTAAGATTCCTTACTATGTATTAAAGACATAACTGTAAAGTTTTATTTTAAAACCTCTCATGGAAAAATCCTAAATAACTAATGTAATCATAAAAACAACTAAAATTCAAAGATACTCCTGAAATTGGGAAATCATAAATATATACAATAAAAGACACATAAACGAGAAAGTATGAATATAACCTATTTTATTCTATGGTTATTAAGATCAGTGGGGACTTCTTTGGTACCTCTACTTCAACAACGCTGTCATCATCACTGTCACTCATCATCTCCTCATCGCTGTCTACATCATCATCCAGACAGACAACGCTGTCAGCAACACTGTCGCTCATTAGATACTCAACGCTGTCATCAACACTGTCGTTCATTAGATACTCATCGCTGTCTACATCATCATCCAGACAGACAACGCTGTCATCATCACTGTAGTTCATTAGATACTCATCGCTGTCTAAATCATCATCATCCAGACAGACAACGCTGTCATCATCACAGTCGTTCATTTGATCCGCTTTGGTGTCTACATCATCATCCAAAAAGACAACACTGTCATCATCACTGTCGTTCATTAGATACTCATCGCTGTCTACATCATCATCCAGACAGACAACGCTGTCATCATCACAGTCACTCATTTGATCCTCTTCGGTGTCTAAATCATCATCCTAACAGACAACACTGTCATCATCACAGTCGCTCATTTGATCCTCTTCGGTGTCTACATCATCATCCAAACAGACAACACTGTCATCATCACAGTCGCTCATTTGGTCCTCTTCGCTGGGGTTGGCTCCGCAGGAGATGTAGGTACACTGTGTCTCACAAAATGTTGAGACACAGTGTATAATCGCGGGTAAATATTTAATATGTCGTCCTCCGACACCTCAAAACTGTCTACAAAATTTTGTGACATTCTTAAACCCCTGTCGTCTGACTCTTCGATATCTTCTAAGCAGACTTATCGCTATACAGGTAGACTATCGCTGTCGTCTGCGATCTAAAATCTAAAATAAAAAAAAATGATTGACTTTAAGACATTATTTAATATTATTAAAAAATAACTGTTTTTGAAAAAGTAAACAATGTGAAAAAAATTTATAAAGAAATATTTCAGTTAGTGCATAATGGCCTGAGAGGGCTCATGCCAAGAACTATCTATTATTTCATTAATTTCGAGGTTTTTTTTTAACTTGAAGCAAGTCATACAAGACAATTAGACCATGTAATACTCCAGTATACAAATCATAAAGCACCTTAATTCGCTGAATTTTCTTGCTGTTGAAGTTTGAGAACCAAATGAGTGTTAAGATTTTTTTTCATACATAATAAGCTAAGGTCATCTGAACCATTACTACATATTGCTCACCGGAATGAACACTCTGGTTCTTGGTGAGATGGTTCTTTCTTTTAAAAGCTTTGTGACACTGTTGACATTGGAACGGTCGTTCACCCGAGTGAATACGAAGATGGACGTATAAGTTTCTTCTTCTGTACAGCAATGTATTTCATCGCTTTTCGTACTTGATCCATTTCCTGATCTTGATCCGAAGTTCAAAATATAGAGAATAAATATCATCTAACGTTCTTTAAAAAAAGGTGCTAAAAAAGTTGGTGAATCACTTCAAGTCTTTTAATTTCAGAATAAAATTACCTTCATCGTTTTCTGTGCCTGTCCTTAAAATTGTCTATGAATTTCACAAAGAGACATTCTTTCCTTTGTTTGCTTTCTTCGGTGAATTTGACCCTGGTAATGGATGTAAAAGTACGGGATTTAATGCCAACAACGCACTCTTTTTCTTTGGCTCCTTCTTGAGATGCTGCAAGTCCTTCAGAGAATTTTCCATCGAAGCACTTATAGGAGTAAATAAATTTTCTACATCTTTAATATTCCTTTCATAATTTAAAGATGAAGAAAATGCAAAGGGTAAGAGTTGAGTAAGTTTCATCTACAGATATTTTCGCCAGTTAATGATTTAGATGCTTCATATTTTCTCAAAGCAATCCCTGAAATCACGCGCGATCTAGTTACCTAATACCTTTTTCTCATTGTATCCCTTATTTGTTTCATGTAGGAACGTTAGATAACCGATTTTGACTGATGTATTTTAGGCTCTGGCCAGGGGGTTTTGGATATATCTATCTCATGTAGATGGGTACTCTAATATAATGGAATGGAATGACAAATTGTCCATCATAATAATTATAGTCATCACGTCCGAGTATCGGCTCTTAACAGAATAGGCTGATGACTTTAGGGCTAAGGGTCTTCCGCGTGTAACCATTGGAACCTTCTTGTGAAGATCTTTTATCTAATGCAGTTCTGCTAAACCTTGTAGCGCACCTCAACTCAACTCAATAACTTTTCTGCGGTGCTGCGTCGCCGCTAGTATATAAAACCTGTTGTGTTAATTTTGTTTTAGGATTAAGGATTAGAGATGTTTTGTTAAATAAATTGTTACGTTGGCAACTTGCATTGATTCCTCGTATTCATACCACCATACCATACTGGTGACCCGGACGTGATCTTTTGCCCATAGCGAAGGGACTGTTGGCCACCAGGGCAGCTCTCGACAGCGGCTGATTGTATCGATCAGGAATGAATTCATCGGGATCATTGAAGATCTTCGGATCCTTCGACGCTATTTGATGGTGTAGGATGCACATAGTACCTACAGGAACGGTGTAGCCACTTAAGATCAAAGACTCCGGATGAACACGGCCAGTTCCGATCGTCAGCGGGTTGAGCTTCATTGTCTCCAGAATAACGTTGTTAATTTCCCGGCAAACTGGTTCAAAGCCACCTTGCTTGCCATCTTGCTTTACTGCCTTTTTCTTTACAAGAGCTTCCCGGACCTTGCTTTGCTCCTGAGGATTGGTAGCGAGTTAGTACAAGGCGAAAGTAAGTACATGGGCCGCCGAAAGTATTCCACCTTGAAACAAGTCGATGATGAAGGCTCTTAAGTCACGAGGACGTACAGCCTTTTCCGCTAAATCGTTAGCCAATGCGTTTTTCAGACAGATGGTAGCTCCATCCATGACAACCCATCCAGGTAGAGAATAGTCGTTTTCATCCATTGGATCTTCGAAGTCTTACCCTTGATAATATTGAAATCCAATAGATTGTCTCAAGAGTAAAGCAAAAAGTCCTGTGCTTCTTCGAGTTGCTTGCGCGTATTGCGAGTGAGGAAACGTGGCAAGTTCTCCGTGTAAAAGACGCTGGGTCAGACGAACGCACTCAATAAACTTCTCCTGAACTGAGGAACTGAAACTCCTCTCTACAGAAGCTGTTGTTACAGAGCTCACTGCAAGTATTTTTAAAAGTTCACAAATATTAGGATATATTTCTGAAACAATTTCTGATGTCTTGAACTTGGCATGATACTCTACACTCATTATTTTAGGCAGGCAAAGTACGCCCAATACAATATTGAATTCTTGTTTTCTGACTTTCAAAACCAATAGTTAAGACATACTACTGGGTAGGTAAGAGTGGAAATCTAGGAAGTGCGATAATGGCAGTCATAGTAAAAATTACCTCACAAAACGAAATTTTAAAATTTTTATGAGCATAATTCACTGGTAATTTCACAAATAATAAATGGGGGGTAACACAAGGGGTAAATCCACCCCTTTAAGTCTATAACCAAACAAACAGTAGTTTTTGACTGAACCAATATGCGGTCTCCGAGGGCCAATTTATCTCAATCCTCATGCTGGAGGTCTCCTCGTCATCCATGGTGCGAAGACACCTCTCGTAATCCGCGACCGGATTTCGCAGGGAGATTGCAATAATCTCTTTTTCATCAAGCAGGGCCTTTCGTCCTTCATACTCGAATATGCACAACTCAAGGAAAACTTCCTTCAAACAGCCACAATGTGATAGTGATATTTGTGATAATCGAGCTATTAAAATTCAACTTACCTGCCAAATTAAAAATTTGACCATTGTAGTACCCCGATGTGATTTTTTTTTCGCCGTGTGGTCCAAATGTCTCACTAGACCACAACACTTTATACCAAATTTTTGAGTTCCAATCTTTGGTATCTTTGGGCCTAAAATCTTTTATGTCCTTCACCGACGAAATTTGCCTCACCCCATCATCAAATTTTACATATGCCAACACAGTAACTAGAATGTGAACTACTTTTACACACAATAAAATAAAGTAAAAAACCTTTTTGTTTTTCAAATGGCACCAAAGTGTTATTTTGTGTTTAAGTGCTGGTTCGTTGCCAAAGTAATGTTTCTAAACATTTACGCAGCCAGTGGTTTTCAGTTGGATACATTTTTCTTGCATTGGTTGATGGAGCGTCGGGAACTTCCATCGGTACGACCGTCCCATTAGGTGGGTATTAGTAGTACAGCACCTTGCTCATAGCAATAGACGTTCCTTATTATATACTGTCCTGAAGAAAATTTAACCTTTTCCTTTTCTCCGTGTACAACATTTTGCACTTTTTTGAATAGCAATCCTGGTATATGATCACCATTTTCAACTATTATGGTGAAATCCTCGGAAGTAATATGGTCACGACTCGCTATAAACATGCTACAGTCGGAGCATACAAGAACTGAATCTGGCCTGAAAATTACTCCCATGATTCGTCAGAATTTCTTTATCTGAAAGAAAAAAATCCAGTTTGTTATCATATAGTAAAATTGTCTATGAGAAAATGATAATAGAAAGTTTGTATAGTTAGACAAGTAGCGCAAAGCTAAAATGATAGACTATTGAATAAAAGCTAATTGTGAAAGGCTGTACAAAGTCAGGAAAAACAACGGAGTTTATTGGCAAAAAGTTAAAATAAATTTATAAAAAAAAACATACAAATTTGTTTCGAGGATTCTTGAAGCCTGAATACTGCGCCCGGGGCGGACGCCCCCTTCGCCCCTCCCTTAACACGGCCCTGTAAGTAAGACAAGTAAGACTCGAACTTCTTGCTTTTCTTGTTCAAAGTTATTATCACCATCACATCGTTGGTTTCTGAAATACTCTCTTTATAAGAGTGAAGTTGGCTGCAACTTTAATACAATTAAGGCATTTAACTTCTTGTCTTCTTTGAGTGCAATCTTCAATTTCTAGTTTGCTAAGGTTATGATCCGCTTAGAGTTTTTTCTCTTTAATATGATTCGTAAACAATGTTTTGATTATGGCGCTCCAAGTGTTTAGATTCAAAGAAATAAAAAAAAATTATTTACGTAAAGAGTGGTGAACATAAAATACAATATCGGATCGTGGCTCAATACTCCGAGTTCACCTAGTTCCATGTCCACACTAGCTTTGCATGTCATCTGTAAGATGTATTCCAATACTTCTGTCCGTTTTATGTCGCACAGAAAGACATACAAGAAAGATAGGGAGGGGTATAAAAGACTAATTAGATCAAAGAAAATAAATGACAACTGGAATATACTTTTAATAAATTATTTTAATTTAAGTTTTATCTTAATTACTTATGAGGTCTGACAGAGACCACTTCTTTGCTGTTCTCTCTTTTCTCTTTGCTGTTCAAAATCCGTATAGACTCAGCATTAATTAATGGTTTCGACATCACCACGAGGTATCATTCTATACTCCCGTAGTACTCGGCCAGTGAGATACTGAACCTTAGCGGAAGTCATTTGTAGTAGTGATCGGACTAATGAAGATGGCGTATGATGAAATTACATTTTGCAGATGTCTCACTCGAAAATATCGATGTTACCGGAGTGAAGAGAGTATCTTATTCGGTCTTTTCATAAGATTGGTTACCTGAAGATCAGTGCGAATGCATTTGTGCTCTTCCATACTTTCGTATTTACAAAAGTACATTTTGCAGATGTCTCCCTAGAAAATATCGATGGATAATTGCAATGTTAGTGATTTTACCGGTTACTCTCTTAACGTAGCCCTGTAACTCGAATCAACAATTGTTTCGAGAGGCAGACGGCAGATTCCCTCGAAGTAGTATTTTTTTCAAAAAAGCTTACCGCAGTGAGAAGGATTTCTGATAGACTGTGTTCTACCCTGCTTTTTTTACTCGTGTCTTGTTAGGTGTCTTGTTTACTCGTGTCTTATGTCCTAATAGAGGCCATTACACACTCACCAGTAAAATAGTGAGATGATTAAACTACGAGAAATTACTACTAAAATTAGAAATTGGCCTAATTATCTACACACTGAAACTTTTATTTCAGCAAATATATCATATTTGCGTATTTGTTCTCTAATATCTGTTAGGTGTGGAAATGAATAATTCATATGAATTAATTAATATAGTCATAACTTCTGCACCACAGAGTACTAGAACAGAGAGTCCACGGCCATAGGCCATAATGGAAATCGAAAATCATGTATCAGATATTACTAGTGATTATTACTAGTTTATTTTCATTGTTTGTTTTGATGTTGTCTGTGTGTGGCAACGGCTGTAGTTCGTCCATAGTTTTTGTAAATAAATGTGTGTTCTTTTTTTATTAAATTGTGTTGGTGATTATTTCTGCTGTGTTCCTGTGTGTTCCTGATTAATTTTAGCTCAGAGTCTTCTGATTTGAACTGTTGAGATCTTATTTTAAGATATATGGCGTCCGCGACAGGATTCTGAACTTTTGCTGGTGAGATTGATTGTGATTACTCACTTCTGTTTGAGATGGAATTATTAAGACAAACCAGAACACAGCATCGCCGATTGTTTACACTATCGTGCAATGAATTTGAGAAATCTGAAACGAACTTGACTTCTGATCAGAAATTACTGAAACTAAAACTTATTTCGGAAAAAGGAAAATCGCTGCTGTTAGCCGAAGAAAAAGTGAGAGACGAATTTTTGAGTGAAATTCGTGATGAAGACGAAATTAATAAAGAACTGGATGAATCGGAAGCATATCTTGACAGGTACCGAGCTTTTGAGTTTAAACTGGAAGAATTAAGCAGATTTTTAGAGGGAGTAGAAAACATGTCTGTGTGTAGTAGCTCAGTGGGTCAAGCAAAATCGCTATTGCATTATCCAAAGATTAAACTGCCAACGTTTGATGGAAATTTGAAAAATTGGTTACATTTCTGGGGTCAATTCAAGAAAATTGATGGAGATGTGAACTTAGATGATCATGATAAATTTTTGTATCTCAGTCAGGCAATGCAAAAAGGTTCCTGTGCTGAGGAATTGATCAGTAGTTTTCCACCGGGTGGAGAAAGCTATTCCAAAGCTTTAAAACAATTGCAGTCAAGATATGGTAAAGAAGAATTGTTGATTCAGTTATATGTGAGAGATTTATTATCCATTGTTTTGCAAAAGCAGAAGTTAGGAAAAAGTTCTTTAAGAAAGTTGTATGATCAACTTGAAGCTAAGCTTAGAGCTTTAGAAGTGTTGGGGGTGACCAGGGAAAAGTATGCTGCCATGTTGTTTCCCCTTGTTGAGTCCTGCATGCCTGAAGAAACACTTAAGGCATGGGAAAGATATCGAACGGTTTTAAGACGGTCAACCAACCCTGTGGTTCCTGACGATGAAGCTAATCAAGTGGTGAAAAAGACTGAACTGGATTCTTTGTTAGAGTTTTTGGAGGGTGAAGTTGAAGCACAAGAAAGAGTTGACATTGCTTCCCAGTCGTTTTTAAAAAATGCAAATGATGCTGTTTTAAAGAGACCGTTTTTGAATACTAAGCAGCAAAACCCAAATCCAAAATTTGGTAAATACCCACAGATACCCTCAACATCTGAACTATTTGTTCGACCAGAAGATAAGAAGATGTGCCTTTTTTGTGATAATCACCACAGTTCTTGGCAGTGTGATCAAGCAAGCAACTGGACTGCAGAAGAAAGAGAAGCAGCAGTGGCTAAAGCTCGTTGTTGTTTTTTATGTCTAAATCCAGGCCACCAAGTGAAAAAGTGCAGATTGAAACCCTGTTATAAATGTGGTAGAAGACATAATGTACTCCTGTGTAAAAAGGAAGCAGTTAATGATGTTCCTCAAAGCCCTGGAAATAGGAACGAAAGTGTTGTTAGAGATAATATTCTTACTAGTCAATCCCTTAGTTCTGAAGTGTTGCTGCAAACTTTAATTGTACGCATTAAAAATGGTAACCGAGATGTGTTAGTGAGAGCAATTATAGACACAGGTTCTGAAAGAACTTATATTTCAAAAGATGTAATCCAAATGTTAAAATTGGAGAACTGTGGAGAAGTTAAGTTGATACACAAATTGTTTGGAGGTGTTTCATCTGGTGAAAAATTGCATTTTAAGTACAAAGTTAATTTAGCTAGCATTGATGAAAAATATAATTGCCATGTTATTTGTTTGGACCAGCCAGTTATTTGTGATAATGTTAAAAGTATACCAAATGGTCCTTGGATAAGTGAGTTGGAAGAATGTGGAATTACGGTGAGCGACACTGAGTTTAGGTCTCTTAGAGTGGGCAGTGAAATTAAACTATTACTTGGAGCTGATGTGGCAGGCAAGCTTTTAACTGGAAATTTAAAAGTTTTGAAAGAAGGTCCCGTCGCCGTTGAAACCCTTCTGGGATGGACTCTTATGGGTAAGATACCCGTGAAGAATAATTCTGGCGCAACCCACTCTTCCCTTTCACTACTTTCAACTGAGATACCTGTTAGTCACTTATGGTCATTAGATGTGTTAGGAATTACTGATCCTTCTGCTAAAAGAACCAAAGAGGAGTTACAAGATGCTGTACAGGAACATTTTTTAAAGACTATCAGAGTTGATGCTGACAATCGTTTTGAGGTTAGCATGCCTTGGTTAGAAGATCATGTCCCTTTGCCATCAAACTATGATGTGGCTTGCAGAAGATTAAATTCGACTGTCAAACGGCTGAAGTCACAATCCATTTATGAGCAGTATGATAATGTTTTTAACGAGTGGCTTGAAGAAGGCATAATAGAGGAAGTAAATTATAATTGTGAAGAAAATGTTCATTATCTACCACACCGGCCAGTGCTAAAGGAAAATAGCACAACCAAGATAAGGCCTGTTTTTGATGCTTCTGCCAAGGTAAAAGGATTTCCAAGTTTAAACGACTGTCTAGAAAAGGGTGAAAACCTCATTGAGTTGATACCAAGTATTTTGATGCGGTTCAGAACTGAGAAGATTGGTGTCATTGCAGATATTCGAAAGGCTTTTTTACAAATTGGACTTCCTGAAGCTGATCGAAATTACTTGAGATTTTTGTGGCTTAAAGAAGATTGTCTAAAAACTTATAGACATTGCAGAGTGGTGTTTGGTGTAACCTGTAGCCCCTTTCTATTGTCCGCAACTATCAGATATTTGTTAGATTGTATTTTAAGACAAATCCAAAAGAAGGATTCAATGTATCCAGAAAATGTTGTACAGAAACTGAAGAAAAGTTTTTATGTGGACAATTGTGTGACAAGTGTCAAGGACACAAAGGAATTAGAGACATTTAGAAGAATTTCTACTGAAATTATGGCAAGTAGAAAATTTGATCTCCGAGGGTGGGAGCAAACCGATTTAAATGCAGACACATCAGAACCTACTAATGTTCTTGGATTAGTCTGGGATAAGAAAGAAGATACAATTCAAGTAAACACTGCCTGCATAAAAGAATTGAAACTTGATAAAATAACCAAAAGAACCATTCTTTCTTCAGCACATAGGCTCTTTGACCCTTTGGGTATAATTTGTCCTTTTGCCTTGATACCTAAACTGCTTCTTCAGAATATTTGGAAGACGAAACTTGGTTGGGACGATGAGGTTGATCAAAATACCAAAAGAGAATTTTTAAAATGGATTGAAGGTGTACTGTACATAGAGAAAATATGCATTCCAAGGTATTTTGGACTAAGTGGAGCACCAAACTGTTCTTTACACTTCTTTTGTGATGCTTCTAAATTGGCATATGCTGTGGTTGTGTACATTAGAGTAGAATCAGCAAGTTGTGTTCAAGTTCAATTAGTGCAAGCAAGAAGCAGAGTAGCTCCGACAGGAAAAGGAGAAATCACCATCGCAAGACTTGAACTTTTGGCAGCAACCATAGCTTCGCGTCTTTCAACTACTATTTTAAAGGAAATAGAATGTGATGAAGTATATTTCTGGTCAGACTCAACCACTGTTTTAACCTGGATCAAGAGAAATGAGCCCTGGGGAATATTTGTTCAGAACAGAGTGATTGAAATTAGAGAGCTTACGAGTATTAATTCTTGGAGACATGTCCCTGGATCAATGAACCCTGCTGATATACCCAGCCGAGGATGTTCAGCCAAAAAGTTACTACAAATGCGATGGTGGGAGGGACCCAATTGGTTATACTTGCCTCGAGAAAGGTGGCCCTCATCTGAAGAACTCGTTGATGAAGAAGAAGTAAACTGTGAACGAAAGAAAAGTGTCACCACTTCAATGATGAATTTTGAAGTGACAAGGCTGTTGGGTTCGCATTTTTCAGAGTACAAAAAGATTGTACATACAGTAGCATGGATAAAGAGATTTCTTTACAACTGTCAGCATCAGAGTAAAGTAAAAGGTGATCTTTGCCTTGATGAATTAAGGGAGGCTGAGAAAACCATTGTTTATTTGATCCAACAAGAGTCTTTCAAGGGAGTTTCTGATAAAAGGCTCCAATCGTTAAATATCTTTTTAGATGAAAAGGGAATCATTAAGTTGAAAACTACTGTATATAAACGAGATGATTATGAAGAGTTTAGAACCCCGGCAATTTTACCTGGAGATCATCCTATAGTAAGAACCATAGTGTTGGCTGAACATGAGAAAAACGGACATGCAGGTGTTACATACACATTGAATTCCCTGAGAGAAAGATTTTGGATTCTTTGTGGAAGAAGAGCTGTCAAATCTGTATTAAGGTCTTGTGTTGTGTGCAAACGTTTTTCTGCAAAGCCTGTAACACCACCTTCTACAACACCACCCTCTGACAGAGTTCAAGATGCCAACATTTTTCAAGTGACAGGGGTGGATTTTGCTGGTCCTGTGATTTTGAAAGACAATTCAAAAGCCTGGATTTGTCTTTTCACTTGTGCTGTCTATAGAGCTGTCCATCTCGAACTAGTCACGTCACTATCGACTGAGACATTTTTGCTCTGTTTTCATCGCTTTGTGGCTAGAAGGGGAAAGCCTTCAATTGTATATAGTGATAATGGTACCAATTTTATTGGAGCTGCAAATACACTTTCATGTATTGATTTCCAAAAGGTCCATGATGAAGCAAGAAATGAAGAGATACATTGGAGATTTATCCCACCTAGTGCTCCCTGGTGGGGAGGTTTTTATGAAAGGCTTGTTGGTATGATGAAAGAAGTTTTGAAGAAAACCTTAGGTCGAGCAAGTCTAAACTTTGAAGAAATGCAAACTGCGTTATGCAACTGTGAAGCCATTTTGAACGAGCGGCCTTTGACAACTGTTTCTTCTGACTCGACTCTTACTGCTCTCAGACCAGCAGACTTTCTGAAGGAGATCAAGTGCAGTTTTGTTCCTGATGTTGCTACTCAACCTGATCCCAATTTTTTACGAAGAAGGATACATTACCTTCAAACTCTAAGAGAAGCGTTCCGAGGAAGGTTTCGACAAGAATATTTAGGGACTTTGTGCTCAAGACAGAGGAAGAAGACTTTCCAACCTCTGAAAGAAGGTGACATCGTTTTAATTGGAGATGACAATAAGAAAAGAGTTTGGTGGCCACTTGGTAAAGTGATTGAGACTATGCCTGGCGCAGATGGAGTGGTGCGTCGAGTGAAATTGAAAACTGAACGGGGAGAATTGGTAAGAGCAGCTCAAAGATTATATCATTTAGAGGTGTCTTCGAATGAAAAGTGGTCAGGTAATAAAGGTGTAGAAAAAGTCATTATCAAAAACTTAGAAACTAGTGATCCAATTCAAACTGTTAGCTCAAGTAAAACTGTTAACTCAATTAAAACTGTTGACCCAATTCCTTATATTACTAAAAGAGGTAGAACTGTGAAAATACCCAGTAAACTTTCTCTGTAAAAATTTAGTATAATTGTATTTTTGAACTGAATTTTGTTAATTAATTTTGTATACGTAAGTTAACCAGTGGGCCCTAATATTGTTAACTTAGGTGGGAGTATATCAGATATTACTAGTGATTATTACTAGTTTATTTTCATTGTTTGTTTTGATGTTGTCTGTGTGTGGCAACGGCTGTAGTTCGTCCATAGTTTTTGTAAATAAATGTGTGTTCTTTTTTTATTAAATTGTGTTGGTGATTATTTCTGCTGTGTTCCTGTGTGTTCCTGATTAATTTTAGCTCAGAGTCTTCTGATTTGAACTGTTGAGATCTTATTTTAAGATATCATGACATCTTGTTACAGGTTGGGAGAATTATGGCGCTGGGATCGCACTAAACTCACTAGCGTCTGGATCCAGTCTGAATCGTTCGCCGGCTGCCTATGGGAGATCAAAAATACCTTTTTGCGCATGCGCTGAGTTCTAATTTGGCGAGAGATTTAAGCGGCCGGCATACGTTCCAGACTCTAGTTTGGAGCCCTCACATCTGTAACGCATTTGAAAATAGCCTCGTGGACCCTCTGTTAGGATATTTCTCTGTGTTCTGCACCTTGTGTAGCTCTCAATATAAAACAAAACAGCAGCTACATGAATGCATGCCTCAGCCAATCACGTGCAGTGGGCACTGTTTATCTCCCTTTTCTTCTCAGCAATAATCCACACTCGTAGCGGTTTTTCAGAGAAGCGCATAGAATGCATGACCTTTAAGAGAAAAATTACAATTTTTATTTTGGTTATCAAATGAGAACCACTGAACAATGATCACTCAATATAATGACCACGGTATTCAGTGGATAATATTTGGAGGAAAATGCTTTATAAAGCACAAGAAGTCAAATGGCGTGCTTGTTGAGATAATTTCATCGCTTGGTAATTAATCAACAAACATGGCACTTGCACACAGCTAATTAACATTTTCCAAAATATGCACACCATCTTTAAAATAATTAATATAAAATATTTTCACAAATTGAAACATACCTTTCCAACAACAACATGCCACTCATTAATAACTTTGATATACACCTCATGAACCCATCCACAGGAGAACTGGTTGTAGGCTCCTAGACTTCTGATGCGTTAAAGTCTTTTTGGGTGTATTCTGAAGTTTTACAAACCAGATAGTTGCCAAGGCACCACAAATTGCATTTGGGAAAATTTTCAGGATTTGGGGAAGTCTCTTTCACATAAAATTCATATGGATCTAACCCATTTATAATAGAAATTTTTTCTTTATACACTGTTAAAAAAAGTAGTTCAACCTTTCACCAAAAAATGGTGCCAATTTAGCTGCAACCAACATATGGTAACTGGTTTCACCAAGTTTTGGTGCGCCTCGCTAGCGCCATATTATGGTGAAAGGGTTGAACCAAGATTGAAGGTTTGGCTAGCACCATATTATGGTGAAAGGGTTGAACCAAATTTGAAGGTTCGGCAGCACCATATTATGGTGAAAGGAGTTGAACCAAGATTCGCTTTTTTGCAAGCACTTTATTGTTCAATATTGAACGCCTTTTCATTAAGGGAATATTTTTATTCCCTTTTTTTATATTTTATATTATATTTTTATCCGTATGTCTACTGGGTCATACGGATAAAAATTACTATCCTTAAAAAAATTATTTTCACCTTTACATATTTTAATAGAGGAAGCACCCTTTAACTCCCGCCTTAATTTTAGATTGTCATATAAGTGCTTTTTTTATTCTTAATTGTATGAAAAAAGGGTGTAAACATTAAACTATGTTATAACTCTTAAGGAACATTTACTATTGAATACCCACAGCACAGCTTTCACACGTGAGCGAGAACTGCAATTTAAAAGCAAATGTTCGGTGTGAAAGAGTTAAAATGCTTTGGATTTTAAATCAAGGTTTAACTATTTCTTAAGATGACAACTTTCACACTTACTCGTATAAACTAAATCTTATTTATAATTCATAATAAAAAACAGAGCAGAGTAAATGCAAATTAAAGTAATATCCAATCAAAACTTTTATTTTGTAACTTTTTCTTTTTATTGCTTGAAGAGTTATCTACAATTTATTTTAACAATATTTAAGATTGTACAATAATGACTTGGTTTGAATTTCCAGGTATAACACCAGCATTGAGACATTAGAAATAAATATTACTAATGAATACATCTTTTCTACAAAAAAATTACACACACAGGCAGGATTTCCCCTATTTATGGGAACCATTAAAATATGGCACAAGACAAATACCCAGAATTATTTTTTGGGGGGAAAACCCCCAATTATTGTCTCAAAAAACATCCAAGTGAAAATGAGTATTAATTACTTTCATCAGTATTTCTATATATGACATATTTCACACACGTTTTTTTTTTACTCTATTCATTACAGTACTTTGTGACAGGTGCTAATGAACTCAAGGTTCGAATTACAGGTTCAAACACTAGACATTCACAATATTTAGTTGAAGAAAATAAATATTTTTGATGAATATTTCAATGAAAAACGAGATGGATGGATAGAGTGGAGAAGTGGCTGCGAGAGGGAGACAGCCTTGGCCGGCAACCGGCTGTAAAGCTTATGATGGTGATTTCAAGGAAAAATGAGACATTAACATTAGGTAATATAAAATAATGAAAATAAGTAAAAGAGACAGTTTATATAATATTTCAACACAATCGTTAATACAGAAAAGTAAGAACTGGTACCAATATACACTTAAATCAATGAGAATAAATTCCACCGTGCAAGTCTGTGAAGAAGATTTAATAGACAACAGTTTTATTTTACACGTAAAATATTAAAATTGTACAATGTTTACGGGATACTTTGATCCCCTTCGTCAGCAAGAATTGATTTTTCTTCAATCTTGATGTTCTAGATCAATTCTTGCTGACGAAGGGGATCAAAGTATCCCCGAAACATTGTACAATTTTAATATTTTACGTGCAAAATAAAACCGTTGTCTTTTAAATCTTCTTCACTTAAATCAATGATCAAAGATTAAGTACTTAGGAATCAAAACAGAGTCGCCTCTAAAGTTGTACACTGACAACGGATACTTATCATGAAAATCATCGATAGACAACACTTTAATACATTCTGTTTCAAACAGCTTGTACCCCAAGATGTGGAAAATTGTGTGCGAGGTAAATGTTCGACAAACAAAGCGCACCTCTTCACCTTTACATAGTATAATTATAATTTTAGAAAACACAGGTTCTTCATTTTGAAATTTAAGAGGAAGACACAAGCCTGGTTTGTACATGACACCATTTACTTCTACCTTGGATGCAACAAAAAAATCTGAAAATCCTACCAATATCTCACTCACATCATCAGCATAACTATTTATTTCTAAAGGTTTAGCATTCGTAATTTTACTAAACTTGCCTAAATGCCTGGAAGATGTATAATTATAGTAACATTGTAGTTTTTGATGTTTCATTGCCAAAGAAAAGGGTAAATTAATTGAGTTTTTTATGTTTTGTGCAATTCGTTTAAAATACAAATGTTTAGATTCGAAGCGCATGCTCCAGGAAGAAATTAATGGACCAAATTCCAAGATAAGGTTTGGGTAGTGAACAAGAAAATGGTGTTTAGGCTTCAGTGCAACATCTGGGAATAGGGATTTAAAAAGCCTATGGTGATCGTTAATCAAATCTGATAAATATGATATGTATTTAATAGTTATTTTAGGGGATAAAACAATATCCACAATTTCTCGCCACACTAACAACAGATCCCATACAGGATTATCTTCTGGTACACTTTCCCCTAACATCAGTGGCAAAAGTCTTAGAAAACACCACACTCGAGCTGCATTTAACTTAAGGCCCTTTTCATAATTTTTTAGTAGAGGATGGGGTTTGTTAGGAGAATCGTTGGGGCCATACCTGAAGTTTACTATTTTTGAATTTAATTGATCAAGGGTGATCAAGAACTTTGAAGAAATCAATCTTTTAATGATTAGCTTCAACTCCATGGGAACAATATCCTCAAGGAGATCATGCATTGCATCAGGTGGAAGAGAAGTAGTAGCATGAAAATAGGACAAATCATTTAAGGGGGAATCAAACTTTAATCCATACACTGCACTGTAAGAGGGGTCCACATTAATTAAATCTATCTGCCGTTTGTACATATCTGGAGTTCTGCGCACAAAGGAACCACTTTTGAACTCTTTTTGCATTTCTGCACTTGTTGCACAACAAAATCGACAAGTTACAGAGTTGCTATTGAAGCATGTTGAAAACCCACCAATTTGGTGGGCTCCAAGGTTATCGGATATTAAAAACACCACACTCCTTTGATTTTACCTACAATACTATCTACTTTTAATCCTTCAGTCTCCAAAACGTTTATGTCCTTTATCAAAGGGGCCAAAACAGCACCCAGACCAAATTTTTTAATATATAGAGATTTACATATTATGGCTAACTGAATATCATCTACAATAGATCTAAATTTTATTGGTATATTTCCTACAGTATAATAAAACACACCCATCTTGTGCTTAGATTGATGACCTCTCAGAGGATTTGAAACTGCAAATTCATCGTAATAAAGGATAATTTGTATGTTAGGTGTTTCATTAAATAATTTATTTCCTTTAAATGTATTCCCATCATAAATATCCTCTAAAAAAATTTACCGTCATTTTTTTGGTTATTCACCACAAATTTAAAAATATCAGTATTTTTAATAAAACTTTTTAAATTTTTTAACAAAGGCACATATTGGTATGTAGCTTGTTTCTTTTGATGGTAACCCAGTGTGTATTGGATTGGCTCAATCAATCCTAATGAGTCAACCATGTACTTAGATTTTAAATGAGAAGAAGACATTGTTTTGTAAGTAGAAATCAAAGCATATGAAGAAGGCAACTCAGTAATAGTTTTTAAAATCTCATCATCATCAACACCTTTTTCTTTTAAAAGTCTCAACACCTTACTCTTAAAAAGATCCACACTATCTTCCTGAAGTTGACTCATACCTGAAATTAGTTCCGAGACAACTGCCTCAGGCAAAAGAAACTTCTCCTGGATCTTAATAATAAATAGAGATATATTGCTTGTTAGATTATTTAATTTTTCTATTATTTCATCATTTATATTTTCATTTGGAAAATTACTAGCTTCATTTACAGGGATATCAATGGGAGAATTAGCCATCTGTGAATATTCATTATAAGGTTTAATATCAATGGGTTTGAAACACGAATGCTTCCTACTAACATGGGAGCTGAATGAAGTATAAATATTATATGTACTATTACAATTTTTAAATGGGCAAACTATTACATTGTGTTCCTTTAAATGGGAAATAAACTTGTTCTTCAAATAGGATCGAAATCCACAAGAACAAACCATTTTTATATTGTTAACATTAGGGTTTAATTCTTCATGGGTCAAAATATGTTTTCTTAAGGATGGAAAATTAAAAAAAGTAACAGAGGGCAACCATCACACCCACAAACATAATGAAAAAAAGGTTCATGGCTGTGAATATATTTGATGTGAGTGAGATATAGGTAACATTTTGAGAAACTTTTTAAGCACTTATTACATAAAAACATTTAAAAAAATTTAATTATAAGATTTTATTTGTTAAGGTTCTTACCCTTGATGGAATGGTTCCAGACTTAATTTTTAACAATTTATTCTGAAGGTAAGATAATGTTTTTATTGCACATGGAGGATATTGAACATTTAAAGTGTAATAATAAGAAATGAGTAAGGCCAAAGATTCCACAAAGTTATTGCAATGGGAGAGAATTGCTTGTTCACTACATATAGTGATTTCCCCACTGATAATTTCTCCCGTTACAATAACTCTGGGATGTGGCAAGTCCTCCAGTTCTGGGGTAGAGGCATCATAAGGAACCTGAAAAACATTATTATAATAATGAATGATCACTTTACATTAATTTCTTAGTTAATTCTTCTTTTAGAAGGTATGGCAGCAAAAAGAGACCAAAGCTTATTTGGGCGTCCCTGCTTTTCACTATAAACTCACTAAACTTCACTATAACTTCACTTTCAAACTCACTAAATTGATGTTCTACTGAAAAGAGAGCTGGAAATCTCTCTAGAATGTCCTTTATAGGGGCCTGTTTTATAATGGCTTCTCTTCGGAAGGAGTATGTCAATGCCATGAGGGTTGATAATTTTTCATTGTCTGGAAATGCCTTTGTCATCTCCTCCTTCATTACCCCTTCATGAAATTTGAAGCTTTCAGCCGTTTCTACTGGTACATGTTCAATGGACCAATTAACTTCCCCTTTTTTAGGTTTTATGTTAATATTCTTTGGCGTTTTTCGCCCAGGTACTTTTCCAAGTTCAGTGATTATGGCCACCTCTGAGGATTTTTTATCAGCCTGCCTGACTTTCTTAAGCTTGTTGTTGAGCGTCTCTTCCCATCCATCAATACCTGAACTTATATCATTTTTCAGGTATGGGAATTCCTGACAAAGTGCATGGCATATTTGAAGGCGTTCCGATATAATGGGACGCACCTTAAACTGATAAGCATAATTGGCCAAATGACCAACTAGCTCTCTTGACTCGATTACCATTGACTTGATTTAAGGGTACCATTCTAATCTTCAAACCAAAATATAGAATGGGACCAAAGTGGCCACCAATTTATAATACTTTGTGTGTAATGAAGTAGCATATGCATATTAAATGTCATAAAACTTTCTCCATACAATACTTGCACTTGGCCAACAAATATCACAATTAGTTCGTCTGCTTCTTTAAGTTCTAAAGTTACGGCAGACCTCATTAGCACCTCATCTGCCCCTATTAATAATAAACTCATGTGGTCCAAGTAAGTTTTGTTTAAAATACTTTTTAAACAAGGCACATGCATGTACAATAAAAAATTCTTCCATTCGGAAGCTTTGTATATATTCCTCTCATTAATAGATCTAGGGATTCTCCCAACATTTCTAGGCAGAATTGTGTAGGCCATACCTTTATTTATGACTTTGGAAACTCCAGCCGAACCAAGGTAGAATTCTTGGCCATTGTTCTTGCTATCAAACCAAGCACTCACTACATATTTTGTCACTCCTAATAAGATCTCATGCATGTAATCCGGTACAAAGTTAGATATTATATCAAAGAAAGGTATCGAAAGCATTGCACTGGGAACTTTAACGCCTGGGTTGCTCCTGCCATCTTTCACGGCTTGGTGCATTTGTAAGAGTATTTCCTTCTCAGTTCGATCAGGATACAACAATTTATTCTGGTACCCATATTTAATGGTATTACCTACAACAAATCTTGGATGATTGCACCAGCAGCAACCAAAATAACCATTAAATTGAATCAGCACAACAACAGGCTAAAAAAACCTCAAAGTTTGCCGAGATGCAAGAGAGATTCCTTCTTTTGCCGGTTTGATAGCTTCTTCAGCAAAAAGCTTAAGGTAAACATCCATCATGGGTTCTTTTGGACCAAACCACAACCCTACCGATAAAACTTCCTGAAACCGTATGGAAGGAGATATTTCGTTTACAGTAACCAAAATTGGCCAAAGTGACCCTTTAGCATTGCTTGTTATATACTGCAATGCCATCTACAGAAAAATTACATGTCTAAAAAGGAGATTAATCTGTTTTCTTATTTTAATCTGTCTCTTCTCGGCATTTTTCATTTTTTCTTTTGGGTCATTGGGTTGATCCAATACATCAGTTCGTTTTATGTAGCACAGAAATATGTACAAGAAAGGTAGGGGAGGTACAAAAGATATATAGTTCAGAGCACTTAAATGACAACGGGTTTGCTGCATAAACAATTTATCTAAAATTTTCATGTTTCGCGTCTGATATTCGTATACGTCGTCGAATCTTATCTTGTTTCCTTGGATCTTATCATGGTCATCTTTGGTTACTTTGGTTTTGGTAACTTTGATTCAGGGTCGTCTTCCTTTAACTTTGATTCAGGGTCGTCTTCCTTTAACTTTGATTCAGGGTCGTCTTCCTTTAACTTTGGATTCAGGGTCGTCTTCCTTTAACTTTGATTCAGGGCCATCTTCCTTTAACTTTGATTCAGGGTCGTCTTCCTTTAACTTTGGATTCAGGGTCGTCTTCCTTTAACTTTGATTCAGGGCCATCTTCCTTTAACTTTGATTCAGGGTCGTCTTCCTTTAACTTTGTTTCAGGGTCGTCTTCCTTTAGCTTTGATTCAGGGTCGTCTTCCTTTAACTTTGATTCAGGGTCGTCTTTCTTTACCTTTGATTGAGGGTCATCTTATCTTCCTTTAAATGTGATTAAAATCCTATCATTTCTGCTTTCACAAAGCAAGAAAAATCTCCGAGTTCATGCTTAATTTCTTCAACCTCTTAGCACCATCAGCAGTGTTTTTCACCTTTCTCAGCACAGAACATTTATAATTAGCAGCAAAACTTTTTGATAAAGTTGGAGAGCTTATGCAACTCCTGGAGTTGCACACGCGACACCATTAGACACTGTGGCTTTAGAGTGAAACCCGCGCCAGGCCTTCCATAGATCTGCTGAAGAACACATAACTCACAGTTAGAGAACACTGCGAGTTGATTGTTGCAGATAATGGAGCTTGTAGGGAACACAACATTGAAGTCAGCCATCTTTCGAGTAAACTCAAAAAACGTTGAGGGGACCATCTCCAATGCTACGTTTGCAGAAGAATCCACAATTCGAACACGTACCTTGTCATTCATTAAGACGACATTCACGGTGAGGAAAGTGTCGAGACTCCATTGTTGAATGATTTCAGATACACGGGCTTTCTTAACAGCAGGCATTTCAGGAGACATTTCAACGGGTGAACAATGGAGACGGGCGGGCGAGATGGACAGCACCTTTTTATTTTTTCAGCAATTTAGAAATGAAGACTTTGGGGGTAATTTCCTCTCAGTTAAACTACATGTTATCACTAAGAACCAATCAGAAAGAAACCAATCAGTGAAAAGTTGATAACATGTCAACCAGTCAGAGAAGAGTTGATAAGAACTGTCCCATCACAGATAAGCAATGTCCAACCCTCATGACATCATGCTTATCACACAACCAGTATATAAGAGTTTGCAAAGGCTAGATTCCCTCACTTGCTTTGCCAAGAGTGAATTTTGCTTGATAATTTTTTTTTGAGCCTCCCTTAATCTAGTTCTTTCTCGAGAAAATGTCTTCGCTTAACTTTGTAGCTTCTCCCATTGATTCTGATGATGAATTTTTAGATGTAAGTACTTTTTTTTTCTCTCTGAAGTTCATTTTATTATGTTTTATTTAATGGGCATGTTTTTACAAAGAATTATTTCTTATTCTAACAATCGATTGATTCTAGTTGCATGTAAAATATTTTTCTTGCTGCATATGTTTTTAGTTCTAATAAAATAAATTCAACTCTAGTTATTTTTTTTTAATTAAATGATAGAGTAATTACTTATTTAATACACATTGAATAATTTTAGCTCTAGTTTATTTATGTTTGATAGTGTTGAATGTTTTACTTAGTATTGTTTTGTTCTAGAACACTAACTTTGGGATGTCGGATTCTAAACTTCTAGAACAGATAAATAAAGCAGAAGCGGATGTCAACAATAAAGTAAGTTTGTTGTAGTTGAATTCATTATTTCTTTTTAACATTAAATGAATTTGCATGTTTTATTTAAAAGTAAATGTTTATTTTCAATGCTAGCTAAACCCAAAGTTTTCAAACATGTTTGTTGAATAATTTTAGAAATGTTTTAACTAGTTCATTTTTTTTAATTATAATTAAATGCTAGTTGATTTTTCGATAGTGTTTATATTTAATGCATGTTTTTAAAAAGAATTAATTTCCATAATAATTGCTCCCAATTCAAACAATCGTTTATACATGCTTTTCTAACAAAAGTTGTTTTTTTTTAAGATACACTTTTTTTCCAATATACCTTCAACTGTAGTTCATTTTTTTTAAGTTAGAGTTTATAAAATATTGTATTGTTATAGTTCATTGAATTTGGAATTTCGGAAGACGACTACAATGCTTTGTTGGATCTGGATACTCCTTTCTCTGAGGAGGAGGATATATGCCAGCGGAGCCACAACCGAGCACCTCGAGCGCTGAGCCACAACCGAGCACCTCGACCGCTGAGCCACAGCCTAGCACCTCGGGCGCTCAAGTCCCGCAACCTAGCACCTCCATTGCACATGAGGAGTTCTCTTCTTGTGAAAGAACGCTGGCGACTGACGGCGATCAGACGCGCAGCCAACGTCATGTAAGTACACTTTTACTTTGGGAGGGTTTTCACATATACTACATGTTAGCATATATTAGTTGTATACACATTCAAGTTGTAGTATTTGTTTACAAGTTTAAAATGTATTCTTAAATGTCTGTAGTAACATAGATTAGGAAAACAAATAATTGTAAATTGAATATACTAAGCAATCAAATACTTAGATACTTTTTATTTACTTTGTAGGTGTGTCCTACTTGTGAAAAATCTTTTGCGCTTAAGGGAAATCTCAAAGTTCACATGAAAACCCATTTAGGTGGACTGGACTGGACGGTTAAAAGGTGTAAAGGTAAAGGTGTTACGGTTAAAGGTGTGTTTAGGTGTAAAAGGTTTGAAAATTGTTCAAAATCTTTTACCCGCAAAGCTGATTTGAACCGTCATATCAAATCGAAACATGAAGAGGTGGTGTTACATCCATGTACTCAATGTGATGTAAAGTTTCGTCGTAAAGACGACTTGCTTAAACATGTTAGGACTCATGTTAACTTGCCATACGTCTGCCAATTATGCCCCCAACGTTTTGCAAAGAAATCTAATTTGCTACAACATAATAGAGTATCTCATCCTCCAACCAAAAGGAAGAGTGAAGGCGAATCCCCAAAACCCAAGCGTAAAAAACGAGAACGGGAAACTCGTTCACTCAACGCTTTTACTACCCATTCATTAATACCTGAGAATAATGAGGATTTTTTTTAAGATGTTTTGAAGAACTGCGCCCAACACTTGGAGAATTGATAATGGAAAACCTCCCAGCAAAATGGTATAGTGTAGTTAAAACCCAGATGTCTCGGGTTTCACCCGAAGGTGAAGAGAATATCATCACACCTTTTTTCCAATATACCTTCAACTGTAGTTTATTTTTTTTTTAGTTAGAGTTTATAAAATATTGTATTGTTATAGTTCATGGACTTTGAAATTTCGGAAGACGACTACAATGCTTTGTTGGATCTGGATACTCCTTTCTCTGAGGAGGAGGATATGCCAGCGGAGCCACAACCAAGCACCACGGCTGCTGAGCCACAACCAAGCACCTCAGCCGCAGCATCGGAGGTGCTTGTCACCCAGCCCCGCCGCGACGCCGCAGCACCGGTGATGCTTGCCGTCCAGTCCAACACATCTAATGCCCAACCCAGCACTTTCACTGCTCAATCAAATATCACAACAACATCTTTCATCCGTCAACCAACCACATGTAAGTTTACTTTAAGTAAATTTCACACATACAATCAAATTATAGCATTTTTCTATAAGTTTATTTAAAAGACTTTTGTAGTTGTTTTTAAAAGAAGAGAGCTTGAATTTTAAAAATTCTATAGAAAAAGTAAATAATTTTTCATAAAAATTAACTATAGAAGATAATTAGTTTTTTAAATTATTTAAAAGATAAAATTATAATTTTATTTGCCTGATTTCTAATCTAATGTTTCAAATTCTAGGTTGCATTTAAAAAACATGTTAACACTTCTCCAAAAATTACGTACATAGCCAACTTCTATTCAAAAGAGAAAAGTGAAGCTATTTTTAAGGAACTTTTGAAATGTCCCTTCAAACAACCCCTAATTAAAATATATGGCAAATCTTATCAACCCCTAAGGAAATCTTGCAGTTACGGAAACAATGATGTTATATATGAATATTCTGGTCATTTTGAATTTCCATTACCATGGAGTCCAATTTTGCTTCAAATATGTTCTGATGTGGAGAGGGTAACAGGCTTTGAGTACAATTTTGTACTTATTAATTATTATGAAAATGGAAATGCTAAGATTGGACCTCATAGAGATAATGAACCCTCCCTCGATCCAACTGTCGACATTGGAACACTTAGCTTTGGTGCCCAACGTGACATGATCTTTTCTAGAAAAGGATCTAAATCAGTTCGACAAGTGATGGAAGCAGGTTCTCTCCTGATTATGCATGAGCAAAAAGAATGGACACATGCAATCCCTCCACAGCCGCGCGTGACAGAGGCACGCATAAGCTTAACTTTTAGAAAGGTTCGCACCTCGTTGGAAAAGAGTTTTAAGGAAATTGATAAATATTATTCAATACCACCATGTAAGCGCATATGCAAATAAATACTTTTTACTGTAAAGTTGTTTTATTATTTCTTGTTTTGTATGGAGATTAGATTCTTGAGGTGTTACAGTATATAATGAAACTTAAAATAAGTCTTTCAAAACATGCGAATCAATACTTTTAGATAGAGCTAATACTTAAATATAATATTTTTATTTTAGGAATGATTCCACATATGAATGATTTTCTTTTAGGTATCAGAAAAAAAAATCTATAAAAATAGTTTGCTATTAATAAAATATTCTAATATGTACAACTAGAAAAAGTATTTTTTGCTATTAAAAAAACAAAAAAAAAACAAATTGTGTGTATAAAACACTTTTTTTTTCTCTAACAGAATCTATCGTTTGCTTGTTGTGTAGCTTTTCACAGAGCTACACTTCAACATCATATAGAACATTGGCAGGATATGCTGAAGGAAATTAAATATCCATCAAGGCTGATAAAGTATTTATATGACATGGAGGTGGAAGCATTAATAGAACTACTTTAAAATAAATAAAGGATAATTAAAATTGATTTCTCAATTTTACTTCATTGAGATAGATAGACATTGAATAGATAGATTTATATATCAAGACCGAGTTCAAATTCCGTGGTATTGTGGAAAAAGATGCAATCGTTATCTCCCCCAAGGGTTATCAGCACATGTACTGCTTTGTGAAAGGTAAGGGAGCGTCTGCCTGGTGTCATAGGTTACACCCTCTTTGTGAAAGGTAGGAGGACGTCTGCTTGGCACCGTTACGCTTTGTTAACGCGGGAAAACTCAATCTATCTCCTGGGAATTTCTAACCTTATCATTTTGTGTAAAATAACTATCAGAAAGTTTTAATTTCATGTTGTTGTTGGTTGTGTCTTAGAGCCGCATTTTAGTAGAATGTGCAGGAGCCCCAATTTAGTAGAATGCGCAGGGAGCCCCAATTTAGTAGAATGGGCAGGGAGCCCCCCTTTCCACCGGCGTAGTCTCATTTTCCACCGGCGCAGTCTCATTTTCCACCGGCGCAATCTCATTTTCCACCGGCGCAACCGGCGTAGGAGAGCCGCCGGCGCAACCGGCGCAATATTGCGCATTCTGAGGCTCAGCTACTTTTCCTAATGCGCAATTCTAGATTTATTCTTGGGTTTTTAATTCTTCTGTGTGTAGAATGGGCTGGACTAATTCTCTTGCTAAATCTTTCAAAAATGCCATCCTGGTCATAACAAGGTTTTGGGAATAGATTTGTTACAAAATATATGTATTTACGGTAGAAGCGTGCTATTCAAACTGCACAAACAGCTGGGGTACGTAAACCTTATTTCCTGTACCTGTACTCATGCCAAAGTCCGTTCTTTCTGAACGAACTTCTGATACTTCTGTGCACTTTCCTCCTGCTTCAGTCTGAAGCTCAGGTCGGTTCTCTGGGTCCTGTAGGCAGTCCTGCCCACTGTCAGAATGTCCGAGGTCATGTTGGACACTGCTAGGGAGGGGGAAGTCCTGGGTTTCGCCTGTTGTAGGGTTAAAGGGTTTTAGAAATGTAGAATCTATTAATCGGTAGAAAAGAGCCATATATCAACGTGTTGTTCTCCTATTACAGGAATGGGGACGGAACAATTTTCATCTGAGGCGTCCTCACCACTTTTAGTCCTATTATAAAATGCAATTATTTCTGGCTTCTGAGTGTCCGAGTCAGTTTCAATGGAATGATGCATTAATGACATTAAAACAACAGCTTTCCTTTTGTTAGGCATACATGAAATTAAGGTTATATCCTTCGTAAATCCAGAGTTGAGTTTACTTCTCTTGATTTGGAAGGAAGAAAATCTTTCGGGATTTCTTTCTTATTCTTTTTAACAGTTCCAACGTATGTCAGTCCCTTTTTCAACAATTTTGTGGTGAGTTCTATTGAAGAAATCCAATTGTCTGCTGTTACATTTCTGTTCGTGTAAAAAATAGGTTTGCTGAAACGTAAAACAGCTTAACTTGGTTTGCTGAATTTTTTCCAACTATCCAGCTATCGCTGAAGGTGATATCTGAGAAGATCCAGGTATCACTGAAGGTGGTGACTGAGAGGATTGACCCGTTGGTTAAGTTTTATTTGCCTTCCGACGATTGCATCGGACTATTGCAGCTGGTGATATCCGGCTCCGGGTAGCGTATTTCCAATCGCGCACGTGGAGGAAGCCGCCAGAGGCAGCACTAGCGCGGAAGTGTGACGTTCGGTGGAGGAGCCAATAAGAATTGAAGACTGTAGGTTTGCATTTGTTTATGTTCTCAGGCGATTTGGCGCTCAATACGAATCTGCGTTCTTATGAATCTTTCTTTCATTGTTTTTATAACTTAAGCATGATGGAGGAAAATTTGTCTTTTATTTTAAAAGATATGCCAAAAGATTTCAATTTGGTCTTTGATAAGAAGACCAATAACAATATTCTATGCATCAGAGGCTCAATCAAGAATGAGGAAGAGGTGAAAAGGTTCATGGATGCTTTTCAGCTAATTACAGACACACACTGGACAAAACGTAGTAAAGAAAAATTTAAAACTTTCAGAGCTGAGTACACATTTTATTTTATTGTTTTATTCCATTTAGGCACCGAATTAGCTTTACGTAATTTTGATAGCTTTTAAGCATGTGGTATTAAAAGAAATTTCGAAGAACAAATTAAAAAAATAAAATAAACAATCAGACAGGGCTGATCTTGTGGTCGTTTTTTGAGCTGCAGCGCCGACAGCTACATAAGTTTTTCAAGACCAACAAATTTTAGAAATTTATTCTCCCCTCTCGAGCATAGGAAAATCCTTTCCAAAATGATCCCCATCATAAAAAATTAAGTACTTTTCCGTCTTTGATTTAAAATGTCTGGGCCAAAATTTCTTCCCAGCCGATTATAGAAGAACTCGTGAAAGGGAAAAGAAACAAAATGATGCTCAGAACAAATGAAATAGAACAGGAAGCCAGCTTTTCTTTCTTTTTTTATTCTCAGTTCCACAATCCACATGCATATGTTTATTCATTGAAAATTTTTTGTCCTCATAGAATTTAACTTAAAGGGACCAATAGTTGATTAAAACGCTTAAATAATGGTGATATCAAATCTCAAAATATTTTTCGGCTCTTAGTGCTAGAAGGTCAATTTTTACAAATGTTATTACATCTTTACCTGAATTTTAAAATAATATAAACTGTAAAATTTAATATTTATTTAAAAGTTGTTATATTTTAAAATAAGTATTATATAAAATATTATTATACATAAATCGTGCTATAAATTTTCATAAGTTTTTATTACTCGGAAACTACTTAAGATAAAAAAGATTTAAAAAATTGACGCTTGAAATACAATTAAAATCCAGCTAAAATGTATTACTTGAAAGCTCAAGACAATTAAAGACAGATTAGATTAGATTAGGAAGACAATTAGATTAATAACGGCAAAATATAACACACAAACAGAATGTTGCACATTTTCTTATTTAAATAATTACAACTTCAGATGAAAATTGAACATTACTAGAGTTAAAAAATAATAATTACATTAAATCACCTTTAGTTGCCCTTTTAAATCCTTGTTTATTATTTTTTGTTCGCCCCCTTATAAAAAGAACACCGTAAAACCTCTTTCAAAGACTTATCGCCAAAACCGCAAATGGAGCGATAAAGAGCCTAAAGCATCAAACCGTATTTGCGCCAAATTCTCCGGATCCTCTTTGAGCGCTGGTGCTGCCTCTGGCGGCTTCCTCCACGTGCGCGATTGGAAATACGCCTCCGGGTAGCTGTAGCTGAAGATGATGTTTTCAGAAGTGGCATAACGCGTTGAAAATGGTTTCCTCGAGGAAATTGATCCTCTGTTTTTGTAGGAGATGCTTCTCCCGGGGTAATTGAAATATTTCAGGTGTTGATTCTGACTGATCAGTTTGGTTCCTTTCAGGTGCATATTCCTCTAATGTAGCGACATCAGAAAAAGTAGATCTCTCCGAAGTAATGACGTCATGAGAAGTAGTTCCCCCCCGTAATATTGACGTTAGCAGAAGTAGATTCCTCTGAAGCAAAGCTACCAAGGTCAAGTGCTCTTCCTTTAGGTGCTTCCTCTTGAGGCGATCTAATCTCACTAGTTTCTGCACGTGGAGATTGTGTACTTTGAACAGACAGTGCTCCTGAAGAAGATTGAGTTTTATGATAGGATGATTGTTCTTGAGAACATCTTGAGTTTCTGAAGTTTCCGTGCAAGTAGATCCGGTATCCCTCATCGAATGCTCAGCACTTGAAGATCCACTCATTTTAGGCGATGTTGTACTCTCATCACTTGAAGGTGATTCACTTTTCTTAGGAAATCTTGATTTTCTTCCGTTTCCAGAGTCATCTTGATTTGGACTTTCGGACATCTCAAATACCACCGTAGACTTACCTTTGCTAGACTGACTTCTGAGATTCGAGATGAGATTTCTGACTCTATAAATTCTTTATTGAGGTAATGTGATAGGTACGTGATCTCGTAAGGCGCTGGGGGATCATTAATATCAAAAGGGCACGTTGGGTTTTTCCTGGACAGAAGGTTTTAGGAATTTTAACCTCACATTATTATCAACCGCATTCACCGGGGCACCTATTTCTCGCAAGTTATGTTCGATCATTTCCAGTTCCTTTCGTTTACGGGTTATTACTGTCAAAATTTTATCCCTCTTTTCGTTCATTTTCTTCGTTCCAACCAGCTAAACTCCAGACTGGCCTTTTTAAATAAATCCATGGGGACGCGCTCACGTATTGAAGATAATTTTCGGAACTTATCGTAGGAGTTTCATATTTTGGATTACATTCTGTCTCTCCTTTTGGCTTTAGCTTCGATTTTGACATATTGATTGGCTTACTTACACACGCTGTATTCTCCGGAACTGCTCGTTTCGACTGTAAACAACCCGTTTCAATTTTAAATTTGGCTTTCATTGCAGCTTCGCGTTCTTTCATCGATTTCAAATAGGTCATTGTGGTTTCTGAATCAGAATCAGATACACCCTGTTTTCTTTTCGTCGCAGAACGGGCGTTTGAATCATTAGATTGATGCATCGAATCACAAGTCCCTACGACGTCCAATGGACTGACGTTTGTAAGACACTCACCAGGCTTGGACTTTTCTTGGGAAATTGTCTTTCTTTGAAAGAAGGTACCTTCACCTGGGTCATATTTCAGGTTTTCATGGTCAGATCCCAAAATATTAGAAATAGATAGATCGGGTTTACTTTCTTCCTCGTGCTGATCCCTTTGGTCCGGTATGGAAGATACATTTACTTGAAACTTGTCTGGAATATTTGAAAGAAATGCTTTTACTATATCCGCACATATTGCCATATTTTTATTAGTGCCAGGATCTTCAACACCTTTGTCCGACTCACCTGTAGTGATAGTTACATCTTGAATGCATGCAACTAAATCCGCAAAATCTTCTTTGTTGTCAGGATATAATTGACCTTTCTGGATTGTTATCAGATGGGTCTAACATGTTTCCAGTCTTATCAGCATCTGAAGTTTGGTCACTTTCCATTGTAATATTGCACTATATAGTATTGCGTTAATAGAAATTAAACTATTTCATGAAATTTTTTGATTACTAAATCCTTTTTTTAATTTTGAGAATGTTGGGATAGATTACGAGGAAATAGCTTGTGAGCAGAGTGGCGATGTGGAGCTTGATTCCTTGTTGGGTTGTAATTCCGGTCTGGAGTCGAGGCCAATTAAATTATTAGACTCTAAAATAATTTACTTTGATATTTCAACTGGTTACATAACACCATATATATTCCCAAAAAATTCAGATTTAGTATTTTTCAGACTCTTCCCAATTTGTCTCATCCAGGGACGGGAGCTACTCTTGATATCATTCGAAATCGCTTCGTCTTAGAGTCCATGTGAGCTGATGTCATTGCGCCCTGTCTCTTTGAACAACCGTTTTGTGAGAACTCGTACAAGAACTCTCTTAGTTAGAATTATTGATTTCGTAAGGATAAGCACAGCACACCACACTCCCCAGTATAAGTGAGATAATTTAACTGTGGGTTAAGTAAAAGGATTCAGCGGTTTGTTGAAAACTTAAACTAAAATTGACTAAATAAATTTTGTTTTCTCATTCCAACAATATGGTTTTTCATTGTCGATACGCCTAACTAATGATAACCAATTTCTTTACTGGTTCTTTCTTTAGTACGATCAAATAGTATAAGATGCAAATAACCTCGAATGTTGTCATGAATTCTTACACTCTCCCGAGTAACAAAAATATACTCTTTAATATTCTTGATCAAAAACGATAGGAACAAAAAAATTTTATCACGTAAAACAACCTTCCAACAGTTTTCCAAGAGCAATTTTATTTATCTATCTATATTATCTTCCGTAGGAAACCGTTATATCAATTGTGTTTGACACCATAGTCCCAGTTAAGATGCCCCAATGCCCCTCTGTTAAGATGTCCAGATTTAATACAGAATAGTTGTTCGGATATAGAAAGATTAAGTTTTACATACATTTCAAACAAAAATTGGAAATCCTGATAAAATCGGAATGGAAAAGCAACGCTCGACATTTTAAATTCCCAAAGATGCAGATTTACTCCCCTCCGCTATAAATACGCAAAATTCAATTGATGAGGATTTCGTTACCCGGAAAATATTCCACCACTATTCTTTGCAAAAAAAGCAACTCTCACCTCCTGATTTAGCTCTCTCTTTCTGCAATTGTATTCACTTATCGCTCTTGAGCAGCGGGCAAAACTACTGCTATTCTCCAGGACCGGCCGCAAATCAATCAAAAAACTTAATTCATCGATATAAGATGCATGCCTGGATGATTACATCCAGGCCTAACACATTATGAGTAGGCATCCTACTCCACTGCTTTTAGGTTATGATTAGTGGAAGGCATACTACCGCAATGCTTTAGTAATACAGGGATGATTACATCCAGGGCTAAATTAGAGCAGGCATACTGCATTATTTGCAATTAATCTCCTTAGTACCACGAAGAGAAGAGAGAAGAAAAAGAAGACCAAAAGTTGGTGTGTGTAGTTGTACATATATTTGTTCATTATTTTAGTTTTACCTTGTACAGCAACATATTTTATTTATTCTGCATCCGGATCTCGGTCTCCGATCTGAAAACCTGAAAGTGTTTGTCTTATGTTGCATGTTTGTCAATGAGCAATGTTGGAATGAGTTTGTCGAAGCAATGTTGGAATCGGTGCCACGCTGTTTGTTGTAACCACAAATTCAGGTATTCGATGTGGCGATTCACATTAATCGATTAAATCGATTTAACATCCTTAGCCATTATCGCATCCTCACCCGTGGATCGATCTCAAGCATAAAAAGAAGCGTAAACTTCAAAACTGTCATATAATGTGATTATTATGATTACATGTATTTATTATGTGAAACTCTTTATAGAACTGGTATTAGGGGTGTTCCTTTAAAATGGTTTAAGAGTTATCTGAGCCACCGTCTCCAGTGTATAAAGATTCGTAATTCTGTTAGTAATGCTCTTCCAGTAACACATGGAGTTCCCCAAGGGTCTGTCTTAGAACCTATTTTGTTTCTGATTTATATTAAAAGTCTTTGTAACGGAAAATTTTCTGGGCATTTATCTTGCTTTGCAGATGACACAGCATATAACGCGAAAAAAATATTGATGAACTACGTTTAAGTATGCAAAATGACCTTGATAAACTGAAGATTTGGTTTGTTAGAAATAGAATGGTTTTAGGTACCAAAACAAAATTAATTCAATTTTCTCTTAGGGATAAAGACAGTGAAAATTTTAAATTATTAAACAAATGCAAATCCTGTCTGTTAATACAAAATGAATCTTGTGATGATTGTATAAAAATTGAAAAAGTAGGTCACATCAAATATTTGGGTATTTTGTTGGATGAAAGGTATTTAATTAGAAAGAACATGTTTCAAAAATTAAAGGTTATCTGTATGCAATTCTCCGAAAGTTTTGCTAATTAAAATTTTTATGCCCGTTATCTGTTCTGAGAACTGTTTATTACTCACTAGTTAATTCAAAATTACAATATGGTTTATCTTGCTGGGGAGGAACCTATTATTCGACTATATATCCATTAGTAATTTGTCAAAATAAAGTAATTAGGATAGTGAGTGGAGCCAAGGATGCGAGATTCGTCCTAGTTATACTTTGCATTTTTTCATTTCGACATTCTTCCGTTTATTGTTTTGGTTCGTAGAGAATTTGAATGATATTTGTTTTAAAGTTGAATATCATATTTTTCATATTAATAAATTTATTGTAATGATAATTGCTGTATTGTCTAGTGGCATTGCTTTTTTTTCCATGTCTGAGACTATTTTGCGCTTCTTTGCATCCCGGGTGATCTTGTGTAGGTTATATAGAGTGAGCGAGGTAGTACCTTACCTGCATGGGCGTAGCCAGGGGGGGGCAGCTGCCCCCCCTAAAAGAAAATGTGCCAAAAAAACGAGCTTATATTTGAGATGTGGCGGAAGAATTCACGCAGAATTCATTTCATTCAGCATTTTTAGTTCCCCAAACGACCGGGCCAGTCAAAATATTCGACAAATTAAAAGATACGAGATAAGATACAACCCCAGTTGACCACCTCCCGAGGAGTGGAAATCTATTGAACGGCTAGAAATGGGAAGAGTTGACAAACACCCCCAAGATAAGATAAGGGTAAAGTAAACTCGTTACTGGTCACACCTGTTGTTCACGTACAGGAGCCAGCGGGGGGTGAACGCTCCCTCTTTCCTATGTTGTCCTCTACTGTTCTAATTGGAGAAGAAATAGGGGTGAGGGGGAAATGCTCTTCCCAAACCACAAAATCCAATTATACGTACTCGTACACCTCTGCCTTTGACAATGGATTGGGGTGTGAAAGGGTATCATAAATCTTCGGCACTCAACGACTCAAACAAGCAAGGGGGCTTCAGGTGTCTGGGTGTGTCAGGAAAATGTTTCAACGTGTTTCTCAAGTGTTTACACAAAAACAGAGGGGTCTTTTGTGAACCCAGCCATTATTATTTCGAAGCTTTGGCTGACCTTTCAACGAATAGAAAGAAAGCCGTGTGGTCATTGGCTATTCCTGCAGAAAATACCCTTTAGTCTAAGATATGTGATTTAGTTTTCAAGCATTGAACTTAAAAAGAGTACGTATTTCAGTCCTCCATATTGATATCTAGACGTATTATGTAAAGCCTTAATCCAGCACCATCACCAGCAATTAAAGTAAGTTGAATTTAGTATTGCATCTTAGTTTTGGGGGATAAACTATTTGTTTTAAAATATCTAATTAGAGAATTTTTTCTTTAAGAGTGAAAAAAAAGCTAAATAATATTTGAGAAAGCTGGACGGTTTTACTTTTACATTTTAAGGTTATTGTTAATTGTTATATCTTATATCATGGTTATTCAAGTAACTGCAACAACTTGAACAGTTGATACAAAGTTGCTCGGACTATTTTCAGACTAACTGTAACTTTGTATTCTTCTTTATTCTCTTCTAAATTATTATGTAATTAAAGCAGTTGCGTATTTTCCTCAAGCTTGATGTTTTTTTAATGTCCAAACATACGAAAGTTTCACCCGGTAACATAAAATAAAATAGATAAAATTTATTGAATTTAACTCAACTCGATTAGATTCTACAAATTATACTTTTAGTCATTAGCCACATAAATTTCCTAGAAAAGTATGTGGCTTACAACTTACAAGAGGTGGTTCTGTTCTGGCGAAAGAGTGTAAAAATGAGCTAAAACACTACTTTAAGGGGCAAATTTTAAAAAGTTTTCTGGGGGAGGACCCCCAACCCCCCATTTTTCTTAGAGCACACATTAATTACACTATTATTTAAGTTAAGTGTGCAAAGTGCAAAAGTTCAAACCCTTTGTATAAGTACTCTAAAATTTAACGTGTAAAAGTACTCCCCATGGGGGTACCTGAGACCATGCCATGGGGCAAAGGTAAGTATCCTTGCCCCCCCCCCCCTAACATGGAACCTGGCTACGCCCATGCTTACCTGTATCCAAACTGAGGGAACTTCTCATGGCTTCAAAATTCAATATCATTGAATTTCTGAAATTCAAGTTAAATCCTTTCACTTTGCAGCATGTTTTCTTTTCGTCTGTTAAATATGAATAGTTCTTCGGACCACCTTTAAAAAGATAAATTAAAATTAAGAGAGGAAATATTTTATTTTGAAAAGAAAAAAAGTATTAAAGACAATTTAATAAAAATATTTTATTCTTATTGAACATAATACTTACCAGACACAAATGTAGAAATAGTGTCTCCATCAAGTTTATCGGTTAATTCCAGTTAATTCCCCCCAAGAAGTTTCCCAAAGGTGGCATTCTTCCTATTGGTGGTATAAATTATCGAATCTATATCATGATACAGAATATCACGTCCAAGCTTGTCCATCTCCGAGTACAATTTTATTCTGGCCCTTGCTGTTGTGAAGGAGGCTATAAAATATTAGTCGTAGCGTCCTGGGCCAAAAACTCTTTAACATCACCCCAGGCAATGGCAGCCACTTCTGACATGGGGAGGTACAGGTCTTTAATCTAAAAAAATGGTAAAAAAAAGTTATTACAAAATGAAATTTAAAAAAAAAGATAGGAAAGTTAATAAAATATAATAAACACTTACGACTTTTGTTGAGTCTGTAAACATTTTATTTAAATCTGGCATAGAGTTGACGTAGGTCAAACGTGTCGTATTCAAATTCATGCCCCATCTAAAACACACACGGATTTATTCATAAATTATATCAAGTTATATGTTCTTTTTATTCTATTAAACTGAAAAAAAAAACTTACCGTCCCCAAAAGCTATTAAGTGCTAATTTTGCCACTTGACGACGACCTGGATTTTTCGATATGGATGCAGTGTCCAAAACTACTCCCTCTTTATTCTCATATTGGCTGATATAGTTTGCCTTTTCTTCCTCAGTTTGACACGCCGCTGGTCACCCGCTGCTTTCTGTTATATTTTGAGGAACAGATCTATATACGATCTAAAAAGCGAGTCGGATGACTCCTTGAAGTGATACACTTCATGTATCTGATAAAAAAGAAAAAGAAATGTTAATACAGTTGTCTTTTAAAAGAATTCATAACAACATAAAAAGAAAATATACATACTTTATCAATCTTGTACCCTTTTTCAAGAGCCAACTTCACCTCCTCGGTGACCCACGTAGCCCTCTCATCATTTGTGTGGGTACAGGTGGTTTGCTGAAGTGTCTCCGCACAAGTGCGACACAAGGGACCTTTTCCTTGACACCTGTACGGAAGCACTGGCAGGTAAAGTCCCCGAGGTACCTTGCATTGTACCAGACCGTAATAATTTTTTACATCAGCAAAGTCATCAGTGATTATCTCTGGATGTCTCACGGGATATTTGCAGTATTTGTTCACCTAGAAAACAAAATATCCTGAAGTAAAAAAATGCAGATTTTTAGAACACTTAGTAAGGAAAAAAAATTAACCAAGGGACCTGAAATCGACGTATTTGGCCGCCCCTTCATGGTACAACTTATAGTAAGGGAGCCCAGAGTGTTTTTGGGATACTCGATTACTCGAGCGCGTCAGATAATCATAGGGGGGATACCTTGCATGCATTTGAGTAACTCCACCAAATATAAGCTCTCTATGTAGGGGGGGGGGTTTGCCTAGAACAGCCCGTCAGATTTGTAAAAAAAAATTAGCTACATGGACATACTCGACCGCGTCAGAGAAAGATAAGGTAGGTTAGTTACCAGTACATTTTCTAAAATCTGCCGATTTGAGCGGTGGGCAAGGGAGTGGGAGGGTTACAAAGTTGCAGATTGTTACAAAGTTGTTGCAAAAGTTACAGCAAAGTTGCTGACAGATTTCGCAGCAGAAATAAATAATTTCCGATTTTGATATTAAATAACTCTATAATTAGATAATAAAATTGAGGTTCCCGCTCCTTTCAGATCAATTATTGTGGGGTGGCTGCTTCTGAAATGTTTAGACTAGGAACTTTGATACCAGGTGTTCTAATTTTTTGAGCAATGTTTAAAACAGCTACACATAGTAACGTAATGGTGCACACATAAATAGAAATAAAACTAAATAATCAAAACTAAAAGCTCTAGTTCGGTATAAGGAGCGATCCTTTCGGGTGCACAAGGGGTGTGAAAATGAGTTAAAACATTACTTTTAAAGGGCTATAAATTCAAAACTTTTCTTGAGGGAAGACCCCCCCCAGTGAGCCCCCTTTAGAAATGTCGTGTCTATTAGTATAACTGTTTTTTCCCTTGAAAATTATGCGGCCTGCAATGAGTGGTCTTAGGGTGTAACCCAAAGGGTCTTAAAATGAGTTTAAAATTTACTTTTAAGGTTTAAAATATTTTTGGGGGAGGACCCCAAAACTCCCCTCCAAAATTTAAATGTATCTTTATTGACTGTATTTTCTTTTTCATGAAATTTCCGTGGCTTACAAGGAGCGGGCTCTTTTTGTGTATCTAAAAGGGTTTAAAATGAATTAAAAATTTACTTTCACAGGTCAAATTTAAAAAAAAAATTACCACCACACATGGGGACCCCACATGGTACACTAAACTACATGGACGGACCATGATACACTAAAAATTTGGCATCTATTTATTTACTGAGGTTTTTTTTCTTCTTTTTTTTTTGGAAATTCCGTGGCTTATGAGGAGCGGGGCCGTCTTTTTGTAATCCAAAAATCACAAAATATTACAAAATCACCTCAAAGTATTACATTTGCCCGAAAATTCCCAGGCATCTTTGGGGGAGAATTTTTTCCAGGATTTTCGATAGACTTGGAACCCCTAGATGAAATTTCTAGCTACGCCAGAACAAGAGTGATAGTACCCGATTCGATAATAACAGTCGTCAAACAGTGTAATTAAAGTGTTTGCATTAAAAATATTTTGATCACATATAAGCAGTGTTATTCCTAGGATTTTTTGGAAGAGTAAAAATACTCCTTGACTTTTTTAGGAGGAGTGAAATTCAATTATGAGGAGTGAAATACGGAAATAGCATAAACTACATATACAGAGACAAAATTTCTATTTAAAACGCTTACTTTTTACTGCACAAAATGAAATTGAAAAAAAATTAAGATACTATTTTGGGTTTTAATCAATCAAACTCCCTAATATCAGAACAATAAATGAAAAAAAGTACTATATATGAAAGTGTATGAAAACACAATTAAAAAGTATGATAATTAGAATGCCGTGGCTGAATTTTAAGCTAAACCTTTGTGAAAAATTCAAAGAGTGAAAATACTCCTGTCTAGTTTTTAAAAGAGTAATTCAGATTTTCAAGGAGTGAATACTCTTTCAAAGGAGTTAAAAATATCTCTGCATAGAAGGATACATTTTGTGTTTAAGTTAAATAGAAGTGATTGGGACGGTTAACCTTTTAAACGCCGCAATTCAAATTTCAAATTAAAGGTTCTGATTTTTGGCTTAAATTGTGCTTGTTTCATCATTACTAAAACCAATCTTGACATTTTTTGGCAGAAAAAAAATCCTAAGTATGATTTTGAGGATGTCCCCATTTGGGAACATCGGCGTTTGGAGTGACGTTTTTAGGGGGATTTCCGAAAGGCATATATTTCAAAATTAATTCATGTAAAACTACTGAAATAGGTTTCTACTCAATAATTTTGAACATTTTTATGATATTGGACTGTTTTTTCATATTTAATTCCCATGGTTAGGAAATTGGGTAAAATTTTATAGATTTTCATAAGAAAAAATTTACATATTTATTACATGCGTGACACTTTTCCGTACATTATTATTGCACAATGGGTAATTTTTCGGTATAAAAATACGAAAGAATGTTCCCATGCGTTTCAAAGCTAAACAGTTATCTTTCTGAGTGAAAAATTAGTGTTAACTACTGTTCTATCCGGATATCTAGCATAAAATCCATGAGTTGGATTCAAATTTAATTAGCTTTCAAAAGTGATAATCATAACTATCTCCATTGATTTGTTAAAGCTGTGTTTCTCATGGAAGATTCCAAACTAAACAACATATCTCTTTCATCCAACTTACGTTAGAGTGTTTTTAGATGTACACACTTTTCATTATTTTCAAAATTCTTAAAATTTATACCTAAAATTTTTACGTAAAAAAGAGCACTTGAACAAAATAAGTACACAAGTCCTTAGAAGTACTCCAAATATGCCCTTTGCATAACCCCTAATAATAATTACTGAAAATTAATCGGTCAGGGAGTTAGAAAAATATACAAAAGTAGGAATCTGCTATAAAGATTTGGCATTTATTCCTCCATAAATCAGGTGAAAAATATTAAAATTATAGATTTAGAAATTTAAAACATCGTGATTAACCTGTTAAGATCCTTTGAGACAGAAAAGGTTAAAACAATTAAAGAAAATAAGAAATAGCTTGAATTTTTACATGTTATAAAAACTCCCTCAAAAACTATACCCCAAACGCCGATGTTCCCATTTGGGAACATATACGTTGAACTGGTAATTACTCTCTGAAATTGGAATATGGAGCTATTCTGCCTAGCCAATTGAAAATATGTGTACTTAAGCTACCTAAACACAGCATGATTATTTAAAACTAAATTTATTTAAATTTATCATAAATTGAAACTTGTGCAACTTTTAGAAAAGCCAAAAATCTGTTATTTTGATATAAATTGCACAAAAAGGATTAAATTGCACGTGAAAAACTTTTGCATGTAAAATAACTTCATATCTTTGAGTTTATTACTACCAAGTATCAAATTCCTGCATGAAAAATTAAGTTGTGAAAAAATTCTATAAAGTGATGTTCCCATTTGGGAACATCGGCAGGTAAAAGGGGTATCGATTTCGATAACATTAAAAACCGTACGTAATAACATAACAGCTCTGTGGAATTTTTTTTTGGTCTAAATCAAACGCAGTGAAATCCCTGACTATTATGAATGTTAATAACTATCTTATATCTCCCATAATATTAATTGGAAAGATATCCCACAAAAATCCCGCCCCAATCCAATCTTAGAAAAAAAAATTCTTTCCCGGTGGTCAGATTCTCCATGCTTGACCCCTTCACAAAGTAGTAGCTGGAGAGCACACACCCTTTTTCAATGCTTTCACTCCAGGGGGCCCCCCTCTAGCTATTGTCGGTGGTCCGCTTGATGATTCTCTCTCCCTTTTCTACTGGAAAATTCTGTTTCATAGGGGGCGCATCGGTGTGTTCACCGATGGGACCGTAACTGTCGACAGAGCCACTTAATTCGAAGTGGAAGTGGATTTCATCGGTCTGCCTGACCTCGTGCGATGTATAGTAGTGCCTCGTGGCCTATGCTCGTGGCTGTCTTGCTGGTAAGGAAAGCGGGTATGTGGTTTTAAATTTCTGATTTATGATTATAATTCTTTGAAAACTATTGTTTTCATATTGATATTGTTTTTGTATTTACAATTGTTATGTTTTTGGTACACAACGCCATTTTTATTTGTTTCCGTATGCCCATTTTTTAACAACACCCAATTTTCTTTACGTTAATTTTCTTACATTTCCGAGATAGGTTTTCAAAGATTCAATATTTTTCCTTTCTTAAAAACCTTTAAGTTTTGAACAGTGTACCATTTCGAAAAAAAAACGGGGAAAGAGGAAATAAGTTCGTTTCGTTGTATTTGTAGCGTTTTGTTGGTTTTTGGAAATATTTGTGTTTTAAATTAATATACGAATAACTAGTAAAAGGTTAGGTACGAAAATTGGCAATTGCACTGTCCCATTATGGATTATTTTGCTATAAAAACCATTTCTTCTCATTTTTGTTATTAAACCAATTAAATGGAGAAATTAATTTAGAGGCTTAAATTTGTAAACATGCATGTGTAGATAGTAGAAGAACACTGGGGAATCATTTGAATTTCATTGTTTTTTGTATTTAAGAACTTATTTTTTTTTGCTTCGCTTTAATGTTCTTCAGTTTGTTTACGCTTTGCTATATTGAGTTCAATTTGAATGCAGAGGTGACCCAATTGAATTCTATTTTTCTTTATTTTAAGCATTAATTTCGTCGGCCCTCTAAACGTTCTTTAATTTACGTTCTGCCATCTTAACCATTCTTTCCATTTTGGGTAATGGTCAATAACAGTACTTATACGGACCATTTGAATTTTTTGGTTTAGTTTAAAAACCCAAATTGCTGTCAATTCTTAATCGCTTAATCTCAATTCTTAAAATTGTTTATTGTTTTTCCCCCACATGCAACCAATCCTTCATTGACACAATTACAGTGCTTAGAGGTAGTTATAATTATCTTTGTTAGGGTTTGGAGACGGTCACTAGATGGCAGTACGAGCGCCTAACCACAGGGGGGCTCGGGGGACAGGTTTGGACCGGTTCAGTGGGGCTTTGTAGTGGAACGGTGGCATTGGTTTTTGCAGAGAGCGGTGGTGTTAGGGAGGATAGGATATAGACCACGGAGAGCACTTGGTTTTGTGTTCTGTCTATTATCAGTGAGTTTATTTGGTAGTAATAGATATTGTATCGTGTAAATAGTAACTAGACAGGAATAAATAATTAATGTAACTAATAAATCAGTGTCAGTCTTCATCTTCAGTGCCCTTACAGCGGTCATCGTATATTCAGAGTTGGAGGTAAGTGTCCAACATTTGTTGTTATTTTACTGTTCTGTCTCTATTTGTGAAACCCCTTTGGTTTCAACCACGGCACCCCTAGCTATCCCCCCTTTTTATTGTGTTTTCGTACAATCTTCATGCAGTATTGAATGAACTTGTCATTTAAATTATTAATATTGTTATTTTTAATTAAAATAATAAATTTAATTTGATACTTCGTAAACATGCCTTACAAATCACACGCGGTCAGCAGAGTGAATTGCATTGTTTATTTTGATGAGTTTAGCTACTCATGACCATTTCTTTTTCTCTTTAATAGCTCTATTTCATTTGTAATTTTTCTCACGCACGTTAGTTAGAACTATATCGTCGGCACAGTGACAAAAACACGAATCTTCTATTCATTAACATGGCAGATTCGCGTTTTTGTCATTGTGCCGACGATATGTTAAATAAGTTAGGATACTTAATCTTCGGGGGAGCCTGTAACCCCTACAAGACGCGTCCCCAGGTGGCGGATAGGGGAACGCCTCCATTGGATTTTCCTTTGGGTGGTAGAAGGGAAATAAAATACCTTCCGCGGACCAACAGGCACAAAGTCTTCAGCCCTCTTTCTTCACGGGTCACACAGCTTTCGTTATACCACAGCTTCTCCCCTTATCAAATTGCTGATGTTTTTCCCCACATCCAACCAATCCTTCATTGACACAATTACAGTGCTTAAGGGTAGTTTTAATTATCTTCATTCAGTAATGTTTCTGGAACCTTACAGACATGAACACTAATGTTCCTATGGGTTTGGTGCTATATGGTCTGAAATGGGCCTTGTGCCCCCAAGTTTTAATGATACACAAAAAATTAATATGATAATGATGCTTATTGAACAGCTTCTTCTGTATTACAGTTTATTTAAAAAAAAATTACACTACTTTCATTGTCATAATATGATGCAGTTCACATTGGGAAAACCTTTCCCCACATTTAAAAAAAAATAATGAATATGCTTAAATAATCATAAAAACATTACAATTTACGAGTATACAATAAATTATAAAATTTTATCTATAAGAGTTTTAACTCTGGGTTGACACTGGAATTTCTGCCTCTAATATTCAAAATGCTATTTTTTATGAATTTAAAGATATTACTGGAAATTCGTGGGTATAAAGTGTTCAGGATGTAGTAGAATGACATCAAAGTCTCTACCCAAGGGCTTCAACAAAACACTTGCAATAGCACAAGACGAGCCCTTCACAATAAATGGTGAACGTGCCATTTACAATTTCAACATTAACTACAATTTTTGGATAGATCAAGGAATTCTGGTGTTGTGGCAGCATCAGAAATCTGAAAATACGAAAAACGCTAATAAGAGAAATCGTTAGGTAAAATAAAAAAATATCTAACACGTAAATCCATGAAAGGAACTACTGTGGTATTCAAAAAGAATGATATTGATGTATGAAATGGTATTTCGTAGAATTTTCAGATGAAATGGAAGTTTTGTTGAAAGATGGTGCAAGATGGCAACAAAACTTTGCATCCTTTAACTGTTCGTCAATGCAAAAACCCTATTTTTAAATTTGACCTATAAAACAAAGTTAAACTCATTATTAGACAATTTCAAAATCACTTTTTCGATGCTTTAAAACCGGTGCTGTAGCTGGAAATTTTTTTCGGGGGAGGGGATCACCTTTTTTTTTTGCTAGAAACAAAATATTTTGATGGGATGATGTCCTCCCATTCTCAGCACTGGCCTCAACCTATTCGAAATTCGTGTACTAAATTATGGAGGTTGAGTTATCCTTATTATATACTGTCCAGAAGAAAATTTAACCTTTTCCTTTTCGCCGTGTACAACATTTTGCACTTTTTTGTATAATCATCCTGGTATATGATCACCATTTTCATACGCTCAATGCAGTTCTCATCCCCGTCAAGCTCTGTATTCGAGTTCATGTTGCGGTGCTCTGATTCGCCAACGGATGCGTTCGTATTCTTCCACATGCGAGATTGTAGGCGGCTTTGTACTTCACATAAACACTTACTTAATTCTTCCTTCATTGTTTTCTTAAACGTCGGGTATTTTCCGAAATCGCTACTCGCCTAAATCAATATACTAACTCTATGGAAAAACCAATGATGTCTGTCGTCCAAGAAATCTTCTCAGTGATGGTTTGCAGGAAAATCAGCTGATTGCAACTGCCCTGAAAGAGTTCCTCAGCATGGAAGACCATCAGCTGGATGGCCTCAGTACCCAAGTCAGGGTTCCAATGACTTGGTTGGCACCGAATGGCCTTGCGCCATAAACATTCCACAGCGTTAGTATACATTAAAACATATAGAACACTAAACATGAACACAGACCAGCCTGGGCAGTGCCTATTGTTTATTCTGCGCCGAAAGTCCCAATAAGCAGAGGGAAAGTATGAGCAGGCAGCCATCACTGGAAGAAGATCTTAAATCATTAAAATAAAATTTTTAATCGTTGGCTCCTTTTTGGATAAATTTATCCAGCACTTCATTACTATTTATATCAACCCCATAATAAATGTTCATAAGGGGAGAGCATGTTGGGGGTTGGGTCAGTGAGCTTGTTTTCCCTTGTTGAATTTCTAAGATAGGTTTTCAACCTTTTTAATGAACTGAAACTCCTCTCTACAGAAGCTGTTGTTACAGAGCTCACTGCAAGTATTTTTAAAAGTTCACAAATATTAGGATATATTTCTGAAACAATTTCTAATGACTTGAACTTGGCATGATACTCTACACTCATTATTTTAGGCAGGCAAAATACGCCCAAATCAATATTGAATTCTTGTTTTCTGACTTTTAAAACCAATAGTTAAGACATACTACTGGGTAGGTAAGAGTGGAAATCAAGGAAGTGCGATAATGGCAGTCATAGTAAAAATTACCTTACGAAACGAAATTTTAAAATTTTCATGAGCAGAATTCACTGGTAATTTCACAAATAATAAATGGGGGGTAACACAAGGGGTAAATTCACCCCTTTAAGTCTATAACCAAAAAAATAGTAGTTTTTGACTGAACAAATATGCGTTCTCCGAGGGCTCATTTATTTCAATCCTCATGCTGGAGGCCTCCTCGTCATCCATGGTGCGAAGACACCTCTCGTAATCCGCGACCTGCTTTCGCAGGGAGATTGCAATAATCTCTTTTTAATCAAGCAGGGCCTTTCGTCCTTCATACTCGAATATGCACAACTCAAGGAAAACTTCCTTCAAACAGCCACAATGTGATAGTGATATTTGTGATAATCGAGCTATTAAAATTCAACTTACCTGCCAAATTAAGAATTTGAGCATTGTAGTACTCCGATGTGATTTTTTTTCGCCGTGTGGTCCAAATGTCTCACTAGACCACAACACTTTATACCAAATTTTTGATTTCCAATCTTTGGTATCTTTTGCCTAAATATAATTGAACGAAATATTGTTTCAGGAGACCGCTTTGCGATACTATTTCTAATATCTGAACCAAAAGTCGAGCCTTGACCCATATGCCACAGGCTTCAAGCAAAAATCCTTAGAGATTTGCTTTTCGGAGTCGTGGAATGCTGAAGCTACAGACACCATTCCAGGCTGGTGGCTCATTACGAATATCAGCCTCGTGACATCATGCATGCCATGCCATTAACCTCTTCTTTTATCCGTTGTTCTAACGTTGTGATGCGTTTCTTCTGGATTTTTTTCTTTTCTTTCTTCTCCACATCTTGAGGTTCAGATGAGAAGCCAAACGGAAATTCCAACACGGGCTTCGCAGTAGTATTCTCGCTTTCAGAGGTCTGCAACGTTTCACGGTTTGAGTCATTGAAATTCAATTCTTGCTTTGATTTCTTCGCCTTCTCACCTTCATATCCAAGAGGATTTTCACTAGATATGATCTGGGGGCTTTTAATTTATCCACAACCTTGCACCTCATTCATTCGCGCGCATTTCATTCGCACTTGATCACTTACTTTTATCTCGGGCGACTTGTAAAGCGTTGTTTTTAATCTCGCATATTCCACTCTTCTTTTTCTCAAAATTTCAGAATCAGAGGCTCTTGGGAGTCGTTGCTTGGGGTGATGAGGTATCAAACTGCGATGCTTATACTTTACACTGGGAACTATTTTAACTCGTAAAATCAAAGAAAACTCCTGTGTAGTCTCTTTTGTCAATGGCGATGAATTCCAGATTATCCCCTTATCTGCTTCACAAAACACGTGTTCTTTTTCTTCAGTCGCCAGCACAGCACCGTCGTTCCCCAGAACAGATACATTTACGAAGACCAGAATGTTTTTCTTTAAAGATGGTCCTTGCTCTAACCGAAGATAGAGTTCATGATGATGTTTAATTAATTTCACATGATATTATAAGTTATGTGATTTTATTAAATAATTATATCTTGTTTAAACAGACGCTTTATACCACTATACTTCAACATCATTAAAACATTTTTGGTTTCAAGATTCGGAACATATTTGATACAGGTCCTCCACACCGAAAAGGGAGATTGTCGTCAGGAACTGGAGACTCGAGGTCCAGACGATAGGTACTCGAGCTTCCGCAACACCTGTTCTTTCCGAATGGGCCATTCGAACCCAAGAGGATATTCGTATTCCGAATCTTCGTCCGCTCTATCCGTCGCAAGCAACGAACGTTCGAATTCGTTCAGAACAAAGTCGTCTTCGTGAACCGAACGGCAGCTTTCGATCATGGATCGAACATGAAGGGGGCAAGGCACATCCTCCTTTCTGGTATTGATATGCCTTCAACCATCGGGAAGTTCTCTTCCAAATACTCCCTCAGACCTTCCATTCCACCGTGTGATTCGAAATAGCTTTCGAAATCTCTTTTGAAAACTCCCACAAGAACTCCAGAAATTCTGTTAGGAATGCAAACACTAGTAACAAGGAATAGAAGTACATTTCGGGAACGACGATGTTCAGGCACCTAGGGATGGCATAGCACAATAACTGTTTCTCGGTTTTGAATTCATCGTATTCAGCCTGTTTGAAGACACTATGAAATTCTTGATGATAGGTATATCTGAAGGCGTCGCAATAAAGAGGATGTCTTCTAAAAAGACAGCTTTTCAATACTGGATTTGTTCTTTCCAGTAAGGGTGTAAAGACTGTAGAGTGTTGCCACGTCATCAGTAATGCTCCTCCTGAGGCAATGGGTTTATATATAGACCTGGTTCATCCACTTCTTCATCGTATTTTTACTGGAACATTTGCGAGGGCAATGCACATCCTTCTTTCTGGTATTGATTGATATGCCTTCAACCATGAGAAAGTGCTCTTCCAAATACTCCATCAGAACTTCCATTCCACCGTGTGATTCGAAATATCTTTCGAAATCCCTAGCCACGTATCACTTGTAAGCAACCATGAGAAAACGATAGCATCTCCTGGTGTTCCAAAAGAACTCAAGAAATTCTGTTAGGAATGCAAACACTAGTAACAAGTAATAGAAGTACATTTCGGGAACGACGATGTTCAGGCACCTGCGGATGGCATAGCGCAAGAACTGTTTCTCGGTTTTGAAGTCATCGTATTCAGCCTGTTTGAAGACACTCTGAAATTCTTGATGATAGGTATATCTGAAGGCGTCGCAATAAAAAGGATGTCTTCTAAAAAGACAGCTTTTCAATACTGGATTTGTTCTTTCCAGTAAGGGTGTAAAGACTGTAGAGTGTTGCCACGTCATCAGTAATGCTCCTCCTGAGGCAATGGGTTTATATATAGACCTGGTTCATCCACTTCTTCATCGTATTTTTACTGGAACATTTGCGAGGGCAATGCACATCCTTCTTTCTGGTATTGATTGATATGCCTTCAACCATGAGAAAGTTCTCTTCCAAATACTCCATCAGAACTTCCATTCCACCGTGTGATTCGAAATATCTTTCAAAATCCCTAGCCACGTATCACTTGTAAGCAACCAAGAGAAAACGATAGCATCTCCTGGTGTTCCAAAAGAACTCAAGAAATTCTGTTAGGAATGCAAACACTAGTAACAAGTAATAGAAGTACATTTCGGGAACGACGATGCTCAGGCACCTGGGGATGGCCTAGTGCAAGTACTGTTCCTCGATTTTGAAGTCATCGTATTCAGCATGTTTGAAGACACTAAGAAATTCTTGATGATAGGTATGTCTGAAGGCGTCGCAATAAAAACACATATAATCAATGATTGATAATGCGTCACAAACTTAAAAAAAAGTGCTGTTAAGAATGCAGACACTAGTAACAGGGAATAGAAGTACATTTCGGGAACGACGATGTTCAGGCACCTGTGGATGGCATAGCGCAAGAACTGTTTCTCGGTTTTGAATTCATCGTATTCAGCCTGTTTGAAGACACTATGAAATTCTTGATGATAGGTATATCTGAAGGCGTCGCAATAAAGAGGATGTCTTCTAAAAAGACAGCTTTTCAATACTGGATTTGTTCTTTCCAGTAAGGGTGTAAAGACTGTAGAGTGTTGCCACGTCATCAGTAATGCTCCTCCTGAGGCAATGGGTTTATATATAGACCTGGTTCATCCACTTCTTCATCGTATTTTTACTGGAACATTTGCGAGGGCAATGCACATCCTTCTTTCTGGTATTGATTGATATGCCTTCAACCATGAGAAAGTTCTCTTCCAAATACTCCATCAGAACTTTCATTCCACCGTGTGATTCGAAATATCTTTCAAAATCCCTAGCCACGTATCACTTGTAAGCAACCATGAGAAAACGATAGCATCTCCTGGTGTTCCTAAAGAACTCAAGAAATTCTGTTAGGAATGCAAACACTAGTAACAAGTAATAGAAGTACATTTCGGGAACGACGATGCTCAGGCACCTGGGGATGGCCTAGTGCAAGTACTGTTCCTCGATTTTGAAGTCATCGTATTCAGCATGTTTGAAGACACTAAGAAATTCTTGATGATAGGTATGTCTGAAGGCGTCGCAATAAAAACACATATAATCAATGATTGGTAATGCGTCACAAACATCGAAAAAAAGTGCTGTTAAAAATGCAGACACTAGTAACAGGGAATAGAAGTACATTTCGGGAACGACGATGTTCAGGCACTTGGGGATGGCATAGCGCAAGAACTGTTTCTCGGTTTTGAAGTCATCGTATTCAGCCTGTTTGAAGACACTTTGAAATTCTTGATGATAGGTATATCTGAAGGCGTCGCAATAAAAAGGATGTCTTCTAAAAAGACAGCTTTTCAATACTGGATTTGTTCTTTCCAGTAAGGGTGTAAAGACTGTAGAGTGTTGCCACGTCATCAGTAATGCTCCTCCTGAGGCAATGGGTTTATATATAGACCTGGTTCATCCACTTCTTCATCGTATTATTACTGGAACATTTGCGAGGGCAATGCACATCCTTCTTTCTGGTATTGATTGATATGCCTTCAACCATGAGAAAGTTCTCTTCCAAATACTCCATCAGAACTTCCATTCCACCGTGTGATTCGAAATATCTTTCAAAATCCCTAGCCACGTATCACTTGTAAGCAACCATGAGAAAACGATAGCATCTCCTGGTGTTCCAAAAGAACTCAAGAAATTCTGTTAGGAATGCAAACACTAGTAACAAGAATAGAAGTACATTTCGGGAACGACGATGTTCAGGCACCTGGGGATGGCCTAGTGCAAGTACTGTTCCTCGATTTTGACGTCATCGTATTCAGCATGTTTGAAGACACTAAGAAATTCTTGATGATAGGTATGTCTGAAGGCGTCGCAATAAAAACACATATAATCAATGATTGGTAATGCGTCACAAACATCGAAAAAAAGTGCTGTTAAAAATGCAGACACTAGTAACAGGGAATAGAAGTACATTTCGGAAACGACGATGTTCAGGCACCTGTGGATGGCATAGCGCAAGAACTGTTTCTCGGTTTTGAAATAATCGTATTCAGCCTGTCTGAACACACTAAGAAATTCTTATGGGTTAAAAAAATGCCCGTAGTTTCATGTTCCTAGAGGCTCAAAAAATTCTCCCTTACACTTTCAGGCCCCATGGAAGAAACAATAATATTTCGGGAATGATTATTCTAATTTTCTTTACAAAAACTAACACCTCATTTTTGGCCAGGAACCCTGATGAAACTATTTCTCCATTTAGCCTTCCCAGTTTTCTCGTGAAGTCCCTCCACATTTGGAGAGACATCAGGATTCCTTGGGCAGCCGGTTCGTAGGAGACGAATAGACGAATATGCATTTTAAGTAAATTTGCGTGTGATTCTAGGCACACATATACGTCCGCGGCTGTTGGCCACTGCCTCAATATCCGAGAATTTGGCTGTGGATTATCGAATGCTTTTTGGAGAGCAGTGAAGAGCAGTGGCATCCGGTTGTGGATTCACAGCGGGCAGTAGAGCAGTGGCATCCGGCTGTGGATTCACAGTCCTAATTCTTGGTGTTTGTCGCTGTGGTGGCTGTGGATTCATAGTCCTAATACGTGGTCTTACAACCATAATCTGTGGCTTTGCCTTTGCTTCTCACAAAAATAAAAAAAATATCGGACAAACTTACTGAACGACCAGACCTGTCCAGGTCATCCATTTGTGTCACTTCTTCGACGTTCTGGCCCTCCATATGTATCACTTCTTCAAAGTTCGGGAGCTCCATGGGTATCACTTCTTCAACGTTCTGGCCCTCCATGGGTATCACTTCTTCGACGTTCGGGCCCTCCATGGGTATCACTTCTTCGACGTTCTGGCCCTCCATGGGTATCACTTCTTTGACGTTCAGGCCCTCCATGGGTATCACTTCTTCGACGTTCGGGCCCTCCATGGGTATCACTTCTTCGACGTTCAGGCCCTCAATGGGTATCACTTCTTCGACGTTCGGGCCCTCCATGGGTATCACTTCTTTGACGTTCGGGCCCTCCATGGGTATCACTTCTTCGACGTTCGATTATGTAGTGATATTTGTAATAATCGAGCTATTAAAATTCAACTTACGTGTCAAATTAAGATTTTGAGCACTGTAGTACTCCGATGTGATTTGATTTTTTTCGCCGTATGGTCCAAATTGTCTCACCAGACCACAACACTTTATACCAAATTTTTGAGTTCCAATCTTTGGTATCTTTTGGCCTAAAATATTTTATGTCCTTCACCGACGAAATTTGCCTCACCCCATCTTCAAATTTTACATATGCCAACACAGTAACTAGAATATGAACTACTTTTACACACAATAAAATAAAGTAAAAAGCCTTTTTGTTTTTCAAATGGCACCAAAGTGTTATTTTGTGTTTAATTGCTGGTTTGTTGCCAAAGTAATGTTTCTAAACATTTACGCAGCTAGTGGTTTGCAGTTGGATACATTTTTCTTGCATCGGTTGATGGAGCTTCGGGAACTTCCATCGGTACGACCGTCCCATTAGGTGGGCATAAGTAGTACAGCACCTTGCTCATAGCAATAGACGTTCTTTATTATATACTGTCCTGAAGAAAATTTAACCTTTTCCTTTTCGCCGTGTACAACATTTTGAACTTTTTTGAATAGCAATCCTGGTATATGATCACCATTTTCAACTATTATGGTGAAATCCTCGGAAGTAATATGGTCACGACTCGCTATAAACATGCCACAGTCGGAGCATACAAGAACTGAATATGGCCTGGAAATTACTCCCATGATTCGTCAGAATTTCTTTATCTGAAAGAAAAAAATCCAGTTTGTTATCATATAGTAAAATTGTCTATGAGAAAATGATAATAGAAAGTTTGTATAGTTAGACAAGTAGCGCAAAGCTAAAATGATAGACTATTGAATAAAAGCTAATTGTGAAAGGCTGTACAAAGTCAGGAAAAACAACGGAGTTTATAGGCAAAAAGTTAAAATAAATTTATAAAAAAAAACATACAAATTTGTTTCAAGGATTCTTGAAGCCTGAATACTGCGCCCGGGGCGGACGTCCCCTTCGCCCCTCCCTTAACACGGCCCTGTAAGTAAGACTCGAACTTCTTGCTTTTCTTGTTCAAAGTTATTATCACCATCACATCGTTGGTTTCTGAAATACTCTCTTTATAAGAGTGAAGTTGGCTGCAACTTTAATACAATTAAGGCATTTAACTTCTTGTCTTCTTTGAGTGCAATTTTTAATTTCTAGTTTATTGCTAAGGTTTTGATCCGATTAGAGTTTTTTTCTCTTTAATATGATTCGTAAACAATGTTTTGATTATGCCGCTCCAAGTGTTTAGATTCAAAGAAATAAAAAAAAATTATTTACGTAAAGAGTGGTGAACATAAAATACAATATCGGATCGTGGCTCAATACTCCGAGTTCACCTAGTTCCATGTCCACACTAGCTTTGCATGTCATCTGTAAGATGTATTCCAATACTTCTGTTCGTTTTATGTCGCACAGAAAGACATACAAGAAAGATGGGGAGGGGTATAAAAGACTAATTAGATCAAAGAAAATAAATGACAACTGGAATATACTTTTAATAAATTATTTTAATTTAAGTTTTATCTTAATTACTTATGAGGTCTGACAGAGACCACTTCTTTGCTGTTCTCTCTTTTCTCTTTGCTGTTCAAAATCCGTATAGACTCAGCATTAATTAATGGTTTCGACATCACCACGAGGTATCATTCTATACTCCCGTAGTACTCGGCCAGTGAGATACTGAACCTTAGCGGAAGTCATTTGTAGTAGTGATCGGACTAATGAAGATGGCGTATGATGAAATTACATTTTGCAGATGTCTCACTCGAAAATATCGATGTTACCGGAGTGAAGAGAGTATCTTATTCGGTCTTTTCATAAGATTGGTTACCTGAAGATCAGTGCGAATGCATTTGTGCTCTTCCATACTTTCGTATTTACAAAAGTACATTTTGCAGATGTCTCCCTAGAAAATATCGATGGATAATTGCAATGTTAGTGATTTTACCGGTTACTCTCTTAACGTAGCCCTGTAACTCGAATCAACAATTGTTTCGAGAGGCAGACGGCAGATTCCCTCGAAGTAGTATTTTTTTTTTCAAAAAAGCTTACCGCAGTGAGAAGGATTTCTGATAGACTGTGTTCTACCCTGCTTTTTTTTTACTCGTGTCTTGTTAGGTGTCTTGTTTACTCGTGTCTTATGTCCTAACAGAGGCCATTACACACTCACCAGTAAAATAGTGAGATGATTAAACTACGAGAAATTACTACTAAAATTAGAAATAGGCCTAATTATCTACACACTGAAACTTTTATTTCAGCAAATATATCATATTTGCGTATTTGTTCTCTAATATCTGTTAGGTGTGGAAATGAATAATTCATATGAATTAATTAATATAGTCATAACTTCTGCACCACAGAGTACTAGAACAGAGAGTCCACGGCCATAGGCCATAATGGAAATCGAAAATCATGACATCTTGTTACAGGTTGGGAGAATTATGGCGCTGGGATCGCACTAAACTCACTAGCGTCTGGATCCAGTCTGAATCGTTCGCCGGCTGCCTATGGGAGATCAAAAATACCTTTTTGCGCATGCGCTGAGTTCCAATTTGGCGAGAGATTTAAGCGGCCGGCCTACGTTCCAGACTCTAGTGTGGCGCCCTCACATCTGTAACGCATTTGAAAATAGCCTCGTGGACCCTCTGTTAGGATATTTCTCTGTGTTCTGCACCTTGTGTAGTTCTCAATATAAAACAAAACAGCAGCTACATGAATGCATGCCTCAGCCAATCACGTGCAGTGGGCACTGTTTATCTCCCTTTTCTTCTCAGCAATAATCGACACTCGTAGCGGTTTTTCTGAGAAGCGCATAGAATGCATGACCTTTAAGAGAAAAATTACAATTTTTATTTTGGTTATCAAATGAGAACCACTGAACAATGATCACTCAATATAATGACCACGGTATTCAGTGGATAATATTTGGAGGAAAATGCTTTATAAAGCACAAGAAGACAAATGGCGTGCTTGTTGAGATAATTTCATTGCTTGGTAATTAATCAACAAACATGGCACTTGCGCACAGCTAATTAACATTTTCCAAAATATGCACACCATCTTTAAAATAATTAATATAAAATATTTTCACAAATTGAAACATACCTTTCCAACAACAACATGCCACTCATTAATAACTTTGATATACACCTCATGAACCCATCCACAGGAGAACTGGTTGTAGGCTCCTAGACTTCTGATGCGTTAAAGAAGTCTTTTTGGGTGTATTCTGAAGTTTTACAAACCAGATAGTTGCCAAGGCACCACAAATTGCATTTGGGAAAATTTTCAGGATTTGGGGAAGTCTCTTTCACATAAAATTCATATGGATCTAACCCATTTATAATAGAAATTTTTTCTTTATACACTGTTAAAAAAAGTAGTTCAACCTTTCACCAAAAAATGGTGCCAATTTAGCTGCAACCAACATATGGTAACCGGTTTCACCAAGTTTTGGTGCGCCTCGCTAGCGCCATATTATGGTGAAAGGGTTGAACCAAGATTGAAGGTTTGGCTAGCACCATATTGTGGTGAAAGGGTTGAACCAAATTTGAAGGTTCGGCAGCACCATATTATGGTGAAAGGAGTTGAACCAAGATTCGCTTTTTTGCAAGCACTTTATTGTTCAATATTGAACGCCTTTTCATTAAGGGAATATTTTTATTCCCTTTTTTTATATTTTATATTATATTTTTATCCGTATGTCTACTGGGTCATACGGATAAAAATTACTATCCTTAAAAAAATTATTTTCACCTTTACATATTTTAATAGAGGAAGCACCCTTTAACTCCCGCCTTAATTTTAGATTGTCATATAAGTGCTTTTTTTATTCTTAATTGTATGAAAAAAGGGTGTAAACATTAAACTATGTTATAACTCTTAAGGAACATTTACTATTGAATACCCACAGCACAGCTTTCACACGTGAGCGAGAACTGCAATTTAAAAGCAAATGTTCGGTGTGAAAGAGTTAAAATGCTTTGGATTTTAAATCAAGGTTTAACTATTTCTTAAGATGACAACTTTCACACTTACTCGTATAAACTAAATCTTATTTATAATTCATAATAAAAATTCACAGAGCAGAGTAAATGCAAATTAAAGTAATATCCAATCAAAACTTTTATTTTGTAACTTTTTCTTTTTATTGCTTGAAGAGTTATCTACAATTTATTTTAACAATATTTAAGATTGTACAATAATGACTTGGTTTAAATTTCCAGGTATAACACCAGCATTGAGACATTAGAAATAAATATTACTAATGAATACATCTTTTCTACAAAAAAATTACACACACAGGCAGGATTTCCCCTATTTATGGGAACCATTAAAATATGGCACAAGACAAATACCCAGAATTATTTTTTGGGGGGAAAACCCCCAATTATTGTCTCAAAAAACATCCAAGTGAAAATGAGTATTAATTACTTTCATCAGTATTTCTATATATGACATATTTCACACACGTTTTTTTTTACTCTATTCATTACAGTACTTTGTGACAGGTGCTAATGAACTCAAGGTTCGAATTACAGGTTCAAACACTAGACATTCACAATATTTAGTTGAAGAAAATAAATATTTTTGATGAATATTTCAATGAAAAACGAGATGGATGGATAGAGTGGAGAAGTGGCTGCGAGAGGGAGACAGCCTTGGCCGGCAACCGGCTGTAAGGCTTATGATGGTGATTTCAAGGAAAAATGAGACATTAACATTAGGTAATATAAAATAATGAAAATAAGTAAAAGAGACAGTTTATATAATATTTCAACACAATCGTTAATACAGAAAAGTAAGAACTGGTACCAATATACACTTAAATCAATGAGAATAAATTCCACCGTGCAAGTCTGTGAAGAAGATTTAATAGACAACAGTTTTATTTTACACGTAAAATATTAAAATTGTACAATGTTTACGGGATACTTTGATCCCCTTCGTCAGCAAGAATTGATTTTTCTTCAATCTTGATGTTCTAGATCAATTCTTGCTGACGAAGGGGATCAAAGTATCCCCGAAACATTGTACAATTTTAATATTTTACGTGCAAAATAAAACCGTTGTCTTTTAAATCTTCTTCACTTAAATCAATGATCAAAGATTAAGTACTTAGGAATCAAAACAGAGTCGCCTCTAAAGTTGTACACTGACAACGGATACTTATCAAGAAAATCATCGATAGACAACACTTAAATACATTCTGTTTCAAACAGCTTGTACCCCAAGATGTGGAAAATTGTGTGCGAGGTAAATGTTCGACAAACAAAGCGCACCTCTTCACCTTTACATAGTATAATTATAATTTTAGAAAACACAGGTTCTTCATTTTGAAATTTAAGAGGAAGACACAAGCCTGGTTTGTACATGACACCATTTACTTCTACCTTGGATGCAACAAAAAAATCTGAAAATCCTACCAATATCTCACTCACATCATCAGCATAACTATTTATTTCTAAAGGTTTAGCATTCGTAATTTTACTAAACTTGCCTAAATGCCTGGAAGATAAATAATTATAGTAACATTGTAGTTTTTGATGTTTCATTGCCAAAGAAAAGGGTAAATTAATTGAGTTTTTTATGTTTTGTGCAATTCGTTTAAAATACAAATGTTTAGATTCGAAGCGCATGCTCCAGCAAGAAATTAATGGACCAAATTCCAAGATAAGGTTTGGGTAGTGAACGAGAAAATGGTGTTTAGGCTTCAGTGCAACATCTGGGAATAGGGATTTAAAAAGCCTATGGTGATCGTTAATCAAATCTGATAAATATGATATGTATTTAATAGTTATTTTAGGGGATAAAACAATATCCACAATTTCTCGCAACACTAACAACAGATCCCATACAGGATTATCTTCTGGTACACTTTCCCCTAACATCAGTGGCAAAAGTCTTAGAAAACACCACACTCGAGCTGCATTTAACTTAAGGCCCTTTTCATAATTTTTTAGTAGAGGATGGGGTTTGTTAGGAGAATCGTTGGGGCCATACCTGAAGTTTACTATTTTTGAATTTAATTGATCAAGGGTGATCAAGAACTTTGAAGAAATCAATCTTTTAATGATTAGCTTCAACTCCATGGGAACAATATCCTCAAGGAGATCATGCATTGCATCAGGTGGAAGAGAAGTAGTAGCATGAAAATAGGACAAATCATTTAAGGGGGAATCAAACTTTCATCCATACACTGCACTGTAAGAGGGGTCCACATTAATTAAATCTATCTGCCGTTTGTACATATCTGGAGTTCTGCGCACAAAGGAACCACTTTTGAACTCTTTTTGCATTTCTGCACTTGTTACACAACAAAATCGACAAGTTACAGATTTGCTATTGAAGCATGTTGAAAACCCACCAATTTGGTGGGCTCCAAGGTTATCGGATATTAAAAACACCACACTCCTTTGATTTTACCTACAATACTATCTACTTTTAATCCTTCAGTCTCCAAAACGTTTATGTCCTTTATCAAAGGGGCCAAAACAGCACCCAGACCAAATTTTTTAATATATAGAGATTTACATATTATGGCTAACTGAATATCATCTACACTAGATCTAAATTTTATTGGTATATTTCCTACAGTATAATAAAACACACCCATCTTGTGCTTAGATTGATGACCTCTCAGAGGATTTGAAACTGCAAATTCATCGTAATAAAGGATAATTTGTATGTTAGGTGTTTCATTAAATAATTTATTTCCTTTAAATGTATTCCCATCATAAATATCCTCTAAAAAAATTTACCGTCATTTTTTTGGTTATTCACCACAAATTTAAAAATATCAGTATTTTTAATAAAACTTTTTAAATTTTTTAACAAAGGCACATATTGGTATGTAGCTTGTTTCTTTTGATGGTAACCCAGTGTGTATTGGATTGGCTCAATCAATCCTAATGAGTCAACCATGTACTTAGATTTTAAATGAGAAGAAGACATTGTTTTGTAAGTAGAAATCAAAGCATATGAAGAAGGCAACTCAGTAATAGTTTTTAAAATCTCATCATCATCAACACCTTTTTCTTTTAAAAGTCTCAACACCTTACTCTTAAAAAGATCCACACTATCTTCCTGAAGTTGACTCATACCTGAAATTAGTTCCGAGACAACTGCCTCAGGCAAAAGAAACTTCTCCTGGATCTTAATAATAAATAGAGATATATTGCTTGTTAGATTATTTAATTTTTCTATTATTTCATCATTTATACTTTCATTTGGAAAATTACTAGCTTCATTTACAGGGATATCAATGGGAGAATTAGCCATCTGTGAATATTCATTATAAGGCTTAATATCAATGGGTTTGAAACACGAATGCTTCCTACTAACATGGGAGCTGAATGAAGTATAAATATTATATGTACTATTACAATTTTTAAATGGGCAAACTATTACATTGTGTTCCTTTAAATGGGAAATAAACTTGTTCTTCAAATAGGATCGAAATCCACAAGAACAAACCATTTTTATATTGTTAACATTAGGGTTTAATTCTTCATGGGTCAAAATATGTTTTCTTAAGGATGGAAAATTAAAAAAAGTAACAGGGCAACCATCACACCCACAAACATAATGAAAAAAAAGGTTCATGGCTGTGAATATATTTGATGTGAGTGAGATATAGGTAACATTTTGAGAAACTTTTTAAGCACTTATTACATAAAAACATTTAAAAAAATTTAATTATAAGATTTTATTTGTTAAGGTTCTTACCCTTGATGGAATGGTTCCAGACTTAATTTTTAACAATTTATTCTGAAGGTAAGATAATGTTTTTATCGCACATGGAGGATATTGAACATTTAAAGTGTAATAATAAGAAATGAGTAAGGCCAAAGATTCCACAAAGTTATTGCAATGGGAGAGAATTGCTTGTTCACTACATAATAGTGATTTCCCCACTGATAATTTCTCCCGTTACAATAACTCTGGGATGTGGCAAGTCCTCCAGTTCTGGGGTAGAGGCATCATAAGGAACCTGAAAAACATTATTATAATAATGAATGATCACTTTACATTAATTTCTTAATTAATTCTTCTTTTAGAAGGTATGGCAGCAAAAAGAGACCAAAGCTTATTTGGGCGTCCCTGCTTTTTTCCAGGGACAAATCCCTCAACTACTGCTGTAGAATGCTGCGATGAAGTGCAGCATCTTCCCTCCTTTTTTCTTCTTTTCAAAAAAGTTGAAAAGGGCTAATCCGTGTCTTTCCGCCTCAGGGAAAAAAAACATCTCTCATATTCACAGAAGTGAGCCGTTCAAACTCACTAAATTGATGTTCTACTGAAAAGAGACCTGGAAATCTCTCTAGAATGTCCTTTATAGGGGCCTGTTTTATAATGGCTTCTCTTCGGAAGGAGTATGTCAATGCCATGAGGGTTGATAATTTTTCATTGTCTGGAAATGCCTTTGTCATCTCCTCCTTCATTACCCCTTCATGAAATTTGAAGCTTTCAGCCGTTTCTACTGGTACATGTTCAATGGACCAATTAACTTCCCCTTTTTTAGGTTTTATGTTAATATTCTTTGGCGTTTTTCGCCCAGGTACTTTTCCAAGTTCAGTGATTATGGCCACCTCTGAGGATTTTTTATCAGCCTGCCTGACTTTCTTAAGCTTGTTGTTGAGCGTCTCTTCCCATCCATCAATACCTGAACTTATATCATTTTTCAGGTATGGGAATTCCTGACAAAGTGCATGGCATATTTGAAGGCGTTCCGATATAATGGGACGCACCTTAAACTGATAAGCATAATTGGCCAAATGACCAACTAGCTCTCTTGACTCGATTACCATTGACTTGATTTAAGGGTACCATTCTAATCTCCAAACCAAAATATAGAATGGGACCAAAGTGGCCACCAATTTATAATACTTTGTGTGTAATGAAGTAGCATATGCATGTTAAATGTCATAAAACTTTCTCCATACAATACTTGCACTTGGCCAACAAATATCACAATTAGTTCGTCTGCTTCTTTAAGTTCTAAAGTTACGGCAGACCTCATTAGCACCTCATCTGCCACCTATTAATAATAAACTCATGTGGTCCAAGTAAGTTTTGTTTAAAATACTTTTTAAACAAGGCACATGCATGTACAATAAAAAATTCTTCCATTCGGAAGCTTTGTATATATTCCTCTCATTAATAGATCTAGGGATTCTCCCAACATTTCTAGGCAGAATTGTGTAGGCCATACCTTTATTTATGACTTTGGAAACTCCAGCCGAACCAAGGTAGAATTCTTGGCCATTGTTCTTGCTATCAAACCAAGCACTCACTACATATTTTGTCACTCCTAATAAGATCTCATGCATGTAATCCGGTACAAAGTTAGATATTATATCAAAGAAAGGTATCGAAAGCATTGCACTGGGAACTTTAACGCCTGGGTTGCTCCTGCCATCTTTCACGGCTTGGTGCATTTGTAAGAGTATTTCCTTCTCAGTTCGATCAGGATACAACAATTTATTCTGGTACCCATATTTAATGGTATTACCTACCACAAATCTTGGATGCTTGCACCAGCAGCAACCAAAATAACCATTAAATTGAATCAGCACAACAACAGGCTAAAAAAACCTCAAAGTTTGCCGAGATGCAAGAGAGATTCCTTCTTTTGCCGGTTTGATGGCTTCTTCAGCAAAAAGCTTAAGGTAAACATCCATCATGGGTTCTTTTGGACCAAACCACAACCCTACCGATAAAACTTCCTGAAACCGTATGGAAGGAGATATTTCGTTTACAGTAACCAAAATTGGCCAAAGTGACCCTTTAGCATTGCTTGTTATATACTGCAATGCCATCTACAGAAAAATTACATGTCTAAAAAGGAGATTAATCTGTTTTCTTATTTTAATCTGTCTCTTCTCGGCATTTTTCATTTTTTCTTTTGGGTCATTGGGTTGATCCAATACATCAGTTCGTTTTATGTAGCACAGAAAGATGTACAAGAGAGGTAGAGGAGGTACAAAAGATATATAGTTCAGAGCACTTAAATGACAACGGGTTTGCTGCATAAACAATTTATCTAAAATTTTCATGTTTCGCGTCTGATATTCGTATACGTCGTCGAATCTTATCTTGTTTCCTTGGATCTTATCATGGTCATCTTTGGTTACTTTGGTTTTGGTTTTGGTAACTTTGATTCAGGGTCGTCTTCCTTTAACTTTGATTCAGGGTCGTCTTCCTTTAACTTTGGATTCAGGGTCGTCTTCCTTTAACTTTGATTCAGGGCCATCTTCCTTTAACTTTGATTCAGGGTCGTCTTCCTTTAACTTTGGATTCAGGGTCGTCTTCCTTTAACTTTGATTCAGGGCCATCTTCCTTTAACTTTGATTCAGGGTCGTCTTCCTTTAACTTTGTTTCAGGGTCGTCTTCCTTTAGCTTTGATTCAGGGTCGTCTTCCTTTAACTTTGATTCAGGGTCGTCTTTCTTTACCTTTGATTGAGGGTCATCTTATCTTCCTTTAAATGTGATTAAAATCCTATCATTTCTGCTTTCACAAAGCAAGAAAAATCTCCGAGTTCATGCTTAATTTCTTCAACCTCTTAGCACCATCAGCAGTGTTTTTCACCTTTCTCAGCACAGAACATTTATAATTAGCAGCAAAACTTTTTGATAAAGTTGGAGAGCTTATGCAACTCCTGGAGTTGCACACGCGACACCATTAGACACTGTGGCTTTAGAGTGAAACCCGCGCCAGGCCTTCCATAGATCTGCTGAAGAACACATAACTCACAGTTAGAGAACACTGCGAGTTGATTGTTGCAGATAATGGAGCTTGTAGGGAACACAACATTGAAGTCAGCCATCTTTCGAGTAAACTCAAAAAACGTTGAGGGGACCATCTCCAATGCTACGTTTGCAGAAGAATCCACAATTCGAACACGTACCTTATCATTCATTAAGACGACATTCACGGTGAGGAAAGTGTCGAGACTCCATTGTTGAATGATTTCAGATACACGGGCTTTCTTAACAGCAGGCATTTCAGGAGACATTTCAACGGGTGAACAATGGAGACGGGCGGGCGAGATGGACAGCACCTTTTTATTTTTTCAGCAATTTAGAAATGAAGACTTTGGGGGTAATTTCCTTTCAGTTAAACTACATGTTATCACTAAGAACCAATCAGAAAGAAACCAATCAGTGAAAAGTTGATAACATGTCAACCAGTCAGAGAAGAGTTGATAAGAACTGTCCCATCACAGATAAGCAATGTCCAACCCTCATGACATCATGCTTATCACACAACCAGTATATAAGAGTTTGCAAAGGCTAGATTCCCTCACTTGCTTTGCCAAGAGTGAATTTTGCTTGATAATTTTTTTTGAGCCTCCCTTAATCTAGTTCTTTCTCGAGAAAATGTCTTCGCTTAACTTTGTAGCTTCTCCCATTGATTCTGATGATGAATTTTTAGATGTAAGTACTTTTTTTTTTCTCTCTGAAGTTCATTTTATTATGTTTTATTTAATGGGCATGTTTTTACAAAGAATTATGTCTTATTCTAACAATCGATTGATTCTAGTTGCATGTAAAATATTTTTCTTGCTGCATATGTTTTTAGTTCTAATAAAATAAATTCAACTCTAGTTATTTTTTTTTAATTAAATGATAGAGTAATTACTTATTTAATACACATTGAATAATTTTAGCTCTAGTTTATTTATGTTTGATAGTGTTGAATGTTTTACTTAGTATTGTTTTGTTCTAGAACACTAACTTTGGGATGTCGGATTCTAAACTTCTAGAACAGATAAATAAAGCAGAAGCGGATGTCAACAATAAAGTAAGTTTGTTGTAGTTGAATTCATTATTTCTTTTTAACATTAAATGAATTTGCATGTTTTATTTAAAAGTAAATGTTTATTTTCAATGCTAGCTAAACCCAAAGTTTTCAAACATGTTTGTTGAATAATTTTAGAAATGTTTTAACTAGTTCATTTTTTTTTAAAATTATAATTAAATGCTAGTTGATTTTTCGATAGTGTTTATATTTAATGCATGTTTTTACAAAGAATTAATTTTCATAATAATTGCTTCCAATTCAAACAATCGTTTATACATGCTTTTCTAACAAAAGTTTTTTTTTTTTTAAGATACACTTTTTTTCCAATATACCTTCAACTGTAGTTCATTTTTTTTAAGTTAGAGTTTATAAAATATTGTATTGTTATAGTTCATTGAATTTGGAATTTCGGAAGACGACTACAATGCTTTGTTGGATCTGGATACTCCTTTCTCTGAGGAGGAGGATATGCCAGCGGAGCCACAACCGAGCACCTCGAGCGCTGAGCCACAACCGAGCACCTCGACCGCTGAGCCACAGCCTAGCACCTCGGGCGCTCAAGTCCCGCAACCTAGCACCTCCATTGCACATGAGGAGTTCTCTTCTTGTGAAAGAACGCTGGCGACTGACGGCGATCAGACGCGCAGCCAACGTCATGTAAGTACACTTTTACTTTGGGAGGGTTTTCACATATACTACATGTTAGCATATATTAGTTGTATACACATTCAAGTTGTAGTATTTGTTTACAAGTTTAAAATGTATTCTTAAATGTCTGTAGTAACATAGATTAGGAAAACAAATAATTGTAAATTGAATATACTAAGCAATCAAATACTTAGATACTTTTTATTTACTTTGTAGGTGTGTCCTACTTGTGAAAAATCTTTTGCGCTTAAGGGAAATCTCAAAGTTCACATGAAAACCCATTTAGGTGTAAAACCCTATCAATGTGAAAATTGTTCAAAATCTTTTACCCGCAAAGCTGATTTGAACCGTCATATCAAATCGAAACATGAAGAGGTGGTGTTACATCCATGTACTCAATGTGATGTAAAGTTTCGTCGTAAAGACGACTTGCTTAAACATGTTAGGACTCATGTTAACTTGCCATACGTCTGCCAATTATGCCCCCAACGTTTTGCAAAGAAATCTAATTTCCTACAACATAATAGAGTATCTCATCCTCCTACCAAAAGGAAGAGTGAAGGCGAATCCCCAAAACCCAAGCGTAAAAAACGAGAACGGGAAACTCGTTCACTCAACGCTTTTACTACCCATTCATTAATACCTGAGAATAATGAGGATTTTTTTAAGATGTTTTGAAGAACTGCGCCCAACACTTGGAGAATTGATAATGGAAAACCTCCCAGCAAAATGGTATATAGTAGTTAAAACCCAGATGTCTCGGGTTTCACCCGAAGGTGAAGAGAATATCATCACACCTTTTTTCCAATATACCTTCAACTGTAGTTTATTTTTTTTTGAGTTAGAGTTTATAAAATATTGTATTGTTATAGTTCATGGACTTTGAAATTTCGGAAGACGACTACAATGCTTTGTTGGATCTGGATACTCCTTTCTCTGAGGAGGAGGATATGCCAGCGGAGCCACAACCAAGCACCACGGCTGCTGAGCCACAACCAAGCACCTCAGCCGCAGCATCGGAGGTGCTTGTCACCCAGCCCCGCCGCGACGCCGCAGCACCGGTGATGCTTGCCGTCCAGTCCAACACATCTAATGCCCAACCCAGCACTTTCACTGCTCAATCAAATATCACAACAACATCTTTCATCCGTCAACCAACCACATGTAAGTTTACTTTAAGTAAATTTCACACATACAATCAAATTATAGCATTTTTCTATAAGTTTATTTAAAAGACTTTTGTAGTTGTTTTTAAAAGAAGAGAGCTTGAATTTTAAAAATTCTATAGAAAAAGTAAATAATTTTTCATAAAAATTAACTATAGAAGATAATTAGTTTATTAAATTATTTAAAAGATAAAATTATAATTTTATTTGCCTGATTTCTAATCTAATGTTTCAAATTCTAGGTTGCATTTAAAAAACATGTTAACACTTCTCCAAAAATTACGTACATAGCCAACTTCTATTCAAAAGAGAAAAGTGAAGCTATTTTTAAGGAACTTTTGAAATGTCCCTTCAAACAACCCCTAATTAAAATATATGGCAAATCTTATCAACCCCTAAGGAAATCTTGCAGTTACGGAAACAATGATGTTATATATGAATATTCTGGTCATTGTGAATTTCCATTACCATGGAGTCCAATTTTGCTTCAAATATGTTCTGATGTGGAGAGGGTAACAGGCTGTGAGTACAATTTTGTACTTATTAATTATTATGAAAATGGAAATGCTAAGATTGGACCTCATAGAGATAATGAACCCTCCCTCGATCCATCTGTCGACATTGGAACACTTAGCTTTGGTGCCCAACGTGACATGATCTTTTCTAGAAAAGGATCTAAATCAGTTCGACAAGTGATGGAAGCAGGTTCTCTCCTGATTATGCATGAGCAAAAAGAATGGACACATGCAATCCCTCCACAGCCGCGCGTGAAAGAGGCACGCATAAGCTTAACTTTTAGAAAGGTTCGCACCTCGTTGGAAAAGAGTTTTAAGGAAATTGATAAATATTATTCAATACCACCATGTAAGCGCATATGCAAATAAATACTTTTTACTGTAAAGTTGTTTTATTATTTCTTGTTTTATATGGAGATTAGATTCTTGAGGTGTTACAGTATATAATGAAACTTAAAATAAGTCTTTCAAACAGTGGCGCAGCCAGAAATTCCTTCTGGGGGGGGACCAGTCAAAAATAATTTGGGTTTCTTAGTTTTTCAAAAACGATGGAAGCTTTATGTAGAATTTATTAAGATGAACGCGAAAAATTTCTTTGTTGCTGAACTTCTATTAATTAATAAATTTATTAGTACCTCCTAATTATTATAGTACAAAATTTAAGTAAATAATAAGAATGTATTAGAACCTAACTCAGTTCTACTGTTACAATTTAGTTTATCTATGACTATAAGAGCATTTTTTGGAGAAGCCCAGGGCCCACCCGGGGCTGTCGCGCAAAGAGAAGTACTAGCAAGTGTGAATCTTGGAACTTTTACTTAAGAGGCTTCTTTGATGTGAAAACTGGCAGTGTTATTCCTAGGACTTTTTTTTGGAGGAGTAAAAGTACTCCTTGACTTTTTTAGGAGGAGTGAAATTCAATTATGAGGAGTGAGATACGGAAATAACATAAACTACATATACAGAGACAAAATTTCGATTAAAAATGCTTACTTTTTAATAGACAAAATGAAATTGAAAAAAAAAATGAGGATGCTATTTTGGGTTATTTGGGCTATTTTGGGCCTGTGTACATTTGTTCTACTTTTATAACACTATTAGTATAATTTTTTTATATTATTATTTTAAATATTATTTGTATATTGTATAACAAGATGATTGTGGGCATTAAAACCTTACAACGAAAGGAGGTTTAAACAAAGAATTTGAAAGATCATTTCTCTAAAAAGAAACATTAAACAATTGATGAATTTAACTCCAGTAGTTGTCACAAGAAAGGCTTGCTATATATTGCTCTTGTTATTAAAAAAGTTTACAGTAAGCAATTCCGATAAGATAAATTATTGTTCATTAAGTTTTAAGATTTCAAATCCTAATTCTTCTTACTCAACTTCTTTCTTTATCTCTGAATAACAATTAATATTTAGAGCTTAATCACTTATATATACTTCATTCTCGTTTCTTCTACGTTCTTTGTAAGGCTGTGGGCCCAGAGCCTGATTTCTGGGAGGGCATTTAGGGCCCAGGGCCTCACTAAAAAGCTTTGAAAATGTGAGTGTGTAAAATAAGTAAACGAATTTAAAATCAATTTAATAAGTTTTTGAAGTTTCAAGTAAATATATTTTAATTTACACATTTTTTTTAAAACTGGGATTAAAGATGATTGATTTTGTTATTTTGAGTCCAATGAATTAAGTTTTATTTTAAGACATGTCGAGGGTCACAAATAGGTCTTTTGCCCTGGGCCCCATAACTTGTAAATCGGGTCCTGTCTGGCCCTTGATACATAAATTGGTTAATAACTCTTGAAAAATTTATTGCAATATCCAAATACGCTTGAGAAAAAGAATAAAAGAATGTTAGAGGAAATCTAGTTGTTCCGATTCGGACCCTCTAGTTCCATTAAACAAATAACAAAAACAGGTGCTCGTGCACACACACACACACACACACACACACACACACACACACACACACACACACACACACACACACACACACACACACACACACACACACACACACACACACACACACACACACACACACACACACACACACACACACACACACACACACACACACACACACACACACACACACACACACACACACACACACACACACACACACACACACACACACACACACACACACACACACACACACACACACACACACACACAGGAGGTCATACTCCAGTGGAGAGCTCTCCAGTTCTGGACAGGAAATTGCTCCTCTTCGTCACGCCCTCCCCTAGGTGTGCTTATCTCTCCATCCCTAGAATGCGCACTGGAGAGTAGAATAACATCAGACACAAACATATTTTTAACTTGAAAAAGTTTAAATTAATTAAAAAATAATAAAAAAAATCAATTCGTTAAAAAATGAAAAAAAAAATTTCGGAAAGAGATTCGAACATTTTTTGAATTTTTTTTACGAATACTGGAAATTCCTTATAACATCAGGTGACCTCTCGGTTCCTGGGGGGGGTTTGGTCCCCTTGGTCCCCCCCCGTCGCTGCGCCCCTGCTTTCAAAACATGCGAATCAATACTTTTAGATAGAGCTAATACTTAAATATAATATTTTTATTTTAGGAATGATTCCACATATGAATGATTTTATTTTAGGTATCAGAAAAAAAAATCTATAAAAATAGTTTGCTATTAATAAAATATTCTAATATGTACAACTAGAAAAAGTATTTTTTGCTATTAAAAAAACAAAAAAAACCAAATTGTGTGTATAAAACACTTTTTTTTTCTCTAACAGGATCTATATCGTTTGCTTGTTGTGTAGCTTTTCACAGAGCTACACTTCAACATCATATAGAACATTGGCAGGATATGCTGAAGGAAATTAAATATCCATCAAGGCTGATAAAGTATTTATATGACATGGAGGTGGAAGCATTAATAGAACTACTTTAAAATAAATAAAGGATAATTAAAATTGATTTTTTAATTTTACTTCATTGAGTAATCCCTTTTATATATCAAGACCGAGTTCAAATTCCGTGGTATTGTGGAAAAAGATGCAATCGTTATCTCCCCCAAGGGTTATCAGCACATGTACTGCTTTGTGAAAGGTAAGGGAGCGTCTGCCTGGTGTCATAGGTTACACCCTCTTTGTGAAAGGTAGGAGGACGTCTGCTTGGCACCGTTACGCTTTGTTAACGCGGGAAAACTCAAGCTATCTCCTGGGAATTTCTAACCTTATCATTTTGTGTAAAATAACTATCAGAAAGTTTTAATTTCATGTTGTTGTTGGTTGTGTCTTAGAGCCGCATTTTAGTAGAATGTGCAGGAGCCCCAATTTAGTAGAATGCGCAGGGAGCCCCAATTTAGTAGAATGGGCAGGGAGCCCCCTTTTCCACCGGCGTAGTCTCATTTTCCACCGGCGCAACCGGCGCAGTCTCATTTTCCACCGGCGCAATCTCATTTTCCACCGGCGCAACCGGCGTAGAAGAGCCACAGAGCCGCCGGCGCAACCAGCGCAATATTGCGCATTCTGAGGCTCCGCTACTTTTCCTAATGCGCAATTCTAGATTTATTCTTGGGTTTTTAATTCTTCTGTGTGTAGAATGGGCTGGACTAATTATCTTGCTAAATCTTTCAAAAATGCCATCCTGGTCATAACAAGGTTTTGGGAAGAGATTTGTTACAAAATATATGTATTTACGGTAGAAGCGTGCTATTCAAACAGCTGGGGTACGTAAACCTTATTTCCTGTACCTGTACTCATGCCAAAGTCCGTTCTTTCTGAACGAACTTCTGATACTTCTGTGCACTTTCCTCCTGCTTCAGTCTGAAGCTCAGGTCGGTGCTCTGGGTCCTGTAGGCAGTCCTGCCCACTGTCAGAATGTCCGAGGTCATGTTGGACACTGCTAGGGAGGGGGAAGTCCTGGGTTTCGCCTGTTGTAGGGTTAAAAGGGTTTTAGAAATGTAGAATCTATTAATCGGTAGAAAAGAGCCATATATCAACGTGTTGTTCTCCTATTACAGGAATGGGGACGGAACAATTTTCATCTGAGGCGTCCACACCACCTTTAGTCCTATTATAAAATGCAATTATTTCTGGCTTCTGAGTGTCCGAGTCAGTTTCAATGGAATGATGCATTAATGACATTAAAACAACAGCTTTCCTTTTGTTAGGCATACATGAAATTAAGGTTATATCCTTCGTAAATCCAGAGTTGAGTTTACTTCTCTTGATTTGGAAGGAAGAAAATCTTTCGGGATTTCTTTCTTATTCTTTTTAACAGTTCCAACGTATGTCAGTCCCTTTTTCAACAATTTTGTATTGAGTTCTATTGAAGAAATCCAATTGTCTGCTGTTACATTTCTGTTCGTGTAAAAAATAGGTTTGCTGAAACGTAAAACAGCTTGACTTGGTTTGCTGAATTTTTTCCAACTATCCAGCTATCGCTGAAGGTGATATCTGAGAAGATCCAGGTATCACTGAAGGTGGTGACTGAGAGGATTGACCCGTTGGTTAAGTTTTATTTGCCTTCCGACGATTGCATCGGACTATTGCAGCTGGTGATATCCGGCTCCGGGTAGCTGTAGCTGAAGATGATGTTTTCAGAAGTGGCATAACGCGTTGAAAATGGGTTTCTCGAGGAAATTGATCCTCTGTTTTTGTAGGAGATGCTTCTCCCGGGGTGATTGAAATATTTCAGGTGTTGATTCTGATTGATCAGTTTGGTTCCTTTCAGGTGCATATTCCTCTAATGTAGCGACATCAGAAGAAGTAGATCTCTCCGAAGTAATGACGTCATGAGAAGTAGTTCCCCCCCCGTAATATTGACGTTAGCAGAAGTAGATTCCTCTGAAGCAAAGCTACCAAGGTCAGGTGCTCTTCCTTTAGGTGCTTCCTCTTGAGGCGATCTAATCTCACTAGTTTCTGCACGTGGAGATTGTGTACTTTGAACAGACAGTGCTCCTGAAGAAGATTGAGTTTTATGATAGGATGATTGTTCTTGAGAACATCTTGAGTTTCTGAAGTTTCCGTGCAAGTAGATCCGGTATCCCTCATCGAATGCTCAGCACTTGAAGATCCACTCATTTTAGGCGATGTTGTACTCTCATCACTTGAAGGTGATTCACTTTTCTTAGGAAATCTTGATTTTCTTCCGTTTCCAGAGTCATCTTGATTTGGACTTTCGGACATCTCAAATACCACCGTAGACTTACCTTTGCTAGACTGACTTCTGAGATTCGAGATGAGATTTCTGACTCTATAAATTCTTTATTGAGGTAATGTGATAGGTACGTGATCTCGTAAGGCGCTGGGGGATCATTAATATCAAAAGGGCACGTTGGGTTTTTCCTGGACAGAAGGTTTTAGGAATTTTAACCTCACATTATTATCAACCGCATTCACCGGGGCACCTATTTCTCGCAAGTTATGTTCGATCATTTCCAGTTCCTTTCGTTTACGGGTTATTACTGTCAAAATTTTATCCCTCTTTTCGTTCATTTTCTTCGTTCCAACCAGCTAAACTCCAGACTGGCCTTTTTAAATAAATCCATGGGGACGCGCTCACGTATTGAAGATAATTTTCGGAACTTATCGTAGGAGTTTCATATTTTGGATTACATTCTGTCTCTCCTTTTGGCTTTAGCTTCGATTTTGACATATTGATTGGCTTACTTACACACGCTGTATTCTCCGGAACTGCTCGTTTCGACTGTAAACAACCCGTTTCAATTTTAAATTTGGCTTTCATTGCAGCTTCGCGTTCTTTCATCGATTTCAAATAGGTCATTGTGGTTTCTGAATCAGAATCAGATACACCCTGTTTTCTTTTCGTCGCAGAACGGGCGTTTGAATCATTAGATTGATGCATCGAATCACAAGTCCCTACGACGTCCAATGGACTGACGTTTGTAAGACACTCACCAGGCTTGGACTTTTCTTGGGAAATTGTCTTTCTTTGAAAGAAGGTACCTTCACCTGGGTCATATTTCAGGTTTTCATGGTCAGATCCCAAAATATTAGAAATAGATAGATCGGGTTTACTTTCTTCCTCGTGCTGATCCCTTTGGTCCGGTATGGAAGATACATTTACTTGAAACTTGTCTGGAATATTTGAAAGAAATGCTTTTACTATATCCGCACATATTGCCATATTTTTATTAGTGCCAGGATCTTCAACACCTTTGTCCGACTCACCTGTAGTGATAGTTACATCTTGAATGCATGCAACTAAATCCGCAAAATCTTCTTTGTTGTCAGGATATAATTGACCTTTCTGGATTGTTATCAGATGGGTCTAACATGTTTCCAGTCTTATCAGCATCTGAAGTTTGGTCACTTTCCATTGTAATATTGCACTATATAGTATTGCGTTAATAGAAATTAAACTATTTCATGAAATTTTTTGATTACTAAATCCTTTTTTTAATTTTGAGAATGTTGGGATAGATTACGAGGAAATAGCTTGTGAGCAGAGTGGCGATGTGGAGCTTGATTCCTTGTTGGGTTGTAATTCCGGTCTGGAGTCGAGGCCAATTAAATTATTAGACTCTAAAATAATTTACTTTGATATTTCAACTGGTTACATAACACCATATATATTCCCAAAAAATTCAGATTTAGTATTTTTCAGACTCTTCACAATTTGTCTCATCCAGGGACGGGAGCTACTCTTGATATCATTCGAAATCGCTTCGTCTTAGAGTCCATGTGAGCTGATGTCATTGCGCCCTGTCTCTTTGAACAACCGTTTTGTGAGAACTCGTACAAGAACTCTCTTAGATAGAATTATTGATTTCGTAAGGATAAGCACAGCACACCACACTCCCCAGTATAAGTGAGATAATTTAACTGTGGGTTAAGTAAAAGGATTCAGCGGTTTGTTGAAAACTTAAACTAAAATTGACTAAATAAATTTTGTTTTCTCATTCCAACAATATGGTTTTTCATTGTCGATACGCCTAACTAATGATAACCAATTTCTTTACTGGTTCTTTCTTTAGTACGATCAAATAGTATAAGATGCAAATAACCTCGAATGTTGTCATGAATTCTTACACTCTCCCGAGTAACAAAAATATACTCTTTAATATTCTTGATCAAAAACGATAGGAACAAAAAAAATTTATCACGTAAAACAACCTTCCAACAGTTTTCCAAGAGCAATTTTATTTATCTATCTATATTATCTTCCGTAGGAAACCGTTATATCAATTGTGTTTGACACCATAGTCCCAGTTAAGATGCCCCAATGCCCCTCTGTTAAGATGTCCAGATTTAATACAGAATAGTTGTTCGGATATAGAAAGATTAAGTTTTACATACATTTCAAACAAAAATTGGAAATCCTGATAAAATCGGAATGGAAAAGCAACGCTCGACATTTTAAATTCCCAAAGATGCAGATTTACTCCCCTCCGCTATAAATACGCAAAATTCAATCGATGAGGATTTCGTTACCCGGAAAATATTCCACCACTATTCTTTGCAAAAAAAGCAACTCTCACCTCCTGATTTAGCTCTCTCTTTCTGCAATTGTATTCACTTATCGCTCTTGAGCAGCGGGCAAAACTACTGCTATTCTCCAGGACCGGCCGCAAATCAATCAAAAAACTTAATTCATCGATATAAGATGCATGCCTGGATGATTACATCCAGGCCTAACACATTATGAGTAGGCATCCTACTCCACTGCTTTTAGGTTATGATTAGTGGAAGGCATACTACCGCAATGCTTTAGTAATACAGGGATGATTACATCCAGGGCTAAATTAGAGCAGGCATACTGCATTATTTGCAATTAATCTCCTTAGTACCACGAAGAGAAGAGAGAAGAAAAAGAAGACCAAAAGTTGGTGTGTGTAGTTGTACATATATTTGTTCATTATTTTAGTTTTACCTTGTACAGCAACATATTTTATTTATTCTGCATCCGGATCTCGGTCTCCGATCTGAAAACCTGAAAGTGTTTGTCCTATGTTGCATGTTTGTCAATGAGCAATGTTGGAATGAGTTTGTCGAAGCAATGTTGGAATCGGTGCCACGCTGTTTGTTGTAACCACAAATTCAGGTATTCGATGTGGCGATTCACATTAATCGATTAAATCGATTTAACATCCTTAGCCATTATCGCATCCTCACCCGTGGATCGATCTCAAGCATAAAAAGAAGCGTAAACTTCAAAACTGTCATATAATGTGATTATTATGATTACATGTATTTATTATGTGAAACTCTTTATAGAACTGGTATTAGGGGTGTTCCTTTAAAATGGTTTAAGAGTTATCTGAGCCACCGTCTCCAGTGTATAAAGATTCGTAATTCTGTTAGTAATGCTCTTCCAGTAACACATGGAGTTCCCCAAGGGTCTGTCTTAGAACCTATTTTGTTTCTGATTTATATTAAAAGTCTTTGTAACGGAAAATTTTCTGGGCATTTATCTTGCTTTGCAGATGACACAGCATATAACGCGAAAAAAATATTGATGAACTACGTTTAAGTATGCAAAATGACCTTGATAAACTGAAGATTTGGTTTGTTAGAAATAGAATGGTTTTAGGTACCAAAACAAAATTAATTCAATTTTCTCTTAGGGATAAAGACAGTGAAAATTTTAAATTATTAAACAAATGCAAATCCTGTCTGTTAATACAAAATGAATCTTGTGATGATTGTATAAAAATTGAAAAAGTAGGTCACATCAAATATTTGGGTATTTTGTTGGATGAAAGGTATTTAATTAGAAAGAACATGTTTCAAAAATTAAAGGTTATCTGTATGCAATTCTCCGAAAGTTTTGCTAATTAAAATTTTTATGCCCGTTATCTGTTCTGAGAACTGTTTATTACTCACTAGTTAATTCAAAATTACAATATGGTTTATCTTGCTGGGGAGGAACCTATTATTCGACTATATATCCATTAGTAATTTGTCAAAATAAAGTAATTAGGATAGTGAGTGGAGCCAAGGATGCGAGATTCGTCCTAGTTATACTTTGCATTTTTTCATTTCGACATTCTTCCGTTTATTGTTTTGGTTCGTAGAGAATTTGAATGATATTTGTTTTAAAGTTGAATATCATATTTTTCATATTAATAAATTTATTGTAATGATAATTGCTGTATTGTCTAGTGGCATTGCTTTTTTTTCCATGTCTGAGACTATTTTGCGCTTCTTTGCATCCCGGGTGATCTTGTGTAGGTTATATAGAGTGAGCGAGGTAGTACCTTACCTGCATGGGCGTAGCCAGGGGGGGGCAGCTGCCCCCCCTAAAAGAAAATGTGCCAAAAAAACGAGCTTATATTTGAGATGTGGCGGAAGAATTCACGCAGAATTCATTTCATTCAGCATTTTTAGTTCCCCAAACGACCGGGCCAGTCAAAATATTCGACAAATTCAAAGATACGAGATAAGATACAACCCCAGTTGACCACCTCCCGAGGAGTGGAAATCTATTGAACGGCTAGAAATGGGAAGAGTTGACAAACACCCCCAAGATAAGATAAGGGTAAAGTAAACTCGTTACTGGTCACACCTGTTGTTCACGTACAGGAGCCAGCGGGGGGTGAACGCTCCCTCTTTCCTATGTTGTCCTCTACTGTTCTAATTGGAGAAGAAATAGGGGTGAGGGGGAAATGCTCTTCCCAAACCAGAAAATCCAATTATACGTACTCGTACACCTCTGCCTTTGACAATGGATTGGGGTGTGAAAGGGTATCATAAATCTTCGGCACTCAACGACTCAAACAAGCAAGGGGGCTTCAGGTGTCTGGGTGTGTCAGGAAAATGTTTCAACGTGTTTCTCAAGTGTTTACACAAAAACAGAGGGGTCTTTTGTGAACCCAGCCATTATTATTTCGAAGCTTTGGCTGACCTTTCAACGAATAGAAAGAAAGCCGTGTGGTCATTGGCTATTCCTGCAGAAAATACCCTTTAGTCTAAGATATGTGATTTAGTTTTCAAGCATTGAACTTAAAAAGAGTACGTATTTCAGTCCTCCATATTGATATCTAGACGTATTATGTAAAGCCTTAATCCAGCACCATCACCAGCAATTAAAGTAAGTTGAATTTAGTATTGCATCTTAGTTTTGGGGGATAAACTATTTGTTTTAAAATATCTAATTAGAGAATTTTTTCTTTAAGAGTGAAAAAAAAGCTAAATAATATTTGAGAAAGCTGGACGGTTTTACTTTTACATTTTAAGGTTATTGTTAATTGTTATATCTTATATCATGGTTATTCAAGTAACTGCAACAACTTGAACAGTTGATACAAAGTTGCTCGGACTATTTTCAGACTAACTGTAACTTTGTATTCTTCTTTATTCTCTTCTAAATTATTATGTAATTAAAGCAGTTGCGTATTTTCCTCAAGCTTGATGTTTTTTTAATGTCCAAACATACGAAAGTTTCACCCGGTAACATAAAATAAAATAGATAAAATTTATTGAATTTAACTCAACTCGATTAGATTCTACAAATTATACTTTTAGTCATTAGCCACATAAATTTCCTAGAAAAGTATGTGGCTTACAACTTACAAGAGGTGGTTCTGTTCTGGCGAAAGAGTGTAAAAATGAGCTAAAACACTACTTTAAGGGGCAAATTTTAAAAAGTTTTCTGGGGGAGGACCCCCAACCCCCCCATTTTTCTTAGAGCACACATTAATTTCACTATTATTTAAGTTAAGTGTGCAAAGTGCAAAAGTTCAAACCCTTTGTATAAGTACTCTAAAATTTAACGTGTAAAAGTACTCCCCATGGGGGTACCTGAGACCATGCCATGGGGCAAAGGTAAGTATCCTTGCCCCCCCCCTAACATGGAACCTGGCTACGCCCATGCTTACCTGTATCCAAACTGAGGGAACTTCTCATGGCTTCAAAATTCAATATCATTGAATTTCTGAAATTCAAGTTAAATCCTTTCACTTTGCAGCATGTTTTCTTTTCGTCTGTTAAATATGAATAGTTCTTCGGACCACCTTTAAAAAGATAAATTAAAATTAAGAGAGGAAATATTTTATTTTGAAAAGAAAAAAAGTATTAAAGACAATTTAATAAAAATATTTTATTCTTATTGAACATAATACTTACCAGACACAAATGTAGAAATAGTGTCTCCATCAAGTTTATCGGTTAATTCCAGTTAATTCCCCCCAAGAAGTTTCCCAAAGGTGGCATTCTTCCTATTGGTGGTATAAATTATCGAATCTATATCATGATACAGAATATCACGTCCAAGCTTGTCCATCTCCGAGTACAATTTTATTCTGGCCCTTGCTGTTGTGAAGGAGGCTATAAAATATTAGTCGTAGCGTCCTGGGCCAAAAACTCTTTAACATCACCCCAGGCAATGGCAGCCACTTCTGACATGGGGAGGTACAGGTCTTTAATCTAAAAAAATGGTAAAAAAAAGTTATTACAAAATGAAATTTAAAAAAAAAGATAGGAAAGTTAATAAAATATAATAAACACTTACGACTTTTGTTGAGTCTGTAAACATTTTATTTAAATCTGGCATAGAGTTGACGTAGGTAAAACGTGTCGTATTCAAATTCATGCCCCATCTAAAACACACACGGATTTATTCATAAATTATATCAAGTTATATGTTCTTTTTATTCTATTAAACTGAAAAAAAAAACTTACCGTCCCCAAAAGCTATTAAGTGCTAATTTTGCCACTTGACGACGACCTGGATTTTTCGATATGGATGCAGTGTCCAAAACTACTCCCTCTTTATTCTCATATTGGCTGATATAGTTTGCCTTTTCTTCCTCAGTTTGACACGCCGCTGGTCACCCGCTGCTTTCTGTTATATTTTGAGGAACAGATCTATATACGATCTAAAAAGCGAGTCGGATGACTCCTTGAAGTGATACACTTCATGTATCTGATAAAAAAGAAAAAGAAATGTTAATACAGTTGTCTTTTAAAAGAATTCATAACAACATAAAAAGAAAATATACATACTTTATCAATCTTGTACCCTTTTTCAAGAGCCAACTTCACCTCCTCGGTGACCCACGTAGCCCTCTCATCATTTGTGTGGGTACAGGTGGTTTGCTGAAGTGTCTCCGCACAAGTGCGACACAAGGGACCTTTTCCTTGACACCTGTACGGAAGCACTGGCAGGTAAAGTCCCCGAGGTACCTTGCATTGTACCAGACCGTAATAATTTTTTACATCAGCAAAGTCATCAGTGATTATCTCTGGATGTCTCACGGGATATTTGCAGTATTTGTTCACCTAGAAAACAAAATATCCTGAAGTAAAAAAATGCAGATTTTTAGAACACTTAGTAAGGAAAAAAAATTAACCAAGGGACCTGAAATCGACGTATTTGGCCGCCCCTTCATGGTACAACTTATAGTAAGGGAGCCCAGAGTGTTTTTGGGATACTCGATTACTCGAGCGCGTCAGATAATCATAGGGGGATACCTTGCATGCATTTGAGTAACTCCACCAAATATAAGCTCTCTATGTAGGGGGGGGTTTGCCTAGAACAGCCCGTCAGATTTGTAAAAAAAAATTAGCTACATGGACATACTCGACCGCGTCAGAGAAAGATAAGGTAGGTTAGTTACCAGTACATTTTCTAAAATCTGCCGATTTGAGCGGTGGGCAAGGGAGTGGGAGGGTTACAAAGTTGCAGATTGTTACAAAGTTGTTGCAAAAGTTACAGCAAAGTTGCTGACAGATTTCGCAGCAGAAATAAATAATTTCCGATTTTGATATTAAATAACTCTATAATTAGATAATAAAAATGAGGTTCCCGCTCCTTTCAGATCAATTATTGTGGGGTGGCTGCTTCTGAAATGTTTAGACTAGGAACTTTGATACCAGGTGTTCTAATTTTTTGAGCAATGTTTAAAACAGCTACACATAGTAACGTAATGGTGCACACATAAATAGAAATAAAACTAAATAATCAAAACTAAAAGCTCTAGTTCGGTATAAGGAGCGATCCTTTCGGGTGCACACTAAGGGGTGTGAAAATGAGTTAAAACATTACTTTTAAAGGGCTATAAATTCAAAACTTTTCTTGAGGGAAGACCCCCCCCCCCAGTGAGCCCCCTTTAGAAATGTCGTGTCTATTAGTATAACTGTTTTTTCCCTTGAAAATTATGCGGCCTGCAATGAGTGGTCTTAGGGTGTAACCCAAAGGGTCTTAAAATGAGTTTAAAATTTACTTTTAAGGTTTAAAATATTTTTGGGGGAGGACCCCAAAACTCCCCTCCAAAATTTAAATGTATCTTTATTGACTGTATTTTCTTTTTCATGAAATTTCCGTGGCTTACAAGGAGCGGGCTCTTTTTGTGTATCTAAAAGGGTTTAAAATGAATTAAAAATTTACTTTCACAGGTCAAATTTAAAAAAAAAATTACCACCACACATGGGGACCCCACATGGTACACTAAACTACATGGACGGACCATGATACACTAAAAATTTGGCATCTATTTATTTACTGAGGTTTTTTTTCTTCTTTTTTTTTTGGAAATTCCGTGGCTTATGAGGAGCGGGGCCGTCTTTTTGTAATCCAAAAATCACAAAATATTACAAAATCACCTCAAAGTATTACATTTGCCCGAAAATTCCCAGGCATCTTTGGGGGAGAATTTTTTCCAGGATTTTCGATAGACTTGGAACCCCTAGATGAAATTTCTAGCTACGCCAGAACAAGAGTGATAGTACCCGATTCGATAATAACAGTCGTCAAACAGTGTAATTAAAGTGTTTGCATTAAAAATGTTTTGATCACATATAAGCAGTGTTATTCCTAGGATTTTTTGGAAGAGTAAAAATACTCCTTGACTTTTTTAGGAGGAGTGAAATTCAATTATGAGGAGTGAAATACGGAAATAGCATAAACTACATATACAGAGACAAAATTTCTATTTAAAACGCTTACTTTTTACTGCACAAAATGAAATTGAAAAAAAATTAAGATACTATTTTGGGTTTTAATCAATCAAACTCCCTAATATCAGAACAATAAATGAAAAAAAGTACTATATATGAAAGTGTATGAAAACACAATTAAAAAGTATGATAATTAGAATGCCGTGGCTGAATTTTAAGCTAAACCTTTGTGAAAAATTCAAAGAGTGAAAATACTCCTGTCTAGTTTTTAAAAGAGTAATTCAGATTTTCAAGGAGTGAATACTCTTTCAAAGGAGTTAAAAATATCTCTGCATAGAAGGATACATTTTGTGTTTAAGTTAAATAGAAGTGATTGGGACGGTTAACCTTTTAAACGCCGCAATTCAAATTTCAAATTAAAGGTTCTGATTTTTGGCTTAAATTGTGCTTGTTTCATCATTACTAAAACCAATCTTGACATTTTTTGGCAGAAAAAAAATCCTAAGTATGATTTTGAGGATGTCCCCATTTGGGAACATCGGCGTTTGGAGTGACGTTTTTAGGGGGATTTCCGAAAGGCATATATTTCAAAATTAATTCATGTAAAACTACTGAAATAGGTTTCTACTCAATAATTTTGAACATTTTTATGATATTGGACTGTTTTTTCATATTTAATTCCCATGGTTAGGAAATTGGGTAAAATTTTATAGATTTTCATAAGAAAAAATTTACATATTTATTACATGCGTGACACTTTTCCGTACATTATTATTGCACAATGGGTAATTTTTCGGTATAAAAATACGAAAGAATGTTCCCATGCGTTTCAAAGCTAAACAGTTATCTTTCTGAGTGAAAAATTAGTGTTAACTACTGTTCTATCCGGATATCTAGCATAAAATCCATGAGTTGGATTCAAATTTAATTAGCTTTCAAAAGTGATAATCATAACTATCTCCATTGATTTGTTAAAGCTGTGTTTCTCATGGAAGATTCCAAACTAAACAACATATCTCTTTCATCCAACTTACGTTAGAGTGTTTTTAGATGTACACACTTTTCATTATTTTCAAAATTCTTAAAATTTATACCTAAAATTTTTACGTAAAAAAGAGCACTTGAACAAAATAAGTACACAAGTCCTTAGAAGTACTCCAAATATGCCCTTTGCATAACCCCTAATAATAATTACTGAAAATTAATCGGTCAGGGAGTTAGAAAAATATACAAAAGTAGGAATCTGCTATAAAGATTTGGCATTTATTCCTCCATAAATCAGGTGAAAAATATTAAAATTATAGATTTAGAAATTTAAAACATCGTGATTAACCTGTTAAGATCCTTTGAGACAGAAAAGGTTAAAACAATTAAAGAAAATAAGAAATAGCTTGAATTTTTACATGTTATAAAAACTCCCTCAAAAACTATACCCCAAACGCCGATGTTCCCATTTGGGAACATATACGTTGAACTGGTAATTACTCTCTGAAATTGGAATATGGAGCTATTCTGCCTAGCCAATTGAAAATGTGTGTACTTAAGCTACCTAAACACAGCATGATTATTTAAAACTAAATTTATTTAAATTTATCATAAATTGAAACTTGTGCAACTTTTAGAAAAGCCAAAAATCTGTTATTTTGATATAAATTGCACAAAAAGGATTAAATTGCACGTGAAAAACTTTTGCATGTAAAATAACTTCATATCTTTGAGTTTATTACTACCAAGTATCAAATTCCTGCATGAAAAATTAAGTTGTGAAAAAATTCTATAAAGTGATGTTCCCATTTGGGAACATCGGCAGGTAAAAGGGGTATCGATTTCGATAACATTAAAAACCGTACGTAATAACATAACAGCTCTGTGGAATTTTTTTTTGGTCTAAATCAAACGCAGTGAAATCCCTGACTATTATGAATGTTAATAACTATCTTATATCTCCCATAATATTAATTGGAAAGATATCCCACAAAAATCCCGCCCCAATCCAATCTTAGAAAAAAAAATTCTTTCCCGGTGGTCAGATTCTCCATGCTTGACCCCTTCACAAAGTAGTAGCTGGAGAGCACACACCCTTTTTCAATGCTTTCACTCCAGGGGGCCCCCCTCTAGCTATTGTCGGTGGTCCGCTTGATGATTCTCTCTCCCTTTTCTACTGGAAAATTCTGTTTCATAGGGGGCGCATCGGTGTGTTCACCGATGGGACCGTAACTGTCGACAGAGCCACTTAATTCGAAGTGGAAGTGGATTTCATCGGTCTGCCTGACCTCGTGCGATGTATAGTAGTGCCTCGTGGCCTATGCTCGTGGCTGTCTTGCTGGTAAGGAAAGCGGGTATGTGGTTTTAAATTTCTGATTTATGATTATAATTCTTTGAAAACTATCGTTTTCATATTGATATTGTTTTTGTATTTACAATTGTTATGTTTTTGGTACACAACGCCATTTTTATTTATTTCCGTATGCCCATTTTTTAACAACACCCAATTTTCTTTACATTAATTTTCTTACATTTCCGAGATAGGTTTTCAAAGATTCAATATTTTTCCTTTCTTAAAAACCTTTAAATTTTGAACAGTGTACCATTTCGAAAAAAAAAAAACGGGGAAAGAGGAAATAAGTTCGTTTCGTTGTATTTGTAGCGTTTCGTTGGTTTTTGGAAATATTTGTGTTTTAAATTAATATACGAATAACTAGTAAAAGGTTAGGTACGAAAATTGGCAATTGCACTGTCCCATTATGGATTATTTTGCTATAAAAACTATTTCTTCTCATTTTTGTTATTAAACCAATTAAATGGAGAAATTAATTTAGGGGCTTAAATTTGTAAACATGCATGTGTAGATAGTAGAAGAACACTGGGGAATCATTTGAATTTCATTGTTTTTTGTATTTAAGAACTTATTTTTTTTTTGCTTCGCTTTAATGTTCTTCAGTTTGTTTACGCTTTGCTATATTGAGTTCAATTAGAATGCATAGGTGACCCAATTGAATTCTATTTTTCTTTGTTTTAAGCATTAATTTCGTCGGCCCTCTAAACGTTCTTTAATTTACGTTCTGCCATCTTAACCATTCTTTCCATTTTGGGTACCGGTCAATAACAGTACTTATACGGACCATTTGAATTTTTTGGTTTAGTTTAAAAACCCAAATTGCTGTCAATTCTTAATCGCTTAATCTCAATTCTTAAAATTGTTTATTGTTTTTCCCCCACATGCAACCAATCCTTCATTGACACAATTACAGTGCTTAGAGGTAGTTATAATTATCTTTGTTAGGGTTTGGAGACGGTCACTAGATGGCAGTACGAGCGCCTAACCACAGGGGGGCTCAGGGGACAGGTTTGGACCGGTTCAGTGGGGCTTTGTTGTGGAACGGTGGCATTGGTTTTTGCAGAGAGCGGTGGTGCTAGGGAGGATAGGATATAGACCACGGAGAGCACTTGGTTTTGTGTTCTGTCTATTATCAGTGAATTTATTTGATAGTAATAGATATTGTATCGTGTAAATAGTAACTAGACAGGAATAAATAATTAATGTAACTAATAAATCAGCGTCAGTCTTCATCTTCAGTGCCTTTACAGCGGTCATCGTATATTCAGAGTTGGAGGTAAGTGTCCAACATTTGTTGTTATTTTACTGTTCTGTCTCTATTTGTGAAACCCCTTTGGTTTCAACCACGGCACCCCTAGCTATCCCCCCTTTTTATTGTGTTTTCGTACAATCTTCATGCAGTATTGAATGAACTTGTCATTTAAATTATTAATATTGTTATTTTTAATTAAAATAATAAATTTAATTTGATACTTTGTAAACATGCCCTTACACATCACACGCGGTCAGCAGCGTGAATTGCATTGTTTATTTTGATGAGTTTATCTACTCATGACCATTCCTTTTTCTCTTTAATGTTAGCTCTATTTCATTTGTAATTTTTCTCACGCACGTTAGTAAGAACTATAATATAATATCCTATTCTATCCTAATTTATTTAACATATTATGTTAAATAAATTAGGATACTTAATCTTCGGGGGAGCCTGTAACCCCTACAAGACGCGTCCCCAGGTGGCGGATAGGGGAACGCCTCCATTGGATTTTCCTTTGGGTGGTAGAAGGGAAATAAAATACCTTCCGCGGACCAACAGGCACAAAGTCTTCAGCCCTCTTTCTTCACGGGTCACACAGCTTTCGTTATACCACAGCTTCTCCCCTTATCAAATTGCTGATGTTTTTCCCCACATCCAACCAATCCTTCATTGACACAATTACAGTGCTTAAGGGTAGTTTTAATTATCTTCATTCAGTAATGTTTCTGGAACCTTACACAGACATGAACACTAATGTTCCTATGGGTTTGGTGCTATATGGTCTGTAATGGGCCTTGTGCCACCAAGTTTTAATGATACACAAAAAATTAATATGATAATGATGCTTATTGAACAGCTTCTTCTGTATTACAGTTTATTTAAAAAAAAATTACACTACTTTCATTGTCATAATAAATATGATGCAGTTCACATTGGGAAAACCTTTCCCCACATTTAAAAAAAAAATAATGAATATGCTTAAATAATCATAAAAACATTACAATTTACGAGTATACAAGAAATTATAAAATTTTATCTATAAGAGTTTTAACTCTGGGTTGACACTGGAATTTCTGCCTCTAATATTCAAAATGCTATTTTTAATTAATTTAAAGATATTACTGGCAATTCGTGGATATAAAGTGTTCAGGTTGTAGTAGAATGACATCAAAGTCTCTACCCAAGGGCTTCAACAAAACACTTGCAATAGCACAAGACGAGCCCTTCACAATAAATGGTGAACGTGCCATTTACAATTTCAACATTAACTACAATTTTTGGATAGATCAAGGAATTCTGGTGTTGTGGCAGCATCAGAAATCTGAAAATATGAAAAACGCTAATGAGAGAAATCGTTACATATAATAAAAAATATCTAACACGTAAATCCATGAAAGGAACTACTGTGGTATTCAAAAAGAATTATATTGATGTATGAAATGGTATTTCCTAGAATTTTGAGATGAAATGGAAGTTTTGTTGAAAGATGGTGCAAGATGGCAACAAAACTTTGCATCCTTTAACTGTTCGTAATGCAGAAACCCTATTTTGAAATTTGACCTATAAAACAAAGTTAAACTCATTTTCAGTGTTATATTATTAGACAATTTCAAAATCACTTTTTCGATGCTTTAAAACCGGTGCTGTAGCTGGAAATTTTTTTCGGGGGAGAGGGGATCACCTTTTTTTTTTTTTTGCTAGAAACAAAATATTTTGATGGGATGATGTCCTCCTATTCTCAGCACTGGCCTCAACCTATTCGAAATTCGTGTACTAAATTATGGAGGTTGAGTTATCCTTATTATTATACTGTCCAGAAGAAAATTTAACCTTTTCCTTTTCGCCGTGTACAACATTTTGCACTTTTTTGTATAGTCATCCTGGTATATGATGACCATTTTCATACGCTCAATGCAGTTCTCATCCCCGTCAAGCTCTGTATTCGAGTTCATGTTGCGGTGCTCTGATTCGCCAACGACGGATGCGTTCGTATTCTTCCACATGCGAGATTGTAGGCGGCTTTGTACTTCACTTAAACACTTACTTAATTCTTCCTTCATTGTTTTCTTAAACGTCGGGTATTTTCCGAAATCGCTACTCGCCTAAATCGATATACTAACTCTATGGAAAAACCAATGATGTCTGTCGTCCAAGAAATCTTCTCAGTGATGGTTTGCAGGAAAATCAGCTGATTGCAACTGCCCTGAAAGAGTTCCTCAGCATGGAAGACCATCAGCTGGATGGCCTCAGTACCCAAGTCAGGGTTCCAATGACTTGGTTGGCACCGAATGGCCTTGCACCATAAACATTCCACAGGGTTAGTATACATTAAAACATATAGAACACTAAACATGAACACAGACCAGCCTGGGCAGTGCCTTTTGTTTATTCTGCGCCGAAAGTCCCAATAAGCAGAGGGAAAGTATGAGCAGGCAGCTATCACAGGAAGAAGATCTTAATTCATTAAAATAAAAATTTTAATTGTTGGCTCTTTTTTGGATAAATTTATCCAGCACTTCATAACTATTTATATCAACACCATAATAAATGTTCATAAGGGATAGGTCAGTGAGCTTGTTTTCCCCTGTTGAATTTCTAAGATAGGGTTTCAACCTTTTTAATGAACTGAAACCCCTCCCTACAGAAGCTGTTGTTAGAGCTCACTGCAAGTATTTTTAAAAGTTCATAAATATTAGGATATATTTCCGAAACAATTTCTGATGTCTTGAACTTTGCATGATACTCTACACTCATTATTTTAGGCAGGCAAAGTACGCCCAAATCAATATTGAATTATTTTCTGACTTTTAAAACCAATAGTTAAGACATACTACTGGGTAAGAGTGTGCCATGAAAATCAAGGAAGTGCGATAATGGCAGTCATCGTAGAAATTACCTCACAAAACGAAATTTTAAAATTTTCATGAGCATAATTCGTTGGTAATTTCACAAATAATAAATGGGGGGTAGCATAAGGGGTAAATCCACTCCTTTAAGTCTATAACCAAACAAATAGTAATTTTTGACTAAACCAATATGCGGTCTCCGAGGGCCAATTTATCTCATACCTCATGCTGGAGGCCTCCTCGTCATGAATGGTGCGAAGACACCTCTCGTAATTCGCGACCTGATTTCGCAGGGAGATTGCAATAATCCCTTTTTCATCAAGCAGGGCCTTTAGTCCTTCATACTTGAATTTGCACTACTCAAGGAAAACTTCCTTCAAACAGCCATAATGTGATAGTGATATTTGTGATATAATCGAGCTATTAAAATTCAACTTACCTGCCAAATTAAGAATTTGAGCATTGTAGTACTTCGATGTGATTTGATTTTTTTTTTCGCCGTGTGGTCCTAATGTCTCACCAGACCACAACACTTTATACCAAATTTTTGATTTCCAATCTTTGGTATCTTTTGCCTAAATATAATTGAACGAAATATTGTTTCAGGAGACCGCTTTGCGATACTATTTCTAATATCTGAACCAAAAGTCGAGCCTTGACCCATATGCCACACGGGTCACACACGTTTCACGGTTTGAGTCATTGAAATTCAATTCTTGCTTTGATTTCTTCGCCTTCTCACCTTCATATCCAAGAGGATTTTCACTAGATATGATCTAGGGGCTTTTAATTTATCCACAACCTCACACCTCATTCATTCGCGCGCATTTCATTCGCACTTGAGCACTTACTGTTATCTCGGGCGACTTGTAAACCGTTGTTTTTAATCTCGCATATTCCACTCTTCTTTTTCTCAAACTTTCAGAATGAGAGGCTCTTGGGAGTCGTTGCTTGGGGTGATGAGGTATCAAACTCCGATGCTTATACTTTACACTGGGAACTCTTTTAACTCGTAAAATCAAAGAAAACTCCTGTGTAGTCTCTTTTGTCAATGGCGATGAATTCCAGATTATCCCCTTATCTGCTTCACAAAACACGTGTTCTTTTTCTTCAGTCGCCAGCACAGCACCGTCGTTCCCCAGAACAGATACATTTACGAAGACCAGAATGTTTTTCTTTAAAGATGGTCCGTGCTCTAACCGAAGATAGAGTTCATGATGATGTTTAATTAATTTCACATGATATTATAAGTTGTGTGATTTTATTAAATAATTATATCTTGTTTAAGCAGACGCTTTATACCACTATACTTCAACATCATTAAAACATTTTCGGTTTCAAGATTCGGAACATATTTGATACAGGTCCTCCACACCGAAAAGGGAGATTGTCGTCAGGAACTGGAGACTCGAGGTCCAGACGATAGGTACTCGAGCTTCCGCAACACCTGTTCTGGCCGAATGGGCCATTCGAACCCAAGAGGATATTCGTATTCCGAATATCCTCTATCATTCCGAATATTCCAAATAGCTCTATCAGTCGCAAGCAACGAATTCGTTCAGAACAAAGTCGTCTTCGTGAACAGAACGGCAGCTTTCGATCATGGATCGAACTTGAAGGGGGCAAGGCACATCCTCCTTTCTGGTATTGATATGCCTTCAACCATCGGGAAGTTCTCTTCCAAATACTCCCTCAGACCTTCCATTCCACCGAGTGATTCGAAATAGCTTTCGAAATCTCTTTTGAAAACTCCCACGTAGCACTTGTAAGCAACCATGTGAAAGCGATAGCATCTCCTGGTTTTCCACAAGAACTCCAGAAATTCTGTTAGGAATGCAAACAGTAGTAACAAGGAATAGAAGTACATTTCGGGAACGACGATGTTCAGGCACCTGGTGATGGCATAGCGCAAGAACTGTTTCTCGGTTTTGAATTCATTGTATTCAGCCTGTTTGAAGCCACTAAGAAATTCTTGATGATAGGTATATCTGAAGGCGTCGCAATAAAAAGGAAGTCTTCTAAAAAGACAGCTTTTCAATACTGGATTTGTTCTTTCCAGTAAGGGTGTAAAGACTGTAGAGTGTTGCCACGTCATCAGTAATGCTCCTCCTGAGGCAACAGGTTTATATATAGACCTGGTTCATCCACTTGTTCATCGTATTTTTACAGGAACATTTGCGAGGGCAATGCACATCCTTCTTTCTGGTATTGATTGATATGCCTTTAACCATGGGAAAGTTCTCTTCCAAATACTCCATCAGAACTTCCATTCCACAGTGTGATTCGAAATATCTTTCAAAATCTCTAGCCACGTATCACTTGTAAGCAACCATGAGAAAACGATAGCATCTCCTGGTTTTCCAAAAGAACTCCAGAAATTCTGTTAGGAATGCAAACACTAGTAACATGTAATAGAAGTACATTTCGGGAACGACGATGTTCAGGCACCTGGGGATGGCCTAGTTCAAGTACTGTTCCTCGATTTTGAAGTCATCGCATTCAGCATGTTTGAAGACACTAAGAAATTCTTGATGATAGGTATGTCTGAAGGCGTCGCAATAAAAACACATATAATCAATGATTGGTAATGCGTCACAAACATCGAAAAAAGTGCTGTTAAGAATGCAGACACTAGTAACAGGGAATAGAAGTACATTTCGGGAACGACGATTTTCAGGCACCTGTGGATGGCATAGCGCAAGAACTGTTCCTCGATTTTGAAATAATCGTATTCAGCCTGTCTGAACACACTAAAAAAATTCTTATGGGTTAAAAAATGCCCGTAGTTTCATGTTCCTAGAGGCTCAAAAAATTCTCGCTTACACTTACAGGCCCCATGGAAGAAACAATAATATTTCGTGATTGATTATTCTATTTTTCTTTACAAAAACTAACACCTCATTTTTGGCCAGGAACCCCGATGAAACTATTTCTCCATTTAGCCTTCCCAGTTTTCTCGTGAAGTCCCTCCACATTTGGAGAGACATCAGGATTCCTTGGGCAGCCGGTTCGTAAGAGACGAATATGCATTTTAAGTAAATTTGCGTGTGATTCTAGGCACACATATACGTCCGCGGCTGTCGGCCACTGCCTCAATATCCGAGAATTTGCCTGTGGATTATCGAATGCTTTTTGGAGAGCAGTGGCATCCGGTTGTGGATTCACAGCGGGCAGTAGAGCAGTGGCATCCGGCTGTGGATTCACAGTCCTAATTCTTGGTGTTTGTCCCTGTGGTGTCTGTGGGTTCATAGTCCTAATACGTGGTCTTACAACCATAATCTGTGGCTTTGCCTTTGCTTGTCATAAAAATAAAAAAAATATCGGACAAACTTACTGAACGACCAGGCCTGTCCAGATCATCCATGGGTGTCACTTCTTCGACGTTCTGGCCCTCCATATGTATCACTTCTTCGACGTTCGGGAGCTCCATGGGTATCACTTCTTCAACGTTCTGGCCCTCCATGGGTATCACTTCTTCGACGTTCAGGCCGTCCATTGGTATCACTTCTTCGACGTTCGGGCCCTCCATGGGTATCACTTCTTCGACGTTCGGGCCCTCCATGGGTATCACTTCTTTGACGTTCGGGCTCTCCATGGGTATCACTTCTTCGACGTTTGGGCCCTCCATGGGTATCACATCTTCGACGTTCGGGCCCTCCATGGGTATCACTTCTTTGACGTTCGATTATGTAGTGATATTTGTGATAATCGAGCTATTAAAATTCAACTTACGTGTCAAATTAAGATTTTGAGCACTGTAGTACTCCGATGTGATTTGATTTTTTTCGCCGTATGGTCCAAATTGTCTCACCAGACCACAATCTTTTATCCTAACCGTATCTTTTGGCCTAAAATATTTTATGTCCTTCACCGACGAAATTTGCCTCACCCCATCTTCAAATTTTACATATGCCAACACAGTAACTAGAATGTGAACTACTTTTACACACAATAAAATAAAGTAAAAAACCTTTTTGTTTTTCAAATGGCACCAAAGTGTTATTTTGTGTTTAAGTGCTGGTTTGTTGCCAAAGTAATGTTTCTAAACATTTACGCAGCTAGTGGTTTGCAGTTGGATACATTTGTCTTGCATCGGTTGATAGAGCGTCGGAAACTTCCATCGGTACGAACGTCCCATTAGGTGGGTATAAGTAGTACAGCACCTTGCTCATAGCAATAGACGTTCTTTATTATATACTGTCCTGAAGAAAATTTAACCTTTTCCTTTTCGCCGTGTACAACATTTTGAACTTTTTTGAATAGCAATCCTGGTATATGATCACCATTTTCAACTATTATGGTGAAATCCTCGGAAGTAATATGGTCACGACTCGCTATATAAACATGCCACAGTCGGAGCATATAAGAATTGAATCTGGCCTGAAAATTACTCCCATGATTCGTCAGAATTTCTTTATCTGAAAGAAAAGTATCCAGTTTGTTATCATAAATATAGTAAAATTGTCTATGAGAAAATGATAATAGAAAGTTTGTATAGTTAGACAAGTAGCGCAAAGCTAAAATGATAGACTATTGAATAAAAGCTAATTGAGCAAGGCTGTACAAAGTCAGGAAAAACAACGGAGTTTATTGGCAAAAAGTTAAAATAAATTTATAAAAAAAAACATACAAATTTGTTTCGAGGATTCTTGAAGCCTCTCGTCAATGTAAAATGGAAAATGGCAATGTAAAATTGCCGTGTGGTCCAAATGTCTCACTAGACCACAACACTTAATACCAAATTTTTGAGTTCAAATCTTTGGTATCTTTTGGCCTAAAATCTTTTATGTCCTTCACCGACGAAATTTGCCTCACCCCATCTTCAAATTTTACATATGCGAACATAGTAACTAGAATGTGAACTACTTTTACACACAATAAAATAAAGTAAAAAATCTTTTTGTTTTTCAAATGGCACCAAAGTGTTATTTTGTGTTTAAGTGCTGGTTTGTTGCCAAAGTAATGTTTCTAAACATTTACGCAGCTAGTGGTTTGCAGTTGGATACATTTTTCTTGCATCGGTTGATGGAGCGTCGGGAATTTCCATCGGTACGACCGTCCCATTAGGTGGGTATAAGTAGTACAGCACCTTGCTCATAGCAATAGACGTTCCTTATTATATACTGTCCTGAAGAAAATTTAACCTTTTCCTTTTCTCCGTGTACAAGATTTTGCACTTTTTTGAATAGCAATCCTGGTATATGATCACCATTTTCAACTATTATGGTGAAATCCTCGGAAGTAATATGGTCACGACTCGCTATAAACATGCCACAGTCGGAGCATACAAGAACTGAATCTGGCCTGAAAATTACTCCCATGATTCGTCAGAATTTCTTTATCTGAAAGAAAAAAATCCAGTCTGTTATCATATAGTAAAATTGTCTATGAGAAAATGATAATAGAAAGTTTGTATAGTTAGACAAGTAGCGCAAAGCTAAAATGATAGACTATTGAATAAAAGCTAATTGTGCAAGGCTGTACAAAGTCAGGAAAAACAACGGAGTTTATTGGCAAAAAGTTAAAATAAATAAAAAAAAACATACAAATTTGTTTCGAGGATTCTTGAAGCCTCTCGCCAATGTAAAATGGAAAACCCATTTTTATTGGCGAACACTTTATACCAAATTTTTTTGAGTTCAAATCTTTGGTATCTTTTGGCCTAAAATCTTTTATGTCCTTCACCGACGAAATTTGCCTCACCCCATCTTCAAATTTTACATATGCGAACATAGTAACTAGAATGTTAACTACTTTTACCCACAATAAAATAAAGTAAAAAACCTTTTTGTTTTTCAAATGGCACCAAAGTGTTATTTTGTGTTTAAGTGCTGGTTTGTTGCCAAAGTAATGTTTCTAAACATTTACGCAGCTAGTGGTTTGCAGTTGGATACATTTTTCTTGCATCGGTTGATGGAGCGTCGGGAATTTCCATCGGTACGACCGTCCCATTAGGTGGGTATAAGTAGTACAGCACCTTGCTCATAGCAATAGACGTTCCTTATTATATACTGTCCTGAAGAAAATTTAACCTTTTCCTTTTCGCCGTGTACAACATTTTGAACTTTTTTGAATAGCAATCCTGGTATATGATCACCATTTTCAACTATTATGGTGAAATCCTCGGAAGTAATATGGTCACGACTCGCTATATAAACATGCCACAGTCGGAGCATATAAGAATTGAATCTGGCCTGAAAATTACTCCCATGATTCGTCAGAATTTCTTTATCTGAAAGAAAAATATCCAGTTTGTTATCATATAGTAAAATTGTCTATGAGAAAATGATAATAGAAAGTTTGTATAGTTAGACAAGTAGCGCAAAGCTAAAATGATAGACTATTGAATAAAAGCTAATTGAGCAAGGCTGTACAAAGTCAGGAAAAACAACGGAGTTTATTGGCAAAAAGTTAAAATAAATTTATTAAAAAAACCATACAAATTTGTTTCGAGGATTCTTGAAGCCTCTCGTCAATGTAAAATGGAAAATGGCAATGTAAAATCGCCGTGTGGTCCAAATGTCTCACTAGACCACAACACTTTATACCAAATTTTTGAGTTCAAATCTTTGGTATCTTTTGGCCTAAAATCTTTTATGTCCTTCACCGACGAAATTTGCCTCACCCCTTCTTCAAATTTTACATATGCGAACATAGTAACTAGAATGTGAACTACTTTTACACAATAAAATAAAGTAAAAAACCTTTTTGTTTTTCAAATGGCACCAAAGTGTTATTTTTTGTTTAAGTGCTGGTTTGTTGCCAAAGTAATGTTTCTAAACATTTACGCAGCTAGTGGTTTTCAGTTGGATACATTTTTCTTGCATCGGTTGATGGAGCGTCGGGAACTTCCATCGGTACGACCGTCCCATTAGGTGGGTATAAGTAGTACAGCACCTTGCTTATAGCAATAGACGTTCCTTATTATATACTGTCCTGAAGAAAATTTAACCTTTTCCTTTTCTCCGTGTACAACATTTTGCACTTTTTTGAATAGCAATCCTGGTATATGATCACCATTTTCAACTATTATGGTGAAATCCTCGGAAGTAATATGGTCACGACTCGCTATAAACATGCCACAGTCGGAGCATACAAGAACTGAATCTGGCCTGAAAATTACTCCCATGATTCGTCAGAATTTCTTTATCTGAAAGAAAAAAATCCAGTCTGTTATCATATAGTAAAATTGTCTATGAGAAAATGATAATAGAAAGTTTGTATAGTTAGACAAGTAGCGCAAAGCTAAAATGATAGACTATTGAATAAAAGCTAATTGTGCAAGGCTGTACAAAGTCAGGAAAAACAACGGAGTTTATTGGCAAAAAGTTAAAATAAATAAAAAAAAAACATACAAATTTGTTTCGAGGATTCTTGAAGCCTCTCGCCAATGTAAAATGGAAAACCCATTTTTATTGGCGAACACTTTATACCAAATTTTTCAGTTCAAATCTTTGGTATCTTTTGGCCTAAAATCTTTTATGTCCTTCACCGACGAAATTTGCCTCACCCCATCTTCAAATTTTACATATGCGAACATAGTAACTAGAATGTGAACTACTTTTACACACAATAAAATAAAGTAAAAAACCTTTTTTTTTTCAAATGGCACCAAAGTGTTATTTTGTGTTTAAGTGCTGGTTTGTTGCCAAAGTAATGTTTCTAAACATTTACGCAGCTAGTGGTTTGCAGTTGGATACATTTTTCTTGCATCGGTTGATGGAGCGTCGGGAATTTCCATCGGTACGACCGTCCCATTAGGTGGGTATAAGTAGTACAGTACCTTGCTCATAGCAATAGACGTTCCTTATTATATACTGTCCTGAAGAAAATTTAACCTTTTCCTTTTCGCCGTGTACAACATTTTGAACTTTTTTGAATAGCAATCCTGGTATATGATCACCATTTTCAACTATTATGGTGAAATCCTCGGAAGTAATATGGTCACGACTCGCTATATAAACATGCCACAGTCGGAGCATATAAGAATTGAATCTGGCCTGAAAATTACTCCCATGATTCGTCAGAATTTCTTTATCTGAAAGAAAAATATCCAGTTTGTTATCATATAGTAAAATTGTCTATGAGAAAATGATAATAGAAAGTTTGTATAGTTAGACAAGTAGCGCAAAGCTAAAATGATAGACTATTGAATAAAAGCTAATTGTGCAAGGCTTTACAAAGTCAGGAAAAACAACGGAGTTTATTGGCAAAAAGTTAAAATAAATAAAAAAAAACCATACAAATTTGTTTCGAGGATTCTTGAAGCCTCTCGCCAATGTAAAATGGAAAACCCATTTTTAATGGCGAACACTTTATACCAAATTTTTGAGTTCAAATCTTTGGTATCTTTTGGCCTAAAATCTTTTATGTCCTTCACCGACGAAATTTGCCTCACCCCATCTTCAAATTTTACATATGCGAACATAGTAACTAGAATGTGAACTACTTTTACACACAATAAAATAAAGTAAAAAACCTTTTTGTTTTTCAAATGGCACCAAAGTGTTATTTTGTGTTTAAGTGCTGGTTTGTTGCCAAAGTAATGTTTCTAAACATTTACGCAGCTAGTGGTTTTCAGTTGGATACATTTTTCTTGCATCGGTTGATGGAGCGTCGGGAACTTCCATCGGTACGACCGTCCCATTAGGTGGGTATAAGTAGTACAGCACCTTGCTTATAGCAATAGACGTTCCTTATTATATACTGTCCTGAAGAAAATTTAACCTTTTCCTTTTCTCCGTGTACAACATTTTGCACTTTTTTGAATAGCAATCCTGGTATATGATCACCATTTTCAACTATTATGGTGAAATCCTCGGAAGTAATATGGTCACGACTCGCTATAAACATGCCACAGTCGGAGCATACAAGAACTGAATCTGGCCTGAAAATTACTCCCATGATTCGTCAGAATTTCTTTATCTGAAAGAAAAAAATCCAGTCTGTTATCATATAGTAAAATTGTCTATGAGAAAATGATAATAGAAAGTTTGTATAGTTAGACAAGTAGCGCAAAGCTAAAATGATAGACTATTGAATAAAAGCTAATTGTGCAAGGCTGTACAAAGTCAGGAAAAACAACGGAGTTTATTGGCAAAAAGTTAAAATAAATAAAAAAAAAACATACAAATTTGTTTCGAGGATTCTTGAAGCCTCTCGCCAATGTAAAATGGAAAACCCATTTTTATTGGCGAACACTTTATACCAAATTTTTCAGTTCAAATCTTTGGTATCTTTTGGCCTAAAATCTTTTATGTCCTTCACCGACGAAATTTGCCTCACCCCATCTTCAAATTTTACATATGCGAACATAGTAACTAGAATGTGAACTACTTTTACACACAATAAAATAAAGTAAAAAACCTTTTTTTTTTCAAATGGCACCAAAGTGTTATTTTGTGTTTAAGTGCTGGTTTGTTGCCAAAGTAATGTTTCTAAACATTTACGCAGCTAGTGGTTTGCAGTTGGATACATTTTTCTTGCATCGGTTGATGGAGCGTCGGGAATTTCCATCGGTACGACCGTCCCATTAGGTGGGTATAAGTAATAAGTAGTACAGCACCTTGCTCATAGCAATAGACGTTCCTTATTATATACTGTCCTGAAGAAAATTTAACCTTTTCCTTTTCGCCGTGTACAACATTTTGAACTTTTTTGAATAGCAATCCTGGTATATGATCACCATTTTCAACTATTATGGTGAAATCCTCGGAAGTAATATGGTCACGACTCGCTATAAACATGCCACAGTCGGAGCATACAAGAACTGAATCTGGCCTGAAAATTACTCCCATGATTCGTCAGAATTTCTTTATCTGAAAGAAAAAAATCCAGTCTGTTATCATATAGTAAAATTGTCTATGAGAAAATGATAATAGAAAGTTTGTATAGTTAGACAAGTAGCGCAAAGCTAAAATGATAGACTATTGAATAAAAGCTAATTGTGCAAGGCTGTACAAAGTCAGGAAAAACAACGGAGTTTATTGGCAAAAAGTTAAAATAAATAAAAAAAAAACATACAAATTTGTTTCGAGGATTCTTGAAGCCTCTCGCCAATGTAAAATGGAAAACCCATTTTTATTGGCGAACACTTTATACCAAATTTTTCAGTTCAAATCTTTGGTATCTTTTGGCCTAAAATCTTTTATGTCCTTCACCGACGAAATTTGCCTCACCCCATCTTCAAATTTTACATATGCGAACATAGTAACTAGAATGTGAACTACTTTTACACACAATAAAATAAAGTAAAAAACCTTTTTTTTTTCAAATGGCACCAAAGTGTTATTTTGTGTTTAAGTGCTGGTTTGTTGCCAAAGTAATGTTTCTAAACATTTACGCAGCTAGTGGTTTGCAGTTGGATACATTTTTCTTGCATCGGTTGATGGAGCGTCGGGAATTTCCATCGGTACGACCGTCCCATTAGGTGGGTATAAGTAATAAGTAGTACAGCACCTTGCTCATAGCAATAGACGTTCCTTATTATATACTGTCCTGAAGAAAATTTAACCTTTTCCTTTTCGCCGTGTACAACATTTTGAACTTTTTTGAATAGCAATCCTGGTATATGATCACCATTTTCAACTATTATGGTGAAATCCTCGGAAGTAATATGGTCACGACTCGCTATATAAACATGCCACAGTCGGAGCATATAAGAATTGAATCTGGCCTGAAAATTACTCCCATGATTCGTCAGAATTTCTTTATCTGAAAGAAAAATATCCAGTTTGTTATCATATAGTAAAATTGTCTATGAGAAAATGATAATAGAAAGTTTGTATAGTTAGACAAGTAGCGCAAAGCTAAAATGATAGACTATTGAATAAAAGCTAATTGTGCAAGGCTTTACAAAGTCAGGAAAAACAACGGAGTTTATTGGCAAAAAGTTAAAATAAATAAAAAAAACCCATACAAATTTGTTTCGAGGATTCTTGAAGCCTCTCGCCAATGTAAAATGGAAAACCCATTTTTATTGGCGAACACTTTATACCAAATTTTTGAGTTCAAATCTTTGGTATCTTTTGGCCTAAAATCTTTTATGTCCTTCACCGACGAAATTTGCCTCACCCCATCTTCAAATTTTACATATGCGAACATAGTAACTAGAATGTTAACTACTTTTACACACAATAAAATAAAGTAAAAAATCTTTTTGTTTTTCAAATGGCACCAAAGTGTTATTTTGTGTTTAAGTGCTGGTTTGTTGCCAAAGTAATGTTTCTAAACATTTACGCAGCTAGTGGTTTGCAGTTGGATACATTTTTCTTTCATCGGTTGATGGAGCGTCGGGAACTTCCATCGGTACGACCGTCCCATTAGGTGGGTATAAGTAGTACAGCACCTTGCTCATAGCAATAGACGTTCCTTATTATATACTGTCCTGAAGAAAATTTAACCTTTTCCTTTTCGCCGTGTACAACATTTTGCACTTTTTTGAATAGCAATCCTGGTATATGATCACCATTTTCAACTATTATGGTGAAATCCTCGGAAGTAATATGGTCACGACTCGCTATAAACATGCCACAGTCGGAGCATACAAGAACTGAATCTGGCCTGAAAATTACTCCCATGATTCGTCAGAATTTCTTTATCTGAAAGAAAAAAATCCAGTCTGTTATCATATAGTAAAATTGTCTATGAGAAAATGATAATAGAAAGTTTGTATAGTTAGACAAGTAGCGCAAAGCTAAAATGATAGACTATTGAATAAAAGCTAATTGTGCAAGGCTGTACAAAGTCAGGAAAAACAACGGAGTTTATTGGCAAAAAGTTAAAATAAATAAAAAAAACCCATACAAATTTGTTTCGAGGATTCTTGAAGCCTCTCGCCAATGTAAAATGGAAAACCCGCATGGCAATCTGCAAATATATATGGTTAGCAGGAAAATCTGTGTCACCTCTCAAAATCTTCTCTTTAGTGCCCCACTCTAAAACATCTACAGGATTCCGGAAAACAATCCCTCGTTAAAGGTTTAAATATTGGCAGTTATTTAACGTAATAATAAACAAGTAGAACTCACCGGAAATAGTGCTCTTTTTACTGGGAGGTGAAAGGTATAGGATATTTCTTCGAAGGGATTAATGATTCCCTCAGAAGTTTATGTATCCTTGTAAAGCTCAGGTTTCACCGTTCAGCTAGGTCAGGGATGGTGGACCCTTCTTTTCATTTGGATGTATATTATACCTTCTATTTATGTCTTGCACAAATTTCTGGCCCCTCTGTCTTTTCGGTTGTTTGTTTCTAGAATCAATGTTTTGGGGGATTCGTTCTTGGATCCAGCCTCCCCTGTTCCAGAGGAATCGACGGAAGTGTTTCTTTGAAGCTACACTTTGCTTGATAATAGTGTGGCATTTAATATTTTGGCTTGCGAGTCTGAGAATGGACCTGATACATAAGTATTAATAATTTCATCACGTTGGGACTCAGGTTTGTCCTTTAACTTTGATTCTGGGTCGTCTTCCTTTAACTTTGATTCAGGTTCGTCTTCCGTTATCTTTGCCTGTACGTTACTGTACGTGTACTGCACGTACTTTGACTGTACGTGTTTTGTACGTTATACTGTTGTATATTTTTAACAGTTATTCGCTGAAAAAAATAAACACTATCATTTACAATAAACACTATCAATTTCATATATATTGATTATTGATAGTAAAAGTGACTCCTTAAAATGGTACACCTCAAATATCTAAAAAAGAAAAGAACGTGTTTAATTCGAGTTGATAAATCATTTTCAATCCCAAAATATTAAAATTTACTCACTTTAGTGATCCGATAGCCTTTTTAAACGGCCAATTTTAATTCTTCGGACACCCATGTGCCTCTTAGGACACGTTCTTTGTCCGAGTGCTGACAGGGACTCTGTTCCATATTTTCCGCACACGTACGGCAGAGTGTGAAAAACAGCTTGTTGTTGCACCTCACAGGGAGAACTGGCAGATACAACCCCTTGGGAGGCAGCACCCAACACTGGATAAGTCCAAATTAGTTGACTATATCTCCGAAATCTTTTGTTATAATTTCGGGGTACCCCACGGGGTATAAACAACATTTGTTTACCTATAACAATAGAAAGAATTAACATGAAAAAACAAGGTGCATTTGTAAATGCACGCATAAAAAAACATGAAAATCTTCTTACCCTGAGGTACAATGAGGAGAAGTCTATGTACTTTGCCTAACCCTCATAATACAAGGTTGTCGCGTTGGTTCGTCCCCCAAAGAAGTCATCTCTTGGTTTCAGGCGGTCCATAATAATTGTATGTCCATCCAAGAACGATTTTAATTCATAGTCTTGTTTTTTATCCTTTTGGAACTCGTGTTCCCATTTTTCCACGACAGTGTACCCATTTGCTCGAAAGTATGCAGTCGTTCTGGCCGTTTGCTCATTTAGGGCGGCCATTGTCAGAGAAGAAACGGCATTCATGGTATCTCCGTCGTAACAATATGAGCATCCATGCCAAAAACAACCCTGTAAAACAAAACAAAGAGTGTTGATTTTTTAGCATAGAATAGAAAAATATATCCAATATTTATCCGCTGTATTATGTAGCTTCGTAATGCTACTAACATAACGGAAATTTTATCCAAAAATTTCTTCGTCACTGCAGCAGTGGGAACTTAAGCAATTTTTTTTATCCTTGTTGGGACCCATCCTCATTATAACACTCGTTATCTGAATACTCCGAGTTCTCTTCTCCACCAATAAAATCATTTGCCAGACTATTCCTAATATATGAATCCAGGGTCGAGCCTTGGCTCATTCGTCACAGGGTTATTATTGGTGTGACATCAGACTGCTTGCGTTGCTTTATTTTTGCCTTCCGAATATAATCAATGTATCTTTCACCTCTTCAGACACTTCATTAACATTATGAATGAACGCATTGAGAAAGAATTAATAAAGAATACAATCGAATCAACTATATTTTGGTCAAATTTGTGTTTTAATATAACATCCAAATCATGCATTTTAAAGACCCAGCTGTCACTGCACTTTATGAAAAGAAGCATCCCCATTTGGGAAATATCAACTGTTCTCTGAAGTGAAGACACCCGAGAACCCCCATTGTCCGATCATGCAAGAACTTGTTTTGGACTAGAAATCTTCCGCGAACTCTTCTAATGTATCCATATCCTATGCGGGAATATAATTGAACGAAACATTGTTTCAGGAGACCGCTTTGCGATACTATTTCTAATAACTGAACCGAAAGTCGAGCCTTGACCCATATGTCACAGACTTCAAGCAAAAATCCTTAGAGATTTGCTTTTCGGAGTCGTGGAATGCTGAAGCTACAGACGCCATTCCAGGCTGGTGGCCCATCACGAATATCAGCCTCGTGACATCATGCATGCCATTTACCTCTTCTTTTATCCGTTGTGATGCGTTTCTTCGGGATTTGTTTCTTTTTCTTTCTTCTCCACATCTTGAGGTTGAGATGAGAAGCCAAACGGATTTTCCAACACGGGCTCCGCAGTAGTATTCTCGCTTTCAGAGGTCTGCAACGTTTCACGGTTTGAGTCATTGAAATTCAATTCTTCGCCTTTTCACCATCATATCCAAAGGGATTTTCATTAGATATGATCTAGGGGCTTTTAATTTATACACAACCTCTCCTTGCATCCCGTTTCTAGGGCTTCCTTTCAGTCGCACTTGATCACCTACTTTCATCTCTGGGGACTTGTAAACCGTTGTTTTTAATCTGGCATATTCCACTCTTTTTTTTCTCAAAATTTCAGAATGAGAGGCTCTTAGGAGTCGTTGCTTGGGGGGAAGAGGTATCAAACTCCGATGCTTATACTTTACACTGGGAACTATTTTAACTCGTAAAATCAAAGAAAACTCCTGTGTATAGTCTCTTTTGTCAACTGCAGTGAATTCCAGATTATCCACTCATCTGCTTGAGAAAACACGTATTCTTTTCCTTCAGTCGCCAACACAGCACAGTCGTTCCCCAGACCGTATACATTATCGAAGACCAGAATGTTTTTCTGTAAAGATGATCCGTGCTCTAACCGAAGATAGAGTTCATGATGATGTTTAATTAATTTTACATGATATTAGGAGTTGTGTGATTTTATTAAATAATTATATCTTGAAGTTCACTTTTTGTTTTAAACAGACGCTATACCACTATACTTCAACATCATTAAACATTTTCGGTTTCAAGATTCGGAATATATTTGACACAGGTCTTCCACATCGAAAAGGGCAATTGCGCCAAGAACTGGAGACCAAAAGAATGCAGCAAGGGAACATTCGGTTATGCATTTTTTCATTTAAATTTTCCCCGCGTTATTCCGCATTATATGTTCGGCTTCCAATTCCAAAGCAATCGCATACATACTCAGATCAGTGTATTCCTCGTCTTCGGAATAATTATCGTATAGGTACTCGAGGTTTCTCAACACCTGTTCTGGACGAATGGGCCATTCGAACCAAAGAGGATCTTCGTGTTCCGAATCTTGATCCGCTCTATCCGTCGCAAGCAACGAACGTTCGAATTCGTTCAGAGCAAAGTCGTCGTCGTGAACCGAACGGCAGCTTTCGATCATGGACCGAACTTTTGGGGGGCAATGCACAACCTCTTTTCTGGTATTGATAAGCCTTCAACCATCGGAAAGTTCTCTTCCAAATACTCCATCAGAACTTCCATTCCACTGTGTGATTCGAAATAGCTTTCGAAATCTCTAGCCACGTAGCACTTGTAAGTAACCATGTGAAAGCGATAGCATCTCCTTGTTTTCCAAAAGAACTCCAGAAATTCTGTTAGGAATGCAGACACTAGTAACAAGGAATAGAAGTACATTTCGGGAACGACGATGTTCAGGAACCTGGAGAAGGCATAGCGCGAGAACTGTTCCTCGATTTTGAAGTCATCGTATTCAGCATGTTTGAAGACACTAAGAAATTCTTGATGATAGGTATGTCTGAAGGCGTCGCAATAAAAACAACTGTAATCAACGATTGGTAATGCGTCACAAACATCGAAATAAAGTGCTGTTAAGAATGCAGACACTAGTAACAGGGAATAGAAGTACATTTCGGGAACGACGATGTTCAGGCACCTAGGGATGGCATAGCACAATAACTGTTTCTCGGTTTTGAATTCATCGTATTCAGCCTGTTTGAAGACACTAAGAAATTCTTGATGATAGGTATATCAGAAGGCGTCGCAATAAAAAGGATGTCTTCTAAAAAGACAGCTTTTCAATACTGGATTTGTTCTTTCCAGTAGGGGTGTAAAGACTGTAGAGTGTTGCCACGTGATCAGTAATGCTCCTCCTGAGGCAACAGGTTTATATATAGACCTGGTTCATCCACTTGTTCATCGTATTTTTACTGGAACATTTGCGAGGGCAATGTACATCCTTCTTTCTGGTATTGATTGATATGCCTTTAACCATGGGAAAGTTCTCTTCCAAATACTCCATCAGAACTTCCATTCCACCGTGTGATTCGAAATATCTTTCAAAATCTCTAGCCACGTATCACTTGTAAGCAACCATGAGTAAACGATAGCATCTCCTGGTTTTCCAAAAGAACTCCAGAAATTCTGTTAGGAATGCAAACACTAGTAACAAGTAATAGAAGTACATTTCGGGAACGACGATGTTCAGTCACCTGGGGATGGCCTAGTGCAAGTACTGTTCCTCGATTTTGAAGTCATCGTATTCAGCATGTTTGAAGACACTAAGAAATTCTTGATGATAGGTATGTCTGAAGGCGTCGCAATAAAAACACATATAATCAATGATTGGTAATGCGTCACAAACATCGAAAAAAAGTGCTGTTAAGAATGCAGACACTAGTAACAGGGAATAGAAGTACATTTCGGGAACGACGATTTTCAGGCACCTGTGGATGGCATAGCGCAAGAACTGTTCCTCGATTTTGAAATAATCGTATTTAGCCTGTCTGAACACACTAAAAAAATTCTTATGGGTTAAAAAATGCCCGTAGTTTCATGTTCCTAAAGTCTCACAAAATTCTTGCTTACACTTACAGGCCCCATGGAAGAAACAATAATATTTCGTGAATGATTATTCTATTTTTCTTTACAAAAACTAACACCTCATTTTTGGCCAGGAACCCCGATGAAGCTATTTCTCCATTTAGCCTTCCCAGTTTTCTCGTGAAGTCCCTCCACATTTGGAGAGACATCAGGATTCCTTGGGCAGCCGGTTCGTTGGAGACGAATAGACGAATATGTTTTAAGTAAATTTGCGTGTGATTCTAGGCACACATATACGTCCGAGCCTGTTGGCTACTGCCTCAATATCCGAGAATGCTTTTTGGAGAGCAGTGGCATCCGGTTGTGGATTCACAGCGGGCAGTAGAGCAGTGGCATCCGGCTGGGGATTCACAGTCCTAATTCTTGGTGTTTGTCGCTGTGGTGGCTGTGGATTCATAGTCCTAATACGTGGTCTTACAACCATAATCTGTGGCTTTGCCTTTGCTTGTCAAAAAATAAAAAAAAAATCGGACAAACTTACTGAACGACCAGGCCTGTCCAGGTCATCCATGGGTGTCACTTCTTCGACGATCTGGCCCTCCATATGTATCACTTCTTCGACGTTCGGGCCCTCCATGGGTAACACTTCTTCAACCTTCGGGCCCTCAATGGGTATCACTTCTTCGACGTTCGATTATGTAGTGATATTTGTGATAATCGAGCTATTAAAATTCAACTTACGTGTCAAATTAAGATTTTGAGCACTGTAGTACTCCGATTTTTTTATTTTAATTTTTTCGCCGTGTGGTCCAAATTGTCTCACCAGATCAAAACACTTTATACCAAATTTTTGAGTTCCAATCTTTGGTATCTTTTGGCCTAAAATATTTTATGTCCTTCACCGACGAAATTTGCCTCACCCCATCTTCAAATTTTACATATGCGAACATAGTAAGAATGTAAAACACTTTTACACACAATAAAATATAGTAGAAAAAAACCTTTCCGTTTTTAAAATGGCACCAACGTGTTATTTTGTGTTTAAGTGCTGGTTTGTTTCCAAAGTGCTGTTTCTAAACATTTACGCAGCTAGGGGTTTTCAGTTGGATACATTTGTCTTGCATCGGTTGATGGAGCGTCGGGAACTTACATCGGTACGAACGTCCCATGAGGTGGGTATAAGTAGTACAGCACCCTACTCATCAGATCACTGCGAGCCCCGACCATAATCAAAAATATCAAAATGTCCCATCTCGTTTCTTTTCATTCTATCCTTCACGAAATATATTGAGGATAAAGCCAAGTGTTCAGTTGGATACATTTTTCTTGCATCGGTTGATGGAGCGTCGGGAACTTACATCGCTACGAACGTCCCATGAGGTGGGTATAAGTAGTACAGCACCCTACTCATCAGATCAATGCGAGGCCCGACCATAATCAAAAATATCAAAATGTCCCATCTCGTTTCTTTTCATTCTATCCTTCACGAAATATATTGAGGATAAAGCCAAGTGTTCAGTTGGATACATTTTTCTTGCATCGGTTGATGGAGCGTCGGGAACTTACATCGCTACGAACGTCCCATGAGGTGGGTATAAGTAGTACAGCACCCTACTCATCAGATCACTGCGAGCCCCGACCATAATCAAAAATATCAAAATGTCTCATCTCGTTTATTTTCATTCTATCCTTCACGAAATATATTGAGGATAAAGCCAAGTTTTCAGTTGGGTGCATTTGTCTTGCATCGGTTGATGGAGCGTCGGGAACTTACATCGCTACGAACGTCCCACGAGGTGGGTATAAGTAGTACAGCACCCTACTCATCAGATCATTGCGAGGCCCGACCATAATCAAAAATATCAAAATGTCTCATCTCGTTTCTTTTCATTCTATCCTTCACGAAATATATTGAGGATAAAGCCAAGTGTTCAGTTGGATACATTTTTCTTGCATCGGTTGATGGAGCGTCGGGAACTTACATCGCTACGAACGTCCCATGAGGTGGGTATAAGTAGTACAGCACCCTACTCATCAGATCACTGCGAGCCCCGACCATAATCAAAAATATCAAAATGTCTCATCTCGTTTATTTTCATTCTATCCTTCACGAAATATATTGAGGATAAAGCCAAGTTTTCAGTTGGATGCATTTGTCTTGCATCGGTTGATGGAGCGTCGGGAACTTACATCGCTACGAACGTCCCATGAGGTGGGTATAAGTAGTACAGCACCCTACTCATCAGATCAATGCGAGGCCCGACCATAATCAAAAATATCAAAATGTCTCATCTCGTTTATTTTCATTCTATCCTTCACGAAATATATTGAGGATAAAGCCAAGTTTTCAGTTGGATGCATTTGTCTTGCATCGGTTGATGGAGCGTCGGGAACTTACATCGCTACGAACGTCCCATGAGGTGGGTATAAGTAGTACAGCACCCTACTCATCAGATCAATGCGAGGCCCGACCATAATTAAAAATATCAAAATGTCCCATCTCGTTTCTTTTCATTCTATCCTTCACGAAATATATTGAGGATAAAGCCAAGTGTTCAGTTGGATACATTTTTCTTGCATCGGTTGATGGAGCGTCGGGAACTTACATCGCTACGAACGTCCCATGAGGTGGGTATAAGTAGTACAGCACCCTACTCATCAGATCAATGCGAGGCCCGACCATAATCAAAAATATCAAAATGTCCCATCTCGTTTCTTTTCATTCTTTCCTTCACGAAATATATTGAGGATAAAGCCAAGTGTTCAGTTGGATACATTTTTCTTGCATCGGTTGATGGAGCGTCGGGAACTTACATCGCTACGAACGTCCCATGAGGTGGGTATAAGTAGTACAGCACCCTACTCATCAGATCAATGCGAGGCCCGACCATAATCAAAAATATCAAAATGTCCCATCTCGTTTCTTTTCATTCTATCCTTCACGAAATATATTGAGGATAAAGCCAAGTGTTCAGTTGGATACATTTTTCTTGCATCGGTTGATGGAGCGTCGGGAACTTACATCGCTACGAACGTCCCATGAGGTGGGTATAAGTAGTACAGCACCCTACTCATCAGATCAATGCGAGGCCCGACCATAATCAAAAATATCAAAATGTCCCATCTCGTTTCTTTTCATTCTATCCTTCACGAAATATATTGAGGATAAAGCCAAGTGTTCAGTTGGATACATTTTTCTTGCATCGGTTGATGGAGCGTCGGGAACTTACATCGCTACGAACGTCCCATGAGGTGGGTATAAGTAGTACAGCACCCTACTCATCAGATCACTGCGAGCCCCGACCATAATCAAAAATATCAAAATGTCTCATCTCGTTTATTTTCATTCTATCCTTCACGAAATATATTGAGGATAAAGCCAAGTTTTCAGTTGGATGCATTTGTCTTGCATCGGTTGATGGAGCGTCGGGAACTTACATCGCTACGAACGTCCCATGAGGTGGGTATAAGTAGTACAGCACCCTACTCATCAGATCAATGCGAGGCCCGACCATAATCAAAAATATCAAAATGTCTCATCTCGTTTATTTTCATTCTATCCTTCACGAAATATATTGAGGATAAAGCCAAGTTTTCAGTTGGATGCATTTGTCTTGCATCGGTTGATGGAGCGTCGGGAACTTACATCGCTACGAACGTCCCATGAGGTGGGTATAAGTAGTACAGCACCCTACTCATCAGATCAATGCGAGGCCCGACCATAATTAAAAATATCAAAATGTCCCATCTCGTTTCTTTTCATTCTATCCTTCACGAAATATATTGAGGATAAAGCCAAGTGTTCAGTTGGATACATTTTTCTTGCATCGGTTGATGGAGCGTCGGGAACTTACATCGCTACGAACGTCCCATGAGGTGGGTATAAGTAGTACAGCACCCTACTCATCAGATCAATGCGAGGCCCGACCATAATCAAAAATATCAAAATGTCCCATCTCGTTTCTTTTCATTCTTTCCTTCACGAAATATATTGAGGATAAAGCCAAGTGTTCAGTTGGATACATTTTTCTTGCATCGGTTGATGGAGCGTCGGGAACTTACATCGCTACGAACGTCCCATGAGGTGGGTATAAGTAGTACAGCACCCTACTCATCAGATCAATGCGAGGCCCGACCATAATCAAAAATATCAAAATGTCCCATCTCGTTTCTTTTCATTCTATCCTTCACGAAATATATTGAGGATAAAGCCAAGTGTTCAGTTGGATACATTTTTCTTGCATCGGTTGATGGAGCGTCGGGAACTTACATCGCTACGAACGTCCCATGAGGTGGGTATAAGTAGTACAGCACCCTACTCATCAGATCAATGCGAGGCCCGACCATAATCAAAAATATCAAAATGTCCCATCTCGTTTCTTTTCATTCTATCCTTCACGAAATATATTGAGGATAAAGCCAAGTGTTCAGTTGGATACATTTTTCTTGCATCGGTTGATGGAGCGTCGGGAACTTACATCGCTACGAACGTCCCATGAGGTGGGTATAAGTAGTACAGCACCCTACTCATCAGATCACTGCGAGCCCCGACCATAATCAAAAATATCAAAATGTCTCATCTCGTTTATTTTCATTCTATCCTTCACGAAATATATTGAGGATAAAGCCAAGTTTTCAGTTGGATGCATTTGTCTTGCATCGGTTGATGGAGCGTCGGGAACTTACATCGCTACGAACGTCCCATGAGGTGGGTATAAGTAGTACAGCACCCTACTCATCAGATCAATGCGAGGCCCGACCATAATCAAAAATATCAAAATGTCTCATCTCGTTTATTTTCATTCTATCCTTCACGAAATATATTGAGGATAAAGCCAAGTTTTCAGTTGGATGCATTTGTCTTGCATCGGTTGATGGAGCGTCGGGAACTTACATCGCTACGAACGTCCCATGAGGTGGGTATAAGTAGTACAGCACCCTACTTATCAGATCAATGCGAGGCCCGACCATAATCAAAAATATCAAAATGTCCCATCTCGTTTCTTTTCATTCTATCCTTCACGAAATATATTGAGGATAAAGCCAAGTGTTCAGTTGGATACATTTTTCTTGCATCGGTTGATGGAGCGTCGGGAACTTACATCGCTACGAACGTCCCATGAGGTGGGTATAAGTAGTACAGCACCCTACTCATCAGATCAATGCGAGGCCCTTCACGAAATATATTGAGGATAAAGCCAAGTTTTCAGTTGGATGCATTTGTCTTGCATCGGTTGATGGAGCGTCGGGAACTTACATCGCTACGAACGTCCCATGAGGTGGGTATAAGTAGTACAGCACCCTACTCATCAGATCAATGCGAGGCCCGACCATATCTCAAAATTACCGTCTTGTGGTCGAATCAATACTCCCATGGAGCTGAATGAAAGTCGGTTCGAATCCTCAAGATTTTGCCCCTAAGCTTGGTCAGACGATACTGGTTGAAATTCCTCCGGATTGGGAGAAGAAAGGGAACTTGCTGAATTTCTACTGAACTTCCTGTAGCGTTATAATCATCGGATTCTGTGATTTCCACAATTCTTTGATTTGACTGTGATTTTATTGTAATACCTTGAAAATACTTATAAAATGATAACACATCATCGAATAAAAATTACTTTTTATGCAGGGGAAGGTATATAGTGTACCTCGGTGTGTTCTGAGTCACCCTTTTTTTCTTTCACTTTCTGCATGGTGGCGAGAGATCGAGAATACTGGGAAAAGTCAGGGAATTTTGTGTTTCTTTTCTTTTACTGTCTGGTTCTTCAGTGTCATTCCTTTTTTCAATATCTAGTTCTTTATTTTTATCTTTGGAGGTTGAAGGTTTATTTTCTTTGGATAGAATATATCATCGATTACTTTTTCACGGTATCTTTTACAAACTGCCTTTAAGACGTTTTTTCAAACTCCGATATTCAGCTTTCAGCGATAGATATCTACATTTATCCTTTTCAATTTGATCGTCTGTTTGTTTTGAGGAAATTTAATTCGATTCGTCTGCATTGTCGTCATTTACGTTGTTTTCTTTTCTGTTTGTAAAGTTTTCATAAGGCTTCAACAGTTTAGTTTCTTGTTCTGAGTCACCCTTTTGTCTTTTACTTTCTGGTTCTTCAGTTTCTTGTTCTGAGTAACCCTTTTTTCTTTTACTTCCAGTTTCTTCAGTGGCATGCTCAGTCTCAATCCTCTTTTCAATTTCTAGTTCTTCATTTTTATATTTAGAGGTTAAAGGTTCATTTTCTTTGAACTTTCCTGCCGTTCGAGGTACTCTTTATAGGATATATAATCAGCCCTATCTATAGCATCTACGATTACTTCTTCATGGCATATTTCAGAACCTTCAAATTCAGCCTTCAGCGATATAGTACATCTAGTCTAGATGTATCGTCAATCAGATCATCTGTTTCATTTGATTGATTTTGATTCGAGTCATCAGCCCCGTCTCCGTTGTTTTATTTTTTATCTAAATACCTCTCATAAGTACCTTCACAAGGACGACAAGCAAATTGTTCAAACCAAGATGTGCATGCATAGTAACTAGTGTCTGTATGCATAGAGAAATTGATCATTTTCAGTCGTATCATAAAAAGACAATAGCTTTATTCTCAGCCCTTCCCTTAACTTCAATATCAGTATTTTGCGATTTTCCTGTAAAATATAATATTTATAGTCTACTGAATCTTCCCCGTTATCCTCTACAGGAAAAGAGATATAAGGAAACTTATCGGGATCAACCTTTTCCTCAATAAAATACTCAGCTGTGCAACTAAAATATAGACTTCTTCTTACATTACAAGCGCAGCTATGCTTTGCAAGTTGCTGAATTGGAGATTTAATTGAAATTTTTGATTTCTCGTCTCCTTTACAACCTCCTCTTCAACGTCACACTCGCATGGTACCCTCACCTTTTTATGGATTCTTTTTTCGTTTGGCGAGGCTTCTTCTCTTTGGAAGCTTTCTTCGATCTACCGTTGGAATTATTGGGTCCATAATTACTAGGTCCTCAATTATCTTCGGTTTTTTGAGGATATTTCTCCAAACCTACTATACCGATTCAATGCACAGGTGCGTCTTATCATTTTCCTTAAATATGATTTCAGAACGCCGTACTCTAGTTCTTTAAATTGGCAGTTTTTCCGAATTCCCGTTTTGTCGAGTACATTTATTTCCATTTCCGAGGGAGAAATTGATGCTCGTTTCTCACCTTCTCGAATTTCATCTACCGTAGACACACTCTCTAAATATCCTTCACAACCATTAATTGATCTCAGTAATTCAATTTGTGTTGCCTCATAGTTTTCTTCATCTGGAGGTGTGATAGATCCATGTCTTGTGGGTTCTTTTGAGCTTTCTTCCCTACGTTCATTCTCGTCTTTATCCTCAGCTACCCAGATCGGTTTTTCTTTCAGTGCCTGAGAATGCTGAGGATGAGACCTTTTGTGGTTCAACCTTCAGCTACCCTCGTTCCAATCAAACTTTATTATGAGATGGTGAGGGCCAATGACAGTACAAAATAGAGAATTCCGAAAATTTCTTTTTATTGGTTTTTAAGTCAAGTTTATTTCAAAAGTGGAACATATACAGGGTTTCTTTTTCTTTCCTTTCTTCTCCACATTTTGAGGTTCAGATGAGAAGCCAAACGGATTTTCCATCACGGGCTCTGCAGTAGTATTCTCGCTTTCAGAGGTCTGCAACGTTTCACGGTTTGAGTCATTGAAATTCAATTCTTGCTTTGATTTATTCGCCTTCTCACCATCATATCCAAGAGAATTTTCACTAGATATGGTCAAGGGGTTTTTAATTTATCCACAACCTCTCCTTGGATCCAGTTTCTATGGCTTTCTTTCAGTCGCACTTGATCACTCTTGGCACTCACAGCACTTCCAACCCATGCTAGTGACTGCAGCTTTCGATTGTTCCACTATCATGAAAGCATCTGGTTGAAAAAGCATTCTAATCAATTCAACTCTCTCGTTCCGCATTCGCTGCATTGGAACAACCTGCGGAATCACAGCCACTTCTGTTTCTTCTATCAATTTTCCACGCATTGCCCTTTTGGCAATTTCTTCACTTACAAAATATTGCAAAATTTCAATTATTTTTTCCCTTGTGGTCTTCTTTTCAATTATTCCACAACGAATTTGCGATGTATTCCTTCTTTTTCTACCTCGGTCCAAACCAATAACTGTTTGACCAAAACCTTTTGCCTTACCCAGTTTTTTTACAGGCTTTGTTAATTTTATGGAAGCCAGACTGGAAGAAGTACTAGTTGATGGTAGGGAAGTAACATTTATTCGCCATAGTCAAACGGGCATTGATTTCAGCTTTGATATCATTGTTTCTAGTGATGACGCTTCCAAATACTTGAATTCTTCCACTGCTTCAAATAAATAACCATTTACTAGTAGTGGGGAAAGGTCGAAGCGCTTATTATTTATCTCCATGTATTTGGTTTTATCTGCATTAATGGTGAGTCCCATTTCTTTGGAGGCAGCTTCAAGAGATTTGAAGTTTTCAATAACAGCTCGTTTATATCTTCCTATTATATCCATGTCATCAGCATACGCCAGTATCTGAATTGATTTTTGGAAGATAGTGCCTCGGGTGTTGTTTCCAGATGATCTAATAACTTTCTCAAGGGCGATGTTGAATAAAAAAAAGTAATTTGTGATTCGAAAAAGAAGTTAAAAGTTGTAAAATGAGAAGTAGTCAAGAACAGTGTTCTGTAAAACTTCAATGACTCTCAATTTCCATCATTATTCTTGCTTTCTTTCCAGGTAGTTCACCATTATCAGAAACCAGTTCGTTTTCATCATCAGACGTTGTTCCTTCCTCAGCAGATATCCTTGAGGCCGTTTCTGACTCAGCAGCTAAATGCAACAAACAAATTCAATACTCCAAAGGTTCTACTTAAACCTCTGTCTTCAGAAATTTTAAGACTCATATTGAACCTAACAAAATCACTATCGTCTTCAGTCATTGCTTCTTTAGCAGCAGCTTTAGCTGTTTGGTCCGTTTTCCTTCAAGAGCTCTTTGGATGGTTGCTTTGATTGATAAAAACAGCGCAAACGTTCTATTTTAAATTTCTTTTTCAATATCGCACCTAGGAGGCCCTGAAGTTCCGTCGAGATGGGATTCTTCTTTCGCTATAATCAAGTTTGGCCACTGTGAAAAAAGCTTTTTCATAATCGGTGTTTAAGCCTATGTCTGAAAAAGATGCTTTCATTTGCTGAAACGCCTGAGGAAACCCAGAACCGTCTATTTCTATTCGTGTGTTACAAGACACCAAGTAAAGACTTTTATACTGACTGAAGCATTTTCGAACTGTTTACTTTGGGAATCGCTTCTTTAGCCTCGCATCCAGCATCTGTTAGTAATTCGGTAGTCACCGTGTCTGTAATATCGGGGAATTTTCTTAAATATAACACCGTCGTCCTAAGAGCCTGAAGCCAACAAGGCAGCATCTGACGCTTCTTCGGCTGTCACTATTCTAGCAGCTGTCACTCTTCTAGCAGCTCTGAATCCAGAAGAAGTTGATGGAATATCGAAATCCATAGATTCCATATTATTTCTAGTGACAGTTCGAATCTCGTGTCTGCAATATCGGGATACAGGATTTTCTTAAATATAGCACCGCCGTCCTCAGAGCCTAATATCAGAGCATAAAGCAGACCAGGCAGCATTCACAGCAGCTGACGCTTTTTTGGCTGTCACTGTTCCAGAAATTGTCAATTTTCTAGCTTCTGTCACTGTTCTAACAGCTGTGACTCCTGGAGAAGTTGATGGAATATCGACATCCATAGATTCCATATTATTTCTAGTGACAGTTACCTTGAGAGTATTCCGAATTGTGTCATGATCTAAGATGTCATCGGGATCCAGGATTTTCTTAAATATAGCACCGCCGTCCTTAGAGCCTAAGGCCGACCAGGCAGCATTCACAGCAGCTGACGTTTCTTCGGCTGTCACTATTCTAGCAGCTGTGACTCCTGAAGAAGTTGATGGAATATCGACATCCATAGATTCCATATTATTTCTTGTGACAGTTACCACGTGTCTATTTAGAAATGTGTCAAGAGCATCGATGAACGTTACTTAAATTCAGACGGCGTTAGCGCATCGGTGATTACGGTTAACGTTAAGGTTAGGTTTATGTGGAGTGATTAGAACGGGGTGAAAGGATTGTAACTATGCACACTTTTCAATTATACCTAAGCAGCACAAACTTTCAAGTTTCGTCCCATTTTTGTCCTGTATGGCCAAATTTCGTTTAGCTCTAGTTGCAGTTACGTAAACTTGACATATTTGGTTTGAGCTGTGCTACTTGGACAAATTGCTATATAAATACAAACTATGTACTCAATTTTAAATACATTAATTAAGACTAAATGCATTTTATTTTTAGGAAATAATCTATTTGCCCTGATTGCCGCAATTATTAGCTAACTTAAAATTATAATCAATCGGGTTATCAATTATAATCAATTAGAGTGAATTTATACGAAAGATGCAAATAATAAAATAATCATAACAAGTAAAAAATGTTTTTCATTACCACTTTTAGTAGATTTACCTAGTTATCGAAGCCATAAATGTATTTTTAACTGACCTCTGATATAGCACCCCGGCATTACGATTAGTAATAAAAGTACTGGGTACTTTATCATAGTAATAATTTTGTTCATTAAACATCCTTTTGTTAAAATAACTATATTTTTGATTCCAGATGGGGTCACTATCGAGGTTCCACTTACTTGTTACCCAATAAGCTTGATTATTTGGATGATTTGTCAAAAATAAAAATATCATTTCTCTTGGCAGTTTTGAGAAGCTTTCTTTTTTTTAAATAAATTGTTCAACCAACTCTTATTAGATGATAGTCTATTATAAAACAACTTGGAGAAATATAAGTTGTAAGTAATTCACTTACAAACTAATTATGCATTGTATTCATATTGACGACTCAAAAAGGCCATTATTCTCTGTACACAGCCAGTTTATTCCTTAGGTTAAGAAAATTTGACCATCTCCATTTTTTGTTCAATATAAAATCATTCTATAGAGCAATATCATTTCTGAATGTTTATCAATTTTATTTGCCAACACCTTCAATGATAAATTCCATCACTGTTTTTGGAGCAACAATTGCCCATTATTTGAAACTATTATCAGTAAACACACAAAAGATAACCTTATTATTTAAGAAAAGGTATTTTGCTTCTTGCTAAAAAAAAGAACCTATATTGAAATCATTATCAGCTAACAAGAGGTTCAATTCTATAAACTGCCACATCAAATATCACCAAGCTGTATAGTGAGTGAAGCATAACAAATGTTGCCAAAAACTGCAAACTGTGATAAAAATATACAGTTCTGTCAATGACAACTGCAAAAATTTGGTGATATTTGGGCATCTAAAGCATCTTTGTTATATTTAAAGGGAATTTGAACCCGAAGAAGTCATCCAATTATTGCACTAAACAATACAATCACAAGGTCAAAGCCTGGCACATGCACTGCTCTTTTGAGCCACCGAACGAGGCAGTGGGATGAGTCGGATGGGTTGACATTGCTTTCTCTTGTACCTAAATATGAGTGGTAGCTTGCTTCCCCATATTCACAGGATGATCTGCAACCTAACCCTGAAGGATCGTCCTTCTGGTCACCTCTTTCGGTCTGGGAATGATTTAGTCTGTGGGGGAAAGTTTTTTCTTTACATTAGAATAATTTCTTATACATTGTCTACTTCTACTACATGGGTCTTTCCAAGAGTTTGCAGACAGGTACTGATCTATTCAGTGGTTGACACTATGAACTTAGGGTCTTCTGCTTTTTCTGGTAGTTGTAGTGTGTTTTAAGTTGCCGAGGCGCCTTAATGCTATTCTACCCAAACCACTAATGTTTAACAGGAATTTAAAGACACACAATAATTTTTCTTAATTTGTGGTTTTCAGCTTTTTCCAGGGTGCAAATTATAAAACAAGGGATCAAGCTTAGTCTAACTTACAATCAAATCAAAAGATATTAACTTTATTTTCTTATTCTCTTTACATTATCATTTTGATCTAAACCATCCACAAAGCAATATTTCAACCTTAGTAAATAGTTCATAAGTCCAATTCTCTATGGTTATGAAAGACTAATTATTAAGTTCACAGTAGCATACTTCATCCCAGTTATACCTTAAGGTTTGTCAAAAGTTTAAATTTGATTATTCTCCATATTTTGGTTCAATAATAAAGGATTCCATAGGGTAATGACATTGTTTTACCAACCTACAATTTGTGGGGCAGCAAGTAGCAAGCTCGTGTGTAAAAACATTAGCACACATTAGAAATAAACTTGTTTCTTAACCATGAACAATAAGTTAGCAAGCAAAACTTATTTCTAGATAGTTGCTCTACGAAGAAATTCTTCAACAGAGCCAATAGTCATGAACGATTTGCCAAACAAACAAGATTTTTAAAAGTAGAAGGAGCTAACTGAATTTTGACTGTATTAGTTAACTGGTAAATAACCAGCAATAACCTATTGTATAAAATACTAATTTGAATTTACAAAACTATTACAATTTCTTTCAGGGGTTTCACATAAATAACTCCTCTCTGGGCATAACTCCAAATCCAATTGATTTTTGAGCAGGATGATGTCTGAGGATTAATTTTGCAGCATTGTTTCGCAGACCTGGTCTAGGCTTTCCTACACTATAGGGATGATAAACTCTGAATGAGTATCTAAACTAGGCCGAACGGCATGGTGTTAACACATTAATACAAGATGGGGAAAAGACTCCAAGGAATAGCCAAGTTGCATCATTACAGACTCATTTTATTCTAGACACAAATTTAAAAACAGTTAAAAAAACACATTCACACTTGTTTAAAAACATCGACAGAATACAAAAATCACACAGCACAGGCACCGTTTCACAAACAGGCTTGCCACAACAACGAGCGAACTCAAATGTAAAGCTCATTGCGTTGTCTCAAATGTTGCTGCAAGCGCCTCTACTTCTAAAAACCACAGTAAAAAAAAAACGTTCAGGATATAAAAAAAGCAGTTATAAAATCTACCTCCTCCACTCGTCTTTCTTACGATACGATGCAGTCTCAATGCAAGCGGTAACATCTCCTTTGTCCGAAGTCGTCACACTAATATTGGCCGGAGCGTTCACCTGGATAGACAATGACTTGCCGTCTTGCTTTTGCACTCTCGCATAAACCCTGTCGTCGTCGTCCAGATCCGACGAAGACACATCGGAACTGGTGTCTGCGGACCGCAGACCCTGGATACTAGCACCGGACCTCGTGCCGGCGGCTTCCGGGAAGTAACAGCCTGAAATATCCGATGAAATGTCGGGAGATTGTGGACCTCTTCGAGGATCCGATGAAGACGACCGGGAGGAATCGTTCAGTCCGGAGGTCTCTAGGTCACCAGAGTAGCCGGAGTAACTGCGATCAGGAGATGCCGGGGAGGTCGCAGTGTCGGACAGGATGTCGTTCTGACGGCGATTGGGGGTGGTTGATCCTCCCCATAGTCTCCGGAAAATTCCCCGTTTCTTAGGAGTTGTTGCAGACGCTCCAGGGGATGGCGGCTGTTGAAGGTTTTCGTACGGAGTTGCGCTGTTTCTAGTGAAAAATTCTCTGGCCCTGAAAGAAGAATTTCTATTTTAAATACACTTAGAGATGCAAAATTACAGAAGTTTTTAAAACACGGGGGGAAAACCCAGGTGTTTTGAGGATATTGGGAAATTTGAATGTACACAATACAGCCACCTATACTTTACGCTTGAAATTTTCTTTTCAAGAAATTATACATCTATTCTCGAAAATTTTCAAATAAATTTCAGTCATCATATTACGCGTATATATATATATTATTCATCGAAAACTCCCGGGAACACCGTTCTTTATATTCCTACGTTAACGATAGATCAGAAGATGTGGTCTCAATCATTCATATGTTTAGCAAAAGTAATGATTGAATTTATTCTCAAACCGCAAATTCAAGTAAAGAGAAAACACCAAAAGCTTGCTTTTTCAATCGAGTTGCGAAATGTTTTTCCTTCTGAAATCTCAAAATTCCCCCAAATACCCGTGAATTTTCAAAAACCCCTTGCCAAAACACAGTTCTTTCCCGTGTTTAAACAGATTTCCAGCCTTTGCAACACTAGATACGAGGTTTAGGTTATGCGATGGAAGGGCAATCGGTGCTCTCTGCCCTCATATGGGCCACGCGCCCTCAAAATTCACAACCATCCGATGGTTTTATGTCTCATTTGACTATTCTCGGCCATATAAGTCAGAAAACATCTGAAAATTATTTTCAGTAACATTAAGAATTTTTTTAACCTATAATTAAGTTATTTCTGCCAGTCTATATTCCAAGTGGATGGATTTGATTTTTGTTACAAGAGTTAATTCCAAGTGCTTTCTTTACCTGGCGTAGACATTTCGAATGATCCCTTTCTTTGGCGTGCTTTCAGCTACAGGAGACTTGGGGAGACACTCTCCAGGAGGAGATTTCGAGGCTACAGGATTCCTTGGGGGCAAAGGAGGGCCTTGGGTCTTTGGGTAAGCTCTAGAAATCGGTGAGGTTCGCTCAGCAGCTTTGTTCTGCTTAGATTGTGTCTGCAATGATTGACCTGTTTGCAGCTCCTGAGATGGAGGCGTCCTTACCGGAAGTTCTGTGAAGGAATTTAATCTGATTGATTGGGTACAAAACTTAGCATCGTATAATGTTTGTTAATTAACAATAACTTCGTTAGCGCTGTGTGCCCTTGTAAGGACCCAGCGTCTTGAAGAAAAAAAATGTTCTCAAATAAGTTTGTACTGGTGTTTACTTTAAACTTGTCTATGAATTAAAATAATTTTGGACCATTCATCAAAATTATTGACTTATTATGTCTTAAGATTTTACTCTACTTTATCAGACGCATAATGCTCCAATATCGGTCATACGTCTTAAACACTAAATCGCCACCCATTTATCTTTGATTTAATTTTCAGAAGATGAATTCAAAGATTTTGCAATATAGTTAAAAATTGACATTGGAATTTTAAATTGTGTAAGCATTCAGTTTCTGCATTAAAAGTAATAAATCGGGTCTTCTGATGCATTGCGTTGTATTTGTAAATCGAGTAATATAGAGATTTTTAATAAATCCAGAAATTGCGAGTGTTTTCTAAATAGTATCTTCCAATTTATACATATAATAATGATCGACAAAATACCTACCCATCTCAAAACAATCTCAGTTAAACGAATCTGTTGATCCTATGAATTACACTAATAATACACATTCCAAGTATAAAGTTCAAAATATGAAAAGTAAATAGCGATCTGTAGATATCCTTTACCTTCAGATTGTGCTCCTTGACCCCCTCCGATTGGGGTATTGTAAACTGGATTGGGAATTAAATAGTACTCTTCTCCAGTTTCTGTGAAGATCCTTTTCGGCTTAGGAGGTGGTGGAGGAGGCGTCTTTGGCTTTTTAATGGGTTTTCTTTCCGCCATATCTGAAAAGTTGAATGAAAATAAAACACGCAAGAGAATAAAGACTTTTATTCATTAAATAAGATTTCTTTCTATATTTTTTATAAAATTTATGCTAAGGAATAAAATCTAAATTTATAGAAAATCTTGAAGGGTGTCATGCACAAGAATATTTATAATTCAATTCTAAGAACCCTCCTTGTAACAGCTACTATTTGTTGCAGTTACTCTTTTTGATGGATAAGAACACTAGCATCGTAAAATGAGCTTAAATAATACATATAAGTCGTAAAAACGATAGTTCTTCAAATTTGATTTAAGCCAATTTAGTTCCAACTATTTTTTGTAACATTAGGATAATATAAAGTTTTATACAAGCATGTTTATATTGCACAAATTATAAGAAGTTATACAATAAAACCTCTGCTATGCTTACCTTCTGTTTTGTCCAGTCTTTAAAACCAACAAAAGTAGTAAGATCGGTGTTCCTTTTCTGCTTTTATGCAATTCCAATGCATATTCCTTCACTTCAGTTTTTCAACGAAACAAACATATTGAATGCTCAAAACTCGTTTTCTTCGTAAAAGGGTCCCTTACTTCGTTGATGGGATCAATAAAGTCGCGGAATAAGGTTCGATTCCAACTGAATATTTTAGCAGTGTTTCAGATTCATGATTTTGGATGGCTATAAAATATTTCCGTGGCTACATTCCTTATATACTATTTACTTCAAAAGACGGCACAAAACTGTCAAATCCCCATTGGCCCCTTTGCCATAAAAATTCAACCAATTAACCGTTTTCTAAAATTCGGCTTTGCATTTCTATGAATCTGCTCACAAGGTGTTGGTGGTAACCGATTATTTCGGATATTCTTCTTGTGTTGTCTAGCAAGTCATCTTCTTAGCACCTAGGCAGTTTTGTGGGTGGATCTTCTATAGCGTGGAATGGTCAAATCTGTTCCCTGTGCCGTAGAAAGTCAACCAAATACTCTGGATTTTACGCTTGGGAAAAGAGACTGTTTATCATGACGCTTGGTTCCATCCTGCAGTCGGAATGCAAGGGCGAATCTCGATCGCTTCTCTGGACTGTTGACATCTTTTCGTCTGAGCTCTCTGAAATGGGGGAGGCATCGCTATGATAATAACGCTTTAGCGCGTAACGATAGCTCCGTTTAGTGACAAATACGATACACGATTTTCGCCAAACGTATGTTAAAGGTACCGAAATAATAAATAACATTTGGTAAAATCCTATAGAATATATCACTTTTTAAAATAACGGGGTTAGAAAAACTTTCAAAAATAACAAGAACAATTTTTGTAGAGCTTATAAATGCATCAATCGTATTACAGCAAGAAACATAACTGGCGAACCATAAAATTCAGAGAAATAACGTTTCATTCACTCATCTCTACGCTGCTTTCTTCAATCCGGCATTTTTATGTACTAACCGGGCCTCGCACCAAAAATGGTGATAAAATAGTGTATTCATAATACTAAAACATAATACAACTTTTTCCCGTATACAATAAAAATTCGTCGGTATAACAACCATGCCGGTGTAGAAATGTCCTTAAAGAAACAAGTAAAACATCCTTTTAGGGAAGTAGCTTAAACAGTTCTAGATATTAGAATAAGAATCTTTCCCATGTTTGTCTTGTCTCTTTCAAGTCTATCATACCGAGTGTTCCCAACTCCGTGTTTATGGCCACCATGAAGGAAACTCAGTCTCACCCATTCATCCCATCGAAGTCCAGGCAATTCAAACATTATACCGAGGAGGAAAATTGATATAGTGATAAAAACCACTGCAAAGCTCAAAGCAAGGCACACAAAGAAGGGCACTCCAGCCATGAGTGATAGGATAATTGATATAATGCAAATAACAATAGGATAGGGTATAATGCAATAACTTCCTTTTAGGGAAGTAGCTTAAACAGTTCTAGATATTAGAATAAGAATCTTCCCCATGTTTGTCTTGTCTCTTTCAAGTCTATCATACCGAGTATTCCCAACTCCGTGTTTATGGCCACCACGAAGGAAACTCAGTCTCACCCATTCATCCCATCGAAGTCCAGGCAATTCAAACATTATACCGAGGACGAAAATTGATATAGTGATAAAAACCGCTGCAAAGCTCAAAGCAAGGCACACAAAGAAGGGCACTCCAGTCATGAGTGATAGGATGATTGATATAATGCAAATAACAATAGGATAGGATATAATGCAATAACTTCCTTTTAGGGAAGTAGCTTAAACAGTTCTAGATATTAGAATAAGAATCTTCCCCATGTTTGTCTTGTCTCTTTCAAGTCTATCATACCGAGTGTTCCCAACTCCGTGTTTATGGCCACCATGAAGGAAACTCAGTCTCACCCATTCATCCCATCGAAGTCCAGGCAATTCAAACATTATACCGAGGAGGAAAATTGATATAGTGATAAAAACCGCTGCAAAGCTCAAAGCAAGGCACACAAAGAAGGGCACTCCAGTCATGAGTGATAGGATGATTGATATAATGCAAATAACAATAGGATAGGATATAATGCAATAAATTCTTTTTAGGGAAGTAGCTTAAACAGTTCTAGATATTAGAATAAGAATCTTCCCCATGTTTGTCTTGTCTCTTTCAAGTCTATCATACCGAGTATTCCCAACTCCGTGTTTATGGCCACCATGAAGGAAACTCAGTCTCACCCATTCATCCCATCGAAGTCCAGGCAATTCAAACATTATACCGAGGACGAAAATTGATATAGTGATAAAAACCGCTGCAAAGCTCAAAGCAAGGCACACAAAGAAGGGCACTCCAGTCATGAGTGATAGGATGATTGATATAATGCAAATAACAATAGGATAGGATATAATGCAATAACTTCCTTTTAGGGAAGTAGCTTAAACAGTTCTAGATATTAGAATAAGAATCTTCCCCATGTTTGTCTTGTCTCTTTCAAGTCTATCATACCGAGTGTTCCCAACTCCGTGTTTATGGCCACCATGAAGGAAACTCAGTCTCACCCATTCATCCCATCGAAGTCCAGGCAATTCAAACATTATACCAAAGAGGAAAATTGATATAGTGATAAAAACCGCTGCAAAGCTCAAAGCAAGGCACACAAAGAAGGGCACTCCAGCCATGAGTGATAGGATAATTGATATAATGCAAATAACAATAGGATAGGGTATAATGCAATAACTTCCTTTTAGGGAAGTAGCTTAAACAGTTCTAGATATTAGAATAAGAATCTTCCCCATGTTTGTCTTGTCTCTTTCAAGTCTATCATACCGAGTGTTCCCAACTCCGTGTTTATGGCCACCATGAAGGAAACTCAGTCTCACCCATTCATCCCATCGAAGTCCAGGCAATTCAAACATTATACCGAGGAGGAAAATTGATATAGTGATAAAAACCACTGCAAAGCTCAAAGCAAGGCACACAAAGAAGGGCACTCCAGCCATGAGTGATAGGATAATTGATATAATGCAAATAACAATAGGATAGGGTATAATGCAATAACTTCCTTTTAGGGAAGTAGCTTAAACAGTTCTAGATATTAGAATAAGAATCTTCCCCATGTTTGTCTTGTCTCTTTCAAGTCTATCATACCGAGTATTCCCAACTCCGTGTTTATGGCCACCACGAAGGAAACTCAGTCTCACCCATTCATCCCATCGAAGTCCAGGCAATTCAAACATTATACCGAGGACGAAAATTGATATAGTGATAAAAACCGCTGCAAAGCTCAAAGCAAGGCACACAAAGAAGGGCACTCCAGTCATGAGTGATAGGATGATTGATATAATGCAAATAACAATAATTAGGATATAATGCAATAACTTCCTTTTAGGGAAGTAGCTTAAACAGTTCTAGATATTAGAATAAGAATCTTCCCCATGTTTGTCTTGTCTCTTTCAAGTCTATCATACCGAGTGTTCCCAACTCCGTGTTTATGGCCACCATGAAGGAAACTCAGTCTCACCCATTCATCCCATCGAAGTCCAGGCAATTCAAACATTATACCGAGGAGGAAAATTGATATAGTGATAAAAACCACTGCAAAGCTCAAAGCAAGGCACACAAAGAAGGGCACTCCAGCCATGAGTGATAGGATAATTGATATAATGCAAATAACAATAGGATAGGGTATAATGCAATAACTTCCTTTTAGGGAAGTAGCTTAAACAGTTCTAGATATTAGAATAAGAATCTTCCCCATGTTTGTCTTGTCTCTTTCAAGTCTATCATACCGAGTATTCCCAACTCCGTGTTTATGGCCACCACGAAGGAAACTCAGTCTCACCCATTCATCCCATCGAAGTCCAGGCAATTCAAACATTATACCGAGGACGAAAATTGATATAGTGATAAAAACCGCTGCAAAGCTCAAAGCAAGGCACACAAAGAAGGGCACTCCAGTCATGAGTGATAGGATGATTGATATAATGCAAATAACAATAGGATAGGATATAATGCAATAACTTCCTTTTAGGGAAGTAGCTTAAACAGTTCTAGATATTAGAATAAGAATCTTCCCCATGTTTGTCTTGTCTCTTTCAAGTCTATCATACCGAGTGTTCCCAACTCCGTGTTTATGGCCACCATGAAGGAAACTCAGTCTCACCCATTCATCCCATCGAAGTCCAGGCAATTCAAACATTATACCGAGGAGGAAAATTGATATAGTGATAAAAACCGCTGCAAAGCTCAAAGCAAGGCACACAAAGAAGGGCACTCCAGTCATGAGTGATAGGATGATTGATATAATGCAAATAACAATAGGATAGGATATAATGCAATAAATTCTTTTTAGGGAAGTAGCTTAAACAGTTCTAGATATTAGAATAAGAATCTTCCCCATGTTTGTCTTGTCTCTTTCAAGTCTATCATACCGAGTATTCCCAACTCCGTGTTTATGGCCACCATGAAGGAAACTCAGTCTCACCCATTCATCCCATCGAAGTCCAGGCAATTCAAACATTATACCGAGGACGAAAATTGATATAGTGATAAGAACCGCTGCAAAGCTCAAAGCAAGGCACACAAAGAAGGGCACTCCAGTCATGAGTGATAGGATGATTGATATAATGCAAATAACAATAGGATAGGATATAATGCAATAACTTCCTTTTAGGGAAGTAGCTTAAACAGTTCTAGATATTAGAATAAGAATCTTCCCCATGTTTGTCTTGTCTCTTTCAAGTCTATCATACCGAGTGTTCCCAACTCCGTGTTTATGGCCACCATGAAGGAAACTCAGTCTCACCCATTCATCCCATCGAAGTCCAGGCAATTCAAACATTATACCGAGGACGAAAATTGATATAGTGATAAAAACCGCTGCAAAGCTCAAAGCAAGGCACACAAAGAAGGGCACTCCAGTCATGACTGATAGGATGATTGATATAATGCAAATAACAATAGGATAGGATATAATGCAATAACTTCCTTTTAGGGAAGTAGCTTAAACAGTTCTAGATATTAGAATAAGAATCTTCCCCATGTTTGTCTTGTCTCTTTCAAGTCTATCATACCGAGTGTTCCCAACTCCGTGTTTATGGCCACCATGAAGGAAACTCAGTCTCACCCATTCATCCCATCGAAGTCCAGGCAATTCAAACATTATACCAAAGAGGAAAATTGATATAGTGATAAAAACCGCTGCAAAGCTCAAAGCAAGGCACACAAAGAAGGGCACTCCAGCCATGAGTGATAGGATAATTGATATAATGCAAATAACAATAGGATAGGGTATAATGCATTAACTTCCTTTTAGGGAAGTAGCTTAAACAGTTCTAGATATTAGAATAAGAATCTTCCCCATGTTTGTCTTGTCTCTTTCAAGTCTATCATACCGAGTGTTCCCAACTCCGTGTTTATGGCCACCATGAAGGAAACTCCGTCTCACCCATTCATCCCATCGAAGTCCAGGCAATTCAAACATTATACCGAGGACGAAAATTGATATAGTGATAAAAACCGCTGCAAAGCTCAAAGCAAGGCACACAAAGAAGGGCACTCCAGTCATGACTGATAGGATGATTGATATAATGCAAATAACAATAGGATAGGATATAATGCAATAAATTCTTTTTAGGGAAGTAGCTTAAACAGTTCTAGATATTAGAATAAGAATCTTCCCCATGTTTGTCTTGTCTCTTTCAAGTCTATCATACCGAATATTCCCAACTCCGTGTTTATGGCCACCATGAAGGAAACTCAGTCTCACCCATTCATCCCATCGAAGTCCAGGCAATTCAAACATTATACCGAGGACGAAAATTGATATAGTGATAAAAACCGCTGCAAAGCTCAAAGCAAGGCACACAAAGAAGGGCACTCCAGTCATGACTGATAGGATGATTGATATAATGCAAATAACAATAGGATAGGATATAATGCAATAACTTCCTTTTAGGGAAGTAGCTTAAACAGTTCTAGATATTAGAATAAGAATCTTCCCCATGTTTGTCTTGTCTCTTTCAAGTCTATCATACCGAGTGTTCCCAACTCCGTGTTTATGGCCACCATGAAGGAAACTCAGTCTCACCCATTCATCCCATCGAAGTCCAGGCAATTCAAACATTATACCAAAGAGGAAAATTGATATAGTGATAAAAACCGCTGCAAAGCTCAAAGCAAGGCACACAAAGAAGGGCACTCCAGCCATGAGTGATAGGATAATTGATATAATGCAAATAACAATAGGATAGGGTATAATGCATTAACTTCCTTTTAGGGAAGTAGCTTAAACAGTTCTAGATATTAGAATACGAATCTTCCCCATGTTTGTCTTGTCTCTTTCAAGTCTATCATACCGAGTGTTCCCAACTCCGTGTTTATGGCCACCATGAAGGAAACTCCGTCTCACCCATTCATCCCATCGAAGTCCAGGCAATTCAAACATTATACCGAGGACGAAAATTGATATAGTGATAAAAACCGCTGCAAAGCTCAAAGCAAGGCACACAAAGAAGGGCACTCCAGTCATGACTGATAGGATGATTGATATAATGCAAATAACAATAGGATAGGATATAATGCAATAAATTCTTTTTAGGGAAGTAGCTTAAACAGTTCTAGATATTAGAATAAGAATCTTCCCCATGTTTGTCTTGTCTCTTTCAAGTCTATCATACCGAGTATTCCCAACTCCGTGTTTATGGCCACCATGAAGGAAACTCAGTCTCACCCATTCATCCCATCGAAGTCCAGGCAATTCAAACATTATACCGAGGACGAAAATTGATATAGTGATAAAAACCGCTGCAAAGCTCAAAGCAAGGCACACAAAGAAGGGCACTCCAGTCATGAGTGATAGGATGATTGATATAATGCAAATAACAATAGGATAGGATATAATGCAATAACTTCCTTTTAGGGAAGTAGCTTAAACAGTTCTAGATATTAGAATAAGAATCTTCCCCATGTTTGTCTAGTCTCTTTCAAGTCTATCATACCGAGTGTTCCCAACTCCGTGTTTATGGCCACCATGAAGGAAACTCAGTCTCACCCATTCATCCCATCGAAGTCCAGGCAATTCAAACATTATACCGAGGACGAAAATTGATATAGTGATAAAAACCGCTGCAAAGCTCAAAGCAAGGCACACAAAGAAGGGCACTCCAGTCATGACTGATAGGATGATTGATATAATGCAAATAACAATAGGATAGGATATAATGCAATAACTTCCTTTTAGGGAAGTAGCTTAAACAGTTCTAGATATTAGAATAAGAATCTTCCCCATGTTTGTCTTGTCTCTTTCAAGTATATCATACCGAGAGTTCCCAACTCCGTGTTTATGGCCACCATGAAGGAAACTTAGTCTCACCCATTCATCCCATCGAAGTCCAGGCAATTCAAACATTATACCAAAGAGGAAAATTGATATAGTGATAAAAACCGCTGCAAAGCTCAAAGCAAGGCACACAAAGAAGGGCACTCCAGCCATGAGTGATAGGATAATTGATATAATGCAAATAACAATAGGATAGGGTATAATGCAATAACTTCCTTTTAGGGAAGTAGCTTAAACAGTTCTAGATATTAGAATAAGAATCTTCCCCATGTTTGTCTTGTCTCTTTCAAGTCTATCATACCGAGTGTTCCCAACTCCGTGTTTATGGCCACCATGAAGGAAACTCCGTCTCACCCATTCATCCCATCGAAGTCCAGGCAATTCAAACATTATACCGAGGACGAAAATTGATATAGTGATAAAAACCGCTGCAAAGCTCAAAGCAAGGCACACAAAGAAGGGCACTCCAGTCATGACTGATAGGATGATTGATATAATGCAAATAACAATAGGATAGGATATAATGCAATAACTTCCTTTTAGGGAAGTAGCTTAAACAGTTCTAGATATTAGAATAAGAATCTTCCCCATGTTTGTCTTGTCTCTTTCAAGTCTATCATACCGAGTGTTCCCAACTCCGTGTTTATGGCCACCATGAAGGAAACTCAGTCTCACCCATTCATCCCATCGAAGTCCAGGCAATTCAAACATTATACCGAGGAGGAAAATTGATATAGTGATAAAAACCGCTGCAAAGCTCAAAGCAAGGCACACAAAGAAGGGCACTCCAGTCATGAGTGATAGGATGATTGATATAATGCAAATAACAATAGGATAGGATATAATGCAATAAATTCTTTTTAGGGAAGTAGCTTAAACAGTTCTAGATATTAGAATAAGAATCTTCCCCATGTTTGTCTTGTCTCTTTCAAGTCTATCATACCGAGTATTCCGAACTCCGTGTTTATGGCCACCACGAAGGAAACTCAGTCTCACCCATTCATCCCATCGAAGTCCAGGCAATTCAAACATTATACCGAGGACGAAAATTGATATAGTGATAAAAACCGCTGCAAAGCTCAAAGCAAGGCACACAAAGAAGGGCACTCCAGTCATGAGTGATAGGATGATTGATATAATGCAAATAACAATAGGATAGGGTATAATGCAATAACTTCCTTTTAGGGAAGTAGCTTAAACAGTTCTAGATATTAGAATAAGAATCTTCCCCATGTTTGTCTTGTCTCTTTCAAGTCTATCATACCGAGTGTTCCCAACTCCGTGTTTATGGCCACCATGAAGGAAACTCAGTCTCACCCATTCATCCCATCGAAGTCCAGGCAATTCAAACATTATACCGAGGAGGAAAATTGATATAGTGATAAAAACCACTGCAAAGCTCAAAGCAAGGCACACAAAGAAGGGCACTCCAGCCATGAGTGATAGGATAATTGATATAATGCAAATAACAATAGGATAGGGTATAATGCAATAACTTCCTTTTAGGGAAGTAGCTTAAACAGTTCTAGATATTAGAATAAGAATCTTCCCCATGTTTGTCTTGTCTCTTTCAAGTCTATCATACCGAGTATTCCCAACTCCGTGTTTATGGCCACCACGAAGGAAACTCAGTCTCACCCATTCATCCCATCGAAGTCCAGGCAATTCAAACATTATACCGAGGACGAAAATTGATATAGTGATAAAAACCGCTGCAAAGCTCAAAGCAAGGCACACAAAGAAGGGCACTCCAGTCATGAGTGATAGGATGATTGATATAATGCAAATAACAATAGGATAGGATATAATGCAATAACTTCCTTTTAGGGAAGTAGCTTAAACAGTTCTAGATATTAGAATAAGAATCTTCCCCATGTTTGTCTTGTCTCTTTCAAGTCTATCATACCGAGTGTTCCCAACTCCGTGTTTATGGCCACCATGAAGGAAACTCAGTCTCACCCATTCATCCCATCGAAGTCCAGGCAATTCAAACATTATACCGAGGACGAAAATTGATATAGTGATAAAAACCGCTGCAAAGCTCAAAGCAAGGCACACAAAGAAGGGCACTCCAGTCATGAGTGATAGGATGATTGATATAATGCAAATAACAATAGGATAGGATATAATGCAATAACTTCCTTTTAGGGAAGTAGCTTAAACAGTTCTAGATATTAGAATAAGAATCTTCCCCATGTTTGTCTTGTGTCTTTCAAGTCTATCATACCGAGTGTTCCCAACTCCGTGTTTATGGCCACCATGAAGGAAACTCAGTCTCACCCATTCATCCCATCGAAGTCCAGGCAATTCAAACATTATACCGAGGACGAAAATTGATATAGTGATAAAAACCGCTGCAAAGCTCAAAGCAAGGCACACAAAGAAGGGCACTCCAGCCATGAGTGATAGGATAATTGATATAATGCAAATAACAATAGGATAGGGTATAATGCATTAACTTCCTTTTAGGGAAGTAGCTTAAACAGTTCTAGATATTAGAATAAGAATCTTCCCCATGTTTGTCTTGTCTCTTTCAAGTCTATCATACCGAGTGTTCCCAACTCCGTGTTTATGGCCACCATGAAGGAAACTCCGTCTCACCCATTCATCCCATCGAAGTCCAGGCAATTCAAACATTATACCGAGGACGAAAATTGATATAGTGATAAAAACCGCTGCAAAGCTCAAAGCAAGGCACACAAAGAAGGACACTCCAGTCATGACTGATAGGATGATTGATATAATGCAAATAACAATAGGATAGGATATAATGCAATAAATTCTTTTTAGGGAAGTAGCTTAAACAGTTCTAGATATTAGAATAAGAATCTTCCTCATGTTTGTCTTGTCTCTTTCAAGTCTATCATACCGAGTATTCCCAACTCCGTGTTTATGGCCACCATGAAGGAAACTCAGTCTCACCCATTCATCCCATCGAAGTCCAGGCAATTCAAACATTATACCGAGGACGAAAATTGATATAGTGATAAAAACCGCTGCAAAGCTCAAAGCAAGGCACACAAAGAAGGGCACTCCAGTCATGAGTGATAGGATGATTGATATAATGCAAATAACAATAGGATAGGATATAATGCAATAACTTCCTTTTAGGGAAGTAGCTTAAACAGTTCTAGATATTAGAATAAGAATCTTCCCCATGTTTGTCTAGTCTCTTTCAAGTCTATCATACCGAGTGTTCCCAACTCCGTGTTTATGGCCACCATGAAGGAAACTCAGTCTCACCCATTCATCCCATCGAAGTCCAGGCAATTCAAACATTATACCGAGGACGAAAATTGATATAGTGATAAAAACCGCTGCAAAGCTCAAAGCAAGGCACACAAAGAAGGGCACTCCAGTCATGACTGATAGGATGATTGATATAATGCAAATAACAATAGGATAGGATATAATGCAATAACTTCCTTTTAGGGAAGTAGCTTAAACAGTTCTAGATATTAGAATAAGAATCTTCCCCATGTTTGTCTTGTCTCTTTCAAGTCTATCATACCGAGAGTTCCCAACTCCGTGTTTATGGCCACCATGAAGGAAACTTAGTCTCACCCATTCATCCCATCGAAGTCCAGGCAATTCAAACATTATACCAAAGAGGAAAATTGATATAGTGATAAAAACCGCTGCAAAGCTCAAAGCAAGGCACACAAAGAAGGGCACTCCAGCCATGAGTGATAGGATAATTGATATAATGCAAATAACAATAGGATAGGGTATAATGCAATAACTTCCTTTTAGGGAAGTAGCTTAAACAGTTCTAGATATTAGAATAAGAATCTTCCCCATGTTTGTCTTGTCTCTTTCAAGTCTATCATACCGAGTGTTCCCAACTCCGTGTTTATGGCCACCATGAAGGAAACTCCGTCTCACCCATTCATCCCATCGAAGTCCAGGCAATTCAAACATTATACCGAGGACGAAAATTGATATAGTGATAAAAACCGCTGCAAAGCTCAAAGCAAGGCACACAAAGAAGGGCACTCCAGTCATGACTGATAGGATGATTGATATAATGCAAATAACAATAGGATAGGATATAATGCAATAACTTCCTTTTAGGGAAGTAGCTTAAACAGTTCTAGATATTAGAATAAGAATCTTCCCCATGTTTGTCTTGTCTCTTTCAAGTCTATCATACCGAGTGTTCCCAACTCCGTGTTTATGGCCACCATGAAGGAAACTCAGTCTCACCCATTCATCCCATCGAAGTCCAGGCAATTCAAACATTATACCGAGGAGGAAAATTGATATAGTGATAAAAACCGCTGCAAAGCTCAAAGCAAGGCACACAAAGAAGGGCACTCCAGTCATGAGTGATAGGATGATTGATATAATGCAAATAACAATAGGATAGGATATAATGCAATAAATTCTTTTTAGGGAAGTAGCTTAAACAGTTCTAGATATTAGAATAAGAATCTTCCCCATGTTTGTCTTGTCTCTTTCAAGTCTATCATACCGAGTATTCCGAACTCCGTGTTTATGGCCACCACGAAGGAAACTCAGTCTCACCCATTCATCCCATCGAAGTCCAGGCAATTCAAACATTATACCGAGGACGAAAATTGATATAGTGATAAAAACCGCTGCAAAGCTCAAAGCAAGGCACACAAAGAAGGGCACTCCAGTCATGAGTGATAGGATGATTGATATAATGCAAATAACAATAGGATAGGGTATAATGCAATAACTTCCTTTTAGGGAAGTAGCTTAAACAGTTCTAGATATTAGAATAAGAATCTTCCCCATGTTTGTCTTGTCTCTTTCAAGTCTATCATACCGAGTGTTCCCAACTCCGTGTTTATGGCCACCATGAAGGAAACTCAGTCTCACCCATTCATCCCATCGAAGTCCAGGCAATTCAAACATTATACCGAGGAGGAAAATTGATATAGTGATAAAAACCACTGCAAAGCTCAAAGCAAGGCACACAAAGAAGGGCACTCCAGCCATGAGTGATAGGATAATTGATATAATGCAAATAACAATAGGATAGGGTATAATGCAATAACTTCCTTTTAGGGAAGTAGCTTAAACAGTTCTAGATATTAGAATAAGAATCTTCCCCATGTTTGTCTTGTCTCTTTCAAGTCTATCATACCGAGTATTCCCAACTCCGTGTTTATGGCCACCACGAAGGAAACTCAGTCTCACCCATTCATCCCATCGAAGTCCAGGCAATTCAAACATTATACCGAGGACGAAAATTGATATAGTGATAAAAACCGCTGCAAAGCTCAAAGCAAGGCACACAAAGAAGGGCACTCCAGTCATGAGTGATAGGATGATTGATATAATGCAAATAACAATAGGATAGGATATAATGCAATAACTTCCTTTTAGGGAAGTAGCTTAAACAGTTCTAGATATTAGAATAAGAATCTTCCCCATGTTTGTCTTGTCTCTTTCAAGTCTATCATACCGAGTGTTCCCAACTCCGTGTTTATGGCCACCATGAAGGAAACTCAGTCTCACCCATTCATCCCATCGAAGTCCAGGCAATTCAAACATTATACCGAGGACGAAAATTGATATAGTGATAAAAACCGCTGCAAAGCTCAAAGCAAGGCACACAAAGAAGGGCACTCCAGTCATGAGTGATAGGATGATTGATATAATGCAAATAACAATAGGATAGGATATAATGCAATAACTTCCTTTTAGGGAAGTAGCTTAAACAGTTCTAGATATTAGAATAAGAATCTTCCCCATGTTTGTCTTGTCTCTTTCAAGTCTATCATACCGAGTGTTCCCAACTCCGTGTTTATGGCCACCATGAAGGAAACTCAGTCTCACCCATTCATCCCATCGAAGTCCAGGCAATTCAAACATTATACCGAGGACGAAAATTGATATAGTGATAAAAACCGCTGCAAAGCTCAAAGCAAGGCACACAAAGAAGGGCACTCCAGTCATGACTGATAGGATGATTGATATAATGCAAATAACAATAGGATAGGATATAATGCAATAACTTCCTTTTAGGGAAGTAGCTTAAACAGTTCTAGATATTAGAATAAGAATCTTCCCCATGTTTGTCTTGTCTCTTTCAAGTCTATCATACCGAGTGTTCCCAACTCCGTGTTTATGGCCACCATGAAGGAAACTCAGTCTCACCCATTCATCCCATCGAAGTCCAGGCAATTCAAACATTATACCAAAGAGGAAAATTGATATAGTGATAAAAACCGCTGCAAAGCTCAAAGCAAGGCACACAAAGAAGGGCACTCCAGCCATGAGTGATAGGATAATTGATATAATGCAAATAACAATAGGATAGGGTATAATGCAATAACTTCCTTTTAGGGAAGTAGCTTAAACAGTTCTAGATATTAGAATAAGAATCTTCCCCATGTTTGTCTTGTCTCTTTCAAGTCTATCATACCGAGTGTTCCCAACTCCGTGTTTATGGCCACCATGAAGGAAACTCAGTCTCACCCATTCATCCCATCGAAGTCCAGGCAATTCAAACATTATACCGAGGAGGAAAATTGATATAGTGATAAAAACCACTGCAAAGCTCAAAGCAAGGCACACAAAGAAGGGCACTCCAGCCATGAGTGATAGGATAATTGATATAATGCAAATAACAATAGGATAGGGTATAATGCAATAACTTCCTTTTAGGGAAGTAGCTTAAACAGTTCTAGATATTAGAATAAGAATCTTCCCCATGTTTGTCTTGTCTCTTTCAAGTCTATCATACCGAGTGTTCCCAACTCCGTGTTTATGGCCACCATGAAGGAAACTCAGTCTCACCCATTCTTCCCATCGAAGTCCAGGCAATTCAAACATTAGACCGAGGAGGAAAATTGATATAGTGATAAAAACCGCTGCAAAGTTCAAAGCAAGACACACAAAGAAGGCCACTCCGGTCATGAGTGATAGGATGATTGATATAATGCAAATAACAATAACTGTTAAGATTGCCATTTCGTAAAGGATATGTAGAACTAGATAATATCTAATTTCCAAAGGTGCTTGAAGGGATTCTGGTAACCCTTCTTTCTTCTCGTCGTCTTCTTCTTCTTTCTTCTCGTCTCTTCGTTGGCGGTGTGGGTGGGCTTCTCCATGGACTTCTCGGCAGCGGCAAAGGGAAAGCTGCTTCCTTCCTAGTGAAAGCTCTAAGGCACTGATTGCAGGGGTCCTTCTTCGGTGTGAAACCTCATGTGATGGTTGAAATAATTCTTCAATGTGAAAATTTTACCGCACTCATCGCACACATACAGTGTATTTCCCCTGTGTGAGAACGTAGTCGAGGGACCTCTTTCGAATGTGTAGAGAGATGATCAATATACTGCCATGCGTAAGCCTTGTCGCAACCCTGATAAATAGTCGCTCCCCTGAGGATATCCGCAAAGGGGAATTAAGATTCGTCTTTTTTATGCACGAACAATTTATTCAATAAAATGTTTCGGTATTCTCGATGGCTCTCTCGGCAATAATGGCAAAGGGAAAGCTCTAAGGCACTGATTGCAAGGGTCCTTCTCCGGTGTGAAACCTCATGTGATTCTTGAAATAATTCTTCAATGTGAAAATTTTACCGCACTCATCGCACACATACAGTGTATTTCCCCTGTGTGAGAACGTAGTCGAGGGACCTCTTTCGAATGTGCAGAGAGATGATCAATATACTGCCATGCGTAAGCCTTGTCGCAACCCTGATAAATAGTCGCTCCCCTGAGGATATCCGCAAAGGAGAATTAAGATTCGTCTTTTTTATGCACGAACAATTTATTCAATAAAATGTTTCGGTATTCTCGATGGCTCTCTCGGCAATAATGCAAAGGGAAAGATCTAAGGCACTGATTGCAGGGGTCCTTCTCCGGTGTGAAACCTCACGTGATAGTTGAAATAATTCTTCAATGTGAAAATTTTACCGCACTCATCGCACACATACAGTGTATTTCCCCTGTGTGAGAACGTAGTCGAGGGACCTCTTTCGAATGTGTAGAGAGATGATCAATATACTGCCATGCGTAAGCCTTGTCGCAACCCTGATAAATAGTCGCTCCATTGAGGATATCCGCAAAGGGGAATTAAGATTCATCTTTTTTATGCACGAACAATTTATTCAATAAAATGTTTCGGTATTCTCGATGGCTCTCTCGGCAATAATGGCAAAGGGAAAGCTCTAAGGCACTGATTGCAAGGGTCCTTCTCCGGTGTGAAACCTCATGTGATTCTTGAAATAATTCTTCAATGTGAAAATTTTACCGCACTCATCGCACACATACAATGTATTTCCCCTGTGTGAGAACGTAGTCGAGGGACCTCTTTCGAATGTGTAGAGAGATGATCAATATACTGCCATGCGTAAGCCTTGTCGCAACCCTGATAAATAGTCGCTCCCCTGAGGATATCCGCAAAGGGGAATTAAGATTCATCTTTTTTATGCACGAACAATTTATTCAATAAAATGTTTCGGTATTCTCGATGGCTCTCTCGGCAATAATGGCAAAGGGAAAGCTCTAAGGCACTGATTGCAAGGGTCCTTCTCCGGTGTGAAACCTCATGTGATTCTTGAAATAATTCTTCAATGTGAAAATTTTACCGCACTCATCGCACACATATAGTGTATTTCCACTGTGTGAGAACGTAGTCGAGGGACCTCTTTCGAATGTGTAGAGAGATTATCAATATATTGCCATGCGTAAGCCTTGTCGCAACCCTGATAAATAGTCGCTCCCCTGAGGATATCCGCAAAGGGGAATTAAGATTCGTCTTTTTTATGCACGAACAATTTATTCAATAAAATGTTTCGGTATTCTCGATGGCTCTCTCGGCAATAATGCAAAGGGAAAGCTCTAAGGCACTGATTGCAGGGGTCCTTCTCCGCTGTGAAACCTCACGTGATAGTTGAAATAATTCTTCAATGTGAAAATTTTACCGCACTCATCGCACACCTACAGTGTATTTCCCCTGTGTGAGAACGTAGTCGAGGGACCTCTTTCGAATGTGTAGAGAGATGATCAATATACTGCCATGCGTAAGCCTTGTCGCAACCCTGATAAATAGTCGCTCCCCTGAGGATATCCGCAAAGGGGAATTAAGATTCGTCTTTTTTATGCACGAACAATTTATTCAATAAAATGTTTCGGTATTCTCGATGGCTCTCTCGGCAATAATGGCAAAGGGAAAGCTCTAAGGCACTGATTGCAAGGGTCCTTCTCCGGTGTGAAACCTCATGTGATTCTTGAAATAATTCTTCAATGCGAAAATTTTACGGCACTCTCTATCTTTGCACTTTGTGAATGTCCGTCGACACGCTTGGTCTGTAATTCTCTTGATGATACATCTTTCCGTTAAAAGACGTAAACTCCAGCATCCAGAACTTATTCTTCACGTCTCTGTGCCGCTCGTTGAGCGCTTTGGCAACATCGGGAAGTACGAGCGCCCTCAACTGCTTCATTGCAAACGTGACCATCTCATCAAATTTCAAGAACTCCTCCTCGAAACGCCAGACCATAGTTCTTAGAGGCCAGACTCTCATCTCGACAGCACAGCTCCATCAACTTGTCGGTGAAATACTCCAAGTGGCCACAAGCCTGTTCGAAAGCACACCGGATGCTCGCTTCGGACACTTTCTTAGACGGAAGGTTCCTATTTTTCTCGGTTCTGATGTATTTGGAAGGGATCATCTCTCCACAATGGACAAAGCTGGAAGTCTTGTTCTTGGGGTCTATCTTCAGTTGAATGCGACCGTCTGAAAGAAGAGTAAACAAAAACAAACCAGAGCCACCCAGCAAGACTTTCGGTTAAAGCAATTGACCAGTAAGGGGCCATTCATTAAATACGTAAGGATGATTTTGGCAATTTTTGAACCGCCCCTACCCCCATGTGAGGGTATATAAGATTTTTGAAACCCCTCCCCCCATTCTTAAGTAAGATTCCATTTCGCGTTTCAAAATAATAAAATGTTTTAAAAGGATCAGTTACACTAAAACTCTCAGTTTGACGTAAATCAAAGATTTTTATTTTTCAACAGATAAGTAATATTCTTGCTGTCAACTACATATTACCATTATATTATTATCTCTAGTCTTTGGAATACCATTTATCAGTAATAATTAACTTGGAAAATCTTACGTAAGAATGCGTTTGACCCCCACCCCTCAAGTAAGGGTATGTAGAGATTTTTTTCAGCCCCCCTCCCCCTCGGGACCCTTACGTAATTAATGAATGACCCCTAAGAAGCCAGTTTAACTTCTCCCTCAACCTCCATACAAATCAAAACCAATCATTCAGCAGATTGCGAAATGTCTGAAAAGTGATAAGAAGTTTCTAACATAAAAGTATTTTTCACAACGCACTGAACTTCTATGAAAGGCTAAAACCTTTTCTAAAAAATCTCTCTTTTCTAAACCCAAGCAGTTCGGTTCAAATCGCACGATAAATATTTTTTATTCGCATTTCTTAGCTTTAGCACCCCATTCATGTTTAGTCAAACCAATTCATTGTCAAGCAAAGCGTGTGGCCCCTTTTACATGTGCCACTCTTATACCCGGGTATAATGCAGGAGAAAGGGATATTGAAAACCGTGCTAAAAACCCGTTTACATGACCAGTCCTCTAATCCCGGGTATAGACGTCACTGGTCCCATCATTCATTGCGATTTGAGTTTGTTTACATTCTGTTATCTGTTTTCGTCTTGGAATTTTGCGTTCATAATGGATTATTTTCAAGTTATTTCGACATTTAAGATAGTAATCAATCCAATTGAAATAACAAAGAACAACTTACTTTCCAACAAGTACTCACTTAAGCCTAACATGGATGACTTTTTGCTTTGAGTGAGACCGAAATGCATCATGGGAAAGCCGGGTATTCAAATTCCCGAGTAAATAGGTGGATTTATTTATACCCTGCATTTTTCCCTATTGCTGGGTATATCGGCCACTTATACCCGGGTATATGGTCCATGTAAACGGGGCCTGTGACGTATTGATGAAAAGTTGCTGGATGGAAAATGGTAGCGCCATCTACTCCTTTCAATTCGCGACTCAAAGTAACGATAGATGGCGCATTATCAGCACTTGCAAGCGATACACAAAACAACGTTGAGTAGTTTTAACATGGAGTTTCGTACTTCAATGTTTACTTATTTAAATGAATTTTATTTTGATTTTACTCTTTAATTCATCGAAAAATTCCCGAAGTAAATCATTGGAACCGTAAAAATTTAATGCATAAACAGCAAGAAACCGGCACTTTTTTCCAACACTGTTTTCATGGGAAATTGAGTCTTAGGCCCATATGCCAAGTTGTCAAAAGCTACCACGAGAGGGAGGGCGAGCTTCGGGCTGGAATCGCAAATTCGTTCTTTTATTTTTCGAAGTTCCTCCATCGTTCATTCCTTTTTTAATTTTCGTACTCTGCAAAGAAACGAATGAAATAGAACTAAAGTAAAACATACACAGCACTCAAACTTTTATTAAATAAATCTGAAGGAAAATTAACAAACCTCCCCAGTTGAGGTATGGACGGTTAACCGATGTAAACAACAACAAACAGTCCGACATTTTTAACTCTAGTGATAGTTCCGGTGTATCCCTCCGCTTATGTTTTCTATGGGAAAAAGGCGTAAACAGGCTCATTTCCTCAAACAATTTTTGATTAAAGTACAGTTTTAAATGTTTTCCAAATAGTATCATCCACAGGATAATGATGAGCTTAGTAATTTTGTTCAGCTTTCTATCCATCAACTTAATCACAAAAAATATTATTAGATTAACTTTAATACGAATGGGTTGCTAGATTTTACTATTATTGCTCAATTTGGCGGTATTTGGCGGTATGTAGTTTCGTTACACGAGTTTTTTGGTTATTTAGTTGATATCTTGATTATTTAACTTGAAATATATGCTCATAGATGTAAAATATCTAGTAAATATCTTAGTATATATCCAAAAAATAAGTTTTTACATATGTAAATAATAAACACTGGCGCACATTGGCGGTTGCTGGCGCTCTGAAAAGATGCCAAAGTGTAACCCGGAAGTGCTTAAAGACTCATTTTCACTACCGCCCTCTATACTGAGTTTGATGGCTGATAACCATCCATAGTATCTAGAAAGGGTTTGGTTTGGTTTTTTGGTACATATATTTTCCGGTCTGTGTGCTTGATCTCTAGGATCCGCTTATAAACCTTCGTCAAGTAAGACAGACACAACAGAATATTTTTACTGACACAAGAGAGAGAAAATACATCCAGGGCAAAGGCCGGAATCGAACCGACGGCCAATACAGTGCACACACTGCTAGCGTGGTTGTCTGCACGTTAACACAACCAGGCCACTTGGCCCCCGTCTAGAAAGGGATAGTGTGTTTACCGCTCCATAGACTCTGTATAAAATCCGTGCTCCGAAAAAGAGGAAAACCGCAAGGCGGCGCTACGGTTCCCCGTGAGGTTATGTTTACGTTCGTCTTGTGTTGAATTCAATGCATGTTTTGATCTTGAGCTTTAAATTATGGATAATTCTACGGCCATCAAAAAAAATATCGACCGATCATGTTTCGTTCCTGGATGTAGAACTGGATATAAAGGCAACAAGGCAAAAAAATCCTTATTTTCTACTCCAAAAAACGAAGAATTACATGAAAAATGGGCAAGAGCTATTCCTCGTGCTGACAGAAGTTTGGATAAGTTTGCCGCAGTATGCGAAGATCATTTTGAGGAACAATTCATAGAAAGAAATTACACATACATCATTGATGGAAAAGAAGTTTCCCTAAAAAGATGGGGCTTTCCCTACATGGTTCCCGAATTTGCCGAAATACTTTTCCAAGAAGTTGCCTCCAAAAAGATCATCACGAAATGTTTCCCCTCCACCAAGTAAAAAACCAAAAAATAATATCCCAATTTCTTCTGATGCTAATGATAATTCTAATGATGCTGATCTAGAAGCCATTTTAGAGACTATTCTATTACCTCCTAACTGGTGCAAAATGAGTAAACCAAATGAGAAACTGTACTTTTATTCATATTGTGGTGAGATAAATTTCTCTGCCGAGAAAGATATAAAAATTATATTAAATGTTGTATACACTCCTGTAAAATTGGTAGTAGTGAAAGTAAATAGGCAATCATTTTCTTGTTTCGTATATGTGAATTTAAAGCTTTTGAAAAAAGTCGAAACCAGTTATGTTAGTGAAGTAAATGACTTGTTGATTTCTATGGAAAATGTGTTGCCGTGCTCTGGAGCTGGTAGTGTGAAAGAATTCGACCGTGTAGACTCTATATATAAGTTGGAATGTATTAATGGAATTCTCCATAGTAAAAACTGCCAAAGATCGGTTGTAAGTTCCATGTCATGTCTGTATTGCAAGTCAGTGAGAAAAAGGCTATTAAATACAAGAGCCAAAGGTAAATAAAAAAAAGTAGGGAAAAGCATGAAGAACCTAAAAAGGTGCAATGCAAGATTGACTTCCAAAGTAAAAAATTTAAAAAAGGAAATGCAGTCTCTAAAAAGTATGAGTGAAAAATTCCCTTCTAATTTGAAAGAAAATATAAAGTCACTTCCTACCAAACAAAGGCTTGCTATAACAGAATGTTTCAAAGCTTCTTCTCGAAAAAGTACCAGAGGTATGTTGTATGAGAAAGAGTGGTTATTAGAGTGTGTTGTAATGCGGATGAAAAGTCCACGGCTTTATGAACATTTACGTATAAATAAAATAATTGTACTACCTAGTAAATCCTGCCTTGCAAAGTACTTGAAGACTTTCAGCCATGGATATGGCTTTAATGAATCTCTCTTTTCTATACTGAAGAAAAAAGTTTCAAGTCTAGATGAGTTTTCCAAACATGGGAATTTAATTTTTGATGAAATGAAACTGTCGGAAAATCTGATTTTAAAGAATAATGGAAATATTTCAGGATATGTGGATTATGGTTTTCAAACACCTGAATATTTAAAAGAAGAAAAATGTGATCATGGGCTTCTCATAGTGTTTGTACCTTTCACGGGTGACTGGACTCAAATTTTAGGGGTCTTTGCAACTAGTAAGTAAGAACATGAAAGCTGACCTTTTGGCTAAAGTGCTAATAGAAGCAGTTATTCATGCTGAGGAATGCAGGTCTTAAGATAGATTGTATTACAGGAGATGGGGCCTCCTGGAACCGATCGATATGGTCGGTTTGTGGAATCGGCGTTTCTAAAAACAACGAAAGAAACTATAAGGTGATTCATCCTTGTGGGGGAGGGAAGAGAAACCTTTTTTTCTTTTCTGACTTCCCTCACCTAGTAAAGTGTATCCGAAATGGTTTCATCAAAGCAGGTTTTTCAACGCCAATTGGAGAAGTCAGACCTGAATTTGTTAAAGCTGCTTTAAATCAAGATTCCAAGGTAATGCCAAAATTGACAAGTGTTCATCTGTACCCAAATAATTTTGAGAAAATGAGGGTATCCCTTGCCTTTCAGTTGTTCAGTGTTGATGTTGTCAAAGGATTGACTTTCTATGAAGATTATGTTAAATGCTTTGGTGATGTGAAACCGACAGTTGAATTCATTAGAAAGATGAATAGCCTTATAACCATCATGACTGCTAGATGCCCAAAAAAGGCATTTCAAATGAATAGCTGGCAAGAACAAGAATTGAGAGATTTCATTGATTTTTTGGCCACTTGGTGTAGAGAAAGTGGAAAATACAAGAGGGGATTTTTGAGCCAAAGCACTTATGTTGGTCTTCAGGTCAGCCTATTAAGCACTTTATATCTTGCTGATTATTTATGCAAGGATGTGGGATACAAGTATTTATTGACATCTCGTTTAAGTCAAGATAAGATTGAAAATATTTTTCGAATTATTCGTGGAATGAAAGGATGTAATGATCACCCCACACCAGATGAATTTTTAACTATTGTCAATTCTTTAAGCTTTTACAATCTTGCTAGACCCACATAAGAGGATGTAATGTTGACACGGAAGTTATTAATGCCCTTATTCCAGCCCCTAATTCTAATTCTATAATTGAAAGTGATAAACTTCAGCTTTTGATAGATTCCATAGTTGGTAATGGACTAGATGATGATACTAGATTAGTGAAAGAGAAACTTCAAGAAGGTACCTATATCTGATAAGCAATTAGTTTTTTACCTATGTGGCTATGTTGTTCTATCCTTCAAAGCCAGTTTTTCAACTAATTAATCATTTAGAAATTTGTTTTACAAACTGTTTAAATAAAGAGAAACTTCATCGAGAGAGCCTCTTTGATGTATTAGCAAAATTAGATATATCAGGGTTAGCATATGTTGGCTGTAAAGAACATAAAATAACTTTAACAAAACGTATCATTACGTTTTATTTCATAATCAGAATGCATTTTTTCATAAAAACTATGAATAAATCTAAGAATTCTAAAAGGGAAAAAATTAAGCATTAAAAATTAGAAGATGTCATTAAATTTTCTTGCTGCCAGGGGTCTAAGGTTTTTTTAGAGGTACCTACCTATTTTGTGAAAATTTAGAAGTTTGTTAAAATTTTTCTCTGAATTTGTGAAGATACCACAAAACTGTAGTAAAATTGCACAATAAGTTTTAAAATATAATTATATATTATGTCTTGAATGATTTTGGTCTAGCTTATATAAGTCATCTGTCTCCAGAAATGAGATTGTAAATATTATTTTGGAAAACTGTTTTTTAATGTCCTATTTGAGATATTTTTTCGTTAAAAGAAATAATGTACAAATTATTATATTTGATCAAAGAATAAAATATCTTTACTATTAAAATTCTTGTTGTTAATGTAGTTTTTAAACTTTTTAAATAAATGTTTATTATTTTATCTGAGAAAAAGGAAGTTCAAGACTTAGTAAGATATTGAGATAATATGTAAGTATTTGATCTTAGTTTGGATTCATTTATGAGTATTTTTTAATTCTAGATTATGCAAAGTAAATTCTCAAAGCTATAAGCTATGAAATTTAACAGCCATAAGTTATAAAAATCTATTAAGAGTTAAATAAGATTATATTGTCTAGAAAAAAGACACTATAGATTAAAATAATATATTTTTAATAAATAAATCAATAAAATACTTTTTTCAAACGTTTGAAAAAACTTTTAAAATAAGTACCACAAGAAAATATTTAAATTACAAAAACAGTTCATTATTATTGTTTAATTTAAAGAATGATTTTGAAAGAAAAGCCTGACTAAATGAGATTTTTCCTGTTTATTAATTATAATCTAAAAATTATTTTCTATTAATTCGTGTAATACTTTTCTGTGAAAAAAAGGACCCTTTTCTCCCAGAAAACCATGCTTTTCAATGAACTGGCTAACCTCACGGGGAACAGTGGCGCCATCTGCACCTTTCCTTCGAAATGGAACCCATTTATTTCGCCAAGTCGACAGTGTACCGATCGACCAATAGGATTGCTGGTTTGCTCGTTTTAGCTCCTCCTTCAACTACATCTACAGGGCAAAGCCGCCGCAGCCGAAACGAGAGTCCATGCATCGAGACTTTTGTTTACATTGTGGATCACACTATTGAGCGCCATAAACATTAAAAAGTATACTCAAAATAATATATAAATGTTAATATGCAGTTCAGGGATTATCGCAGTAAAGACTACGGGTGTTAATTACATCTTAGTTGAATAAATTACTGATGCGAGAATTCTCTCTCAAGGTTTAACTGCAGTTCTAATACGTCGGTGAAGTCGTGACGTCATCAACATGGCGCTGGGGACAAACAAACCCAATCTCTATGGCGTTTAACATGGGAGTGCTAAAGAATAATTTTTTAAAAATATTAATCGTCATTTCTTAGGGTACAGAACACCTTTCCCGCATAGTTAAAGGTATGGCAATCATTTATAAATAATCGGAGTATTTTTATTTTGCTTTTCTGTTTGAAAATTCAACGATAACATTTTAGGTCCATTGGTACCAATGGAGTCTTAACACGATAGTGTGAAAAGATATTAGTTTTAGAATATTGTCCTTCGTTTGTTAACTTATAAAACCACTTTACAGTATATTTCAAGGTATGTTAATCATTTAGTAACAAGTATAATTTAGATTTTCGGTCTCATTTTTTAAGATTGTAACAAGAAATTTCATCTCCATGTTTATCATGCGAGTGTGAATAAAATATATGTTTTTATATAATATTCAACGTTCTTTAGTATATCACACCACTTTTGAGCATAGTTCAAGGTATGTTAATCATTAATTAATAAGCAAATTTATTACTTAGGCTCCACTTTTATAGATTTAAATAAAAATTAGTATCTCCATTAATGTTATTAAGTGAGTGTAAATAGTTTTGTTTTAGATATTTATCATCATTAGCTACACTTTTATTATTTCATTTTAGTATTATATTGTTTTGAGGCTTTGTAAAAATAGTACTATATACTGTATTTTCCTTAACTTTTTTTAATATTTTTGTTTGATCTACATTTCTACCCATTTATGTTATTATTGCACAAATAGAAGCATTTTAGCAACAATGAGTATCAATTAGCTCAAAATTGTTTATTATAGACAAAATAAGAGTTAACAAGTTTTTTCCCATTCTGTTTTAGGTTCTATTTATTTATATTAGAGAATTGAATCACATCCAAGTTCCAGCTCACAGGACATTTTACATGTAATGAATGAACCTTACTAAATGGTTCTTGGTTTTGGTGACCACTTTTGTGGCATCAATTCTAAGCGCTTTTTGGTTGATCATTTATATTTGTAAATCTATTTGTGTCTATGGTTTAATACCTGAATTAAACCAGTCTACCAGATGTTTTAGTAGTGTTCGGCACTAGTTAACTAGAACTAGTTGCAACTAGTAGTTAACTACTGATCAACTAGTAGTTAACTAGTAGTTTAACTACTTTTGGTTTAAACTAGTTTAACTAGTAGTTGAACTACTTTTTTTAATAACTACTAGTTGAAACTACTTTCAAATTTTCAACTACTTTTTAAAAAAATTTTGTTTAAAATTTCAAAATTATTAAAAAATGTTATCAAAATATACAAAAAATTACACTGCTATTTATAACTACAGTGTCATGGTAGAGTTCTCAAATACCATAACCAGAAAAAAAGCACCGTTTTGAGCGAAGCATAAAGTTTTTTGTGATATAGGTAAGAAAGATGTTTAGAATTTGGGCAAAAAATAGGTTATTAAATTAAATAGACTAGTTAACTAGTAGTTAACTACTTTGGGAAATAGTTAACTACTAGTTGCAACTAGTCCCAGGAAAAAATAGTTAACTACTAGTTGCAACTAGATTTTCCCAGACTAGTTAGTAGTTGGTAGTTAACTACTTTTTGACCACTAGTTGCCGAACACTATGTTTTAGGGAATGGCGACTTACAATGGAGTTGAGGTAAGCATCTTATTAAACATTGTGTGCTCTTTCAGCGTTTGCATTCCCTCTTTACCTATCTATAATCTTCTACAAAAAGCAATCATATTTTGTTTTTAATATCTATGATGTGGCAGTTTTGTGTAATTTAATTAATCAGATAAGTTAGATACCCACAAGGTCCTAAAATGTGGACACCTGTAGCTGACTAGATTGATTTTCTCAGTATCTAACTGGCTATGAAATTTAAAACTGATTATGATCCATAATGACAGATATTTATTACTTAGACCATAAGTGATTGTTTTGTAAATAATTTTAATAGATGAAAATATTCCCAATTCCATATTTTGGAAATTTCTAAACATACAAAGGAAATACTGTTGTTCCTTTAACCACGGCTTACTAGATGTACTTATACAGGCTAGCCGAGTTTTAAACAATGAAAACCATTTGACAACTTTTCCCGCTTGGAGCGCTACAAGACCTACCTATATCACCCACCGCCTTCAACACTGTGGATATGCTTTGCCAGTTGGTCCAGTATTGCCATATGTATTTGCAATGATTTCCGTACTCGGCTAGCCTGTATAAGTATCTAGTAAGCCGTGCTTTAACACTTTCTATCTGAAGCCTCCCAAGGCTCACATTGAATCCAATGAGAAATTGGGGTGAATAGGTCTGAAAGGTTTAAAAGCAGTCATTTATTACTCAGATACTTTTAGATCTCTAAAAAATTATCACATTATGAGCTAATTTTGCAACATTCTTTTGCATGTTTGTATTAAACTGATTACACAACTAATTGTTTTTATGACGGATTTATTAGTGTTGATCTGATTTTACTGAATTCATCACTGTAGTGTATATTATATTGATTGATTGTTTTAACACTCATCTATCTAAGTGATTATTACCTGAAGAAAAACTAAATAATCAAATTGTTTGTTAATTTTAAATTAAATTTTGGTTAAACATGGCAGACATGTGCAAGATTAAAAATATTGGATGTAAAACTTCACCAACTTGCCAACGCTCACTTACAACTTCACAACGCTTATATATATATATATTTAGTGCCATATATATGGATTAATCTCACCTTTGGCAGAATCCACTTTGGTTTCTTACTTCAAATCAGCAATAAATATTTATTTACATGGAGATCCTATAATATTCATTTAAACTAAAACAAAGACACTTTAAGATTAATAACTTAAATGTTTCAAAACTGAACCTGTTGAATTGAAAAGTTCAAATATCCTGTCCTCTTCCTGTCAAAAAATCCTTATCCTATACCGACCCAAAATGATTGGTAATTGCTGATTCAAGAGAGAAGCTAGGAATGATGTAGAATTACATAGTTGCCTGGAAGAAGCAGATGTCACTCGAATTTTCAGTCCTAAAATTGTCATTAAAATGCAAGACACAATTTTAAGAATTGGATAAATTTAATGTTTAGTCAATTACAATAATAGCTTGACGCAGGGGCGTAGCCAACTTTCCTTTTTTGACCATAGAAAACCACTAAAACTACCCCACATCCCCTCCAGAAATATCAATACCCCTCTCTGAAATTTTTTTCTGGCTACACCACCGGTCCCATGTAATATTATTGGAAATATATATTTGTGGAATAGCATACATGTCTCATGCTTTATTTTTATAACTTTAATTAAAATCTTCTGCAGACGCACTGGCGTAGTGGTCAGAGCATCTGACTGCAAAGCCGTACGTCTGGGGTTCGAATCCCCGTTTGGCATGGATGTTAGTTTCTGTCCTTGTGTGTGATGAATGAATGTGGCCCCCCTGTAAAAAGGGGCTGTGGCTGTGTGAATGTGGCGTGGGCAACAGTACTTCACCTCAGTGGCTACGGTCTACAAGTGCCCACTGGGTAACGCAAAGTAAGTACTGCTTCGGCATTATCTGGGTTAATGAACTTAGTTAAGCTGTAGGTAACTGTTTAAAAATTACCTGCCATTAGAAAAATATTAAAACCTTCTTTATTGATCGAGAAAATATTAAAAATTTTCATGAAAAATATATGAAAGGTTGACAACAAATATGGTTGAAAAGGATGGGCACTGGGCAGTTACTGAGAAAATCCAGTCAGCTACTGGGGTCCACATTTTAAGAGCTTGTGGGAAACTTATCAGATAAATTAAAATACACAAGGGGGTTTCTATAACGTCATGAATGCAAGATGGCCGCAGCAGGAAAAAAGCTGTAAATGGCGATCTAGCAATGTTATCGGAACTATTTTTGGACAAAAAGCTCAGAAATATTTATTTTTATCGAATAGCTACAAAAAAAAGCATCTAAATCGATTAAAAATTGCTTTTATGACGTCATAACCAAAAAATGGCTATTTTCAACAAAAATACGGTATTTTGTCATGTAATACTTTAAATAGATGCTATTTTCAACGTGAATGTAATGAAAATATGTTCATAATAAAAAAACCAACAATGAAAATTTCATTGATGGTCACAAAAGGCGGATATGACGTCAGAAATCCAAAATGGCTGTCACATAGAATAAATTTTTTTATTTTTTTATTCAAAAATTTTTTAATTGGGAATTATTACACTTATATGAATGTAATAAAGGTATTTTGAGGATAAAATTTAACAAAACATTTTAAAATTCCTGAAAATAGCATCGAAATATTAGGTGTGAAAGACAGAACTACAGTATTTTGTCATGTAATACCTTAAATAGATGCTATTTTCAACGTGAATGTTAAGAAAATATGTTCATAATTAAAATGCCAGCAATGGAAATTTCATTCTTTGTCACACAAGCCGGATATGGCGTCAGAAATCCAAGATGGCTGGCATGTGAAATGAATTTCTTTAGTTTTTTACTCCAAAATTTTTTAATCGGGAATTATTTTATCCTTAAAATGACTTTATTACAACATTAATAAAAGTATAATAATTCCCAAATAAAAAATTTTGGAGTAAAAAACTAACGAAATTCATTTCACATGCCAGCCATCTTGGATTTCTGACGTCATATCCGGCTTGTGTGACAAAGAATGAAATTTCCATTGCTGGTATTTTAATTATGAACATATTTTCTTTACATTCACGTTGAAAATAGCATCTATTTAAGGTATTACATGACAAAATACTGTAGTTCTGTCTTTCACACCTAATATTTCGATGCTATTTTCAGGAATTTTAAAATGTTTTGTTAAATTTTTTCCTCAAAATACCTTTATTACATTCATATAAGTGTAATAATTCCCAATTAAAAAATTTTTGAATAAAAAAATAAAAAAATTTATTCTATGTGACAGCCATTTTGGATTTCTGACGTCATATCCGCCTTTTGTGACCATCAATGAAATTTTCATTGTTGTTTTTTTTATTATGAACATATTTTCATTACATTCACGTTGAAAATAGCATCTATTTAAAGTATTACATGACAAAATACTGTATTTTTGGTGAAAATAGCCATTTTTTGGTTATGACGTCATAAAAGCAATTTTTAACCGATTTAGATGCTTATTTTTGTTGCTATTCGATAAAAATATATATTTCTGAGCTTTTGTCAAAAATAGTTCCGATAACATTGCTAGATCGCCATTTACAGCTGTTTTCCTGCGGCGGCCATCTTGCATCCATGACGTCATAGAAACCCCCTGCACGGAATTCGGAAAAAACACCCGGTACCACGTTAATGTAGACGTCATTACGAATCGAATGATACCACTCACTAAGCTTCTGCCAAAAGTTTTTTTTACACCATTGGTTTTTGACACAAGCGACTCCACTAAAACTGTGTTTTTTGTGATTAAAATGTTTAAATTGAAAATGGGAACTAAAACTTTGTTTTCTGCTGAAAGTTATTAACTGTAAGTATTTTATATGATGATATAAATGTAAATATCTTAACTAGCAGTAAGCTTTTAACTGTTTTATGATTTAACATTAACAGTGAAAGATTATCAATAAATCCAGTGATCTAGATTTGTGTCTGGCTTATTTTAAAGTACCAATAACACTGCAAACTTCATCATTCCCTATATTTATTATGTAGACTGTCCTGTTTAATATTGCCTAGTCATTTTAGATGAAAAATATTCGAATGTTTCTACCTTTTTTGACTTTCATTAATATAATTGTAGATATTTTAATTGATTAGCTTTGAATTGAGGTCTTTCTAATACTTAAATTTTAAAACAGCTTGGCAATATTTGGCAGGACACACTGAAGTCTAACCCTACATTTTATAAAACTTGAGTTGTCTTGATTGTTTTTAATTTTATGAATTATTGGGCTTATGGGTAAAAAACATGACTTGTTAATTTAATAAAGATCCTTCTTAAGATACCCTGGACATTTGTGCTTCATTTATTTTTAATCAATGCCATGTTAGTTTCTTAGTTATATATTCATGCAAAGATAAGAATTTGAGAGTTAGATATGAATAAACGGAATTCAATTCCATTTACGTCCCTACTAAATACTGTAATGTTCTTTTGAGCACCAAAAAGTTGAAATATTACTAATTTCAAACTCATAGGTTAAAATGTTTAGTGAAATCAATAAACTATTCTGTTTATCAATAAAAATCAGTATAATTTTTGATATCTGTATGTATAGCATACAAAAAAGCTTTGCAATATTCAGCGGGAACGTTAAAGGAATTGAACCGAATAAACTGAAAGAGAAAGTAGCCAAGTAATGATTAATTTTAATAATTTTATTGAGGCAAAATGCTTAATAACGCTCATCCCACAACTTCAGTATGACCAATTTTCAAAAGAACAATCATTTTAAGTGAAAATTAACTTTATAATGTTTGTACAATATAAATAATGAAGTGCTCATAATATCAGACAACTAATGTAAATCTTGACACATACTTTCTTTTATAAATTAGCATTTTTTAAGAGAAAACTAGACTTCATAAGTATTATATAAATGAAACTTTTTTTCTAAATACACATTGTACTATATAGTAGTCTTTTAGATTATTTTAATTTCTTTTAATTTACTTCTAATTTGCTTCCTACATGCCTAGCTGATCATCTCTAAATGCAGAGACAAGCATGTATAGGAAAAAATATCATCTTATTTTTAAATTAGGAAAAATTTTGTGTAATAACTTATTTAAAAAATCGCAAAAAAAAAAAAAAAAAACCTACTCTGAATTATCTCAATCTGCTCAAATGATGAATTCACTTTAAAAATGAATGATAAAAACTTCAGAAGTAATCATATTATACCTTTAGCCACACCATAAATTCATATTTATCTTTAACTTTAAGTCTAACTCCATTTCATTCTCCATCATAATAACAAAAAATAGGTATTTGAACAAACAAAAAAGCATAAACCAAAAACGTGTTATTGTTGTGGTCTCTTTTTTTTTGAAGAAGGAGGAGCTAAAGCACACTCTTATAGAGCATTTTCAATCACGTGTCTCCGATCACGTGATCAAGATGGCTTGGACGGCTTGGAGGATAGACAACTTTTCTTTAACATTAGGCTCCCATAGAGAATACGCGCTGCATTTAGTTTTTATAAAAAAAGTTCATTTAAAAAGATTCTTTAGGCTCGGTTAAAGACCGTAACGAAAGAATAATAGTTATTGAAGGTAAGTGCATATGTTTTTTTGTTTTAGTGGTAAGCTAAATTTAGAAAAAGACTGTTAAGTTGAATCTGTATACTTATTTATTCCACATATCAATTTAGGAAAGCAACAGTACCACTCAACTCTCTACACTTGTTTTATTATGATTGATTAGTTATTCCAGTTTGAAACAAAATCTAGAATGTGTCTGCTGTCCTATTCTGATTTATTAAAAGTTCTGTTATCACACTGCGTAGTTTTTTATTAATTTCATCAGGTTATGGGCCCAGAGCTCATGTAAAAAGGCCTGCAGCAGGGAAAGTAGTAACTTATAATTATTTTGAAAGTAAAACTGAACTTAGAACGTTTGAACAGCAGTAATGGAAGGTAGTGGCACATCGATTGTTCTGAAAGGACAGCAGAACTGGAATGTTTGGAAGTTTCAAACGAAGATAGTCTTGGAAAGTAAAGGATTGTTTGAGTCAATTGAAGGATTGTTGCCGAGAAAGAACGGAGAGACTGAGGAGGCATTTATTGCCAGACAGACGGCTTTTATGAAAAAGAACTTAAAGGCTCAGGAGGTGATAGTTAGCAGAATTGACGATGGTCCGATGGCGCATCTCCTCACCTGTGAGTCAGCACAAGCAATGTGGGAGAAATTGTGCAGCGTATATGAGCACAAGTCCGAGGTGAGCATCCATATGCTTCAGAAGAAGTTCTTTAACTTCAAGTGTGATGGGCAGAACATTTCTGATTATGTTTCTGGATTGGAGGACATACGCACTCAGCTAAAACAGAGAAAGGAAGAAATAACTGATCAGATGTTTATGACAAAAATTTTGATGGGATTACCACAGCGATTTCATTATTTCATAACAGCTTGGGAATCTGTCCCCCATGAAAAACAGTGCATCAACGAATTGATCAGCAGATTGTCAATAGAGGAAGAAAGGATCAAAAGTGCGTCAAGTGATTCAGCACAGTGTTCTGAGATGGAGGCTTTCGCCAGCGTGAGGTGGCAAAGAAGAGGTGCAGTTGGGAGAGAGAGACAGATCCAGTGCAACATATGCAGAAAAAAAGGGTCATATAGCAAATAATTGCCCTCTTAAAGAAAATTTCGAGCAGAACCTTTGTTTTAATTGCAACAAGCCCAATCATAAAGCTAGAGATTGTTACTTAAGAAAAAATGAAAACAAAAAGCAACACAGGAAGCCGGGTCCTTCTCATCCCAAGTAGACGAATGACGTGATTTATGACGTCATTTTTTCGTCAAAATATGCCTTAAAATTGACGTCATGTTTTGCGTCTAATGTCCAATCTTTCGTCGTCATTTTCGACGTCATAAATGACGTGAATTTGACGACATATGTGACATGAACTTTGACGTGATTTTATGCCTTAAAATTGACGTCATGTTTCGCGTCGGATGTCCAACCTCTCGACGTCATAAATGACGTGAATTTGACGACATATGTGACGTCAACTTTGACGTAACACGTCATGTTTTGCGTCGAATGTCCAACCTTTCGTCGTCATTTTCGACGTCATAAATGACGTGAATTTGACGACATATGTGACGTCAACTTGGACGTGATCAAATTTACGTGATTATCACGTGATTTAATGACGTTCTTTATACGTGGTTAAAGGACGTGATTTTCACGTAATTGTATGTCGTGAATTAATAGTGATAGAATGACATGTTTCTTTTGTCCTAGCCACTGGTTAGTCATAAATAGTTAAAATATGCTAACTTTAATTCAAATAAAATCCATTTTATGGATTGCCAAAATATATCTATAAAATGGATTTTATTTGAATTAAAGTTAGCATATTTTAACTATTTATGACTAACTAGTGGCTAGGACAAAAGAAACATGTCATTCTATCAGTACTAATTCACGACATACGATTATTTAATCTAGAAATAATATTTTCTAAAAAATATAAAATACTATATTTATTTGAAAGATAGTGTTTTCAATTAATGTGAGCAATTTCTTTTTCTCTACAGACATACTATATTAATATCATACATAAAGTAATTCTATTATGAAAATAATTTTAAATTTTTCCACCAAAATAAATAAAATACCACCTATAAAATATCTATTCAAAAATGTTAATTATCCCAGAAAAGGGAAAATATAATTTTTCTTGGGTGAAAAGATTGGAAGATAATAGGAAAAATTTTCTTACTTAATATTTATTTCAACACATTAAATGCAAGTAGTAACACAAAAATAGTTTATTGAACAGAGATTTTCACAAACTACACAAATAGTATTTGTTATCCCAAGAGCCAGTTGAAGGGATGTATACAAAATGTAAGACAAATTAAAAATATACATAATGACACAAGTGAGGTTCCCAGTTACAGAATTTGAATAAGAAAAACCAGCCACATAGAGGCCATCCATGAATGATGTCATACTTTTTTTTTCAACATTTTTGACCCCACCCCCCCTTTGTGACATCTCACGATCTTCTACCAATAAGTTTAGAATAAGGTTGGTAAGAATTTGGGACTCAATGTTTTCATTGAAATTTAAGTGCACCCTACCTGATAACTTCAAAGTGAACTCTTATTTTGTTGTTAAGAATCTTAGGATATAAACTACTTTTTTTAGAAAAAAATGTTATTTAGTTTTATATTTGATTTTCAATGTGTGATGTCACAATTCTTGAAACCCCTCTCCCCCTTGTCTCAGATTTATCAACCCCCTCCCTCAACTTTTGACATCATTTATGGGTGGCCCTGTACAACAAATTTTAGAGATTTCTGGGTCAATACAAATAAAAAATTGTACCTTTTAAAAAATAACAGTAATTTTTGTAGTAGACAAATTGAAGTGCTTTGACTTCCTTGAGGAATTTTGCCAACATTATATTCCACAACAAAATTTAACATGGGAGAGAAATTTAATTTTTTTTCTCAGATTGTTTATTTTATTATATGACTCTAAGGCGTTTTTGCTTAAAAACACACAATACTCAATTAAGCTTAATAACTCTTACATAAAAATACATAACTTTGAATAAATATAGCTTAAAAAACATAACTTTGACAGTGCAGAGAAATTTAAAATTCAACCATTGTTGATAACTTTCAATGCAACCAGATTCAATAGCCCGTAAAAGTTGAATTTATCAGATTTTTTTAAAAATAAGTATTTTATAGAGATTGCATGGCATTTCCAAATCATGCTTTGTTATAGTTTTAATTAAAGCTTATTAAAAAATATTGATTGATATTGATTCAGATTTTACAACTTTGAAAAGGTATTTTGAACTTACTCAAATAATTAAAAACTGCAAAATGTTTATGGCTTCATTTAAAATATTAATCAATAAACTGAAGAAAATACCATAATAAAGGGAAAGGGATAAAGACTCAGTCAAATGTTCTCCTCATCTTTGTCAGTACTAGTTCCTTTTGCATTAAACCTGAAATGAATACATATAAAATGATCAGGAATAAAACTTATTCGAAAACTTATAACACAAAAGGCCAGAAAACTACTTTTTATTTTACAACTTCAACGTCAAACCGAGAGAAGAATCTATATACATTCAATTTCCTGTGGATTCAATTGATTTAAAAATCTAACCCAGGTCCCTTTTGCCTATTTCAGTTATTGATCATTTACAAAAGAATAATGTATTTTAGAATTAAATATAGGGGACTCTGTATAAATTTCTATTAAAAGGTTTTATCTTTGCAAAATTTTAAAAATATATTCTTAACTTTTCAAATTAAAAATCAGTGTTAAATTGAGTTCTATCAGCTAGTCACATGTTTTTAAGAAAACAGGTTTCTAGTTTGGTGATATTGTAAAATTTGTTAACATGGCAAAATAACATGAGCATAAAAAGGATCTGTGTTAGAGTTAAAAATATTGTAAAGATGGAACTTTTAAGCTAAAATATTTTAAGCTCAGACCTCTAAATACTATTAAAATGTAACATAATAGGGCTTAATTTAATCAATTCTAAATGAGAGATTATCAGATTTTTTAAAAAATGTATTGAAATAAAATGGAAATAATTTTTATGTCATGGGGGAATTTCTGTATTATATGAGTCGTGTAATTTCAAAACCAGATAAGTCACTTTTTCCTAATTTTTCAGGCACAACAAAACACTAAATATTCAAACAAATTATGCACTTACAAAACCCTTATTTTTTATTTAAGATGGTAGGAGATGGTTACATTATCAACATGTATAAGCTTATAGATTTAGTTGGTATATTTAGTTAGAGCACTTTTCCGCATAAAAGTTTTAGAACCTGTTTTTTGTCACAAAATTATAGATTTCTCTCAAAATTAGTGTTAGTCATGAAACATTAGATCAATATTTTTTTAAAGCTTAAAGCTTGGCTATTTTCTAGATCTGTATTTTAACAATCAGAACATAACATAAACTGAAAAAAATTGATCTATTCGGTTTGAAACTAGACGACTCATATATCCTCCCTGCAGTGCATAAAATTATTCTTATCCTGACAGTAAAAATTTAATAATTGCCAAAAATACAATATTTTTTTAAGACACATCAGATATTTGTGTAAAATTATAAAAAAAAAAACCTTTTTTAACTGTTCAATGTTGTGGTCACAAATACAAATTATTATATTTCAAAAATTAAGAAAATGTATTACCTTTTTTACTCCACCAGCTTTTCTTGGAGTGGGTGAAACAAAAAGTGGGTAATTTGGGACAGACATCTTCATAAGCCTCCCTCCAGCATTCTCATAGCAATTTCACTTCCATCAGGGTTTCAGTCAGCTTTCCTACAGTAGAAATTAAAAATATACTTTAAGAAAACACAAAACTTTTAAAATTAATAGTAAATTTAAGATAGGTTTTTTTAAATAAATAATATTTAACGTTAAAAAAGGTATTGAAGTAAAATGGAAATAATTTTTATGTCCAGGAGGAATTTCTGTATTATATGAGTCGTGTAATTTCAAAACCAGATAAGTCACTTTTTCCTAATTTTTCAGGCACAACAAAACACTAAATATTCAAACAAATTATGCACTTACAAAACCCTTATTTTTTATTTAAGATGGTAGGAGATGGTTACATTATCAACATGTATAAGCTTATAGATTTAGTTGGTATATTTAGTTAGAGCACTTTTCCGCATAAAAGTTTTAGAACCTGTTTTTTGTCACAAAATTATAGATTTCTCTCAAAATTAGTGTTAGTCATGAAACATTAGATCAATATTTTTTTAAAGCTTAAAGCTTGGCTATTTTCTAGATCTGTATTTTAACAATCAGAACATAACATAAACTGAAAAAAATTGATCTATTCGGTTTGAAACTAGACGACTCATATATCCTCCCTGCAGTGCATAAAATTATTCTTATCCTGACAGTAAAAATTTAATAATTGCCAAAAATACAATATTTTTTTAAGACACATCAGATATTTGTGTAAAATTATAAAAAAAAAAACCTTTTTTAACTGTTCAATGTTGTGGTCACAAATACAAATTATTATATTTCAAAAATTAAGAAAATGTATTACCTTTTTTACTCCACCAGCTTTTCTTGGAGTGGGTGAAACAAAAAGTGGGTAATTTGGGACAGACATCTTCATAAGCCTCCCTCCAGCATTCTCATAGCAATTTCACTTCCATCAGGGTTTCAGTCAGCTTTCCTACAGTAGAAATTAAAAATATACTTTAAGAAAACACAAAACTTTTAAAATTAATAGTAAATTTAAGATAGGTTTTTTTAAATAAATAATATTTAACGTTAAAAAAGGTATTGAAGTAAAATGGAAATAATTTTTATGTCCAGGAGGAATTTCTGTATTATATGAGTCGTGTAATTTCAAAACCAGATAAGTCACTTTTTCCTAATTTTTCAGGCACAACAAAACACTAAATATTCAAACAAATTATGCACTTACAAAACCCTTATTTTTTATTTAAGATGGTAGGAGATGGTTACATTATCAACATGTATAAGCTTATAGATTTAGTTGGTATATTTAGTTAGAGCACTTTTCCGCATAAAAGTTTTAGAACCTGTTTTTTGTCACAAAATTATAGATTTCTCTCAAAATTAGTGTTAGTCATGAAACATTAGATCAATATTTTTTTAAAGCTTAAAGCTTGGCTATTTTCTAGATCTGTATTTTAACAATCAGAACATAACATAAACTGAAAAAAATTGATCTATTCAGTTTGAAACTAGACGACTCATATATCCTCCCTGCAGTGATAAAATTATTCTTATCCTGACAGTAAAAATTTAATAATTGCCAAAAATACAATATTTTTTTAAGACACATCAGATATTTGTGTAAAATTATAAAAAAAAAACCTTTTTTAACTGTTCAATGTTGTGGTCACAAATACAAATTATTATATTTCAAAAATTAAGAAAATGTATTACCTTTTTTACTCCACCAGCTTTTCTTGGAGTGGGTGAAACAAAAGTGGGTAATTTGGGACAGACATCTTCATAAGCCTCCCTCCAGCATTCTCATAGCAAGTTCACTTCCATCAGGGTTTCAGTCAGCTTTCCTACTGTAGAAATTAAAAATATACTTTCAGAAAACACAAAACTTTTAAAATTTATAGTGAATTTAGAATAGGTTTTTTAAATAAATAATACTTAATTCGAGAATTAAAATCCGCAGAATTTAGCTCAGTCGGTATTAACTAATTACAAGGATAACCTTTACTTTTTCCCTTGAAAACTTTCACTCTTATAAGAAATAAAAAAAAATTCTAAGCACAACACACAAGGAGCGTTTCAACCATTTTGTATTGCTTCGTCTTGGGTCGTACACGATCTGTAATCGGCGTCTCAATCACATACAGTATAATTAAAATATCCTGGTGCAAATTACTTAAAAAGGTACATCAAGTACTGACAATTAAAAAAATATTAGTTCAATAAATTTTTTTATATAGTAACATAAAAATTACTTACTTTGCGAGCGAGCAGTCGTGTTGTCAATTCTTCATTGATGATGATGACGCTGCAAATTTTCAGTACAGCCATCTATCGGTTACGGATGCTAATAATGCACCAATGCGCTTAGCGGATAGGTATTTTTTTTTCTAGGGAAAAGGGTTCATAAGAATTCGTAGTGCCAATATTCAAACGGCTGTTTCTTCCTTTCTAATTGAGGTACATACTTGAAATTTTAATATGTTTTAATTACAGTAAATCTATCTAGTATTTAAATTTTTCGGGGTCCGGGGACAATTAGGGGGTCGTATACAAATTAAAAACCGTTCAATATAGAAAAAGGGGCGGGAAAATTTCACACGCCACATTAGTGCGATACTCCATTCAAAGCGTAACTTTGAGTTGCAAAACATAGTAAAATTTCATCAAAATCGGAAGGCAGGTTTTTTAAACTAGAATTTTTTCAAGTATTAAAATACACCGGATGTGCATGTAATTAGGCTAATTAAGGGACTTCCTATAGAGATAGAAGCATGAAATTTTAATATGTTGTTCATGGTGTGAATCCACACAATCTATTAAATTTTCAGGGTCTAATTCTAATTAGGGGGTCGTATACATAATAAATACCAGTAATAAACTCGAATAATCTATAAATCCAGAACTAATTCATCAACCTCTTAATGCGATACATATTTTTGTTTGCCTAAAGGTCTACTACAACACATTAAAATCTTAAATATTTATCTCAATATTTGGTAAAAAAATTTCAAGTAAAACGAAAATTCTTTGAACCTAAATTACAAACGCAATATGTATATATTCCCCTTAAAATTTGCAATTTTTGGAACCGTTTTTTATAAGCTTTCTAAATATGTAAAGCATTAAAATGTAACTTTAAAAGTAAACAAACCGAGAACTCAAATTTGGGAAATATTCCAGAGTCATTCGCGTTAAAGACCAGTAAGCTCCATTCTGCTTTCAAAAATTCTCAATTGCGTTACTATCACCATGGAAACCCGTAATTCTGAAAAAACTTTGCCATAACGGTCCTTTACTCATAAGTAAAATGAAAAATTTTTTTGAAATAATATTTATCGATTTATTAAGCAAAAAGTGGACTTGTGTTTTTTAATGATCCCATATATTTTTTAATAAGTCTAATATCTCATTAAATTATAAAGTTATATTCATGAAAATTGGATATGACATGCATCACGATGTATATTTTAAGAATCAATCACCTTTTAAAAGGTTATTAAAAAATAAATCGATTTATTTCAGAATGGGCATTACCACTATTTTTTTAAATATAAATAATAATATCGTTACCCTATGAAGAAAACTGTTCTGAATTTGATTTTCTGCATGAAAACAACCAAAAAAATTTATTTTCTTAATTATTTAAGATTTAAAAGCGCGGAATTTGAGCCGTACTCAAATCGTTCTCCCATTGGCTGATGCGATTGTGACGTACATCCATCCTATACAAACAATTTGGCTGCTTGGGCTTGTCTTTGTTTACTGTTGGGTTGTCGATATTCTTTGTTTCTATCAAAAAGGCACAAAAATGCATTTAAAAAGTTCCCCAGCTGAAATATCCCTTAAAGACCGATGGAAATGCAAAAAGGACCAATAATACATCTATACATCTTATAACACCAAAATTACATACATTTCGTACAGTTTTCTTGGTTTTTCATCCCGATATTTTAGTAAGAAATCATTGTTATGCAGATTTTGCCTCTTGTTAACTAGAATGGCTCCAAAAGTGTTTTTTAAAACAACTAGTAAAACGAAAATATGTAAGAATAAAAGTAACACTTTATGTAAGTTTCGTCTCTTTTTCATACATCTAAGGAATTTAATTTAATTAAATGTTAAGTTTGTCTGTAAAATATTCTAAAATTCTTATTCCTAAAATATTGTTATATTTTTATTTCTACTAGTTTTTTTTTTAAATATTTCCGAAGCCATCCTAATTAACAAGAGGCAAAATCTGCATAACAATGTATCGGATGGAAGTACGTCACAACTTTTCCCCGCGAAAATTTTGATTTCGCGCTCAAAAAAAAAACGCAAACTTTAAATTTGATTTAAAAAAAAAAGTATGCATCGTAGAGCAAAAATTTTTGAAGGTATATTTATGTGTATGAAATCTGAACCAAATAAAAAAATAAAAAATAAATAGTGGTATTGCCCATTATCGGCGTTTTTTGGTAAAACGTCGGACAAAATAGAATCCGTTATAATGATCAGGTCCCTAGACATCCCGAACAACATACTGAAATGAAAAGATATAAATTTATTATCCTTGAATGGAAATAAGGAAACTTTGAACCTCGAGGTTCAAAGTTTCTTTATAAGAAATGGTTTTTTATGTCAATGAACTCACTTAATTTTGTAAAAACCCCACACTATTTCTGAAAAAACCTGTTTTACGTGGATTTTTTCAGGGTATTTTATTGAAAAAAACTCGATAAAACCCAACCCACTTGTTTTTTTTTTTTTTAAAAACCCGGGGTTTTGCCAACCCTGCTAACAATGCACCAATTTTTAGCGGATAGGTGTTTTTGAGGGAAAAGGGTGAGTCTTAAAAATTTCACGGACGATAGTATCCAGTCAGACGTCGTGGTTCAATTGTTCAAGTTCAAACATGGCGCCGAGAATGCGTGAATCCCCACTGAATAGCAATAGTACTAGAACGCATGCGCATTTAAAGTGACGAAAAAATGACCAAATTTATAACGAGTTTAAAAATCATGTCATTTAAAGTGACGTGAAAAGGATCAAATTTATAACGTCTTACAAATCACGTCATTTTAAGTAACGAAAAGTGACCAAATTTGTTACGTGTTAAAAAATCACGTCATTTAAAGACACGTGAAAATGACCAAATTTATAACGTCTTACAAATCACGTCATTTAAGTCACGAAAAAATGACCAAATTTAAGGTGTGTTTGAAAATCACGTCATTTTAAGTGACGTGAAAATGTTAAAATTTATGACGTCTTACAAATCACGTCAATTAAGTGACGAAAAAATGACCAAATTCATGACGTATTAAATATCACGTCATTTTAAATGACTCAAAAATGACCAAATTCATGATGTCTTTAAAATTACGTCACTTAGAGTGACGTAATAATGACCACATTTATGACGTGGTATAATTCACGTCATTCAAAGTGACGTAAAAATGACCAAATTGTCACCATTCAGCAAAATTTGGTCATTTTAGGTGACGTAAAAATGACGTCTAAATGCCGGGTTAAATTGACGTCATTTTTTGTGACTCAAAAAAGACGTCATAGTTGACGTGATTTTTTCCCAATTGACGTCATATGAAAAAATATGACCTGATTTTGACGTCACAAATGACGTCATTCGTGTACTTGGGATAGGTCAGCGTACATATCTATTGCTCTGATTTCGGATGATGATTGCTTGAATGACACTTGGTATTTCGATTCTGGTGCCAGCGAGCATATGACGTTTCGTGAGGATTGGATCCAGGAGTTTGAAAAGTTTGATGATCCGATAAAGGTTAAAGTTGCTAGTGGTGAGGTGATAGAGGCATTAGGACAGGGCGATGTGGAAATTTCGACATTTGATGGACAAAAATGGACTCAAGGAGTTTTAAAGAATGTTTTATTGGTTCCAGATCTCAAATGTAACTTGTTCTCTGTGGGATCCGCTACGGATAAAGGTTATGTGTTCGAAACTGAAAGTGACCAGTGTAGACTAATTAAGAATGGCCAAGTAATGATTCAGGGGCAGAGAAAGGGGAAGTTGTATCAAATGAATACAAACCCGAATGAACAAGCCTTCTTATCGTCTGACATGAAGACTGATTTGGTGCAGTGGCATGAAAGACTTGCACATCAGAATGTAAAGCACGTAAGGGAATTCTTGATCAAGCATGACATCAAGTTTGTAGATACCAGGGAGTTTTTCTGTGATGCCTGTGTAAAGGGAAAACAACATGTCTTGCCATTCTCACAGTCCCAAACCGTTGTCAAGTCCTGTGGAGAGATAATCCATGCTGATGTTTGCGGACCGATGGAAGTGCAGTCAATCGGAAACTCAAAGTACTTCTTGTTACTGAAGGATCACTACAGTCACTTCAAAGCTGTCTATTTCCTGAAAAACAAGTCGGAGGCAAAGGTTCACATCATCAAGTTTCTGAACTTAACCATGAACGTTACTGGACACAGAGTGAAGGTACTCAGAACTGATCAAGGACTCGAAGAAGTAAATCACACAGTTGGAGAATTTCTAGAGAAGAAGGGGATTCAGCATCAAAAGTCGTGCGTCTACACCCCTCAACAAAATGGAAAGATCGAAAGAGAAAATAGAACTGTTGTGGAATTAGCTCGAACTATGTTGCAGGCAAAGAACTTGGAAAAAGAGCTTTGGGCAGAAGCAGTCGCTACAACCGTGAATGTACTAAACCTAAGTGGATCTAGCTCTGTTCCAGGAGTGACACCTTTTGAATTATGGCACGGAAAGAAACCAGATGTCACCAACTTGAAGGTCTTTGGATCTGAAGCTTATGTCTTAATTCCCAAACAGAGAAGAAGAAAATGGGATCCAAAAAGCAAGAAAGGAATTTTCGTCGGATATGGAGAGAACATAAAGGGGTATCGAGTTTACCTTCCAGAAGAAAGAAAGGTGGAAGTGTCGAGGAATGTTATATTTAAGCCCGATAAATCAGATCCCATCGAGGAGGAAGAGAGGGAAAAGTCAATGAAGTCAAATGGAGGACAAAGAGCAGAATCCAGTAGTCCTAGAAAGTACGATACTGACAGTGAGACAGAGGATGTGAGAGACGAACATGAGCCAGAGGAGGATTCCTCGGATCTTGAAGATGACAAAGACTCGCCAATCAGTCAAGTAAATGAAAGTCGACCAATTCGAGAGAGAAGACTTCCGGAAAGATTTAAAGATTATGAACTCTACTCAGCTTACAGTTTTATAGCAGAGATCAAAGATCCGACCACATATGGAGAGGCCATCCAGAGTCCTGAGTGGAATGAGGCTCTGAAAAGAGAGCTGGAATCTCTTAAAGAAATGGATACCTGGAGAGAAAGCGATTGTCCACCCGACACAAAGGTTATCGACACAAAATGGGTCTTCAGAAGCAAATCCGATGGGACTAAAAAAGCCAGATTGGTGGCCAGAGGATTTCAAGAAGATGTAAATACAGAGCTGTATGCACCGGTGGCTAGATTGTCAACAATTAGAATGTTAATATCCTATGCCCTCCAGAAGAGTTGGACTGTTCGTCAGTTGGATGTTCCAGTAGCATTTCTGAACGGAACACTTAAGCAAGACACCTTTATTAGGCCACCAGAGGGTGTCAAAGTTAAGAGAGGGAAAGTACTGAAGCTCAACAAAGCCTTGTATGGACTGAAATGCGCACCAAGGTGCTGGAATCAGAGGTTCAACGAATTTGCAGAGAAGCATCAGTTCAAGAGGTCTCTGAATGACTTTTGTGTCTATACAAAAAAGGATCTAGTCATGGTTATTTATGTGGACGACATACTGTTGACAGGCGAGAGATCAGAAATAGAAGAAACAGTATTTCTACTTAAGAAAGAATTTAAGGTCAAGGATTTGGGAGAGCTGAAGAATTATCTTGGAATCGAGGTGATGAGATGTGGAGACAAGGTTGAAATATCCCAAGAAAAGATGGTTGAAAAGATTCTTGAGAAATTCGGGATGAAAGATTGCAAGGGTTCAGGGGTTCCTCTAGAGAAGAATTTTAAAGTCCCCGATCAAGAACAGATCATTAAGGAAGTGCCTTATCGTGAACTGATTGGAAGTCTGATGTATTTATCTGTGGGAAGCAGACCAGACATCACCTATGCAGTTTCCTACTTGAGTCAATATCTAGACAAGCCAACGGACTCACTTTGGGGAGCAGCTAAAAAGGTCCTGAGGTATCTCAAGTCAACCAAAACTCATAGACTGCTGTATGGAAAAGGGACTCAGGGTATCAGTGGATTTTCCGACTCTGATTGGGGAAGCGATCCAGCAACTCGTAAAAGCATGTCAGGGTGTGTTGTGTTCCATAATGGGAATCCAATACAATGGTATGCGAGAAGGCAGAACTGCGTGGCCCTTTCCTCAACAGAGGCCGAGTATGTAGCAGCAGCATTGGCTTCTGCAGAAATAGTATCCATTGCTCGTCTTGCTCAGGACTTTGATCCAAGTTTTGACTGTAAACCTGTACTTTTTCTGGATAATCAGGGAGCAATTCATCTCGCTAGTGGATACGAAAACAGCAAGCGCTCTAAGCATATTGACATTAAGTATCATTTTATTAAAGATTTAATTGTAAAAGAAAAAATTCAGATTGATTATGTACCCACAGTGGATAATGTGTCAGATATTTTTACTAAATCTTTGTCAACAGTGACTTTTAACCATTTTAAAGGGTTAATGAACTTGAAATAAGAATGAGGAATTTCAATTTCTTGTAAAAAATTTTTAGAATAGATAGATATTTGAGTGTATATATATAGTGCCTACATGTATGAATTTTGATTTCGAGTTTATGAATGTATGTATTCTTTTGGCTTTAAGTTGATTGCATTAGAACAATTTTAGCATTTAAATTTCTTTTTGTAAATAGCAATTTTATCTTCCAAAAGAAAAAATTGAGAGAGGGTGTTAAGTTGAATCTGTATACTTATTTATTCCACATATCAATTTAGGAAAGCAACAGTACCACTCAACTCTCTACACTTGTTTTATTATGATTGATTAGTTATTCCAGTTTGAAACAAAATCTAGAATGTGTCTGCTGTCCTATTCTGATTTATTAAAAGTTCTGTTATCACACTGCGTAGTTTTTTATTAATTTCATCAAAGACTTATTACGAGGTGACATGTTTTTGTTTACATTTGTTAGAACAATATGAGAGTCCGATACATCTGTAAAATACTTATAATATGCTACTAAAACTAAATATTGAATAATTAATAAATAATTAAGAATTTTAAAATATGTTAGTAGCATTGCGAATGGTACTTGCAATTAGAACACTGGCAGAAATGGTTTCAGCAATTAGAACACTGCTAAATATAAAATGTAGTATTATTGAATGACTTATAATATGCAGAGATGCCATTTTAGAGTAAATAAAGGTTACTTTAAAGTAAACTTTGGAGAAAAACATAAAACATCCTTATTTTTCAAAATTCACATCAAAAGTAAACAAATAAACGATGTGCATCCTATAGTTTTCCTTCATACTGTCTGTCATCCAAGCCTCTGACGTCACAAGCCTGTGACGTCATGTGCGAATGCTCTATTGGTCGATCGGTACACTGTTGCGTTCTTCGTGCGGGAATTGAAAATAAGCGGTCGCGACACTATCCCTTTCTAGACAATATAGTTGAGGTCCGGTGACCAAATTTTAGTTCATGTACATGTTTTCTGTTATGGTAGCGCTAGCGTCTATGGTAATTCCCATTCTATGGAAGTGCTCTCTCTGTCACTCTATAATTTGTCCGTTTTGATATGGCAGCACACACGGACTATCATTGTTTTGTACACAAAGCGTCGTGTCGCGTCACGCTCACGTGTTTTTAGTTTTCGACGATTCGACTTCGTTGGTGTAGCCGCGAGCCGCGTGCTTGTCATTTATTTGTTTTCGGTGATCATTTTTTTTTCTGATTCTACTGTTGTTAATTAGGTTATTTTTCCTTTTAATAAGCAGGTATGTCAGTTTTTATTTTGCCTAGTTTGTCTTTTTCTCGGTAGCTGACAATCCCTGTCTATGTCCAAGCCCCCTGATGAAGAGGCATAGACAGTTATTTTGTCATTTGGCATAATCGTTTAATATTTATTTACTCGCAGCTTTAGTACAGTATGCACCGTTCTTTCCGATTCTAATATTTAAGTTAAAAAATCATTTGGCCTTTGTGCATCTTTAATTATTACCTTTTATGGAGAAGCATGCTAGCGTAATCCCATTGGTTGTACAATATTTTCTTAATTCTTAATACCTTTTTAATTTTCTCTACTGGATTTGTATTTCCATTCCAGGTGATATTAAATATCAGGATAGAGTAGCCTCTCCCTACTAGGATAGTTTTCTAATTTTATGATACTATTATATCTGCTGCATTTTAATTTTTTTTAGATGAAATTATTTTCTTTTACTAGGATCATGGTTTGTCACTTGTTATTTATCAGATTTTTTGTGTAGTGTGGTGTTGGGGCTTGATGTCATTTGCTACCTCGGTAGCTGACATTCAGAAACACCTCACTGTCTATGTTCCAAGCTCTCTAATGAAGAGGTATGCATTAGACAGTTTTCTAAATTGTTGTTTTTAGAATATAATATTAAAATAAACACCTCGTTCTGGCTCATACATTTTTATCTTATGTTTTTATTCATAAGAACTTTTAGTCTATTATTATTGTCTAATCCTGTTTTTTTGTTCTCATAACGTGCTTAGTCTGGTGCTCTATGTCCTAATATAGGACTTGCACTATTGGAAATACTATTAACATACCAAAAAAAATCCCTGGTATAACCAGATTGTATCCTTTGGAAAATTAACAAAATAGTAACCATTCTACCTAAATACATAAAATGGTAGTACATATTTCGCTGATTCATTTTTAAAAAAAGTGTAATATGTTAATGCTAAATATGTTACATGTTGAAGATAATAATAATTTACAGAAAAACTGTAAATACAAATAACTTTGATTGACATGATAATGGAGAATACATTGAACAAAAAAGGACACTGGAATTCTCAGGCAACTTCAAACTTTTTGCTAAGGTATAGTCTGTAGCAGAGCACAATTAATATACTTATAGGCCATACTCGCTGAGAAAAAGAGGTTAAATTTTAACTCTCAATTAAACATGTTTAAGTCACAGCTTATCAAGCCAGTCTTTGCATAATATTTAGCAGTTCTTGGGCTCAATTTTGTTCTGCAGTGATACCAGGCCCGTGCTGGGTACCTTCAGAGGGCGGTGGACAAAGAGTGAAAGGGCGCCGTTATTTGTAAACCTAAAAACTTACTTTTCTTTAAAGATTGGCGACGTTTCACAAATTTCTTTTCTCAATAGAAAAAAATTAAAGCAATACTGCTATTTGAGATAATTTGATTGTTTTTTATTTTTAATATTTGATTTTTGTGAAAAACAGTATTTTGAATCATTTTGAGCCCCTTCGGATGATTACATCAAAAGAGGACTACTCCTTGTAAGTCAGAGAATATTCAAGAAATATCTGTTTATAATGTAATTAAAAAATTCGAGGGGGGTCTGGGGGTCCTCCCCCATAAAATTTTTGGAATTTTTACTCCTAAAAGTACTGTTTTGACACATTTCGAGACCCTTTGGGTTACACCCGGAGGAAAAAACAGCATAAATATTTGTCTAAATTTTAGGGGGGGTTAAACCCCATTGGATATGGCCCTGCGTTCGATACTCCTCTCTAATGACTAAGGACGGCCCTTAGTCAAGTAACTACCTGTTTAAATAACAGCACCCTAAAAAATTAACGCCCCGCCCTTTCAATTTCAACGTATTTCACTAAAGGCCCAAGAAAAAATCAGTGCTGTGCCCTTGTATTTTCTGGTTTGTGCATGAAGAGGGGCGTCTAAAAGACACCGCCCCACCTTCGCAAATTCGAAGTATTAAACAAAGAGCAAAATCGCCATGAAAAATCACTGCAGTAAAATTAAAGCGGAACTTTTAAAATTTCGTGGAAGCTTAAAAAGGTGCCCTGAAAACACCTCCTAGTTTTCTACTATCAAGGTATGTATTAGTACTTTTTTTTTTGGGTTCCCCTAGTCGTGCAAAAAACACTACCTTGACTTAACACTCTCAAAGGTATTGCTGTTTTGATTAAAGGCGCCCACCTCTATTAAGTAGTAGCCTACAGTCGCAACACTCAAAGCCTTGTCAGTTTCGGAATAGGAGGGCGCCCAAATTTCCTGGCTGGAGGGCGCACCGGGATATGTCCCGGCGGCCCAGCACGGGCCTGAGTGATACTCATAAACAAAGCACCATAGAAACTTTTAAATTTGGTATATTTGTTAAGTGTTCGGTACAGCTGCCCATGGGGGCGCCAAATGTGGTTTCAAATTCTTGCATATGGGCAGCTGTACCGAACACTTAACATAAGAATTTGAAACCACAATATTCACTAGATATATTAACAACAAAATAAACTTTTGCATCTCATTTTAGCATAACTTTAAAGAGAATTTCTCACAATCAACAAAAATAACAAGTTACCATTTCTCTTTACTCATTTTAATTTCTCACATCTACTCATTGCAACTACTATTTTCTGTACTAAGTTTTTACTCAGCCAAAGAGATCACATTATGTCCACTATTTGATAAGAGGGTTATTATGAACCTTGTCTGACATTTTCCTCAATGCAATTCATGGACAAGGAAATATTGCAGCTTTCATTGTAGAGCACCGTGGTGGAAGACTGGCTGCTCCTGTGCCTGCAGTTAACCTAATGCCCTAATTTGTCATTTTACTATGTCCGTTATTAAACACAATCGCCAATTTTAATCCAACTTTTAGTTTTCACTATCATCCATCATAATTCCAGTTTCTAAAAGCCTTAGGAATAATGATGGACATATGATAACATAACTATCACAAGTACTAATTAAAGAGATGCTGACATCTTTGAAATTTAAACAAATTTTAATGTTGGATCTAAATAATGGAGACTTTGCACCATACAACCCACACCAACCAACATGTGCCTGCCGACCTTAGCTGAACATAATTGAATGGCTTTCATGCCTTGGGTGATTACCAGGAGCATGCTCCCAATTTACTTTGCAAATTCTGAATACCCTTTTGCCAGCTATAAGCATGCTTTAAGGTGGTCTGCAGGACTTGAGGCTCGATAAAACTTGCCTTCCTTCGTTACTTGATGCATTACTCTAGCTAATATTTAAGAACTCTCCTATAATTTTTATATGCATAAAAATTGGCACTTTTTTGTTATCGTGCCTTCTAGCATAAAGATAGTGTGAATTTACATGAAAGAAGCAACTTTTACTTGATTTACCTAGTTATTGAAGCCACAAAAGTATCTTTACATTGACCTCTGATATAGTGACCCCAGCATTACGATTAGTTATAAAAGTACTGCGTACTTTATCATAGTATAATTTAATTCATTACACATCCTTTTGTTAAAATAACTATATTTTTGATTCCAGATGGGGTCACTATCGAGGTTCCACTTATTTGTTACCAATAGGCTTGATTATTTGGATGATTTGTCAAAAATAAAAATATCATTTCTCTTGGCAGTTTTGAAGCTTTTTTAAATAAATTGTTCAACCAACTCTTATTAGATGAGTCTCTATTATAAAACAACTTGGAGAAATATCAGTCATCATTCACTTACAAATTAATCATGCATTGTATTCATATTGACGACTCAAAAAGGCCATTATTATCTGTATACAGCCAGTTTATTCCTTCGGTTAAGAAAATTTGACCATCTCCATTTTTGTTCTATAAACAAACATTCTATAGAGCAATGTCATTTATGAATGTTTTAAAATTTTATGATGCATTTTACTCTAGTTGGTTTCAAGAAAATATCAATTTGCCAACACCTCCAATGATAAATTCCACCACTATTTTTGGAACAACAATTGACCATCCTTTGAAAGAAACTCAAGTAAACATACAAAAAATAACCTCCATTTCTTATTTAAGAAAAGGTGTGTGTACAAACCTGTCTCCTTGCTAAAAATGGAACCTATATTCAAATCTTTATCTGCTAACAAGAGGTTCAATTCTATAAACTGCCCCATCGAATATCACCAGGCTGTTAAGTGTGTGAAACAACAAATGTTGCCTAAAACTGCAAACTGATAAAAATATACAGTTCTGTCAATGACAACTACCAAAATTTGGTGATATTTGGGCATCTAAAGCATCTTTGTTATACTTAAAGGGAATTTGAACCCACAAAAAAGTTGTCCAAATATTATACACTAACAAATACAATCACAAGGTCAAAGCCTTGCAAATTTTGCCTGTGTCTCAGCATTGGCACATGAACTGCTCTTTTGAGCCACCGAATGAGGCAGTGGGATGAGTCTGATGGGTTGACATTGCTTGCTCTTGCACCTAAATATGAGTGGTAGCTTGCTGCCCCATATTCACAGGATGAAGAGCTGCAACCTAACCCTGAAGTCTCGTTCTACTGGTCACCTCTTTTGGTCTGGGAGGGATTTAGGCTATGGGGGAAAGTTTTTCTTTATATTAGAATATTTCTTTTCATAGTCTAGTTCTACTACATGGGTCTTTTCAAGAGTTTGCAGACAGGTACTGATCTATTCAGTGGTTGACACTATGAACTTGTGGCCTTCTGCTCTTTCTGGTAATTATAGTGTGTTTTAAGTTGACAAAGCACCTCTATTCTATTCTACCTAAACAACTAATGTTTAAATAGGGATTAAAGACTGACCCAATAATTGTTCTCTTAATTTGTGGTTTTCAGCTTTTTTTCAGGGAGTAAATTATAAAGCAAGGGATCAAGCTTAGTCTAACTTACAATCAAAGCCAAAATTATTAACTTTATTTTCTTATTCTTTTTTCATCATCATTTTGATCTGGACCAGGACCATCCACAAAGCAATATATCAGTCTTAACTAATTGTTAGTAAGTAGTTCTTAAACTGAATTCTCTATGATTATGAAGGACTTATGATAAGTCCACAGTGGCATACTTCATCCCAGTTATACTTTAAGGTTGGTCAAAAGTTTAAATTTGACTAGTCTCCATATTTTAGTTCAATAAGAAAGGATTCCATAGGGTAATGACATTGTTTTACCTGTACCTACAATTTGGGGAAAGCAAGTAGAAAACTTGTGAAAAAAAATTAGCACACATTTGAAATCAACTTGTTTTTTTAAAGAAAAAATACATTTGTAAACAAAGCTAATTAGATAGTCCTACTAGTTAAAAAAAAATTCTTCTACTGAGCCAATAATCATGAATTGGCCAATCAAACAAGAATTTTAAAAGTAGGGGAAATGCAAAAGCAATGTTGTGGTTAATAGTGTTTAGCATTAGTTAACTGGTAAATAACCAGCAGTCAACTATTGTATAAAATACTAATTTGAATTTACAAAACTATTACAATTTCTTTCAGGGGTTTCACACAAATATTTGAAATGTTTTGCATGTTCAAAACTTTTTTAAATGGAACACTTTGAACTTTTTTGGAATGTTTTGCTCCAAGTAGAATACAGTATTTATAACAAGTTGTATCGAATCAGTAAAGCCTCTGAACTATCATTAAAATATTTTTACTTCAGTAATTTGAATTTAAAGTTTATAAGAACCCAATTTAGGGAACCTCTTAAGACTCTTAACCTTGGAGTAGCAGAGCTATTGCACTTAATAATGCATAACTGCAAATCTAATTTATTTTTGAGCAGGATGATGTCTGAGGATTAATTTTCCAGCTTTGTTTCTCAGACCTGGGGGCCTACCACGAGCCTCTCGACAAAAATAACGACACCCTTACTTCTTCCGTGTCGAGAACGCTGAAGAAGCAAGCAAGTTGTCGACACCACACTGTCGCGGAAGGTTATCCATAGGAAATAGCATTAGTGATCTCAAGTGAGGTCGAGAGTATGGGCTCACTTAACAAGAGGGTCTACCATCAGACTGTCGGGAAGTTTTTAACTGTCGTTAAGTGGTATCGAGAAAGTGAAAAACTCATCGACACCTCAAGAGGTGTCTATATCTTGTTAACGACACGAGAACAAGCTCTTTTATACGCTATAAATTATGTGAATTGTTTACCCTGTTATCATTGCACGTTTTTTGAGATACTTAAAGGTACAGTGGAAGCTCTTATAGCGACCTGCTCTTATAAAAATACTCTCTTATAAAGACCCAAAAATTAGTCTCTATAAGAGCACTTTTGTGCTCTTATAAAGACTAATCTTCGAATCGATTTAGCTTATCGAATACTTTTCTGGATCGGTTTGTGTGCGTCACACCAGAATTAGCCAATAAACAAATATCAGAGTATGACAAACAGCACCAAGTAACGATCGCATCTTCTTCTCGCTTGCTTTCGTCCGGGGTAACCTGCTAGAATCCCAAACGAAACCTTTCGCTACCTATTGTCCTTGTTAAATTTATTAGCGTATTCATTTATATTTCTTTATTTCCAATTTTTTTTACTTATATTTAAGACATAAGTTTTTCAAATTGCATGCAGATGCAGGTGAAATTGATGTAATAAATTTTGTTAAGCATCAGACCTTTGTAAGGAAGCTAAGCTATGCAATAAATTAATATCAAAATCAAAATTTAAAACGCAAATATTTATACTCTGTAAAATATTGATCTTAAACTTTATATAAATTAAAATAAAAGCAAAAAATAAGGTAATTTAACATGAAATTGGAAGTATCAAAACTTCATAAAATAAGAAATAATTGTTTAAAGTGATGAAAGATCAATTGGATGATTCGAATAACTGTGTTCTAAATCCCAATGATATCGTTTTAAGGTTGAGATTTCCTCCAGACTTTATAAATTAGTCTACTAAAAATACATCATTGAGGGAATCGAGTCCACCTTCCCGAAAAGCATCAAAATTGATAGTTTAGCTTAACGAGTTTATTGCTTTTAAACGAGTGATATTCTATACTCGAGTGTATCACTCGAAGTTTGCTCTTATAGCGACAAAAAACTCGGTACGGATTAATTACGCTATAAGAGCTTCCACTGTATTTTTAAAGTAAAATTGGCTTGCATTACATCTTTTTTTTTTAAATTATCGACTTAAAAATCGGGCCGGTTTTATGTACTAAAAATTAAAGTCGATTTGTGGGTTTTATTTATTAAGAGAATTGAGGATTACTCATACGTTTTTTTTTTCAGATAATATATAAACAATCGTGAATCCAAAAAGCAGCTTTAAAATGATCATCTGATTTAAAAAATTTTAATCAGAAATAATCACCGTGGTGATGGGGAAAAAATTTTGTTCTTTATCCAAAACTTATTTTTTTGCGATTAAAAAATTGTAATCAATTGATAACAAAAATTTCCTGAATTAAAGTTTGTCCTCCGTTATATGTTCGCAAAGGTATTCGTTTTAAGCGTCTTAATCTTATTACGATCATCCCTTGTTTAGAGTGGCGAGAATTTTGCTCATGAAAAAACGAGTTCCTTCCCTTGCGTTGGTGATCATTTCAAATTACGCCAGTGTAACTTAACTCCCCGCCTATTTCTGACGTACAAGATGACGAAAACTTTTTACACCAATCAAAAGCGTTATTTCTTCTCGACACCTATACTCTCGAACTCAGTTGCAATCGGTAAAAGCTTGCATTTGTCGACATTCAAAAACTACATCGTTGTGGTAGGCCATCGAGAATTTGATCTTGATTTTTCAGAATTCCCGACACCATCGTGCTGCCATCTATAAATCGAAGGATGAAATCCACATGAAATCACTTCTGTGGTTATTCTACCTCCAGACTCTTTTTACTGTATTAATATAAACTTGAACCTTGTAAAAATATATTTTAAAAATGAAAGAAAAAATATTCCATCATAAATAAGTACCCAATGACGTGTATTTTTATGAATAGAATTTTCATCTATTTCATACAAAGCAAATAATGGCGGCGATTTGGGCTATTTGCAATGGAAGATCTGATGACTACGCAGAGAAAACATAGTTCCTACGCAAAATAAAAATATTGTTTCATCTATAGGTTGAAAAGTAATTCCTAAGAGCGCTTTTTAATGTACAATAGCTATTAATTTGAAAATAATGCTACAGCCCTCGATAAGAGGTGTCGTAGAGCTTTTTCGCCTCTCTGTCGTTTTCTCCTCTTGGTTTCTCCTCTCATGGTAGGACCTGTAGTTAAGTTTGAGGCGCATCACGTGACTGTCGATAATTTCGGCAATATTAACGATAACGACACGCTGGTGGTAGAGCCCCTGGACTAGGCCTTCCTACACCATAGGGATGATAAACTCTTTGAATGTCTAAACTATAAGCCGAACTACATGGTGGTAACACACTAATTAAAAATGGGGGGGACTCCAAGGATTAGTCAAGTTGGATCATTACAGACTCATTTTATTCAAGACAAATTAAATTAAAACTGTTAAAATAACACATTCACACTTGTTTAAAAACATCGAATGAACACAAAAATTGCATAGCACAAGCATAGTTTCGCAAACAAGGGGCTTGCAGCAACAACGAGCCAACTCCAATGTAAAGCTAATTGCGTTGGCTTAAATTTTTGCAAACACCTTACTTCTTAAAGCCACAGAAAAAAAAACGTTCAGGATATAAAAAAAGCAGTTATAAAATCTACATCCTCCATTTTATCACTCGTCTTTCTTACGATCCGATGCAGTCTCAATGCAAGCGGTAACATTTCCTTTGTCCGAAGTCACCAGACGAATATTGGGCGGATAGTTCACTTGAATAGACAATCACTTGCCACCTTGCTTTTGCACTGGCTCATAAACGCCGTCGTCGTCCAGATCCGACGCAGACAAATCGGAAGTGGTGTCTGCGGACCGCAGACCCTGAATACTGGGATCGGAGCTCGGGCCAGTGGCTGCCGCGAAGTCCGATGAAATGTCGGGAGACGGTGGACCTCGGCGAGGATCCGATGAAGACGACAGGGAGGAATCGTTCAGTCCGGAGGTCTCTAGGTCACCAGAGTAGCCGGAGTAACTGCGATCAGGAGATACCGGGGAGGTCGCAGTGTCGGACAGGGTGTCGTTCTGACGGCGATTGGGGGTGGTTGATCCTCCCCATAGCCTCCGGAAAATTCCCCGTTTCTTAGGAGTTGTTGCAGTCGCTCCAGAAGGTGTTGGCTGTTGAAGGTTTTCGGACGGTGTTGCGCTTTTTCGAGTAAAGATTTCTCTGGCCCTGAAAGAAGAATTTCTTTGTTAGATATACGTAGGTGCAAAGTTACAGACGTTTTTGAAACACGGGGGGGAAACCCAGGTGTTTTGAGGATATTGGGAAATTTGAATGTACACAATACAAACACCTATAGGCTTGACGCTTGAAATTTTCTTTTCAAGAAATTATACATTTATTCTCGAAAATTTTTAAATAAATATCAGTCATCATATTGCGTATATTTATATATTCCTAAACGAAAACTCACGGGAAATTTTATGTACTCCATTCTTAATATTCTCACCTTAGCGATAGATAAGATGTGGGCAATCATTCAGATTAACAGAAGTAATGATTAAAATTTAAAGAACATGAATTTATTCTCAAAATGCAAATTCAAGTTAAGAGAAAACACCAAAATCTTACTTTTTCGAGCGAGTTAAATATATCAGAATTCCTAAAAACACCCATGAATTTTCAAAATCCCCTTACCAAAAGCACTGTTCATTCCCCGTTTTAAACAGATTTCCAGCCTTTGCAACACTAGATACGAGGTTTAGGTTATGCGAGGAAAGGCAATCTGTGCTCTATGATCTGGTATGGGCCACGCGCCCCCCGAAATTCGGAACCAACCAATGGTTTTATGTCGCATCTGACTATTCTCGGCCAGATACGTCAGAAAGCATCTGAAACTCATTTTTAGTACCATTAAGAATATTTTAACCTATAATTTAGTTATTTCTGCCAGTCTATATTCCAAGTGTATATATTTGGTTCAAAAGTACAAGATTCAATTTTAAGCGCTCTGTTTACCTGGCGTAGACATTTCGAATGATCCCTTTCTTTGGCGTGCTTTCAGCTACAGGAGACTTGGGGAGACACTCTCCAGGATTCCTTGGAGGCAAAGGAGGGTCTTGACCCTTTTGGTAAGCTCCAGAAATCTGTGAGGTTAGCCCAGCATCTTTGTTTGGATTTGATGGTATTTGCAGCTCCTGGGATGAAGGTTTCCTTATCGGAAGTTCTGTGAAGGAATTTAATCTGATTAATTGGGTGCAAAACGTAGCATCGTATAATATTTGTTAATAAAAATAACTTCGTTAGCGCTGTGTGACCTTGTAAGGACCTAGCGTCTTAAAGGAAATGCGTTCTCAAATAAGTTTGCACGGGTGTTTGCTTAAAACTTGTCAATGAATTAAATTGATTGTGGTCAAAATATCTTCATTCTCAAGATTTCACTCTACTTTATCTGACGCATAATGCTCCAATATGGGCCATGCGTCTTTGACACTAAATTGCCACCCATTTATCTTGGACTCAACTCTCAGAAGATGAATTATAAGGTTTTGTAGTGTAGCTAAAAATTGACATTAGAAGTTTAAATTGTGTAAAGCATTCAGTTTCTCTATTGCAAGTAATAAATCAGGTCTTCTGATCTGATGCATTGCGTTGTATTTGTAAACCGATGTAACACAGAAAAATTTTAAATCCAGAATTTGTGAGCTATATAAATAGTAGTGTCCTTCAATTTATACACATAATGATCGACAAAATACCTACCCATCTCAAAACAATCTCAGTTAAACGAATCTGTTGATCCTATGAATTACACTAATAATACATATTCCAAGTATAAAGTTCAAAATATGAAAAGTAAATAGCGATCTGTAAATGTGCTTTACCTTTAGATTGTGCTCCTTTAGGCTCTCCGATTGGCATAGTGTAAATTTGATTGGGAACTAAAAAATGTTCTCCAGTTTCTGCGAAGGTCCTTTTAGGCTTAGGAGGTGGCGGGGGAGGTGTATTTGGTCTTCTAATGGGTTTTTTGTCCGCCATATCTGAAAAGTTGTATGAAAATATAAAACGCAAGAGACCCAAGTCAACACTGTATAAGGATTACAAATAAATCTAATGCATCAAGCAAAATTTTATCAAGATTTTGTCTACATTTTTTGTAGAAATTTATGCTTAGGATTATAACCTAACTTTACAGAAAATCTTGTAGGGTGCCATACAAAAATATTTATAATTAAATTCTAATAACCCTCCTTGTAACAACTATTTGTTGCAATATCAATTGCAAATATTAGAACAAATATATGAACGCTGTTACTCATTTGATGGATGAAAACAATACCCTCTTAAACCGGGCAAAAAGTGTTTAAATAATACATTTAAATTGTAGAAACGGCAGTTCTTCCCATTTGAGTTGAGCCAATTTACTTCCAACTATTTTTTGTAACATTATGATAACAAAGTTTTATACAAGCATGTTTATATTACACAAATTACAAGTCGCATACCATAAAAACCTCTGCTTACCTCCTGTCTTGTCCAGTCTTTAAAACCAATAAAAGTAGTATAGATCGGCGATCCTTCCCAGCTTTTATGCAATCCTAATGCCTATTCATTCACTTCAGTTTTTCATTTTTTTTTTTTTAAAGTTAAGTTGTTTGGTTGATTGATAAAGGATATGTTCAACATTATTTTGTCACTCTAACAGAGAGATACATAAAAAAAAAAACCCCTTTGGAATGAGAGTAGCTGCAAGGAATTGAAAATAAATCCATAGAATTTCAACGATACAAACATATTTAATTGAATGTTTAAAACTCGTTTTCATCGTAAAAGGGTCTCTTACTTCGTTGCTGGGTTCAATAAAAATGGAGAATAAGGTTCGATTCCAACTGAATATTTTAGCAGTGTTTCAGATTCATGATTTTGAATAGGTAAAAAAAATGTCAGTGGCTATATTCCTTATATTTACTTCAAAAGATGACACAAAATGGTCAAATCCCCATTGGCCCCTGTGCCATAAAAATTCAACCAATTAACCGTTTATGTTGTCTGTTGTCTATCGAGTCATATCTTCTTAGCACCCAGGCAGAGTTTAAATAGATAAAACCCTCTTATGTGGGTGTGTTTCCCCGTTTATAAAATCGCTTCAATAGCGTGGAATGGACAATTGCAGTCAATTTTTTTGAAAATCTTAATGTATTCAGAATCGCTTAAAACCTCCACAAAACATTAATATGCCTTTCAAAGCGCTAATTTTTAAGTTATTTTTAATTAAAAAGAGCTTCGTTTCGGTCTGAGCTGAAACAGCTTGTGACGTCATGCGTGCCTTGTTTACAATCATTCCGCTTTGAAATACATTGAGCTCTAGTTTTTGTTTTGTTTTTACAACCTCGTGTTTCCATGGAAACTGTGTTTCCCTCATTTCCGAGAGGCACTTTTGACGTCAGCTTTTCTGTAATGAAATATCTTATAATTAACTTACAAAATTTTTCTCGTAAAAGACAAGCGTATTTTCGGATTCAGGAGAGAATTTTCAATAAGTTAAAATTGAAAACTTTGAATTTTAAGAGATGCTGCAATTCTCCATGGTTAAATCTGTTCCCTGTGCCATATAGAAAGTTTGGTAGTGGCGGATGGATTTTTCTTTTGAAACATGATAGCTACCTGGGACCAGAGGCTTCGAAGTTCAATCGCGGATCAAAGCCCCAAAAGTCGCGGATTTGAAATTTTTGTAGCCCAAATTTTAAATCAGTAATAATAATGCAGGTACACACTTTTAACAATGTTAATGAATTATTTTTATATAAATGTATACTCTAGAATACTTAAAAAATAATCTTTTAAATTTTAAAAGCTATTTTAACTAGAATAATACTAATTTTCAAAATTATCTTTCATAAAATCAATTTTTTAACCTTCCATTAGTTGCATTGTTAATCTAAAAACGATTTAGTCTAAAGTAATTCTCCAAATTAATATTTCAAAAGGAACCCATACATAACACAAATATATAATTATATTAAAAATCTCCATAACTCAACATTATTTCCAATTATCGATTTATAAATAGCATAGCTTATGTTCATACTAACTATCTCAATATTTACAAAATTCAAGAGGAAATAAATTATTCTATACTTTTATTAAAAAATAACTACTTACTATAATCAGCATTGCAGTTATCTTGATTATTTCTTGATTAAATAAATAATATGTGGATAAATTCTCTCGGCTAAATATTCTCTTGGATAATTCTTGAATAATTATTCACTATTTACAACACGTTAAAAGTCTACAGCTGAGAAAACTTCAGCTATATCACTATCTTCTTTTTCGCCCGATTTTTGGAGATAAATCGATGAGTTGAACTTGAGCATTTTTGTTGAGGGTACAAAGGTGTTGCAGCATATTTTTTTCTGATCAAATCTCATTTTAATTCTTAGAATGGATGATAATAGTTCTAACCCCATACGGTTCCTTAGTTTTGTTTTAGTTGCCGTCACTCTGGAAAACACGCGCTCAACGGTTGCGTTGCTTATAGGTAAGTGTACATAGTTAAAGCAAATTTAGAGAGTTCTTGAAGTACTAAATCTCCAATAGAGTTTTTTATAGTCATTGCCTTACACCAGAACTCAGAGCCCTCTGTTGGGATTCCATGAGGGAAAATGCTTTCCCAGTTCATAGTTAGTAGGGAACGCCATTCACTTTCAAGCTTACTAATAACTCTTTCAACTCCAATGGAAGGGATGAAAAGGGGGGACGTGTAGGATTGAGGCAAATTTTTGGAGATAAATTCTGCATTTTCAAAAGCACAGCCAAGTTTTTTGGAATTCTGCATACTAACTCTTTGCAGGCATTTCTTAAAACATTAAAGCAATGCTTTTTAATCAATGATCCCTGTTCTTTAGAAATTTTCTTAGCTGCCAAATTTTCATTTAATAATTTGGTAAAGTCGTACCCCAAATCCGCATTCTCAAACGAAATGCAACTTTCCAAATCAATACTTCCATCATTCAAGATATTTTCATTTCATGGGAATATTCTACGCAGCAATGATAAACAAAAGGTCCGGAGATCTTCCAGTACGCAACAAATATCAGCGTTTTCTTGCTGGAAAAGTAAGTTTGCACACTCAAAATCCTTTAACACTGGCAGTAAAAATGTCAAATACAGTCTATTTGTGACATCACCATACATAGCTGAAAGTTCTCTGGCATAATACCTGTCACAGTTTGACGCCACATCTTTAAAATGTAAATCCAATGCATCCCATTGACTCAAAATTCTTTCAACACATCTGCCTCGGGCTAACCATCTTGTAGGGCTCAGAGGAAGAATTTTCAATGGTTCTTCACCGTCATTAATTAGTTGATACAGATCCATGTAAGAACTGCACCTTAATGCAGATCGGTTGAACCAGTTATAAGTTTCTCTCAGCCAGTGGCGTAGACAGGGGGGGGGTGCAACGGGTCTTTTGCACCCCCTAAACTTTTTCTTTCGTATTTCGCTTTTCGTAACTTTTTTTTATTTCCCTAACATAATTGTTATACATATTTTTTAAATCTAAGAATGGGATTGTACCGGCGCGGCGGTACTGTCTCCCCAGCTGCGTGACTTTCATTAACACCCTCCTAAACCTGTCAAAAACTGAGGGAAACCTTTCGGTCGGTGGGACATCCACACAAATGGCGGGAACTTTTTATGTTTTCTGCCCCCTCGCATCTTGAGTGATATAAACAAGAACGCTATTCGAGAAGAGGGAGAGAAGAGAATGGAATTAGAACCGATTATACCGAGGCGACCATCACACCAGACTTTAGAGCTCTGCTCCCTCAGATATCAAAAATAATTTTAAATTTCTTATTTTAGTAGTTGTGATGTAGTTCTTAAATTCTGGAAGGGGTCAGCAGAAGGGATCAGTTTAATCTTCGTAGTCGCATTTTTTATCCGTCTTCTCTGTGTCCGATAGACTTGAGATAAAATTGCCCTCTTATTAAAATGAATCGCAAACGAACAATTAATGATTTTTTTCGAAAAAGATATCTGTGATTGACAACAGCTTAAGTGAAAGACCCACCTGATCCAAAAAGGACGTCATGGATGCGTTATTAATTCTTCTACAGAGTTGGTAAGAGGTATTTTAGTTACCAATAATTTTATTTAATGACTTAACGCAATTTTGATTTTGGTTAATTTAATGGTGATTTCTATTCAGGGAAAAGACGCAATTTTATTTAAAAATAAAAAAAAATTATTGAATTTTTAGCTGTATATAGGACCATTATTTTTAAACATGAAAGAGTTTTTTGTTTATACTTTTTGAAGGTAGCTATGTAGTGTTTGTGCCGGCCTATGCTTCATCCTTCTGCTTTTTCAGTTTCTTATTTTCTCATTATTCCCTCTCCATTTTTCGTTTTTTAAAAGAAATATTAACTTCTGATATAGAATTTTTTACTTGTCTATTATGACACAAATATGTTAATCTGTACCACTTTTACGAGTTATAATTATAGGTAGTATTATGTTAATCCAACACCTGTGAAAGAATTCAAACTTTAATCACTTTAAACATTCAGTTTTTGTTAGAGTGTGTTTGAATATGAATATTTATTTCTGTTTAAAAGATATTTTTTTTGATAATTTTAGAAATGGAATAACACTTTTTAGAGCTACCAGTATTAACAAGTAGTATCATGTCCAATATATAAATAATACTTAATTCAATTCGGAAACACTTATTTGTAGTTTAATTGCAATTGATTTTTAAATGTATGAGAGTAGTATAGGTACTAGAATAAGAATAAATGTCTATATTTCCTGGATGGAATGTGTAAATATTTCATGCAAATTTCGTAAGAGAGTTACATAAACATTCGGGGTAAAAAATTTTACTCATCAAATTCAGGATGAGTTTAAGAATCTATAATATAAATTGTCAAAATTTGATTTTACATAATTTGAAACAAATTTTTATTGCTGTTAAACTATTAATATTCTTTTAATATTAATAGTTTGATTATAAATAACGATACCGCGTGAAAAAAATCATTGTAAGTCCGTTTAGATCAAATAGTTAAACTTCACTCAAGAAAACTAAAAATCAAAAAAATAATGTGAAATAAATGTCAAAAAAATTGTAATTCTTTGTAAAACGAAAAAGATGGGGCTTAATATTCATTAGATAATTCCTCAGCTACTGAAACTGTCCCTAATGAAAGGGATAAAGAATAAATACTACGAGAAGCAGGTGAATTTAAATACGTAATGCATGAGCCCCTCATTTTTCGTTTTACAAATAGTTATAAAATTTATTTTATACTGATATTTTCCTATGATTAATTTAATAATTTATTTATTGTTATTGTATTTTTTTGGTATAATTATTTTTTTACTACGATCAAAAAAGTTTGATTTTATTACATGGCTAGTTTTTTCCTAATGGTAATATAAAACCTAAATTTTTCTTCTTTCTTTCGATATCATCGTGCACCCCCCAAAAATAATTTCTGGCTACGCCACTGCTCTCAGCATATAATCAATGCTGCCGGGAAGTTCATCTGATGCATGGGAAAGTGTCAAATGTAGAGAGTGACAGATACATTTGGTAAGGAGGATGTTTGGATTATCTTTCCTCAAGCGGGAATAGAGAGAATTATTATTCCCACACAAGTTTGATGCACCGTCAGTTCCTAAGGCAAAGCACTTACTCAAATTAATACCAGCTTCTTCTAAAAATGCTTTAACTGCATTGTATAATGCTTCACCTGTTGTTAAAGTGACTGGAACTATTCCAAGAAATTGTGTAACAATTTGATTTTCATGCTCAGTGAAAAATCTTGCGCATATGGCCAAGTGTTTTTGGCAAGATATGTCTGTCGACTCATCAATGATGAGGGAAAATGCATGATCTTTAATTTCTTCCATTTGCTCCTGAAGAATAGCAGGGGCAATAACATTTTTTATTATGGCTGTACATTTTGTTCTATGGATTTTTAAATCTTTTGACGTTGACGCATGAGAATATTCTTTATTCAAGAGTTCACTTAGGTGATCGACATTTCTTATGCTAGTGTGGCACGCCACAAAAGCAGCTAACTTAATTTCAAGGCTTGATAATTTGGATCCCTCCGAGAAAGCGGTTCTGATCGAAGGAGTCGCTATCGAAGCAGCATTCTTTATATGTTTCCCTGTCGCCGCATGTTTGGATAAGTCATTTTTCTGAGCTCTTAAAGTCACTTTGCATAGCTTACAAAAAGCTTTATCCGGGTTGTCTTTCACTTCCTCAATCCATTTTCCAAATTCCTTATCGGATAGCCAAGAACTTTGAAAGTTTTTCTGATACTTACTCTTACTCCACTTTCCCATGGCGCAATATACGAGACAGCAATCGTCGTCCGCACAAGTAGTGTAAAATGGACACACTGAATTATCTTTACGAATTCCACGGGGTGGACGGGAAGCAGTAATTTGTGATTCCCGGAACATTCTTGCTCTTATCTACCCTACCCTCCAACAGGACCCTTCTAGACCCTTCCACGCGCCCCGGATTCCGAGAAACCTCTCTCCCCTTTCTCCTCCGGGTGGCTGCGAGCCGAAGAAACGAGTTTCGGTGGGGGGTGGGGAGTGAAACTGAGACTGAGTTGGGTTGGGTGACACGGGATTCTTACGATTTGCCTCAAAACAAAAAAAGTCGCGGATCAAAAATGGTGTAGCCCAAATTTAATTTTTAAGTAGCCCAAAAGTAGCCTGTCGCCCAAAACGAAATTTTTGTCGCAAAGGACCTTCAAAAGGAGCCCAATCCGCGACTTATAGCCCAATCTGGCAACACTGACCCAGTCTCTTTTCGCTTTTTCTTTTAAAGCTCCGTTACTGATACTAATGAATAAAAGATGATATGGTTAATTCTATTAGAAAAACTTTGGATAATTTTTGCAAAGATAATAATATTTTACTATTTCTGGATTTATTGCGAGATGTTAAAAATTAAATAAGAAATATGAGCAGGTAGTCGAAGTTATTCATCATTGAAACATGTCAGTGATTAAGATCCCTAATGTCACATAAAAAATATGAGCAATCGAAGTTATTCAGCCTTGAAACATGTGGATGATTAAGATCCCTAATGTCACATAAAAAGAATATGAGCAATCGAAGTTATTCAGCCTTGAAACATCTCGAAATTGTCTATGTCTACTATCGAAATCCTTATGTTGCTTTCATCTAGCTTCTTTCTTATTACGTTAGAGGCTATCCCTTTTTGTTGCTGGAAGAGACTTTCGTCAGTCACAGCGGTTGTTTATCGATCTCATGATAATTGTAAATCGCATAATGTGCAAAATCCTAGCAGTTTTGAGCTGCTTCAGTGCTTCTAAAGTCCTGCTAAGTCTTTGAAAGTGAGGATTTTGGACAACGTCTTCGTGTAAAAGTCCCCTTCCATTAAAAGTAGTAAGCAATACATGGAATTACCCATGAAATAGTTTATGCGTCGTTTTATAGATATGGTAGCTCCCATAATTACAATATATATTATGCTATCTATCTCCTGGTAGTACGGAGATGATTTGGGACCATTCCCAGATTGCCTATTGTGATCTTAAGCTTTTCTATATAAATTTATTAAACTTTTGCATTTATTTTCTATCTGGTATCTAACAAATAGATATCCCTGTTCCCTCATTCCCACACTAATCTCCTCCCAGAGAGTCTTCTTTCTGATGTGTGGGCTGATGTTCCCAGATCAAGTTGTAGAATTTAGTAAGGATCGACCTAAATGGCTAGGTCTGGTGGAAAAACCTGTCTAATCTCTCCCAATAATCCACAATCGACCGCCGCCCACTCCACCATAGGGTCTACACGCCCATAGTTAATTCTGATGCATCTGAACCCAGAGCCGCGCAAGGGACTTTGGGGATACCAGTGGCCTTGACAAAAGTCTTGCAGGAGAAAAACCAGCCTATTTCTAAAGGCTTTACACTGCTCTTCAGTATAATGACGATTTAAATAACTTGCCAAAAACTCGGCTGCCACTGTAATTTCTTTTCTCATTTCGATTACTGTAAAAATATTTCGATGAGTGTAGAAACAATTGCAAAGAATTGCACACTTTGTACTTGGGTGAAGCGGGATAGCTAGTAACCACTGAACAGAATAGTTTTCTGATCTCATAATTAATAGAATTATTTATGATGTATCGGCCAATGGGATGGTACGGAAAGCGGCCCCTGCTGGTATTATATCGCAATAGAGTGCTGATTTTACCCACAGAGAAATATCTTAACAGGGCGATTCTACGAAAAGTGGTCCTGACAAACTGAAAATTTTTTTACACATTACATGGAAAAAAGTCTTATTTTCTGAATGAAAAATGTCCATTTCTTTCAATTTCAGCAACAGTTTTGAGAAAAAAAAATTATTTTTATCAGATTTTGGCTATTTTTGACAGCACTTAAATTGGATGAAAAAAGACACTGATTAGATACAATTTCAAAACTATTTTTTCTTATTTACTTTTAATTTTTTATTGGAAAAACTGACGAATGTTATTAATACCAATATCCTACTATAATTATATGCCATGTATTTTCAACAAAAGCATTCAATTAGATTTTAAACCCCCAAAATAAAAATGCTAATTTTCGGTCACACACGTAACGCAAAAAGTAGATAAGTTTTTCTCCAAGGTCAAATAATAGAAATTAAAGAAAAATATCTCGTATTATTAACTAACTTTATGTATAGATCATATACCTTGACTTTCATCTTTCTGCATATAATAGAAAAAAAATGTCCGGACTTTCAAAAACCGGTCACACACGTAACGTTTTTGAAAAAAATTTCGATACATATTGGATTTAAAGTGTAGCTTTGAAGGATTTTAAATAATCATTTAAAAATAATATGTGCTGGTACTTAACTAATATACACCTACTTGGAGCTATTGTGGGAATTCATTTTAAAGAAGGAAAATGAAGAAAATGACTGTCCTTATGTAATTTACAGTGATGGACCATCCTGTGAATTCAAAAACAAGTTCATGGCTATGGTTCTACACTCTTTCTCCATTAAGTATGGAGGTGAATGGTTCTGGAAGTATTTTGCAACCTCGCATGGGAAAGGAGTTGTGGACGGTGTAGGAGGAAGAGAAATCTCTAGTGAGGCAAAAGAGTATGTCGAAGTCTGGAGAAACAAATGTTCAATCGTCAACGGATTTCTTTAATCTGGTAAAAGAACTCGTGCCTTCAACAAAAGTACTTTTAGTCAATAGCGTTGACATTGAATCCAAAATAAAGACGGATAACCCCTGGGAGGGTGTGAAAAATATTCCAGGCATTCAAAAAATGCACGTGATTTCAGTAAAGGATAATATAATTAATCTATGGCACACAGATGCTGAAGATAAATGTACTCCAAATTTATCAATAATGTACAACATACAATAATGACCAATAATTTAAGAAATCACAACTGGAAAATTTATAAAATCACTTTAAGTTCTTACTTTTGTAAAATTAAAATACAATAAATGTTTTTTGTTTACTTTTTGAATGACTTTGGCGAACGAATTTCGCACGGTCACACACGTAACGCTCTTTGGTCACACACGTAACGAAAATATTTTAATTTATTACAGACAATGTGTAATTTTTAAAAAAATAATATTGCATGGAATAAATACCTAACACATGTAGGTACACATAAAAAATTGAGGATCATTATGGTTTTCAAAATTCACACGAAATTGGAAAATACCATGAGGTGTAGCTTATTCGTGAGTTTTCCGAGTCACACACGTAACGCGACTTTTAAAATTTTTTTTAAAATCATAGAATTGTCGGAGCATAAAACTTTCACCTCTAAAATTTTCCTGCATTATCTCTTATATCATAGTAAAAAACACTAACAGTCATTTTTATAATTTCATATAAATTTTTAGTGATATTTACTAAAAAACAGCGTGCAAATGTCACACACGTAACGGTGGAATGGCCCAACAGAGGGTCCACAAGGCTATTTTCAAATTCTATACAGGTGTGAGGGCAGTACGAAAAACTTAATGATTGACAGATAGGTAGGCAGTACATTTTGGTGGTCACAAAGCTGTGATTGGTCTACTTTGTCTAATAATTTTCCGAGTAATGACAATCGACATATAGGCCTGTAATCTGCCGGATTCGTTAGGGAATTATTTGGTTTAGTAATAAAAGTGACTTCAGCTAGTTTCCACAACCGAGGGAAGTATTGCATCCTAAAACATGTGTTATAGATCCAAATTAGAGCCTCTGGTTCATTAAAAATATCCTTTTTATCACTTCTGCCGGAATGCCGCCTGGTCTTGCAGCTCTTCCTGTTTTCATTGAGTTGACTGCATAGTTGAGCTTGTATGTATTAATTTTCACTTCTACAATTTCACATGTGTGTTTGTTTAAGGTACTTCCCTGCCCGAAATGATGTTTGAGTATCGTTTCCCTGGTCTCATCCATCCTCGGTTTTTGTTGTTTCACCATTTGGTTTTATTACACTTCCCAATTCAAGCTTTCTTTTCCTTTTGAATAACATTGTATCAAATCTCTCTCCAAATAGATTCTCTGTAGTGGTATAGACACTTCTATAGACCGAAAGATGATTATTCATGTATTGTATGAACTTCAAATCAGTGCGGTAGGCCAATCGTTGCTCGTATTCAATCATATTTCTGTCAACGTGGTCTGTAAGCACGTCCAGTACTGTTCTCGTAGTCATGCAAAGCAGAATCAGCAACTATTATAGCCATACCCATTTTCTCTTGTATCACATTTGCATCAAGGACGCGTTCGGAATCGTCCACTTAGGACAGAAGCTCTTCGTTGGGAGGCTCTTCACAATAGTCGACATGTCCTGATCTGAATAGCCAGACATTTCCTCTTGCCGGGTCTTCATCACTAGAAAACGATTGACTGGAACCTGAACTATATCTGTTACTCCCTGTGCTGGAACGGGAACTTTCAGCACTGTCAGTATCTGAATTTCCTTCGCCTGGGGGAACTGCATCCTCTTCGACATCTTCCGGAATTATAACGGCAGGCCCTGCACCTCTCGGAGAAATTTCTCTATTTTCCATTCCCTCAAATTTTAGAGATCGCACTTGAATAAGGTTTGGTCTTACACACGATATTAAAATGGACTAGCTTAAAATATTCGACGAGAGATTTACAGGTAATTGTTTGAAGGTACCGCAACCGCGGGTGTCAGTTAAAAATAACATTCTTTATTGTATGAGTTCATCTTGACTTTATACTTTCCTGCGTAAGCCTTGTCGCAACCCTGGTGCTTCTTTTCCCACATAAACTTATAAATTAAATGGATAACCTTGAGAAGAAGTCAAAAAACACATCTTGTATCCAAATTTTATGGGTTTACCTCGCATGTACATTTTTTAAGAATGCCTGCCCGTATAGGGTATCATTTTATCAATGCTTAGAATTCGGAAAATGTTCCAAATTGCTGTAATTTTTTGCAAAACATCTCAATAAAACATCTAACTTTGGCTAACTTGTTAGTACCGTCAATACATTATTATCACATAAATCAATATTTTTTACATGCCTTTATTTCTTCCTACTCATTGAATTTTGTTTGAAGTGTAGATTACAATCTTCTGAATTCCTCCAATGTAGATTCCGGCAAGGAATGATATCCGCTAAAGAGAAGAATTCCTACAAATACTTCCAATGACTTTTCAGATAATGAAAACAAATTATTATTTTTCTGCGAAGCATATTGCAATGTCTCTGTGACCCAATCGTTAAATTTCTCATTTTCGAGTTAAGTTTATTACAACATTTCTAAAAGATGTGTTATACTAGCTGTACTGTCAAAGAAAAAGGCAGAGGATTTCACTTGCCGCGTATTATCGCTAAAAGGAATTGAAGAAGCTGGAGATTGAAACTAGTTTTAAAAAGGTGACCCCACCCAAGAAGTATTTTTAAGAGAATATTTAGACACTGATTTTTTTCTATAATTGAATAGCATATACTACTATATTTCCACACCTACCGTTACCTATCTCATTTAATAGGCACTTCCTTTGGGTGTGATAGTTTCCAATTATAAATTTTAATTAAATGAACTCTGGCTTCTTTTGCGTTTTTTTCGTCGTTCCGTTTAGTACTACACTCATCCTATATATAAGAGTTTTTTAGTCAGTTAGAAATGGCAATGTCAGTTAATGTTGAGCACAAAAGTGACAATGTCCACTAATTTTAGGAGAAAAAGCGCCAATCTTCATTTTAGTTTTGTGATAATTTTGACTTTCAAGTATATCTTGGGGGGTCGAATATGTCAATTTCGATAATAGATTTTCCTTTAATCTTCTTAAAATAAAGTCAATAATCCAGTCCCACTGGTATTGTACTTTTATTTTCATGTTTATATTTACATACGACCGGGCAGTCAGCAAGATCTCATTCCAATTTTGCAATCCTCGTCTGTTAAAAAGGAACTTTCATAGGAGTTCAACTCATCGCAGCAATAAAAGTCTTGCGGCGTTCAGAAGGCAGTGCTGCCAGAGGCAAGCGCACTCAACAATGTCTCACATCTCGAGTGGCTGGCTCGTGATCTTTTATTTTGTAAATCTTAAATTCATTAGTTTGAATGTTTTTCCTTTTCGGCTGGCTAGCTTACTAAAACAAATTTAATCTCGTAAAAGAAATAAAGGTTTTTATATTATAGAAGTTGTCTATGTGAAAATACACTACACCTCAACAGACGACATCTATAGTCTTTTAATTTTAAATACCTCCTTAAGTTGTGGATAATTTGTCTTCTTTTACAATGTTTAATAAATATAGTCTTTAAAATGAAACTTCTCTATTTTGGCCTGCATATGTTGTGAAGTACTGAAAAAATTGGACAAGATATAGGCTTAAGTCAACATTAACTCCCTGAAAGAAGGAAATATAATTTTAAAAAATCAAGTAATTAAAATGATTTTTGTAAAAACACCGTTAAGGATGAAAATGAATTTGTTTTCCTACCATCAGTGTCTTGGCGAGGAGCCTTGTTGTGTGAAGTTGAGGGTCTTGAAGAGTTTGGAGTGCTGGTATATGTCTCCAATACGTCTAAGGAAAATATGACGTGTTATAATACTATGATCAACCTGAGGTTTGGCCTTTTGCTTCATAAACAAGTGGAATTACAATCCAGTTTTATATACCAGATTCTAAATTGACAATAAGAGCAAAATTTTTAACCTTCCACCCTCAATTTCCCCATCATGACACTTTAGTCACCAACAAATAACAGATGGAAATTACCCTACCTTCAGATGCTTGGTTAGGGTCTGATTTCTTGGTATTTCTGTTTGGCGGCTACTGTCTGTCTTCGCTAGGCGGTTGGGTATGGGGAAATCCAAGTTAGAGCATGGGTGCGGGAAATTTGGGTAGCTAGCTTGGCTGCTTAAGCACCTTCTTCTATGATGATGGAAGGGAGGTGGGAAGTTATTGGCGAGAAATAATCAATTTGTGTCTCTCTCTATACAACCCTAGAGAGTGAATGGGCTCGCTCGATTGGGGTTACACTAACCATCCTAGCAAGGAAAGAGACAATCCACTGCTTAATGTGATTGCGGTTAATCAACATGACGTTTAATGTTATGAAATTGTCCATTTACCAAAAGTGAAAAAACTTTCAGGTAAATATAATAAAACTAATGACAGTGAATGGTGAACACAACGTTTTCATTTGCACAATGAAATATAAAAACAACAGCAAATAATTGTTTCGGGGATCAACAGAATCCCCATCGTCCGTGCTTTTATAAAAAATATAGTACCTCTCAACTCTTCTTACAGTCCTGCTGGTAATTTACGTAAATTCAGCTAGAAGGGAGAATCCTTAACTGCAGAATCTCCCCTTCACAGTTTAAGCTATTTAACTTTCGATTGCGCTTAATTTCTTCTTCATTTAGAAGGTGGCCCTTCCTGCTCAAACGCTATTGCCGAGCTTTCTGCTGCTGATTCTGCATTTAATCTCTCTCTCTCTCTCTCTCTTGCTATTGCAACATCACCTGGAAAAAGTTTTAATATTTTTTTCAGAAATTATTATAAAAAAAAATTAGAATTAAGGTTTGACCAAACGTTTGTTAGAATCCATAATAAACAGAACGAAACAATTGCATAAAATCCTTTAAAGAATTTTGAATTGTAAAAAATTTTTTTTACATGGCGTAAAATGCCGTACTATTAGCTATGGACTATGTAACAATGCACTACAATAGACAGTCCCTTTCTAATCCTTTATAGATAAACATTAGCAATCTCTACCACATTGAGTGACACTTGGAAGTAGGGAATAATATGTCCCTATTTTAATTAGGTAAAATTATTCCAGGCCAATTATGGGCAATCTGAATTTTTTCCTTATGTTACCTCCCTTTCTTTGTCTTCAACTTTTATGTCACTTATTACACAGGGGGCTTTGATATTTCTTTGAAATTAGCTTTGTTTGAAATTTCACAGTTTCATCTTGACATGAGAAGTCTCAAAGCATGAACGCTCACCTATAACGAAGAAAGGGATTCGTAATGCGGTGGCAAATCAAGTGTTTACCAATAGAAAACATCTAAGGTTTACTTTGGATTAAGCATCTTTAGAGAAATTAATGATAAACAGCAACCTGAGTCATGCCCTTTACTTCGGGTTTCTTCTTCTGTGATACTGTCTGGAAACTTTCTTGAGAGATATCTCACCCTATTCCTTCCAGAAAGAAAGATATTTTGAATATACTTTAATAGATCTTCAGCGTTTCCACTGAGAGTAAATTCCAGTACAATTTCAAACAAATCATCATTGATATTTTCCCAAATATATCCCTAAAAACCAAATTGATCACAAAACTAAAAGGGAGTTGGCCATTTTTGCAAATAACTCGCTGGGTTGACCGTTTTTCGCCTAAAACCAGTGGACATTGTTACTTTTGTGCCCAACATCAACTGATATTGCCATTTGTAACCGACTGAAAAACTCTTATACATACGAAGAATGTAGTACTAAACGAAACGAGAAAGAAACGTAAATGAAGTCGGAGTTTATTTAATTAAAACTCATACTTGGAAATTATCCCACCCAAAGGAAGTGCCTATTAAACTGAGGTAGGTAACAGTAGGTACAACTCTGCCTTTGCCGGTCCCAAGCCCGGATGAGAAAAGAGGAGGGTGCCTAAAGATTTCTGTGTCTGCACACTAACTAGTTTCATTTTTATCTATTAGAATATAAACATTCAAGGCAACATATTGTTTCCCTTTACTTAAAAAGTTTTAATATTAGTTTTGTTTTATTTCTTCTGGAAATAAATATTATATAAAAAGATTCCAATTTGGAAAGTTTCTACTTTAAAAGGTTTCATGAATAGTTATACTATCTATAGAGTTTTTAAGAAAAATTCGAATATAATACCTAATCAGGCATTTTCAATTCTAGCGTTGTTGGTTTTCCCCTTTATTCTAGCAAGCATTTCACATACATTAAATATTTAAAAAATTAAAAATTTATGAAATGACTAGTTATAAAAAAACTGTTAAAAACATAATGCTAAAATGCAATTTCGTATAAACACAATGCTGATGTATGCAATTTTGTCTTTGAAGTAGTACTGAACAAATCCTTGAATGGCTAAATTACTCACTACACATGTATATATCCCGGGTTCTGTTCGTATAATATGTGTCACTAGAGAATTTTATAAGGAAGTTAAAATTCGCTCAAAGTAGCTGTGTTCAGCATTTGAGTATTTGCGTCAAGGTGTATAGTTGTTCGGATGGCGATGGTTCTATTGCAGGTTGGTTCAAATGGAGCCAGGGTGTTTCCTCCAATCTCCGTCTCATGTGTTCGTTGTTGTTATTCAAGTGTGGCATCTTTGGCTGGCTTGTGACGTCACGTCCGATGATATATAAGTATTGACCTTCTTCTGCCTGGCTGATCCCTCTCGCTCGCTTACCTGTTATTATGTTTTAATGAATTGTTAATGTAACCCTTTTATATTTTTTTAAAAAGCACATTTTACACACATTAAAACTTACAAGGGAGACTTAACATAAAACTGCACCTCAAAATATTCAATAAAATTATCCTATATAAAAAAACACCATATAAAATTGATGATGTTGGTTAAAAAAGAACCTTGGATCTGGAGGCATTGTTTTCATTTTAATTTTCTCCGTCGGCAGGAATTTAGGGCGCAGGCTTAGTCTCCATTCTCTTTTGTAGACGATCCACCAACGTCCTCGCTTAAATTTGTGGGCGATCCTTCAACGTAGAAGACTACCTTGAGCTCTTCGCTGTCAGTGTCTGATTCGAACAGTTCAGGAAAGTTTAGAACACCAAGGATAGCGATGAACATGCTCATCAAATTTTCGTGTGCACCCCATAACGTCCTTCACTCTTTTCAGAATACGTTTCTTGTCAGCTTAGCTCGCTTCTGGCAAGTTCAATATATGCCAATCTATGCAAGATTTTTTACAAATTCCTTTTTTTTTTCAGACCCTAACGCTCTTTCCACAGCATCCAAGAATTACGATGTATCCTCTACCTGTGTAGTGGCCATGGTCTATCGATTTAATACAGCTGCGATTGTTATCGATGGTTTATCGATTAATGCATGGTTTATCGATTAATGCATGGTCTGTCGATTTAATTCAGAAAAAGAAAAAGATCCGTCGTCTGTATGAGGAGGATTGGTAACACCTGCTGACATCAATGCGATGCCACTTTATAGAAAGATATACCTGAATATATTACTATAAAGGGTCGTAATTTCGACACTAATTTTTATAATGTTTTTCCCTTGAAAAATATCTGAAACTTGTAAGGAGAAGTCCTATTTGGGTAGAACCCAAAGGGTCACGCAAGGAGTAAAAGCAATACTTTTTAGGGTATTATTGTTGTTAGTCTGGGATTCAGTTTTAAATTCAAACACTCCTATATCATCTGACTGCCTTGTATTTTTCTCCTTCCAAGACATTTTGTCATTATCGTAATGCCCTCGACGGTAGGTTCTGTGGAGGTCTTCTCGTGAGTTTCTGTTGAGTTCGTCTCAGTCTTTGTGTCAGTTTCAACTTTTGTCACATCATTCAACTCATCTCTTTGCTTCATCCTTGTATTCATCCACAAATGTATCTACAAAGGAAAATAAATCTTCATAAATAGCGTTTTCAAATACATATCGTATTATAATACTCATTTGAGACTTATGGATCAAATCGCTCGTCTCACCGAATATGACAGAGGAGAAATCTGTCTTATGGATTCTACTTAGTATTTTGTCCAATAATAATTCTTCCCCGATTCATTCAATCAACTTATTCTGAGTTGTCTTGCTTATATACGTTGCTCTAGAGAGGAAGAATTTTTAAGATGTTCTACCTCCTTACCCGACCATCAGCTTCAGCGTCTCCCTTAAATTCCCTCAGAACTCTCTTGATGGTCAAAGAGCCGTCCATTATCACGGTGGCCCCTAAATGCCAAGCCCTGACGTCTAAGAAATAGGCGTTTCTCGATTAATGGGAACAAGCCGTTCTCTATTTTCCAGTGCTGTATTTCCAGTATTTCTAAAGACGCTACTGGCTCACTTGGTTGATTACATCAGCTTCAGGCTTGTTGAACCCATCTATGAAATTTTTTCCCTTTTCAACATCATTCTAATGGTAGTGGTTTTGTTCATGATTTGCCAAACAACTGTTTTTACTGGTTCCCAGCGGGTCTTTAAAATTTGTCAAGGGCTCAGTGACAAGCTTTTTCAGTTCTACATTTTTATTTTTTCCACCTACACATCCAATATTAAACAAAGGTCAATATTTACAGTACAGACCCCTTGTAAATTCTTCTAATTGTCTTCTAGTTCCAACTATTTGCTTGGATTTTATCGATATCTTACCATTAGTTCCTAGTTTCCTTTATATCTATTAGATATAAACACAAGGACAACATATTGTTTCTCTTTACTTAAAATGTTTTAATTTTCGTTTTTTTTATTTCTTCAGCAAATAAATATTTAATGACTTTCATATACCCGTTTACATAATGGCAATCACATTCACACATCACAATGGAATCACAAGAGTTTTCCGCTATCTTGTCATATAAAAGTAAACAGTTTATAAAAAGGTTAAATTTAGCATTAAAAGTAGTTTTCGACGTCAATAGTTTCCTTCCGAGAAATAGTCCTGAAGTGAGTCCTTCATTTTAGACTCTTGAGACAGCCGTCTTAGACTCTTCGGGCATTCTGAGCGTTCAATCTCTCGAATACGGATTTGATATATACTTTTTCTACGTCCATAGCTGTGGGTTTCACTGGAGGTAACTTGGGAGAGTCATCGCGTAGTTCATAAGCAAGCCACACAGCTGAGCCAACCGTGGCCAATCCGGGCAAGAAAAAATGGTAAATATTCTCGACGTCACTAGTTTCCTTCCGAGAACTAGTCCTGAAATGAGTCTTTCATTTTAGACTCTTGAGACAGCCGTCTTAGACTCTTCGGGCATTCTGATCGTTCAATCTCTCGAATACGGATTGGTTATACACCTTTTCTACGTCCATAGCTGTGGGTTTCACTGGAGGTAACTTTGGAGAGTCATCGCGTAGTTCATAAGCAAGCCACACAGCTGAGCCAACCGTGGCCAATGCGGAGAAGAAAAAAAATGGTAAATATTCTCGACGTCACTAGTTTCCTTCCGAGATCTTTTCCTGAAATGAGTCTCATTTTAGACTCTTGACACAGCCGTTTCGACTCTTCGGGCATTCTGATCGTTCAATCTCTCGTATACGGATTTGATATACACCTTTTCTACGTCCATAGCTGTGGGTTTCACTGGAGGTAACTTTGGAGAGTCATCGCGTAGTTCATAAGCAAGCCACACAGCTGAGCCAACCGTGGCCAATGCGGAGAAGAAAAAATGGTAAATATTCTCGACGTCACTAGTTTCCTTCCGAGATCTTTTCCTGAAATGAGTCTCATTTTAGACTCTTGACACAGCCGTTTCGACTCTTCGGGCATTCTGATCGTTCAATCTCTCGTATACGGATTTGATATACACCTTTTCTACGTCCATAGCTGTGGGTTTCACTGGAGGTAACTTTGGAGAGTCATCGCGTAGTTCATAAGCAAGCCACACAGCTGAGCCAACCGTGGCCAATGCGGAGAAGAAAAAATGGTAAATATTCTCGACGTCACTAGTTTCCTTCCGAGATCTTTTCCTGAAATGAGTCTCATTTTAGACTCTTGACACAGCCGTTTCGACTCTTCGGGCATTCTGATCGTTCAATCTCTCGTATACGGATTTGATATACACCTTTTCTACGTCCATAGCTGTGAGTTTCACTGGAGGTAACTTTGGAGAGTTATCGCGTAGTTCATTAGCAAGCCACACAGCTGATCCAACCGTGGCCAATCAATGCGGACAAGAAAAAATGGTAAATATTCTCGACGTCACTAGTTTCCTTCCGAGAACTAGTCCTGAAATGAGTCTTTCATTTTAGACTCTTGAGACAGCCGTCTTCGACTCTTCGGGCATTCTGATTGTTCAATCTCTCGAATACGGATTTGATATACACCTTTTCTGCGTCCATAGCTGTGGGTTTCACTGGAGGTAACTTGGGAGAGTCATCGCGTAGTTCATAAGAAAGCCACACAGCTGAGCCAACCGTGGCCAATCCGGACAAGAAAAAATGGTAAATATTCTCGACGTCACTAGTTTCCTTCCGAGAACTAGTCCTGAAATGAGTCTTTCATTTTAGACTCTTGAGACAGCCGTCTTAGACTCTTCGGGCATTCTGAGCGTTCAATCTCTCGAATACGGATTTGATATATACTTTTTCTACGTCCATAGCTGTGGGTTTCACTGGAGGTAACTTTGGAGAGTCATCGCGTAGTTCATAAGCAAGCCACACAGCTGAGCTAACCGTGGCCAATGCGGAGAAGAAAAAATGGTAAATATTCTCGACGTCACTAGTTTCCTTCCGAGATCTTTTCCTGAAATGAGTCTCATTTTAGACTCTTGACACAGCCGTTTCGACTCTTCGGGAATTCTGATCGTTCAATCTCTCGAATACGGATTTGATATACACCTTTTCTACGTCCATAGCTGTGAGTTTCACTGGAGGTAACTTGGGAGAGTCATCGCGTAGTTCATAAGCAAGCCACACAGCTGAGCCAACCGTGGCCAATCCGGACAAGAAAAAATGGTAAATATTCTCGACGTCACTAGTTTCCTTCCGAGAACTAGTCCTGAAATGAGTCTTTCATTTTAGACTCTTGAGACAGCCGTCTTAGACTCTTCGGGCATTCTGAGCGTTCAATCTCTCGAATATGGATTGGATATACACCTTTTCTACGTCCATAGCTGTGGGTTTCACTGGAGGTAACTTTGGAGAGTCATCGCGTAGTTCATAAGCAAGCCACACAGCTGAGCTAACCGTGGCCAATGCAGAGAAGAAAAAATGGTAAATATTTTCGACGTCACTAGTTTCCTTCCGAGATCTTTTCCTGAAATGAGTCTCATTTTAGACTCTTGACACAGCCGTTTTGACTCTTCGGGCATTCTGATCGTTCAATCTCTCGAATACGGATTTGATATACACCTTTTCTACGTCCATAGCTGTGAGTTTCACTGGAGGTAACTTTGGAGAGTCATCGCGTAGTTCATTAGCAAGCCACACAGCTGAGCCAACCGTGGCCAATCAATGCGGACAAGAAAAAATGGTAAATATTCTCGACGTCACTAGTTTCCTTCCGAGAACTAGTCCTGAAATGAGTCTTTCATTTTAGACTCTTGAGACAGCCGTCTTCGACTCTTCGGGCATTCTGATTGTTCAATCTCTCGAATACGGATTTGATATACACCTTTTCTGCGTCCATAGCTGTGGGTTTCACTGGAGGTAACTTGGGAGAGTCATCGCGTAGTTCATAAGCAAGCCACACAGCTGAGCCAACCGTGGCCAATCCGGACAAGAAAAAATGGTAAATATTCTCGACGTCACTAGTTTCCTTCCGAGAACTAGTCCTGAAATGAGTCTTTCATTTTAGACTCTTGAGACAGCCGTCTTAGACTCTTCGGGCATTCTGAGCGTTCAATCTCTCGAATATGAATTTGATATATACTTTTTCTACGTCCATAGCTGTGGGTTTCACTGGAGGTAACTTTAGAGAGTCATTGCGTAGTTCATAAGCAAGCCACACAGCTGAGCCAACCGTGGCCAATCCGGAGAAGAAAAAATGGTAAATATTCTCGACGTCACTAGTTTCCTTCCGAGAACTAGTCCTGAAATGAGTCTTTCATTTTAGACTCTTGAGGCAGCCGTCTTAGACTCTTCGGGCATTCTGAGCGTTCAATCTCTCGAATACGGATTGGATATACACCTTTTCTACGTCCATAGCTGTGGGTTTCACTGGAGGTAACTTGGGAGAGTCATCGCGTAGTTCATAAGCAAGCCACACAGCTGAACCAACCGTGGCCAATGCGGAGAAGAAAAAATGGTAAATATTCTCGACGTCAGTAGTTTCCTTCCGAGAACTAGTCCTGAAATGAGTCTTTCATTTTAGACTCTTGAGGCAGCCGTCTTAGACTCTTCGGGCATTCTGAGCGTTCAATCTCTCGAATACGGATTGGATATACACCTTTTCTACGTCCATAGCTGTGGGTTTCACTGGAGGTAACTTGGGAGAGTCATCGCGTAGTTCATAAGCAAGCCACACAGCTGAACCAACCGTGGCCAATGCGGAGAAGAAAAAATGGTAAATATTCTCGACGTCACTAGTTTCCTTCCGAGATCTTTTCCTGAAATGAGTCTCATTTTAGACACTTGACACAGCCGTTTCGACTCTTCGGGCATTCTGATCGTTCAATCTCTCGAATACGGATTTGATATACACCTTTTCTACGTCCATAGCTGTGAGTTTCACTGGAGGTAACTTTGGAGAGTCATCGCGTAGTTCATTAGCAAGCCACACAGCTGAGCCAACCGTGGCCAATCAATGCGGACAAGAAAAAATGGTAAATATTCTCGACGTCACTAGTTTCCTTCCGAGAACTAGTCCTGAAATGAGTCTTTCATTTTAGACTCTTGAGACAGCCGTCTTCAACTCTTCGGGCATTCTGATTGTTCAATCTCTCGAATACGGATTTGATATACACCTTTTCTGCGTCCATAGCTGTGGGTTTCACTGGAGGTAACTTTGGAGAGTCATCGCGTAGTTCATAAGCAAGCCACACAGCTGAGCCAACCGTGGCCAATCCGGACAAGAAAAAATGGTAAATATTCTCGACGTCACTAGTTTCCTTCCAAAAACTAGTCCTGAAATGAGTCTTTCATTTTAGACTCTTGAGACAGCCGTCTTCGACTCTTCGGGCATTCTGATCGTTCAATCTCTCGAATACGGATTGGATATACACCTTTTCTACGTCCATAGCTGTGTGTTTCACTGGACGTTGGAGGAAAATTGTAATAGAATGCATCTATGAAGGTACTCGGATGAAAATTTTTCCACCTAAAAAAATACTTGGAGAATTTTTGATAGCTAATACTCCGTCCTTCTCGCTCTGCAAAAACTATTTTTACATATATAAACATATTTCTAACAATATCCGAGGCATTCTCTTTCGGAACGATCTTCTGATACTTCTGTGCTCTTTCCTCCTGCTTCTGTCTGAAGCTCGTGTCGGTGCTCTGGAGCCTGTACCAGGCAAGCAGCTTTAAAAAGCGTCGAAAACTGGGCGTCCGCTTTCAGAACCCGGGGACAGGTGGACCAACAGGAACGCGTTTGTCCTTCTCGCTCTGCAAAATCTATTTTTACATATATCTACATATTTCTTAAAATATCCGAGGCACTCTCTTTCGGAACGATCTTCTGATACTTCTGTGCTCTTTCCTCCTGCTTCTGTCTAAAGCTCAGGTCATTGCTCTGGGGCCTGTACCAGGAGAGGAGCTTTAAAAAGCGTTGAAAACGGGGCGTCCGCTCTCAGAACACGGGGACAGGTGGACCAAAAGGAACGCGTTCGCCCCTCAAAGCTCTGCAAAATCTATTTTACATATATCTACATATTTCTAAAAATATCCGAAGCCCACTCTTTCAGAACGAACTTCTGATATTTCTATGCGCTTTCCTCCTGCTTCTGTCTGAAGCTCAGGCCGGTGCTTTGATACATAACAAATTATGCATAATACAAAAAAATATATACACATAACATTGAAGTACGCATTCTAATTTCCAATTGAAATATGAAAAGGGTGAACATTGATAAGCTAATATTTTCAAAAAAGTTCAGTATATCACTCACGTATAGTGTGGTGTCTATTTCGAGATATACACATATATTCCTGATGTCCTCAACAGGAATGAGAAGAAAATGTCCATCAGGAACTTAGGTGTGTTGCGTTAGTTGCTTTGGCAAGCATCTTGACGCTTGTGGGTGTAATGCTGGCAATAATTCACGGCATAATATAAAACACTTTTCAGTGGTGGCAGAATCACTGTTAACAACAAATATTTTAATTTTAACAGATTCAGAGTAATTTAAGTTAGCTGATGTTACTTTAACTACTGTGTTATCACTTTTCCCAGCGCGTAAGTAGGCCTAGTAGGTAGTAAGTAGGCCGACCATCAGCTTCAGTGTCTCCCTTAAATTCCCTCAGAACACTCTTGATGGTCAAAGAGCTGTCCATTATCACGGTGGCCCCTAAATGCCAAGTCCTGACATCTAAGAAATAGGTGTTCCTCGAACAATGGGAACAAGCCGTTCTCTATTTTCCAGTGCTATATTTCCAGTATTTCTAAAGACGCTTCTGGCTCACCTGGTTGATTAAACCTATTTCAGGCTTATTGAACACATCTATGAAATTTTTTTCGAAAGGACCGAAAGGAACGCGTATGTCCTTCTCGCTCTGCAAAAACTATTTTTACATATATCTACATATTTCCAAAAATATCCGAGGCAGGCACTCTCTTTCGGAACGAACTTCTGATACTTCTGTGCTCTTTCCTCCTGCTTCTGTCTAAAGCTCAGGTTTGTGCTCTGATACATAACAAATTATGCATAATAGAAAAAATATATATACACATAACATTGGATTGACAGTTCTGAAAGTTCCTTCATATACACTTCCATGAATAACTTCATGTCAGGATGACCTTTTCCAAACCAAAGGCCACCAAGGATCCCATGTGCCCATCTCAACTTAGGAGGGAGTTCATTGATAAGGGCTTGAATAAGCCACATGCTGGCTCGGGATGACTTAAAGACTGGACTTCCACCAGAATTTACGGTCAAGCTGATATCGTGGGGTTGAAAAAGTTCTCTCCTCTTTTCTTTATAAAGTGCACCGTCAGTGAGGTCAGCAATGCTTCTACTTGTCGCATCGCGCACAGATTCCAAATCAAGCAATGCAGCTATCTGCTTCTTAATAGAGAGTGTAGCAAATAAATTACCCTTTTTTAAGGTGTTTGCATTATGAACCATGTTGCAATTTGGACTGGGACAAGTCAAGCTTGAATGTGCTTTGTCAAAACTTTTGGTAAGGTGTCCAATGTCCATCATATTTACCGAAATAATGTGTGCATTCTGTACAGTAAAAATGGAAGGTCATGGAATCATTGGTTCCAAATATTTTCTGGAATGCATATTTGGTCTTCGAAAGTACAGGTTGGCCAAATACACTATTGAATAGCTTCAATAAATCTGCCACTGCAGTCCAAGTAAGCTAGTGCTTCATAGCGTAAGTCATTATCATGAGAAGTGTATCTCCAATTGTGGTTAGTGCTTCTTTAAACAGAGGAGAGTCAAATATTTTTAAGCTTTCTGAGATATTGTCAGTTTTAAACATATTGTCAGAGTTATTTTCTGTATATTCAACATCATCCACAGCACTTTCAGCAGATTGGAAGGGCACATCATCAGGGAAACAGGGATCCTCATTGTCTTCAGAGGGTAAAGAATTCATTCTGGACTGTCCATAGTCGGATACATTTCCAGCTGTGAAATCGTCAACTTGCTCAAAAACTGCGTTTGATTCTTCAGATGCATTCAAGGCATTATCACGCCACCGTAGAGTTGTACGAGGAACCATCTTCTCCAGGGCGGAAGCATCAGGCTCCAAGTACTTCTTTCTCTTCTTACTAGAATGCTGATTTCCCCTCATGGTTTAACCGCTTCAAAGAGAATAAAAAAGTGTTTACAGATTTATGATGATGAATATGCTTGATATACAACGTAATTCAAATCACCGAGTGCAAAATTTAACTCGAATCGGATTAAATTAGATTTTGAAGACAAACATTTTTCGGCTTATGTGCTTACTAGCTCGAAATGTTTATGTTTATAGTTAAGAGTTGAGTTGTCTTACACTGCACTACAAAAACTGACTGGATTGGATTGTGGTGGCTCCAGAGGATGGAATCTTCCACTTCCTTTGAAATTTCAGAATTTACTATGGATTGATGTTCTAAAAAAGTAATTGTTTAAGATGAAAGGTTATTGGGATTATTGGAGAGATTATTTAAGTGGGGTCCTAATATTTCGGGAGTAATCGAGGTTCAAAGTTTCTTTATAAGAAATGGTTTTCTTTATTTCCAATCAAGGATAATAAGTCTATTATATTTTTCTTCAGTATGTTGTTCGGGACGACTAGACGAACACGGGGACGTATAACATTAAGGAACCCGATCATTATAACGGATTCTGTTATGTCCGGCGTTTTACCGAAAAACACCGATAAATCTTAAATAAATCAATTTATTTTTTAAATACTGGGAACCAGTATATCACACTGGAAACCAGTATTTATTCTGGAAACCGGTGTTTTATAAACCGGTAGGAATTTTTTTTCTTATTGGTAATTTTTTCCAATAGGGTGGGGCCTGTACCAGGCAAGGAGCTTTAAAAAGCGTCGAAAACTGGGCTTCCGCTCTTAGAACCTAGGGGACAGGTTGACCGAAAGGAACGCGTGCGCCCCTCTCGCTCTGCAAAATCTTTTTTTAGTTGTTCCTTTCCGTTTTATATACATATATCTAAAAATATACGAAGCCCAATCTTTCGGAACAAACTTCTGATACTTCTGTGCTCTTTCATCCTGCTTCTGTCTGATGCTCAGGTCGGTGCACTGGGGCCTGTACCAGGCAAGAAGCTGTAAAAAGTGTGGAAAACGGGGCGTCCACTCTCAGAACACGGGGACAGGTGGACTAAAATCCACATAAACCCACAAACACAATCAATAGACAAACAGGAAAACATATTGAAACTTATTTAAAATAACATTAAAACATGGTTTATACTGATTTTAAAAATAAAATTTAAGTATTATATATGGAGTGTTCAGGGACTTACTCTATGTATAAGAGTTTGAACTCTTGGAGGGACAGTACCTCTCCTGATTTTCAAAATACTATTTTGAATAAACTTTAGGGCATTGCATCAATATCAGGGTACGATATGTTGAGGGTGTAATGAATGAATGTCCGTCGACGCGCTGGATCTGTAATTCTCTTGATGATACATCCTTCCGTTAAAAGACGCTAACTCCAGCTTCCAGAACTTATTCTTCACGTCTCTGTGCCGCTTGTTGAGCGCTTTGGCAACATCGGGTATTACGAGCGCCCTCAACCGCTTCACGACAAACGTGACCATCTCATCGAATTTCTAGAACTCCGCCTTGAACAGTTCAAACGCCAGACCATAGTTCTCCGAGACCAGCCTCTCCTGTCCTCTCGACAGCCGTCAGCTCCATCAACTTCTCGGTGAAATACGCCAAGTGGCCGCAGGCCTGGTCGAACCCACTCCGGATGCTCGATTCGGACACATCCATACACGGAAGGTTCCTATTTTTCTCGGTTCTGATGTACTTGGAAGGGATCATCTCCCCCACACTAGACGAAGCTGTAAGTCTTGTTCTTGAGGTCTATCTTCAGTTGAATGCGTCCGTCAGAAGGTTCCTATTGTTCTCGGTTCTGATGCACTTGGAAGGGATCATCTCCCTGCACTAAATGAAGCTGTAAGTCTTGTTCTTGAGGTCTATCTTCAGTTGAATGCGTCCGTCAGAAGGTTCCTATTGTTCTCGGTTCTGATGTACTTGGAAGGGATCATCTCCCTGCACTAAATGAAGCTGTAAGTCTTGTTCTTGAGGTCTATCTTCAGTTGAATGCGTCCGTCAGAAGGTTCCTATTGTTCTCGGTTCTGATGTACTTGGAAGGGATCATCCCCCTGCACTGGATGAAGCTGTAAGTCTTGTTCTTGAGGTTTATCTTCAGTTGAATGCGTCCGTCAGAAGGTTCCTATTGTTCTCGGTTCTGATGTACTTGGAAGGGACCATCTCCCTGCACTAAATGAAGCTGTAAGTCTTGTTCTTGAGGTCTATCTTCAGTTGAATGCGTCCGTCAGAAGGTTCCTTTTGTTCTCGGTTCTGATGTACTTGGAAGGGATCATCCCCCTGCACTGGATGAAGCTGGAAGTCTTGTTCTTGAGGTCTATCTTCAGTTGAATGCGTCCATCAGAAGGTTCCTATTGTTCTCGGTTCTGATGTACTTGGAAGGTATCATTTTTTCTTGATATGTGTGTAAGCATGAATATACCGGAGAAAGGGAATAAGCCACTTCAAGTTCAACTACTTTAAACAAGGTTATGCCTAATTGATACATCTTATCACTGTTTTATGTGCCCTTCTATTTTACAAGCCTTTTTTTAGCTGAAAGAAATTTTAGAAACACAATTGTTCTTTTGCCTCATTCTGCTGCTATGAAAAGATCTTCCAAAAGTGACTTAGTGTCCTGTATAAGGCAATGATAAAACAGATTTCAAATATACCTGGAAATTGAGAATGTGATACAATAATGGGCCTTGTCGTACTCCTTGTCGCAACCCAGATAAATGGTCGCTCCTATCCGCAAAGGAAAATTTAGATTCCTAATTCAAGGGAAAGCTCTAATGAACTGTTTGCAGGGGTCCTTCCCCGGTGTGAAACCTCACATGATTCATATAATAATTCTCGCTTGAAAACTTTATCGCACACATACAGTCTGCTTCAACGTTCTGCTATCTACCTTTCCTTTTTGGTCCTCTCAGGAGAGACCTGAGTGGGTTTCTCGGCGGCCAGTGTGAGCTTCTCGTCGGTGGCAAAGGGAAAGCTCCATGACACTGATAGTAAATCTCATCGACTTCATTCAAGTCTATGTGCCCATCCTCAATATTGTCAAGTCTGTCTCTCAAACTATTTCGCACGTCAGTTACTGCTGTAATGTTGTACAAAAGCTTCAAGTATCCCGGTCTCCACCTGTTATAGACACTTCTATAGACCGAAAGATGATTATTCGTGTATTGTATGAACTTCAAATCAGTGCGGTAGGATAATCGTTGCTCGTATTCAATCACATTTCTGCAAACGCGGTCTGTAAGCACGTCCAGTACTGTTCTCGTAGTCATGCAAAGCAGAATCAGCAACTATTATAGCCATACCCATTTTCTCTTGTATCACATTTGCATCAAGGACGCGTTCGGAATCGTCCACTTAGACAGAAGCTCTTCGTTACGAGGCTCTTAACAATAGTCGACATGTCCTGATCTGAATAGCCAGACATTTCCTCTTGCCGGGTCTTCATCACTAGAAAACGATTGACCGGAACCTGAACTATATCTGTTACTCCCTATGCTGGAACGGGAACTTTCAGCACTGTCAGTACCTGAATTTCCTTCGCCTGGGGGAACTGCATCCTCTTCGACATCTTCCGAAATTGAAACGACAGGCTCTGCTATACTCTTGGCAAAATTTCCATATTTTCCATTTCCTCAAATTTTAGAGATCGCACTTGACTAAAGTTTGGTCTATAGACTAGCTTAAAATATTCGACGAGAGATTTACAGGTAATTGTTTGAAGGTACTGCAACCGCGGGTGTCAGTTAAAAATAACATTCTTTATTGTATGAGTTCATCTTGACTTTATACTCCCCTGCGTAAGCCTTGTCGCAACCCTGGTGCTTCTTTTTCCACATAAACTTATAAATTAAATGGATAACCTTGAGAAGAAGTCAAAAAACACATCTTGTATCCAAATTTTATGGGTTTACCTCGCATGTACATATTTTAAGAATGCCTGCCCGTATAGGGTATCATTTTATCAATGCTTAGAATTCGGAAAATGTTCGAAATTGCTGTAATTTTCTGCAAAACATCTCAATAAAACATCTAACTTTGGCTAACTTGTTAGTACCGTCAATACATCATTATCACATAAATCAATATTTTTTACATGCCTTTATTTCTTCCTACTCATTGCATTTTCTTTGAAGTGTAGATTACAATCTTTTGAATTCCTCCAATGTAGATATTCTTGCGGCAAGGAATGATATCCGCTGAAGAGAAGAATTCCTATAAATACTTCCAATGACTTTTCAGATAATGAAAACAAATTATTATTTTTCTGCGAAGCAAATTGCAATGTCTCTGTGACCCAATCGTTATATTTCTCATTTTCGAGTTAAGTTTATTACAAAATTTCTAAAAGATGTGTTACACTAGCTGTACTGTCAAAGAAAAAGGCAGAGGATTTCACTTGCCGCGTATTATCGCTTTTTGAACTTGTTAAAAAGGAATTAAAGAAGCCGGAGATTGAAAAGGGTTTTAAAAAGGTGACCCCACCCAAAAAGTATTCTTCGAGAGAATATTTAAACACCGATTTTTTTCTATAATTGAATAGCATATACTACTATATTTACATACCTACCGTTACCTATCTCATTTAATAGGCACTTCCTTTGGGTGTGATAGTCTCCAATTATAAATTTTAATTAAATGAACTCTGGCTTCTTTTGCGTTTTTTTTCGTCGTTCCGTTTAGTACTACACTCATCCTATATATAAGAGTTTTTTAGTCAGTTAGAAATGGCAATGTCAATTATTGTTGAGCACAAAAGTGACAATGTCCACTAACTTCAGGAGAAAAAGCGCCAATCTTCATTTTAGTTTTGTGATAATTTTGACTTTCAAATATATCTTGGGGTTCAAATATGTCAATTTCGATAATAGATTTTATTTTAATCTTCTTAAAATAAAGTCAATAATCCAGTCCCACTGGTATTGTACTTTTATTTTCATGTTTATATTTACATACGACCGGGCAGTCAGCAAGATCTCATTCCAATTTTGCAATCCTCGTCTGTTAAAAAGGAACTTTCATAGGAGTTCAACTCATCGCAGCAATAAAAGTCTTTTAATTTTAAATACCTCCTTAAGTTGTGGATAATTTGTCTTCTTTTACAATGTTTAATAAATATAGTCTTTAAAATGAAACTTCTCTATTTTGGCCTGCATATGTTGTGAAGTACTGAAAAAATTGGACAAGGTATAGGCTTAAGTCAACATTAACTCCCTGAAAGAAGGAAATATAATTTTAAAAAATCAAGTAATTAAAATGATTTTTGTAAAAACAAGGTTAAGAATGAAAATGAATTTGTTTTCCTACCATCAGTGTCTTGGCGAGGAGCCTTGTTGTGTGAAGTTGAGGGTCTTGAAGAGTTTGGAGTGCTGGTATATGTCTCCAATACGTCTAAGGAAAATATGACGTGTTATAATACTATGATCAACCTGAGGCTTGGCCTTTTGCTTCATAAACAAGCGGAATTACAATCCAGTTTCAGATACCAGATTCTAAATCGACAATAAGAGCAAAATTTTTACCCTTCCACCCTCAATTTCCCCATCATGACACTTTAGTCACCAACAAATTACAGATGGAAATTACCCTACCTTCAGATGCTTGGTTAGGGTCTGATTTCTTGGTCTTTCTGTTTGGCGGCTACTGTCTGTCTTCGCTAGGCGGTTGGGTATGGGGAAATCCAAGTTAGAGCATGGGTGCGGGAAATTTGGGTAGCTAGCTTGGCTGCTTAAGCACCTTCTTCTATGATGATGGAAGGGAGGTGGGAAGTTATACGCGAGAAATAATCAATTTGTGTCTCTCTCTATACAACCCTAGAGAGTGAATGGGCTCGCTCGATTGGGGTTACACTAACCATCCTAGCAAGGAAAGAGACAATCCACTGCTTAATGTGATGGCGGTTAATCAACATGACGTTTAATGTTATGAAATTGTCCATTTACCAAAAGTGAAAAAACTTTCAGGTAAATATAATAAAACTAATGACAGTGAATGGTGAACACAACGTTTTTATTTGCACAATGAAATATAAAAACAACAGCAAATAATTGTTTCGGGGATCAACAGAATCCCCATCGTCCGTGCTTTTATAAAAAATATAGTACCTCTCAACTCTTCTTACAGTCCTGCAGGTAATTTACGTAAATTCAGCTAGAAGGGAGAATCCTTAACTGCAGAATCTCCCCTTTACAGTTTAAGCTATTTAACTTTCGATTGCGCTTAATTTCTTCTTCATTTAGAAGGTAGCCCTTCCTGCTCAAACGCTATTGCCGAGCTTCTGCTTTAATCTCTCTCTCTTGCTATTGCAACATCACCTTGAGAAGTTTTAATATTTTTTTCAGAAATTATTATAAAAAAAAACAGAATTAAGGTTTGACCAAACGTTTGTTAGAATCCATAATAAACAGAACGAAACAATTGCATAAAATCCTTTAAAGAATTTTGAATTGTAAAAAATTTTTTTACATGGCGTAAAATGCCGTACTATTAGCTATGGACTATGTAACAAAGCACTACACAATAGACAGTCCCTTTCTAATCCTTTATAGATAAACTTTAGCAATCTCTACCACATTGCCTGACACTTGGAAGTAGGGAATAATATGTCCCTATTTTAATTAGGTAAAATTATTCCAGGCCAATTATGGGCAATCTGAATTTTTTCCTTATGTTACCTCCCTTTCTTTGTCTTCAACTTTTATGTCACTTATTACACAGGGGGCTTTGATATTTCTTTGAAATTAGCTTTGTTTGAAATTTCACAGTTTCATCTTGACATGAGAAGTCTCAAAGCATGAACGCTCACCTATAGCGAAGAAAGGGATTCGTAATGCGGTGGCAAATCAAGTGTTTACCAATAGAAAACATCTAAGGTTTACTTTGGATTAAGCATCTTTAGAGAAATTAATGATAAACAGCAACCTGAGTCATGCCTTTTACTTCGGGTTTCTTCTTCTGTGATACTGTCTGGAAACTTTCTTGAGAGATATCTCACCCTATTCCTTCCAGAAAGAAAGATATTTAGAATATACTTTAATAGATCTTCAGCGTTTCCACTGAGAGTAAATTCCAATATAATTTCAAACAAATCATCATTGATATTTTCCCAAATATATCCCTAAAAACCAAATTGATCACAAAACTAAAAGGGAGTTGGCCATTTTTGCAAATAACTCGCTGGGTTTACCGTTTTTCGCCTAAAACCAGTGGACATTGTTACTTTTGTGCCCAACATCAACTGATATTGCCATTTGTAACCGACTGAAAAACTCTTATACATACGAAGAATGTAGTACTAAACGAAACGAGAAAGAAACGTAAATGAAGTCGGAGTTTATTTAATTAAAACTTATACTTGGAAATTATCCCACCCAAAGGAAGTGCCTATTAAACTGAGGTAGGTAACAGTAGGTACAACTCTGCCTTTGCCGGTCCCAAGCCCGGATGAGAAAAGAGGAGGGTGCCTAAAGATTTCTGTGTCTGCACACTAACTAGTTTCATTTTTATCTATTAGAATATAAACATTCAAGGCAACATATTGTTTCTCGTTACTTAAAAAGTTTTAATATTAGTTTTGTTTTATTTCTTCTGCAAATAAATATTATATAAAAAGATTCCAATTGGGAAAGCTTCTACTTTAAAAGGTTTCATGAAAAGGTTATACTATCTGTAGAATTTTTAAGAAAAACTTCGAATATAATACCTATTCAGGCATTTTCAATTCTAGCGTTGTTGGTTTTCCCCTTTATTCTAGCAAGCATTTCACATACATTAAATATTTAAAAAATTGAAAATTTATGAAATGACTAGCTATAAAAAAAATGTTAAAAACATAATGCTAAAATGCAATTTCGTATAAACACAATGCTGATGTATACAATTTTGTCGTTGAAGTAGTACTGAACAAATCCTTGAATGGCTAAATTACTCACTACACATGTATATATCCCGGGTTCTGTTCGTATAATATGTGTCACTAGAGAATTTTATAAGGAAGTTAAAATTCGCTCAAAGTAGCTGTGTTCAGCATTTGAGTATTTGCGTCAAGGTGTATAGTTGTTCGGATGGCGATGGTTCTATTGCAGGTTGGTTCAAATGTAGCCAGGGTGTTTCCTCCAATCTCCGTCTCATGTGTTCGTTGTTGTTATTCAAGTGTGGCATCTTTGGCTGGCTTGTGACGTCACGTCCGATGATATATAAGTATTGACCTTCTTCTGCCTGGCTGATCTCTCTCGCTCGCTTACCTGTTATTATGTTTTAATGAATTGTTAATGTAACCCTTTTATATTTTTTTAAAAAGCACATTTTACACACATTAAAACTTACAAGGGAGACTTAACATAAAACTGCACCTCAAAATATTCAATAAAATTATCCTATATAAAAAAACACCATATAAAATTGATGATGTTGGTTAAAAAAGAACCTTGGATCTGGAGGCATTGTTTTCATTTTAATTTTCTCCGTCGGCAGGAATTTAGGGCGCAGGCTTAGTCTCCATTCTCTTTTGTAGACTATCCACCAACGTCCTCGCTTAAATTTGTGGGCGATCCTTCAACGTAGAAGACTACCTTGAGCTCTTCGCTGTCAGTGTCTGATTCGAACAGTTCAGGAAAGTTTAGAACACCAAGGATAGCGATGAACATGCTCATCAAATTTTCGTGTGCACCCCATAACGTCCTTCACTCTTTTCAGAATACGTTTTTTGTCAGCTTAGCTCGCTTCTGGCAAGTTCAATATATGCCAATCTATGCAAGATTTTTTACAAATTCCTTTTTTTTTTCAGACCCTAACGCTCTTTCCACAGCATTCAAGAATTACGATGTATCCTCTACCTGTGTAGTGGCCATGGTCTATCGATTTAATACAGCTGCGATTGTTATCGATGGTTTATCGATTAATGCATGGTTTATCGATTAATGCATGGTCTGTCGATTTAATTCAGAAAAAGAAAAAGATCCGTCGTCTGTATGAGGAGGATTGGTAACACCTGCTGACATCAATGCGATGCCACTTTATAGAAAGATATACCTGAATATATTACTATAAAGGGTCGTAATTTCGACACTAATTTTTATAATGTTTTTCCCTTGAAAAATATCTGAAACTTGTAAGGAGAAGTCCTATTTGGGTAGAACCCAAAGGGTCACGCAAGGAGTAAAAGCAATACTTTTTAGGGTATTATTGTTGTTAGTCTGGGATTCAGTTTTAAATTCAAACACTCCTATATCATCTGACTGCCTTGTATTTTTCTCCTTCCAAGACATTTTGTCATTATCGTAATGCCCTCGACGGTAGGTTCTGTGGAGGTCTTCTCGTGAGTTTCTGTTGAGTTCGTCTCAGTCTTTTTGTCAGTTTCAACTTTTGTCACATCATTCAACTCATCTCTTTGCTTCATCCTTGTATTCATCCACAAATGTATCTACAAAGGAAAATAAATCTTCATAAATAGCGTTTTCAAATACATATCGTATTATAATACTCATTTGAGACTTATGGATCAAATCGCTCGTCTCACCGAATATGACAGAGGAGAAATCTGTCTTATGGATTCTACTTAGTATTTTGTCCAATAATAATTCTTCCCCGATTCATTCAATCAACTTATTCTGAGTTGTCTTGCTTATATACGTTGCTCTAGAGAGGAAGAATTTTTAAGATGTTCTACCTCCTTACCCGACCATCAGCTTCAGCGTCTCCCTTAAATTCCCTCAGAACTCTCTTGATGGTCAAAGAGCCGTCCATTATCATGGTGGCCCCTAAATGCCAAGCCCTGACGTCTAAGAAATAGGCGTTTCTCGATTAATGGGAACAAGCCGTTCTCTATTTTCCAGTGCTGTATTTCCAGTATTTCTAAAGACGCTACTGGCTCACTTGGTTGATTACATCAGCTTCAGGCTTGTTGAACCCATCTATGAAATTTTTTCCCTTTTCAACATCATTCTAATGGTAGTTGTTTTGTTCATGATTTGCCAAACAACTGTTTTTACTGGTTCCCAGCGGGTCCTTAAAATTTGTCAAGGGCTCAGTGACAAGCTTTTTCAGTTCTACATTTTTATTTTTTCCACCTACACATCCAATATTAAACAAAGGTCAATATTTACAGTACAGACCCCTTGTAAATTCTTCTAATTGTCTTCTAGTTCCAACTATTTGCTTGGATTTTATCGATATCTTACCATTAGTTCCTAGTTTCCTTTATATCTATTAGATATAAACACAAGGACAACATATTGTTTCTCTTTACTTAAAATGTTTTAATTTTCGTTTTTTTTATTTCTTCAGCAAATAAATATTTAATGACTTTCATATACCCGTTTACATAATGGCAATCACATTCACACATCACAATGGAATCACAAGAGTTTTCCGCTATCTTGTCATATAAAAGTAAACAGTTTATAAAAAGGTTAAATTTAGCATTAAAAGTAGTTTTCGACGTCAATAGTTTCCTTCCGAGAAATAGTCCTGAAGTGAGTCCTTCATTTTAGACTCTTGAGACAGCCGTCTTAGACTCTTCGGGCATTCTGAGCGTTCAATCTCTCGAATATGGATTTGATATATACTTTTTCTATGTCCATAGCTGTGGGTTTCACTGGAGGTAACTTGGGAGAGTCATCGCGTAGTTCATAAGCAAGCCACACAGCTGAGCCAACCGTGGCCAATCCGGACAAGAAAAAATGGTAAATATTCTCGACGTCACTAGTTTTATTCCGAGAACTAGTCCTGAAATGAGTCTTTCATTTTAGACTCTTGAGACAGCCGTCTTCGACTCTTCGGGCATTCTGATCGTTCAATCTCTCGAATACGGATTGGATATACACCTTTTCTACGTCCATAGCTGTGGGTTTCACTGGAGGTAACTTTGGAGAGTCATCGCGTAGTTCATAAGCAAGCCACACAGCTGAGCCTACCGTGGCCAATGCGGAGAAGAAAAAATGGTAAATATTCTCGACGTCACTAGTTTCCTTCCGTGATCTTTTCCTGAAATGAGTCTCATTTTAGACTCTTGACACTGCCGTTTCGACTCTTCGGGCATTCTGATCGTTCAATCTCTCGAATACGGATTTGATATACACCTTTTCTACGTCCATAGCTGTGAGTTTCACTGGAGGTAATTTTGGAGAGTCATCGCATAGTTCATTAGCAAGCCACACAGCTGAGCCAACCGTGGCCAATCAATGCGGACAAAAAAAAATGGTAAATATTCTCGACGTCACTAGTTTCCTTCCGAGAACTAGTCCTGAAATGAGTCTTTCATTTTAGACTCTTGAGACGACTTTAAAAAGCTTTGAAAACGGGGCGTCCGCTCTCAGAACACGGGGACAGTTGGACCAACAGGAACGCGTTTGTCCTTCTCGCTCTGCAAAATCTATTTTTACATAAATCTACATATTTCTAAAAATATCCAAGGCACTCTGTTTCGAAACGATCTTCTGATACTTCTGTGCTCTTTCCTCCTGCTTCTGTCAAAAGCTCAGGTCGGTGCTTTGATACATAACAAATTATGCATAATACAAAAAAATATATACACATAACATTGAAGTACGCATTCTTATTTCCAATTGAAATATGAAAAGGGTGAACATTGATAAGCTAATATTTTCAAAAAAGTTCAGTATATCACTCACGTATAGTGTGGTGTCTATTTCGAGATATACACATATATTCCTGATGTCCTCAACAGGAATGAGAAGAAAATGTCCATCAGGAACTAACGTGTGTTGCGTTAGTTGCTTTGGCAAGCAACTTGACGCTTGTGGGTGTAATGCTGGCAATAATTCACGGCATAATATAAAACACTTTTCAGTGGTGGCAGAATCACTGTTAACAACAAATATTTTAATTTTAACAGATTCAGAGTAATTTAAGTTAGCTGATGTTACTTTAACTACTGTGTTATCACTTTTCCCAGCGCGTAAGTAGGCCTAGTAGGTAGTAAGTAGGCCGACCATCAGCTTCAGTGTCTCCCTTAAATTCCCTCAGAACTCTCTTGATGGTCAAAGAGCTGTCCATTATCACGGTGGCCCCTAAATGCCAAGTCCTGACATCTAAGAAATAGGTGTTCCTCGAACAATGGGAACAAGCCGTTCTCTATTTTCCAGTGCTATATTTCCAGTATTTCTAAAGACGCTACTGGCTCCCCTGGTTGATTACATCAACTTCAGGCTTGTTGAACCCATGTATGAAATATGTCTCGCTTTGTTTGCACAAATGTGTTGCATTTTATCGCTGATATAGCGGTTTCGGAGCTTCAGTTCCGCTTCTATCTCCAGACTCGACCATCGGCTTCAGTGTCTCCCTTAAATTTCCCTCATTCTCTGCTGCGGATGCAGAACGCTATTGATGTTAAAAGAGCCGTCCATCATCACGGTGGCCCCTAAATGCCAAGCCCTGACGTCTAAGAAAGAGGCGTTTCTCGATTAATGGGAACAAGCCGTTCTCTATTTTCCAGTGCTATATTTCGAGTATTTCTAAAGACGCTTCTGGCTCACCTGGTTGATTAAACCTATTTCAGGCTTATTGAACACATCTATGAAATTTTTTCCGAAAGGACCGAAAGGAACGCGTATGTCCTTCTCGCTCTGCAAAAACTATTTTTACATATATCTACATATTTCCAAAAATATCCGAGGCAGGCACTCTCTTTCGGAACGAACTTCTGATACTTCTGTGCTCTTTCCTCCTGCTTCTGTCTAAAGCTCAGGTTTGTGCTCTGATACATAACAAATTATGCATAATAGAAAAAATATATATACACATAACATTGGATTGACAGTTCTGAAAGTTCCTTCATATACACTTCCATGAATAACTTCATGTCAGGATGACCTTTTCCAAACCAAAGGCCACCAAGGATCCCACATGTGCCCATCTCAACTTAGGAGGGAGTTCATTGATAAGGGCTTGAATAAGCCACATGCTGGCTCGGGATGACTTAAAGACTGGACTTCCACCAGAATTTACGGTCAAGCTGATATCGTGGGGTTGAAAAAGTTCTCTCCTCTTTTCTTTATAAAGTGCACCGTCAGTGAGGTCAGCAATGCTTCTACTTGTCGCATCGCGCACAGATTCCAAATCAAGCAATGCAGCTATCTGCTTCTTAATAGAGAGTGTAGCAAATAAATTACCCTTTTTTAAGGTGTTTGCATTATGAACCATGTTGCAATTTGGACTGGGACAAGTCAAGCTTGAATGTGCTTTGTCAAAACTTTTGGTAAGGTGTCCAATGTCCATCATATTTACCGAAATAATGTGTGCATTCTGTACAGTAAAAATGGAAGGTCATGGAATCATTGGTTCCAAATATTTTCTGGAATGCATATTTGGTCTTCGAAAGTACAGGTTGGCCAAATACACTATTGAATAGCTTCAATAAATCTGCCACTGCAGTCCAAGTAAGCTAGTGCTTCATAGCGTAAGTCATTATCATGAGAAGTGTATCTCCAATTATGGTTAGTGCTTCTTTAAACAGAGGAGAGTCAAATATTTTTAAGCTTTCTGAGATATTGTCAGTTTTAAACATATTGTCAGAGTTATTTTCTGTATATTCAACATCATCCACAGCACTTTCAGCAGATTGGAAGGGCACATCGTCAGGGAAACAGGGATCCTCATTGTCTTCAGAGGGTAAAGAATTCATTCTGGACTGTCCATAGTCGGATACATTTCCAGCTGTGAAATCGTCAACTTGCTCAAAAACTGCGTTTGATTCTTCAGATGCATTCAAGGCATTATCACGCCACCGTAGAGTTGTACGAGGAACCATCTTCTCCAGGGCGGAAGCATCAGGCTCCAAGTACTTCTTTCTCTTCTTACTAGAATGCTGATTTCCCCTCATGGTTAAACCGCTTCAAAGTGAATAAAAATGTGTTTACAGATTTATGATGATGAATATGCTTGATATACAACGTAATTCAAATCACCGAGTGCAAAATTTAACTCGAATCGACTTAAATTAGATTTTGAAGATAAACATTTTTCGGCTTATGTGCTTACTAGCTCGAAATGTTTATGTTTATAGTTAAGAGTTGAGTTGTCTTACACTGCACTACAAAAACTGACTGGATTGGATTGTGGTGGCTCCAGAGGATGGAATCTTCCACTTCCTTTGAAATTTCAGAATTTACTATGGATTGATGTTCTAAAAAAGTAATTGTTTAAGATGAAAGGTTATTGGGATTATTGGAGAGATTATTTAAGTGGGGTCCTAATATTTCGGGAGTAATCGAGGTTCAAAGTTTCTTTATAAGAAATGGTTTTCTTTATTTCCAATCAAGGATAATAAGTCTATTATATTTTTCTTCAGTATGTTGTTCGGGGCGACTAGACGAACACGGGGACGTATAACATTAAGGAACCCGATCATTATAACGGATTCTGTTATGTCCGGCGTTTTACCGAAAAACACCGATAAATCTTAAATAAATCAATTTATTTTTTAAATACTGGGAACCAGTATATCACACTGGAAACCAGTATTTATTCTGGAAACCGGTGTTTTATAAACCGGTAGGAATTTTTTTTCTTATTGGTAATTTTTTCCAATAGGGTGGGGCCTGTACCAGGCAAGGAGCTTTAAAAAGCGTCGAAAACTGGGCTTCCACTCTTAGAACCTTGGGGACAGGTTGACCGAAAGGAACGCGTGCGCCCCTCTGGCTCTGTAAAAACTATTTTAACATGTATCTATATATTTCTTAAAATATCCGAAGCCCACTCTTTCGGATTGAACTTTTGATATTTCTTTGCTCTTTCCTTCTGCTTCTGTCTGAAGCTCAGGTCAGTGCTCTGGGGCCTGTACCAGGCAAGGAGCTTTAAAAAGTGTGAAAAACGGGCCTTCCGCTCTCAGAACACGGGGACAGGTGGACCGAAAGGAACGCGTGCACCCCACTCGCTCTGCAAAATATTTTTTTAGTTGTTCCTTTCCGTTTTATATACATATATCTAAAAATATACGAAGCCCAATCTTTCGGAACAAACTTCTGATACTTCTGTGCTCTTTCATCCTGCTTCTGTCTGATGCTCAGGTCGGTGCACTGGGGCCTGTACCAGGTAAGGAGCTTTAAAAAGTGTGGAAAACGGGGCGTCCACTCTCAGAACACGGGGACAGGTGGACCAAAATCCACATAAACCCACAAACACAATCAATAGACAAACAGGAAAACATATTGAAACTTATTTAAAATAACATTAAAACATGGTTTATACTGATTTTAAAAATAAAATTTAAGTATTATATATGGAGTGTTCAGGGACTTACTCTATGTATAAGAGTTTGAACTCTTGGAGGGACAGTACCTCTCCTGATTTTCAAAATACTATTTTGAATAAACTTTAGGGCATTGCATCAATATCAGGGTACGATATGTTGAGGGTGTAATGAATGAATGTCCGTCGACGCGCTGGATCTGTAATTCTCTTGATGATACATCCTTCCGTTAAAAGACACAAACTCCAGCTTACAGAACTTATTCTTCACGTCTCTGTGCCGCTTGTTGAGCGCTTTGGCAACATCGGGTATTACGAGCGCCCTCAACCGCTTCACGACAAACGTGACCATCTAATCGAATTTCTAGAACTCCGCCTTGAACAGTTCAAACGCCAGACCATAGTTCTCAGAGACCAGCCTCTCCTGTCCTCTCGACAGCCGTCAGCTCCATCAACTTCTCGGTGAAATACGCCAAGTGGCCGCAGGCCTGGTCGAACCCACTCCGGATGCTCGATTCGGACACATCCATACACGGAAGGTTCCTATTTTTCTCGGTTCTGATGTACTTGGAAGGGATCATCCCCATGCACTGGATGAAGCTGTAAGTCTTGTTCTTGAGGTCTATCTTCAGTTGAATGCGTCCGTCAGAAGGTTCCTATTGTTTTCGGTTCTGATGTACTTGGAAGGGATCATCCCCATGCACTAAATGAAGCTGTAAGTCTTGTTCTTGAGGTCTATCTTCAGTTGAATGCGTCCGTCAGAACGTTCCTATTGTTCTCGGTTCTGATGTACTTGGAAGGGATCATCTCCCTGCACTAAATGAAGCTGTAAGTCTTGTTCTTGAGGTCTATCTTTAGTTGAATGCGTCCGTCAGAAGGTTCCTATTGTTCTCGGTTCTGATGTACTTGGAAGGGATCATCCCCATGCACTAAATGAAGCTCTAAGTCTTGTTCTTGAGGTCTATCTTCAGTTGAATGCGTCCGTCAGAAGGTTCCTATTGTTCTCGGTTCTGATGTACTTGGAAGGGATCATCTCCCTGCACTAAATGAAGCTGTAAGTCTTGTTCTTGAGGTCTATCTTCAGTTGAATGCGTCCGTCAGAAGGTTCCTATTGTTCTCGGTTCTGATGTACTTGGAAGGGATCATCCCCATGCACTGGATGAAGCTGTAAGTCTTGTTCTTGAGGTCTATCTTCAGTTGAATGCGTCCGTCAGAAGGTTCCTATTGTTCTCGGTTCTGATGTACTTGGAAGGGATCATCTCCCTGCACTAAATGAAGCTCTAAGTCTTGTTCTTGAGGTCTATCTTCAGTTGAATGCGTCCGTCAGAAGGTTCCTATTGTTCTCGGTTCTGATGTACTTGGAAGGGATCATCCCCATGCACTGGATGAAGCTGTAAGTCTTGTTCTTGAGGTCTATCTTCAGTTGAATGCGTCCGTCAGAAGGTTCCTATTGTTCTCGGTTCTGATGTACTTGGAAGGGATCATCTCCTTGCATTAAATGAAGCTGTAAGTCTTGTTCTTGAGGTCTATCTTCAGTTAAATGCGTCCTTTGGAAGGTTACTATTGTTCTCGGTTCTGATGTACTTGGAAGGGATCATCTTCCTGCACTAAATGAAGCTGTAAGTCTTGTTCTTGAGGTCTATCTTCAGTTGAATGCGTCCGTCAGAAGGTTCCTATTGTTCTCGGTTCTGATGTACTTGGAAGGTATCATTTTTTCTTGATATGTGTGTATGTAAGCATGAATATACCGGAGAAAGGGAATAAGCCACTTCAAGTTCAACTACTTTAAACAAGGTTATGCCTAATTGATACATCTTATCACTGTTTTATGTGCCCTTCTATTTTACAAGCCTTTTTTTAGCTGGAAGAAATTTTAGAAACACAATTGTTCTTTTGCCTCAATCTGCTGCTATGAAAAGATCCTCCAAAAGTGACTTTGTGTCCTGTATAAGGCAATTGATAAAACAGATTTCAAATATACCTGGAAATTGAGAATGTGATACAATAATGGGCCTTGTCGTACTCCTTGTCGCAACCCAGATAAATGGTTGCTCCTATCTGCAAAGGAAAATTTAGATTCCTAATTCAAGGGAAAGCTCAAATGAACTGTTTCCAGGGGTCCTTCCCCGGTGTGAAACCTCACATGATTCATATAATAATTCTCGCTTGAAAACTTTATCGCACACATACAGTCTGCTTCAACGTTCTGCTATCTACCTTTCCTTTTTGGTCCTCTCAGGAGAGACCTGAGTGGGTTTGTCGGCGGCCAGTGTGAGCTTCTCGTCGGTGGCAAAGGGAAAGCTCCATGGCACTGATAGTAAATCTCATCGACTTCATTCAAGTCTATGTGCCCATCCTCAATATTGTCAAGTCTGTCTCTCAAACTATTTCGCAAGTCAGTTACTCCTGTAATGTTGTACAAAAGCTTCAAGTATCCCGGTCTCCACCTATTATAGACACTTCTATAGACCGAAAGATGATTATTCGTGTATTGTATGAACTTCAAATCAGTGCGGTAGGATAATCGTTGCTCGTATTCAATCACATTTCTGCCAACGCGGTCTGTTAAGCACGTCCAGTACTGTTCTCGTAGTCATGCAAAGCAGAATCAGCAACTATTATAGCCATACCCATTTTCTCTTGTATCACATTTGCATCAAGGACGCGTTCGGAATCGTCCACTTAGGACAGAAGCTCTTCGTTGGGAGGCTCTTCACAATAGTCGACATGTCCTGATCTGAATAGCCAGACATTTCCTCTTGCCGGGTCTTCATCACTAGAAAACGATTGACCGGAACCTGAACTATATCTATTACTCCCTGTGCTGGAACGGGAACTTTCAGCACTGTCAGTACCTGAATTTCCTTTGCCTGGGGGAACTGCATCCTCTTCGACATCTTCCGAAATTGAAACGACAGGCTCTGCTATACTCTTGGCAAAATTTCCATATTTTCCATTTCCTCAAATTTTAGAGATCGCACTTGACTAAAGTTCGGTCGTAACACACGATATTAAAATGGACTAGCTTAAAATATTCCACGAGAGATTTACAGGTAATTGTTTGAAGGTACTGCAAACGCGGGTGTCAGTTAAAAATAACATTCTTTAGTGTATGAGTTCATCTTGAGTTTATACTTTCGTGCGTAAGCCTTGTCGCAACCCTACTGCTTCTCTCTTTTCCCACATAAACTTACAAATTAAATGGATAACCTTAAGACGAAGTCAAAAAACACATCTTGTATCCAAATTTTATGGGTTTACCTCGCATGTACATTTTTTAAGAATGCCTGCCCATATAGGGTATCAAATTGCTGTATTTTTTTGCAAAACATCTCAATAAAACATCTAACTTTGGCTAACTTGTTAGTACCGGCAATAGTATCATTATCACATAAATGAATATATTTTTTACATGCCTTAATTTCTTCCTACTCATTGCATTTTGTTTGAAGTGTAGATTACAATCTTCTGAATTGCTCCAATGTAGATATTCTTGCGGCAACGAATCGTATCAGCTAAAGAGAAGAATTCCTACAAATACTTCCAATGACTTTTCAGATAATGAAAACAAATTATTATTTTTCTGCGAAGCATATTGCAATGTCTCTGTGACCCAATCGTTATATTTCTCATTTTCGAGTTAAGTTTATAACAACATTTCTGAAAGATGCGTTATACTAGCTGTTCTGTCAAAGAAAAAGGCAGAGGATTTCACTTGCCGCGTATTATCGCTAAAAGGAATTGAAGAAGCTGGAGATTGAAAATAGTTTAAAAAGGTGACCCCACCCAAGAAGTATTTTTAAGAGAATATTTAGACACTGATTTTTTTCTATAATTGAATAGAATATACAACTATATTTCCACACCTACCGTTACCTATCTCATTTAATAGGCACTTCCTTTGGGTGTCATAGTCTCCAATTATAAATTTTAATTAAATGAACTCTGGCTTCTTTTGCGTTTTTTTTTGTCGTTCCGTTCAGTACTACATTCATCCTTATATAATAGTTTTTTAGTCAGTTAGAAATGGCAATGTCAATTAATGTTGAGCACAAAAGTGACTATGTCCACTAACTTTAGGAGAAAAAGCACCAATCTTCATTTTAGTTTTGTGATAATTTTGATTTTCAAGTATATCTTGGGGGGGTCAAATAATATATCAATTTCGATAATAAATTTTCCTTTAATCCTCTTTAAATAAAGTCAATAATCCAGTCCCACTGGTATGGTACTTTTATTTTCATGTTTATATTTACATACGACCGGGCAGTCAGCAAGATCTCATTCCAATTTTGCAATCCTCATCTGTTAAAAGGAACATTCATAGGAGTTCAACTCATTGCAGCAATAAAAGTCTTTTAATTTTAAATACCTCCTTATGTTGTGGATAATTTGTCTTCTTTTACAATGTTTAATAAATATAGTATTATAGTCTTTATTTTGGTCTGGATATGTTGTGAAGTACTGAAAAAACTGGACGAGATATAGGCTTATGTCAACATTAACTCACTGAAAGAAGGAAATATAATTTTAAAAAATATCAAGTAATTAAAATGATTTTTGTAAAAACACCGTTAAGGATGAAAATGAATTTGTTTTCCTACCATCAGTATCTTGGCGAGGAGCCTTGTTGTGTGAAGTTGAGGGTCTTGAAGAGTTTGGAGTGCTGGTATATGTCTCCAATACGTCTAAGGAAAATATGACGTGTTATAATACTATGATCAACCTGAGGCTTGGCCTTTTGCTTCATAAACAAGCGGAATTACAATCCAGTTTCAGATACCAGATTCTAAATCGACAATAAGAGCAAAATTTTTACCCTTCCACCCTCTAATTCCCCATCATGACACTTTAGTCACCAAAAAATTACAGATGGAAATCAATTTGTTTCCCTACCTTCAGATGCTTGGTTAGGGTCATATTCTTGGTCTTTCTGCTTGGCAGCTACTGTCTGTCTTCGCTAGGCACTTGGGTACGGGGAAATCCTTCCTAGTTTGAGTATGGGTGCTGGAAATTTGGGTAGCTAGCTTGGCTATTTAAGCACCTTCTTCTATGATTTCTATAATGATGGAAGGGAAACGGGGCGTCCGCTCTTAGAACCCGCGGACAGGTGGACCGAAAGGAACGCGTGCGCCCCTCTCGCTCTGCAAAAACTATTTTTACATATATAAACATTTTTCTAAAAATATCCGAGGCAGGCATTCTCTTTCGGAACGAACTTCAGATACTTCTGTGCTCTTTCCTCCTGCTTCTGTCTGAAGCTCAGGTCGGTGCTCTGGGGCCTGTACCAGGCAGCGTCGAAAACGGGGCGTCCGCTCTTAGAACTCGCGGACAGGTGGACCGAAAGGAACGCGTGCGCCCCTCTCGCTCTGCAAAAACTATTTTTACATATATAAACATTTTTCTAAAAATATCCGAGGTACTCTCTTTCGGAACGATCTTCTGATACTTCTGTGCTCTTTCCTCCTGCTTCTGTCTGAAACTCAGGTCGGTGCTCTGGGGCCTGTACCAGGCAGCGTCGAAAACGGGGCGTCCGCTCTTAGAACCCGCGGACAGGTGGACCGAAAGGAACACGTGCGCCCCTCTCGCTCTGCAAAAACTATTTTTACATATATAAACATTTTTCTAAAAATATCCGAGGTACTCTCTTTCGGAACGATCTTCTGATACTTCTGTGCTCTTTCCTCCTGCTTCTGTCTGAAACTCAGGTCGGTGCTCTGGGGCCTGTACCAGGCAGCGTCGAAAACGGGGCGTCCGCTCTTAGAACCCGCGGACAGGTAGACCGAAAGGAACGCGTGCGCCCCTCTCGCTCTGCAAAAACTATTTTTACATATATAAACATTTTTCTAAAAATATCCGAGGCAGGCATTCTCTTTCGGAACGAACTTCAGATACTTCTGTGCTCTTTCCTCCTGCTTCTGTCTGAAACTCAGGTCGGTGCTCTGGGGCCTGTACCAGGCAGCGTCGAAAACGGGGCGTCCGCTCTTAGAACCCGCGGACAGGTGGACCGAAAGGAACACGTGCGCCCCTCTCGCTCTGCAAAAACTATTTTTACATATATAAACATTTTTCTAAAAATATCCGAGGTACTCTCTTTCGGAACGATCTTCTGATACTTCTGTGCTCTTTCCTCCTGCTTCTGTCTGAAACTCAGGTCGGTGCTCTGGGGCCTGTACCAGGCAGCGTCGAAAACGGGGCGTCCGCTCTTAGAACCCGCGGACAGGTAGACCGAAAGGAACGCGTGCGCCCCTCTCGCTCTGCAAAAACTATTTTTACATATATAAACATTTTTCTAAAAATATCCGAGGCAGGCATTCTCTTTCGGAACGAACTTCAGATACTTCTGTGCTCTTTCCTCCTGCTTCTGTCTGAAACTCAGGTCGGTGCTCTGGGGCCTGTACCAGGCAGCGTCGAAAACGGGGCGTCCGCTCTTAGAACCCGCGGACAGGTGGGAACGCGTGCGCCCCTCTCGCTCTGCAAAAACTATTTTTACATATATAAACATTTTTCTAAAAATATCCGAGGTACTCTCTTTCGGAACGAACTTCTGATACTTCTGTGCTCTTTCCTTCTGCTTCTGTCTGAAGCTCAGGTCGGTGCTCTGGGGCCTGTACCAGGCAGCGTCCAAAACGGGGCGTCCGCTCTTAGAACCCGCGGACAGGTGGACCGAAAGGAACGCACGCGCCCCTCTCGCTCTGCAAAAACTATTTTTACATATATAAACATTTTTCTAAAAATATCCGAGGTACTCTCTTTCGGAACGAACTTCTGATACTTCTGTGCTCTTTCCTTCTGCTTCTGTCTGAAGCTCAGGTCGGTGCTCTGGGGCCTGTACCAGGCAGCGTCGAAAACGGGGCGTCCGCTCTTAGAACCCGCGGACAGGTGGACCGAAAGGAACGCGTGCGCCCCTCTCGCTCTGCGAAAACTATTTTTACATATATAAACATTTTTCTAAAAATATCCGAGGCATTCTCTTTCGAAACGATCTTCTGATACTTCTGTGCTCTTTCCTCCTGCTTCTGTCTGAAGCTCAGGTCGGTGCTCTGGGGCCTGTACCAGGCAGCGTCGAAAACGGGGCGTCCGCTCTTAGAACCCGCGGACCGGTGGACCGAAAGGAACGCGTGCGCCCCTCTCGCTCTGCAAAAACTATTTTTACATATATAAACATTTTTCTAAAAATATCCGAGGCATTCTCTTTCGGAACGATCTTCTGATACTTCTGTGCTCTTTCCTCCTGCTTCTGTCTGAAGCTCAGGTCGGTGCTCTGGGGCTTGTACCAGGCAGCGTCGAAAACGGGGCGTCCGCTCTTAGAACCCGCGGACAGGTGGACCGAAAGGAACGCGTGCGCCCCTCTCGCTCTGCAATAACTATTTTTTCATATATAAACATTTTTCTAAAAATATCCGAGGTACTCTCTTTCGGAACGAACTTCTGATACTTCTGTGCTCTTTCCTTCTGCTTCTGTCTGAAGCTCAGGTCGGTGCTCTGGGGCCTGTACCAGGCAGCGTCGAAAACGGGGCGTCCGCTCTTAGAACCCGCGGACAGGTGGACCGAAAGGAACGCGTGCGCCCCTCTCGCTCTGCGAAAACTATTTTTACATATATAAACATTTTTCTAAAAATATCCGAGGCATTCTCTTTCGGAACGATCTTCTGATACTTCTGTGCTCTTTCCTCCTGCTTCTGTCTGAAGCTCAGGTCGGTGCTCTGGGGTCCCAATCCGACCTTATTGCCCTGCTTGGAGCCGTCAGTGTAGATATTGACGTTGTCTACCTCTTCTTCTATGAAGGGGGACCATTGCTGTCTTTTTAGGTGCCAGGGTGTGATATTTACTGTGGTTTCTATTTCTTTGCTAGTGATGATGTTGTTGTTAATTATTATGTGTTCTCTTCCTGTTTTGACTTGGTGTAATCGTTGGAGTTCTTGCAGCTTCAGGTGGATAGGAATTATTCCGGCAAGTATCTGCATGGCCGAGGTGGATACTGTGTTGTAGGTGCTGGTGATAATCTTCAATGCTGCTCGCTGTAGCTTTAGTAGTTTTTGCTTCTGTCTGACTGTGTGTTTGTACCATATTTCGCAGGCGTAAGATATCTTCTCCGTGGCCATGTTGTAAATTAATATCTTGACTGGTCCCGACAGCCCCCAGTAGACTCTGCACTTGTTGCCGAGCTGGTATTGTAGTTTCACTACCTTGCCTTCAAGCTCAGTTATGTGGGGTACGAAGGTAAGATTGCTGTCGAAGATGACTCCCAGGTACTTTAGATGTTTGCTGTATTTTAGGTTGTTATTGTTGATTTTTTTCGTTGGTCTTGCTGGTATTTTGTTGTGGATGATTATGTATGTGGATTTGTCCACGTTGATTTTAAGCTTGTTTTTCTGTATCCAGTCATCTATTTTCTTTAACGGGGTTTCGGCCTTTTCAGTGATGAGGTCTTTGAGGTCTGAGGTCTCTCTTGGTCTTTATATGTACTAGAATGTCATCCGCGTATGCCTGGACGTGCACGTCTTCTCCAAGGTCTTCGTCGAGTAACTCGTTGATCATAATGTTCCACAGGACGGGGCCGAGGCTCGAGCCCTGTGGGACGCCGATGGAGTAGTTGAGTTGGCTGTCATTTAGGCAGACAGTGCGGTGGTTTAGGAAGTCAAGTATAGCTGATTTGGTGTTATTATCTATTAAAGGTCTATTATCTTGTTTTTTATGATTTCCCAGTTGACAGAGTTAAATGCGTTCTTTAGGTCGATTGATATTAGTGTGCTGATGAGTCCTTCTTGTTTTGTTGCGTTGATTATGTCTGTGATTGCTTGTAGTGCTTTTACGGTGTTGCTGCTCTTCCTAAAGCCGTACTGTCTGCTGCTTATTAGATTATTTTGTTCCAAATGGTCTGTCAATCTGTTGGTCAGAAGCTTATCCAGTACCTTACCCCAAGTGGGGAGGAGGCAGATTGGCCTGTAGGCGGCTGGGTCATCTGGGGACTTCCCTGCTTTAGGTATCAGTACCACTCTGGCGGTCTTCCATGGGGCGGGGAATTTCCCGATCTTAACTGCCTGTATTATTGGTTCCGTGATGTATTCTGGCTTTACTTGGTAGATATGCTTTATTAGCTCGGGAGGGATCCCATCAATGCCTGGAGCTTTCCCTACTTTTAGGCGCTGCATGATGTAATCGAGTTCGTCCAGCTGTACCTCCGAGTTGTCGTCCAGGTTGATCGGTCTGGTGGTATAGCTGTTGTTACCACCTCCGAAGTGATGTTCAAGCAGATACCCGTCGATTTCATCCGGGTCGAGTATGTGCGTTCCGTCAGGGCGCTTTATTGTTTTTATTCTGTCTATGTCCGAGGTTTTGCCGGATACCACCTTATAGGTTTTCCCTTTTATTGATTGCGTAGTTACTGCGTTTATGTATTGTTTGAAGCTGTTGTTTTTTGCTTTGGAGATCGCCCTTTTATACACGGCATCGATCTTCTTGTATATCAGTTTGTTTTGTTGTCTTTCTACATGCCCGTTGAGCTTTGGAAGGCTCTTCGTAGTGCTCTGGTTTTCAACCTCATCACTTTTAGTTCTGGACTCCACCACGGTGCTTGTTTTTGCGTTCGCCTGCTTTCTTTCTTCGATGACGTTGCTATTTTTATTGTGTTTTGTTGATCTCTTTGTATTCTTCTGTTGAGTGCATAGGGACCACCGGCGGGGTCGTCCCCCCTTGTGCTGAGGGATTCTATCTTGGTATTTAGTTTCATCATGTCCAGTTTCTTGTAGTTTATTCTCCTGGTATTGGCTGCAGTTGTTTGGACGTTTAGGTGTGCTGTTACTGCATTGTGATCACTGCAGGTTATTTTATCCTCTATTGTTATTGTGGTTGGTATGTTCCTGGTCAAGATTAGGTCCACCCAGCTGTTACCTCTGGTGGATTGAAATGTTGGTACAGTATCGTTGCTATTTTCTATCGTTAGATTGTTCTGCATACAGAAGTTGATTATATCCTCTCCTCTGGCATTTTGGGCCTGCTGACCCCAGAGGTCCGATTTCCCGTTCAGGTCAGCTGCTATACAAATCTTGTCACTTGTTGTGTTATTTATGATGACTTCTAACTCTTCCAGGATAGGTAGTAGTTGCTCATTAGGCGACGCGTAGGCCGATACTATCAGTGTGGGTTTGTCTTGTGTTGGTAGCTCTACTGCCGTGATGTCTCTTTTGGTTGTTATTATCCTTGTTTTTATTTTACGCTTGACCAGTAGGGCTGCTCTTGCGTTGATGGAGGCGATTTGGCTGTATCCTTTTGGTATAATTTTCATTATACGAAATATATTTTATTATACTGGAAGGGCCAAGGCCCCTTAGTGGTCAATAGGAAATCTTTTTTTTTTCTCTTTTCTTTCTCTTTGGTATGTTGTGTAATTGTATGTAACCAATATAATAATAAAATTATTCTTATTCTTATACCTTCGTTTAGATAGGGTTCATTCAGTGAAATTAAATCCGGTTGGTCTTCCAGGGCGTCTTGCTGCAACTGGATGGCTGCAGCTCTAGTATGTCCAAGATTTAAGTGTAATATTTTTATTGGTTTGGGTCGTACGTTACGCATAATTGATTTTCGTTTTTTCTTTTCTCATTTCTATTTGGTATATTTTACATGCCGGATTTAGGATCGTGTTGTGCTGTGTCTCAAAGTTCGTGCCATATGCACGGGTATGATATTTGCAGTTACCGCATTGCGGCCTTCTGTTGCACACCAAGGATCCCATGTGCCCATATTAACTTAGGAGGGAGTTCATTGATAAGGGCTTGAATAAGCCACATGCTGGCTCGGGATGACTTAAAGACTGGACTTCCATCAGAATTTACGGTCAAGCTGATATCGTGGGGTTCAAAAAGTTCTCTCCTCTTTTCTTTATAAAGTTCACCGTCAGTGAGGTCAGCAATGCTTCTACTTGTCGCATCACGCACAGATTCCAAATCAAGCAATGCAGCTATCTGCTTCTTAATAGAGAGTGTAGCAAAGAAATTACCCTCTTTTAAGGTGTTTGCATTATGAACCATGTTGCAATTTGGAATGGGACAAGTCAAGCTTGAATGTGCTTTGTCAAAACTTTTGGTAAGGTGTCCATCATATTTACCGAAATAATGTGTACATTATGTACAGTAAAAATGGAAGGTCATGGAATTATTGGTTCCAAATATTTTCTGGAATGCATATTTGGTCTGCGGAAGTACAGGTTGGCCAAATACACTATTGAATAGCTTCAATAAATCTTCCACTGCAGTCCAAGTAAGCTGGTGCTTCTTAGCGTAAGTCATTATCATGAGAAATGTATCTACAATTGTGGTTAGTGCTTCTTTAAACAGAGGAGAGTCAAAATTTTTTAAGCTTTCTGAGATATTGTCAGATTTAAACATATTGTCAGAGTTACTTTCTGTATATTCAACATCATCCACAGCACTTTCAGCAGATTGGAAGGGCACATCAGGGAGACAGGGATCCTCATTGTCTTCAGAGGGTAAAGAATTCATACTGGACTGTCCATAGTCGGATACATTTCCAGCTGTGAAATCGTCAATTTGCTCAAAAACTGCGTTTGATTCTTCAGATGCATTCAAGGCATTATCACGCCACCATAGAGTTGTACGAGGAACCATCTTCTCCAGGGCGGAAGCATCAGGCTCCAAGTACTTCTTTCTCTTCTTACTAGAATGCTGATTTCTCCTCATGGTTAAACCACTTCAAAGTGAACAAAAAAGTGTTTACAGATTTATGATGATGAATATGCTTGATATACAACGTAATTCAAATCACCGAGTGCAAAATTTAACTCGAATCGGATTAAATTGGATTTTGGAGACAAAAATTTTTCGGCTTATGTGCTTACTAGCTCGAAATGTTTATGTCTATAGTTAAGAGTTGAGTTGTCTTACACTGCACTACAAAAACGGACTGGATTGGATTGTGGTGGCTCCAGAGGATGGAATCTTCCACTTCCTTTGAAATATCATTATGTCCGGCGTTTTACCGAAAAACACCTATAAAAAAGGCCTGTACTAGGCAAGGAGCTTTAAAAAGCGTCGAAAACTGGGCATTCGCTCTTAGAACCTTGGGGACAGGTTGACCGAAAGGAAACCGTGCGCCCCTCTCGCTCTGTAAAAACTATTTTTACATATATCTATATATTTCTTAAAATATCCGAAGCCCACTCTTTCGGAACGAACTTCTGATACTTCTTTGCTCTTTCCTCCTGCTTCTGTCTGAAGAGCTCAGGTCAGTGCTCTGGGGCCTGTACCAGGCAAGGAGCTTTAAAAATTGTGGAAAACGGGGCTTCCGCCCTCAGAACACGGGTACAGGTGGACCGAAAGGAACGCGTGCACCCCTCTCGCTCTGCAAAATCTTTTTTTAGTTGTTCCTTTCCGTTTTATATACATACATATCTAAAAATATACGAAGCCCAATCTTTCGGAACAAACTTCTGATACTTCTGTGCTCTTTCATCCTGCTTCTGTCTGATGCTCAGGTCGGTGCACTGGGGCCTGTACCAGGCAAGGAGCTTTAAAAAGTGTGGAAAACGGGGCGTCCACTCTCATAACACGGGGAGAGGTGGACCAAAACCCACATAAACCCACAAACACAATCAATAGACAAACAGGAAAACATATTGAAACTTATTTAAAATAACATTAAAACATGGTTTATACTGATTTTAAAAATAAAATTTAAGTATTATATATGGAGTGTTCAGGGACTTACTCTATGTATAAGAGTTTGAACTCTTGGAGGGACAGTACCTCTCCTGATTTTCAAAATACTATTTTGAATAAACTTTAGGGCATTGCATCAATATCAGGGTACGATATGTTGAGGGTGTAATGAATGAATGTCCGTCGACCCGCTGGATCTGTAATTCTCTTGATGATACATCCTTCCGTTAAAAGACGCAAACTCCAGCTTACAGAACTTATTCTTCACGTATCTGGGCCGCTTGTTGAGCGCTTTGGCAACATCGGGTATTACGAGCGCCCTCAACCGCTTCACGACAAACGTGACCATCTCATCGAATTTCTAGAACTCCGCCTTGAACAGTTCAAACGCCAGACCACAGTTCTCAGAGACCAGCCTCTCCTGTCCTCTCGACAACCGTCAGTTCCATCAACTTCTCGGTGAAATACGCCAAGTGGCCGCAGGCCTGGTCGAACCCACTCCGGATGCTCGCTTCGGACACATCCATAGACGGAAGGTTCCTATTTTTCTCGGTTCTGATGTACTTGGAAGGGATCATATCCCTGCACTAAATGAAGCTGTAAGTCTTGTTCTTGAGGTCTATCTTCAGTTTAATGCGTCCGTCAGAAGGTTCCTATTGTTCTCGGTTCTGATGTACTTGGAAGGTATCATTTTTTCTTGATATGTGTAAGCATGAATATACCGGAGAAAGGGACTAAGCCACTTCAAAATCAACTACTTTAAACAAGGTTATTCTATTATTACCCTTCTATTTTACAAGCCTTTTTTTAGCTGGAAGAAATTTTAGAAACACAATTGTTCTTTTGCCTCATTCTGCTGCTATGAAAAGATCCTCCAAAAGTGACTTAGTGTCCTGTATAAGGCAATGATAAACAGATTTCAAATATACCTGTAAATTGAGAATGCGATACAATAATGGGCCTTGTCGTACTCCTTGTCGCAACCCAGATAAATGGTCGCTCCTATCCGCAAAGGAAAATTTAGATTCCTAATTCAAGGGAAAGCTCTAATAACTGTTTGCAGGGGTCCTTCCCCGGTGTGAAACCTCACATGATTCATATAGTAATTCTCGCTTGAAAACTTTATCGCACACATACAGTCTGCTTCAACGTTCTGCTATCTACCTTTCCTTTTTGGTCCTCTCAGGAGAGACCTGAGTGGGTTTGTCGGCGGCCAGTGTGAGCTTCTCGTCGGTGGCAAAGGGAAAGCTCCATGGCACTGATAGTAAATCTCATCGACTTCATTCAAGTCTATGTGCCCATCCTCAATATTGTCAAGTCTGTCTCTCAAACTATTTCGCACGTCAGTTACTGCTGTAATGTTGTACAAAAGCTTCAAGCATCCCGGTCTTCACCTGTTATAGACACTTCTATAGACCGAAAGATGATTATTCGTGTATTGTATGAACTTCAAATCAGTGCGGTAGGATAATCGTTGCTCGTATTCAATCACATTTCTGCAAACGCGGTCTGTTAAGCATGTCCAGTACTGTTCTCGTAGTCATGCAAAGAAGAATCAGCAACTATTATAGCCATACCCATTTTCTCTTGTATCACATTTGCATCAAGGACGCGTACGGAATCGTCCACTTAGGACAGAAGCTCTTCGTTGGGAGTCTCTTCACAATAGTCGACATGACCTGATCTGAATAGCCAGACATTTCCTCTTGCCGGGTCTTCATCACTAGAAAACGATTGAATGGAACCTGAACTATATCTATTACTCCCTGTGCTGGAACGGGAACTTTCAGCACTGTCAGTACCTGAATTTCCTTCGCCTTGGGGAACTACATCCTCTTCGACATCTTCCGAAATTGAAACGACAGGCTCTGCTATACTCTTGGCAAAATTTCCATATTTTCCATTTCCTCAAATTTTAGAGATCGCACTTGACTAAAGTTCGGTCGTAACACATGATATTAAAATGGACTGGCTTAAAATATTCCACTAGAGATTTGCAGGTAATTGTTTGAAGGTACTGCAAACGCGGGTGTCAGTTAAAAATAACATTCTTTAGTGTATGAGTTCATCTTGGGTTTATACTTTCGTGCGTAAGCCTTGTCGCAACCCTACTGCTTCTCTCTTTTCCCACATAAACTTACAATTTACATGGATAACCTTGAGACGAAGTCAAAAATACATCTTGTATCCAAATTTTATGGGTTTACCTCGAATGTACATTTTTTAAGAATGCCCGCCCGTATAGGGTATCAAATTTCTGTATTTTTTTGCAAAACATCTCAATATAACATCTAACTTTGACTAACTTGTTAGTACCGTCAATAGTATCATTATCACATAAATGAATATATTTTTTACATGCCTTAATTTCTTCCTACTCATTACATTTTGTTTGAAGTGTAGATTACAATCTTCTGAATTGCTCCAATGTAGATATTCTTGCGGCAACGAATCATATCAGCTAAAGAGAAGAATTCCTACAAATACTTCCAATGACTTTTCAGATAATGAAAACAAATTATTATTTTTCTGCGAAGCATATTGCAATGTCTCTGTGACCCAATCGTTATATTTCTCATTTTCGAGTTAAGTTTATAACAACATTTCTGAAAGATGCGTTATACTAGCTGTTCTGTCAAAGAAAAAGGCAGAGGATTTCACTTGCCGCGTATTATCGCTAAAAGGAATTGAAGAAGCTCAAAATTGAAAATAGTTTTAAAAAGGTGACCCCACCCAAGAAGTATTTTTAAGAGAATATTTAGACACTGATTTTTTTCTATAATTGAATAACATATACTACTATATTTCCACACCTACCGTTACCTATCTCATTTAATAGGCACTTCCTTTGGGTGTGATAGTTTCCAATTATAAATTTTAATTAAATGAACTCTGGCTTCTTTTGCGTTTTTTTCGTCGTTCCGTTTAGTACTACATTCATCCTACATATAAGAGTTTTTTAGTCAGTTAGAAATGGCAATGTCAGTTAATGTTGAGCACAAAAAAGACAATGTCCACTAACTTTAAAAGAAAAAGAGCCAATCTTCATTTTAGTTTTGTGATAATTTTGACTTTCAAGTATATCTTGGGGGCTCAAATATGTCAATTTCGATAATAGATTTTCCTTTAATCTTCTTAAATAATCCAGTCCCTGTGGTGAAGAGACCAAGCGACTAGTTTAAAAATAGCAACGTAGTTTATTAGCGACACACACGTAAAAATCGGAAAAGTCCAACAAGAGAACAAACATCTTAAAAACAAATCCTCGCTCCCGAAAAAGTCCTGGCCGCTCCCCTTTTCCAGCCGCGACTCCTTTTTTCAAACATTTCGCCGATGCCAACTCATCCATCATAAGTTAATAAATTCCCTCATCCGGCTGTAGCAAATCCATCTTGTTATGGGACTCGAGCACAAGTTTCAGCCCGTAAGCAACTAGTCTGGGAATCGAGCAAGTGTCCCTCTTGGGACATTCTCCCCGACGACAGGAAAAAAACTTCCAGCCACCAGAAGCCCGCCAGCCGGAACAACTAGAAAACATCCAAAAGCACATTAAACATGAATGAACACAACTCAAAAGACCCACATACATTCCAACCAACATCTTGGGCAGAGAGCACAAATCAAATGTAAATGTAGCATATTGATGACATTAGCCTTTATAAACGAGAGCGCAAATTATATCTTTTCTTCTCTATAGCACCCTCACCATCAAGCATACCCTTTTCTATCTTTTCTACGCTCAAGTAGGATCTCCTTGGAGGAGCCACTCTCAGCCTGTCAACATGGCATTTCACAACAGGAGCCTGATTATTTCCCTCTAATTGGATAGAATAATTTAAAGGGGAATGTTTTTGGACGACTTGATAAGGGCCCTCGTATTTAGAGTCAAACCTACCAACAGACTTCAAGTACACTATATCTCCTTCCCTCAACAGTCTTTCGTCAGTAGTGCTCCTATTACTAGCATTTTGTCTATCCTGACTTCTCTCTAGGTTTGAATAAGCGGAATGATAAATAATCTTTAAATTGTCCAAAAGAACCGCCAGATATTGTGTCCTGTCTAACTGAGTAACTTGAAAATCCCTTTTAAACGTGTCAAAAATCAAAGAAAGATTTCTACCAAAATGAAGCAAATTCGGGGAATAACCCGTTGCGGAATGCACCGAGCCGTTGTACAAGCTTTGGTGGATCTTCATAGCTTGGTCAAACGAGTACCCATCCTGATGTAACGCCTTAATAGCTACTTTCAGGGCAGTGTTAATTCGCTCACTTTGTCCATTAGTCTGAGGATGCCCCACAGAAGTGCGTTTCAACTCAATTCCCAAAACCTCGCCAATTCCCCTAAACGTCTCGGCGGTGAACTGTGTTCCATTGTCCGATAGTAAAGTACATGGTCTGCCGTGCGTTACAATGTAACCGAACAAAGCCTTTGAAACAGCCTCCGTGGTTATCCTCGACAAGTGGTAAAGCTCCACATGCTTCGAAAGTGATCTATAACCGTAAGAACGTATCCTGCCTTTATTGGGCCAACTATGTCCATGGATACAAATTGGCCTGGTCGAGTTGGTATGGGAACAGAACCAAAAGGAACCTTTGGAACTGTGTAGGACTTCAACTGAATGCATGTCCTGCAAGAGAGAACATAGTTTTGAGTATCCAACCACATTCCAGCCCAGAAGAAACGCTGTTGCAATAACTCGTATGTCTTCTGTACCCCCATGTGGGATTTATGGCACAGCCTGATGACTTTTTCTCTCAAACTCCGCGGAATCACAACGGTTACCTCACCAGACGCCTTAGAAACGTGCATTAACAAATCTGTCCCTGTTTGAATGTAAAACTCACTCTTCTTAGCGGTTGCCGACACGCCCTCTATCAGTGACTGACGAATTTCCTGGATCTCCTTATCCATACACTGAGCCTTCAAAATTTCTCCAATGTCAATCTCCGTGTTGAGCTTTCGTATGGTATTTACAGCCTCCACTCGAGCCTCATCAACTGGCGAACCGTTCATCTCCACGAAAGGCAACACCGGTTCCAACGCCCTCTCCTCCATAACACGCTCTCTTCCATCTGGGTCAGGCATTCTAGACAGATAATCAGCAAGTACGTTCTTAACCCCCGGAATATGCTCAAACGTAAATGAGTACTCACTCAATTCTAGAAGCCACCTAGTTGTCATATTAGCGGGCGATTGGGTCTTTCTGTAAAATTCCAAGGGCTTGCTATCAGACAGAATTTTAAACTCCCGATTAAAAAGATACTGTTTAAATGAAGTCACCGCCTTGTAAATTGCCAGTAACTCTTGCTTTATCGCAGGGTATCTCCTCTCTGCAGGATTGAGAGACTTGCTGAAGTAAGAAACAGGCCTTAGCTGGCCATCAAAGTTCTGCATCAACACTGCCGATATTGCCGAACCACTAGCATCTGTATTTACGATAAATTGTTTTTTCCAATCAGGCAATCTGACGAACGGTTTCCTGAAAAATATTCCCTGCAGCTTCTGAAAAGCCGCCTGACACTCAGATGTCCACTCAAACTTCTTTTTCCCAGTCGTAAGCTGGTTCAGAGTAGCTGTCAGCTTGGCGTAGAACGGATTTAAGTGCCGGTAAAAACCGCAAATTCCCAAAAATCTCTTTAGTTGACGAGGAGTCCGAGGAGAAGAAAATCCAGTTATCTTAGCTATATTGGAACTTATAGGTTGAATGCATTGGTGTTCAATTTTAAACCCAAGATAATCGATAGAATCTCTTGCGAAGGAACATTTTGATGGAGCCAAAGTGATATTGTTCTTAATTAAGATTTTCAAAATTGCTTCCAGTTTCTGTACCATTTCTTCAAACGAATTAGCCCCAATGCATACATCGTCCTGATACGCAAAAACACCAAATACTCCCTGTAATTTTAACTCATCAATTATACCATCCATTAATGCCTGAAAGATGCTTGCCGCGGTTTTTAGGCCAAATACCAAACGATTATTTCGATACGTCCCCCAGGGTGTGGTAAAAGCGATGATATCCCGGTATTCCTCAGGTAGATCTATCTGCCAGTATGCACTCTTAAGATCAAGTGTAGTATATAAACTAAAATGAGAAATTTCATTTATTAAAGTAGAAATTTTTGGAAGAGGATACGATGAGTGATTTATGATGTTGTTTAAGAGCCTCAAATCCAAAGCCATCCTGTACCGAGGTTTAACATCCCCAGAGTCTTCTGCCTCAGGCTTCTTTTTGACCAACAACATTGGGCAAGCATAATCAGAAACAGTCCGTTCTATAATCCCTGCCGCCACCATCTCGTCTAGTTCCTCTCGAACATCGCTCTGTAAAGCCGAAGGAACAGGAAATGGTAGAGTTCGAATTGGATTGTTATGTTTTAGGGAGATTTTAGGAACAACTTTATCACAGTGTCCAAGTGTCTGAATTGACTTAGAAAAAGCAGCATAATTTTGTAAAAGTAATTCTCCCAAACGACGCCTTTGACCCTCAACCAGATGATCGAGTTTGAAATCATCTTCCACCAACTGCTCCTTTCTCAACTGCAACACCTCGCTTGATGGTGTGATAAAATTTATTACCTCCTGTTCGACCTCCTCACTGGTCTCCTGGATCTCCCCATCGGGCTGTATTATGTCAATTTTCCCGATGCCCAGAAGCTTATTCAAGTGTAAAACTGTTGACTGCCTATTAGTGACAAATATATTGAAGGACCCTTTGTACACCTTATGCAGCGAAGGAGATACCTCCACCTGCTTTTTGAGGATCTCAGGGGTGAACAACACACACGTACCGTCAGTTATGATTGACGGGGCTTTGACCTTCACTTGAACCAATTCCGTGTGTTCCGGTTCAATCATACACTTAGATGCAAGCTGAACACAATGAACGCTTTCACACTCGTCCCCCCGAGAAAGTAACTGTACCGAGATATCCTCAAACTTAATCAACTTATTTTTAGAGTCAATGCTGATATTATTTCCTTCAATAAAATCATAACCCAATATGCCATCAAATTGTTGCGGAGGGAAATCGGCAACATAAAATACCTGTTTAACACATTTATCCCTTATTTTAAGACTCAACTCAACACAAGCACTGAAATTCAGTTCAGAATTTACTGTACGAATAATCACTGACCTAGACAAATACTTCACCTTAACCTGTCGAGCATCCCTTATTTCAAAAAATAACCTCTTGGGTATCAGTGAGATGGAAGAACCACTGTCAATTAAAAATTTAACCGTAACATCCCCAATCAATACTTCAATAGAAGGCAGAGGGGAAGGAGAGTAAACGTTATTCAGATAGATAACCTCGACTTTAGAATCACCCCCTTCACCCTCAGGAGGAGGGACACCTTGTAGAAATTGCGCCACCGTCCTCGGTGATTCGTGCATTTTTTCTTTCAAAAATAAATCAACAGTGTTATTTTTTATTTTACTCGGGGTTTCAGGTGACTTAACTCTAGGAGAAACACAGGTATCACCTCCCCAGTGCCTCCGACTCAGTTTAAAGGATTCCGGGGGTATCTAGAGTCCTGACCCCTTGGTCTAGGACCTCTATTCAGTCCTCCATAAGAATAACCATATCCCCGTACCGAACCCGAATCCTGCATTCTAGGGTGTACATCAGCATAACGTGGTCCAGCATAACCTCTACCTCTCGAGTACAAAGATCCATGATATCTGAAACAATTAGCCATTGAATGACCACCCCTTTGACAGTAGATACAAAAGACCTGAGGTCTACTATCATAAGCCAAATAATTTTGCTGATTTGGGCCAAAAGCCAAATTACGTGAATCGCATTGCAATGTCTGCAAACTCTGCACAGATTCCCTTGGCAACCCGATCTGAGCCTCAGGTAAATTTAAACCTCGATCCCGAAGTGGGCACTCAGACCATAGATGTCCAGAATTATTACAGTAAACACATACCTCTGTGCTGGTACCTGGTTTACCAGGAGGCGTCTCACCCCCTACAATGTAATTCACATCACTATTCATTCTACCTAAAAACCTGGGACACTGCGACGCCTCATGAGTACCCCTGCACAATTGACATAGTGCTGGATTTCCTCGCATGTTATAGATTTCCTTCTTCAGTTCTGTAATCTGACCCACTACCAGATCCAACTGACTATTAGCAGAAGCAGTTGCCAAAGAATGAGTCTGTAAAACCTTTACATTCTCTTGATTTTGCTTAATACCAATAGCTTTCTTGACCAATTCATCAAAGTCCACTGTGTTTTCTTCTAGTAACTTCAGCTTAATGTCCATAGGCATAGCCGAAATGAACTGCAATCCCTTAATTTGGTTTAGCGCCTTTGCAGTAGTAACTTTTGTATAAACTGAAGCCGTGGCACAAGAGATCCGATGAGCCAGTGATGCTATGGATTCCTCCGGTAACAATTGGATATTCTGCAACGCAATCAATTTATGAGACGGTGGGGTCTCCGTAAGAAAGAAATTCCTGAACTTTTCCTCCGCCTTCTTTACAGTATCAATGGATTTGAAATCGGGATCCTCGACGCAGTATCTCAAGGCATTCCCAATTAATTTTGATTTAAGAAAAACCAAAGCGGTTCGTTCATCCCAACCATTTATACTCTGGACATCCCTAATTTGGCCAAAAAAGAACTCGAGATTTTCTGAAGATCCATCAAATGAATGTACGTTCACGTTTACACACTGACCTGTCACCGTTTTCTCACCGGTAACACACTGATCGGCCATCTGTTTCTCACCAGTCACGCCCTGCTCGATCACCTTTTTCTCACCGGTCATACTTTTCTATTACAAGACTCTCAAATTTTCCTATGAGGCAATACACAACAGGAAGGACTATGGCATACGATTAATATAGCCGAGATCAACACAACGAAATGCCAGCAAATTACCAGGGAATGGTCACGGCACCAGCTGTGGTGAAGAGACCAAGCGACTAGTTTAAAAATAGCAACGTAGTTTATTAGCGACACACACGTAAAAATCGGAAAAGTCCAACAAGAAAACAAACATCTTAAAAACAAATCCTCGCTCCCGAAAAAGTCCTGGCCGCTCCCCTTTTCCAGCCGCGACTCCTTTTTTCAAACATTTCGCCGATGCCAACTCATCCATCATAAGTTAATAAATTCCCTCATCCGGCTGTAGCAAATCCATCTTGTTATGGGACTCGAGCACAAGTTTCAGCCCGTAAGCAACTAGTCTGGGAATCGAGCAAGTGTCCCTCTTGGGACAGTCCCACTGGTATTGTACTTTTATTTTCATGTACATACGACTGGGCAGTCAGCAAGATCTCATTCCAATTAATAAAAGAGTTTTTTTAAAAAAAACCTTTTTTACTTATTTTATTTTCTACTTTTTAGTCTTAGAATTTTGCCTAAAACCTTAATGATGAATATTTTGTCTTATATTTCAGGTAATGAAGAAATTTTGACAGGTGGTGTTACTTATCCAGGTGAAATTGAAATAATTACTTCACGGGATGAATACCACCTCCGTTTGAAATTACAATCGTCTGTTATCTTACTTATTTTCGTCTGATTTTGCAGGTGATGAAAAAATTTTAAAAGGTGGTGTTACTTATCCAGGTGAAATTTAAATAATTATTTCACCGGATGAATACCACCTCCGTTTGAAATTACAATCGTCTGTTATCTTACTTATTTTCGTCTGATTGTGCAGGGGATGAAGAAATTTGGAAAGGTGGTGTTACTTAACCAGGTGAAATTGAAATAATTACTTCACCGGATGAATACCACCTCCGTTTGAAATTACAATCGTCTGTTATCTTACTTATTTTCGTCTGATTGTGCAGGGGATGAAGAAATTTTGAAAGGTGGTGTTACTTATCCAGGTGAAATTGAAATAATTACTTCACCGGATGAATACCACCTCCGTTTGAAATTACAATCGTCTGTTATCTTACTTATTTTCGTCTGATTGTGCAGGGGATGAAGAAATTTGGAAAGGTGGTGTTACTTAACCAGGTGAAATTAAAATAATTACTTCACGGGATGAATACCACCTCCGTTTGAAATTACAATCGTCTGTTATCTTCCTTATTTTCGTCTGATTTTGCAGGTGATGAAAAAATTTGGAAAGGTGGTGTTACTTAACCAGGTGAAATTGAAATAATTATTTCACCGGATGAATACCACCTCCGTTTGAAATTACAATCGTCTGTTATCTTACTTATTTTCGTCTGATTGTGCAGGGGATGAAGAAATTTTGAAAGGTGGTGTTACTTATCCAGGTGAAATTCAAATAATTACTTCACCGGATGAATACCACCTCCGTTTGAAATTACAATCGTCTGTTATCTTACTTATTTTCGTCTGATTCTGCAGGGGATGAAGAAATTTGGAAAGGTGGTGTTACTTATCCAGGTGAAATTGAAATAATTATTTCACCGGATGAATACCACCTCCGTTTGAAATTACAATCGTCTGTTATCTTACTTATTTTCGTCTGATTTTGCAGGTGATGAAAAAATTTGGAAAGGTGGTGTTACTTAACCAGGTGAAATTGAAATAATTATTTCACCGGATGAATACCACCTCCGTTTGAAATTACAATCGTCTGTTATCTTACTTATTTTCGTCTGATTGTGCAGGGGATGAAGAATTTTGAAAGGTGGTGTTACTTATCCAGGTGAAATTGAAATAATTACTTCACCGGATGAATACCACCTCCGTTTGAAATTACAATCGTCTGTTATCTTACTTATTTTCGTCTGATTGTGCAGGGGATGAAGAAATTTGGAAAGGTGGTGTTACTTAACCAGGTGAAATTGAAATAATTACTTCACCGGATGAATACCACCTCCGTTTGAAATTACAATCGTCTGTTATCTTACTTATTTTCGTCTGATTGTGCAGGGGATGAAGAAATTTTGAAAGGTGGTGTTACTTATCCAGGTGAAATTGAAATAATTACTTCACCGGATGAATACCACCTCCGTTTGAAATTACAATCGTCTGTTATCTTACTTATTTTCGTCTGATTGTGCAGGGGATGAAGAAATTTGGAAAGGTGGTGTTACTTAACCAGGTGAAATTAAAATAATTACTTCACGGGATGAATACCACCTCCGTTTGAAATTACAATCGTCTGTTATCTTCCTTATTTTCGTCTGATTTTGCAGGTGATGAAAAAATTTGGAAAGGTGGTGTTACTTAACCAGGTGAAATTGAAATAATTATTTCACCGGATGAATACCACCTCCGTTTGAAATTACAATCGTCTGTTATCTTACTTATTTTCGTCTGATTGTGCAGGGGATGAAGAAATTTTGAAAGGTGGTGTTACTTATCCAGGTGAAATTCAAATAATTACTTCACCGGATGAATACCACCTCCGTTTGAAATTACAATCGTCTGTTATCTTACTTATTTTCGTCTGATTCTGCAGGGGATGAAGAAATTTGGAAAGGTGGTGTTACTTATCCAGGTGAAATTGAAATAATTATTTCACCGGATGAATACCACCTCCGTTTGAAATTACAATCGTCTGTTATCTTACTTATTTTCGTCTGATTTTGCAGGTGATGAAAAAATTTGGAAAGGTGGTGTTACTTAACCAGGTGAAATTGAAATAATTATTTCACCGGATGAATACCACCTCCGTTTGAAATTACAATCGTCTGTTATCTTACTTATTTTCGTCTGATTGTGCAGGGGATGAAGAATTTTGAAAGGTGGTGTTACTTATCCAGGTGAAATTGAAATAATTACTTCACCGGATGAATACCACCTCCGTTTGAAATTACAATCGTCTGTTATCTTACTTATTTTCGTCTGATTGTGCAGGGGATGAAGAAATTTGGAAAGGTGGTGTTACTTAACCAGGTGAAATTGAAATAATTACTTCACCGGATGAATACCACCTCCGTTTGAAATTACAATCGTCTGTTATCTTACTTACTTTCGTCTGATTGTGCAGGGGATGAAGAAATTTTGAAAGGTGGTGTTACTTATCCAGGTGAAATTGAAATAATTACTTCACCGGATGAATACCACCTCCGTTTGAAATTACAATCGTCTGTTATCTTACTTATTTTCGTCTGATTGTGCAGGGGATGAAGAAATTTGGAAAGGTGGTGTTACTTAACCAGGTGAAATTGAAATAATTACTTCACCGGATGAATACCACCTCCGTTTGAAATTACAATCGTCTGTTATCTTACTTATTTTCGTCTGATTGTGCAGGGGATGAAGAAATTTTGAAAGGTGGTGTTACTTATCCAGGTGAAATTGAAATAATTACTTCACCGGATGAATACCACCTCCGTTTGAAATTACAATCGTCTGTTATCTTACTTATTTTCGTCTGATTGTGCAGGGGATGAAGAAATTTTGAAAGGTGGTGTTACTTATCCAGGTGAAATTGAAATAATTACTTCACCGGATGAATACCACCTCCGTTTGAAATTACAATCGTCTGTTATCTTACTTATTTTCGTCTGATTGTGCAGGGGATGAAGAAATTTGGAAAGGTGGTGTTACTTAACCAGGTGAAATTGAAATAATTACTTCACAGGATGAATACCACCTCCGTTTGAAATTACAATCGTCTGTTATCTTACTTATTTTCGTCTGATTGTGCAGGGGATGAAGAAATTTTGAAAGGTGGTGTTACTTATCCAGGTGAAATTGAAATAATTACTTCACCGGATGAATACCACCTCCGTTTGAAATTACAATCGTCTGTTATCTTACTTATTTTCGTCTGATTGTGCAGGGGATGAAGAAATTTTGAAAGGTGGTGTTACTTATCCAGGTGAAATTGAAATAATTACTTCACCGGATGAATACCACCTCCGTTTGAAATTACAATCGTCTGTTATCTTACTTATTTTCGTCTGATTGTGCAGGGGATGAAGAAATTTGGAAAGGTGGTGTTACTTAACCAGGTGAAATTGAAATAATTACTTCACCGGATGAATACCACCTCCGTTTGAAATTACAATTTTCTGTTATCTTACTTACTTTCGTCTGATTGTGCAGGGGATGAAGAAATTTTGAAAGGTGGTGTTACTTATCCAGGTGAAATTGAAATAATTACTTCACCGGATGAATACCACCTCCGTTTGAAATTACAATCGTCTGTTATCTTACTTATTTTCGTCTGATTGTGCAGGGGATGAAGAAATTTTGAAAGGTGGTGTTACTTATCCAGGTGAAATTGAAATAATTACTTCACCGGATGAATACCACCTCCGTTTGAAATTACAATCGTCTGTTATCTTACTTATTTTCGTCTGATTGTGCAGGGGATGAAGAAATTTTGAAAGGTGGTGTTACTTATCCAGGTGAAATTGAAATAATTACTTCACCGGATGAATACCACCTCCGTTTGAAATTACAATCGTCTGTTATCTTACTTATTTTCGTCTGATTGTGCAGGGGATGAAGAAATTTGGAAAGGTGGTGTTACTTAACCAGGTTGGTCACGCAAGAGTGACTTCTCTGCATAGTTTTGTTTTCACTATATGCAAATTTATGTTTACTTAAAATGCCGCTAGGGCGGATCAGTATAAATTCGAATGTATCTGCCTGTTTCCGAATGATTGTATGAATGATTGGATGTTGGAGATGATTATGATTAACGTTCAGAAGCAAAACGCTGTATATTTTTGTCCCAATAAACAGATGCGACTTAAAGTTGGCTTTTCTTCCTTATTTCCTTACCTGCATTGAGGATTGTTCCGAGGCGAACAGTTTGGAGGTTCCACCGAGATTGCAGTTTCATCATGAGCGAATCTGGTGACGATCAAGATTACAGTGCCTCAATTCGGGCTCGAGGATATGAGAAGAGAGCAATTACCAGAATTGAATCGTTCGTCAATTCTATCAACGATCGGACGGACATCAACGCCATTGGCATCAGGCTTGAACGCCTTCAAGTTGCCTTCGACCAGTTTTGTCAGCTTGATTCTTCACTACCAGAAGAGCAATCAGAAAGGGAAGCCGTCGAAAATCGATTTTACGATTGCTGTGCCAAACTAAGAGGGATTATAGCCGCCAGAACAGCAGCCTTGAATTCAACTGTCCAGCAAAGAGAAGAAACTCCGGATCCTGAACAAAGCTTCAGATCCACCCCTGAATTCAAGCTCCCCAGATTGAATCTACCTTCATTTCAAGGAGATTATGCCGAGTGGTTAAACTTCAAGGACCTCTACTCCACCGTAGTCCATAAGAATGAAAATCTGACGAACATCCAGAAGTTCCAGTATCTACGTGGTCTTCTCGGCGAAGCTCCAGCAGCTATCATTCGCCACATCCCAGTTTCTGATGTCAGCTACCCAGAGGCATGGGAAAAGTTAGTGAGCCGGTACGACAAGAAGAAAAACATCGCCACATCTCTGCTCAATACTTTTCTAAGTCAACCCCAAATAGGTGCGGTCAACTCTTCTAATCTCAGATCAATGGCTGATGTATCTGAGCAAGTTATTCGTGGATTGAGGACAGTGGATGCTGCAGCCACCACAGCCGACATTTGGTTGATTCATCTTCTATGTGAAAAGGTCGATCCAGAAACGCGACGTCTCTGGTCGGAGAAAACAGTGTCAACTCCCTTCCCAACGTTCCAGTCTTTCTTGGATTTCCTCAACGAGCGATCCAGTGCTCTCGAAGCGGTCAACTCAGCGCCGGATCACCTGCATCAAATTCCTAGTTCCAGTACCCCTCCTCGCATTTCAGCTACAACGTGTCTGAAATGCAAAGGCATGCATTCTCTCTCCAAGTGTCCACAATTCAAGGCGTTAGGATTGAATGCTCGAAAGGACTTTGTGCGCAAAAGGTCTTTATGTTGGAACTGCCTATCCTCATCTCATCTCAACCGTAGCTGTCAATCGAAATTCACCTGCCGAATGTGTAACGGTAAGCACAACACACTTCTTCATGAAAGTTTCAATACCAACTGTGCTGTCACCAAGGTTCCCGAAGTGAAGAAGACGACCATCACGTCAAGAGAAGATGAAAACCCAGTACCTTTTTTGATGAACTCGATAACCTGTAGCACCGCTGTACTTCCCACAGCAATAGTATCAGTTTGTGATGCTCAAGGTAAACTCCAAGACATCCGACTACTGCTAGATTCGGGTTCTCAAGCGACGTTTCTTTCGGAGGCCTGTATGAAGAAGCTGAGTTTACATTTCACCTCCCGCAAGACCCTTCCAGTAACTGGTCTTTCAGTCTCAAATCCTGTAAGGACCTTGGGCTCCGTAAATCTTTTCATTTCTTCAAAAGCTGATCCCAACTTCAAGTTCAAGATTGATGCATTTGTATTGAAAACCATGACAGCCACCCACTCGTCGTTTCAAGTTACGCCCAAGGAGCTCTCACTACTAAAAGTATTGCAATTGGCTGATCCATCCATCGGAAGCTCTGAGACAATCGAAATGATCCTTGGCGTAGATCTTTTTTTCTCGATCCTCCTACCAGGTCAAGTTCTGAAGTCGGATGGAAGTCCACTAGCCCAAAACTCCAAGCTAGGTTGGATTGTATGCGGAAAACCAGATGCTCCACAACGAGTCACAAGCTTAAATCTGACGATGTCAAGCCTGGATACGCAGCTGAGAAGATTCTGGGAGGTCGAATCCGTGCCGGAAAGAACTACGAACTTTACACCAGAGGAGCAATACTGCGAGGACCATTTTGTTAAGAATCACACGATGGATATCAAAGGTCGGTTTGTAGTCAGATTGCCTTTTCGGGAAACCTCATCCGAACTAGGGAACTCTTACAGTGCAGCAGTATTGCGTTTAGTAAGTGTCGAAAGAAAATTCCAGCGTAATCCAGTACTTGAGATGGATTACAAGCGTTTCATGTCAGACTACTGGATCCTCAACCATATGAAAGTCTCCGATGACGATTCAAGCATGATCGAGGACAAAAATAAGTTTTTCCTACCTCATCACGCTGTTCACTCCATTAGTTTCATACAATCGTATCGGGGAAATGAGCCACCTATAGTACCGGTTGTGCTTGGCGACTAACTTCATTCTCCCCGCCGAACAGGGTTGCTCTACTTGCCCAGAGCCTCCACCCTGCCTGACAGGCTAGTTGGCTAGTTTGAGCTTGGCGTCGTAAATGTTATCTCCTTCGGAACGGGGTAGTTTGGGGTTGCTGGTATTCGTCACGCATGCATGACCGGACCGCGTTTATTCGAGGGGGAAACACAACAGGGGGTCTTGCAAATGAAAACTTCATCGATTCCCAGACCGTTTTTTTTAGTTATCACGACAGTTCATCAAACTAACTTAAAACATTTAAAAGTTAATTATCTATTCATAACTCCCATAAATTACGTTACTGTTAATTGATATAACTGATTTCAAGTTGTCATTGTTGTTTTGATGGAAGGATTTTTTTTTGGTTGAGAAGTTTGAATAAATAAATGCTTGCTGTATTTGAGTATAACAATTTTATCCACGTTAAGTAAATAAGAACATTCGTTACAGACATTTTATCAAACTCCGCTAAATTTGTTCAATATTATGATCTAGGGTGGTTGGGTATACATTTGATATCCCTTTTAAATAAAGTGATTCATAGATCCAAAATCTCAATCACATAGATGTATAATAAATTACCACAAGTATGGAAATTTTAAATATATTATATAGCTACCACAACGTCCTTAGTCTTGAGAATGAGATTCGTACAAGAACTTTAAAAATATGGTTTTTACTATGGCATGATGGACCTAACCTCTAAAGAATGACTTTTCCAATCGCATAACACTATTTTTATGCCCTTAAATAAAAAAAAAACTACAGTCTTAAAAAATCTGCAGATGAGACTGCATTAACGAAATCTCCCGCAGTTCAAGTTCAGAAACCCAGTCAAACTACGTCGTTTAACTTGTTTCCACACTAAAGCTGAAATATAACATGCCGGATAACTATTTTAGAAACACGTTATTTTTATTATTTTTACACTAAAATATGCGTTTACCACTACAGTTACAGACAGGCCCTGATTACTGCCTAGGCTTGCAAGGCCCGGGCCTTGGGCCCATGATTTTTGGGGGCCCCCAAATGGTCTGAAAAATGTTTTTTTTTCACGAAACATTAAATTTCATGTGATAAAATTTTACACTTAAAAATTATAAGAAAGTTATTTTTCTAGAATTGCGTTAAAACTAAAATAAAAAAAGGGTGGTGTATAATTTTTTTCTAGGTTAGCATTTTATTATATGCATAAGTAGCAATAGTAACCCAATGACGCAGTTTCTTATACATTTTTATCGTGAAGGGGGCACCTAAAAGCACCCGGGCCTTGGGCCCGGACTTGCCTTAATCGGGCCCTGGTTACAGAATCTAATGACACTTATATATTTTACAAATATAAGTAAGTTTATTTTCTCTCAAATGTACAGATTTTATGATTTAAAAAATCTAAAAACAGGTATTAATGAAAATAATCTGTTAAAATTGTATCACCTATTTACGAAACATGTCAAACACCACTTTTTTTCAAAAATGAGTTTACAGTGTTGTTTTGGGGGTAAAAATCCTTTCTCACTTTTAGGCGCGTTTTTTTTAAGTTGGTCTTTTTTATTTTGTTAAAAGTTTATTTATTTCAAGCAATGTTGCTTAGTGGAGATTTTAAAGTATTGTAAGGAGGGGTATTGCCAGCGTGCCAGCGAAAAGTTTTTTGAATTCTCCCATTAAACAAACTTTTAATTATTTTAAAATACCAAGTGTTTTAATAATCCCTAAAATCAAATACTTCAAGAAAATTTACCGAAATCCAACAGTTAAGAGGACTTTATAGAAAGAAGAAGATTTTCAAGCTATTTAATAAAAAAGCTGGTTAAAAATTAATTAAAAATGGGAATAATTGAGGTGGATAGGATTTGGCCTGAAAGAACTGTCTCAATATAGATTTTATCAAAATCATTTTTGAAATCGTACCGCTTAGATAAGACTATTAATTACTAAAAGTTAAGTTACATTGCCGACAAAGAATTCGTCACACATTCCTTGTCCGTTTCATAGAAGTGGCACCAGTCCGTGTTAGTTTGCTTGTTTTTAGATAAGAAAATCGCCTGGCCAAGTCCATGAACAACAAAAGACAGGAAACAGAAGGGGACCCCACTTCAAGACGGAAAGCGCGCTGCAATAAATTCGCACTTGTCAGGTCCACCCCCTCAATAATTGGGAATATTGTTTAACAAACTCTGTTTTCAACTTTTGAGGATGACCGAAAATTTACTGTACGTGTGTTTCTCCGACTTTTAACCCATTAAAGGCCGCTATATGAACCGCTATGAAAAATTATAATTTTTGTAGTGTTTTGAGGTTCAGTGTGTGTCTCTAATCATATTCAGTTTAAATTTTCAAAAAATCTCAATTTGGACCGGAGATATTATATATATGCTCCCAAAATGGTAGCTTTGGCTGAAAGTGGGGGTAACGGATTACACCTCTGGCAGTGTTACGAGGTGAATGTTTAAGTCAATAATTTCCCAAATAAATAAACTATATTATACTGTATTTTTACGTATTATAAATATCAGTAACTTGTAATTTATCGGATTTTTTCAATAGAAATTACTTTTTTTTCGCTCTTTTTTATTTGTTTGCACTATAAAAAGTATTAAGCATGAGTCGTTTTTCTTTTCATATATTCATTTTATGTTGGTTCTGAATTTAATGAAGGTCATCTTAATCCCTTTAGAAAAATATTTTCTGTAAGACACCGGCTTCCCTTATCTTGGATTGAAAGTGGATTTTCTTTGTTCTAAATTAGTTAGACCTCACCACATTCATTCTCTGGATTTACAACATTTAAATTATTTTAAATAAAACTTTTCTTTTTACGATTTACCAAAATTTGGTCACACACATAAAATATTGGATTCATATGCGGGGAATTCATAGCAATCTAGCAGTGTCTTATAGTGCAAAATGAGTAGTGCAGCTAAAAATATCAACTGCATATTTTCATTCCAATGAAAGTAAAGAAAATTATCATCCTCATTTGCTGGAAGCTTAGTTTACAATGCAGAAAAAGAATTCGTCTTACATTCCTTGAGTATTCTTCAAAAGATAGGAGTGGCGCCGTGACTACGAACTCAACACTTTCTATAGTGAACCACCTGTTTTTAGATCAGAAAACCATATGCCCTTGAACAACAAAAGGCAGAAACAGAAGTGGACTGCCCCCTGGACACCAAAGAAGGTTACATTTCAAAAGAAAAGCAATAAACTTCGAGAATTCCATTCACATACAGTACGTACTATATCCTCGCGGGGAAAGGGCAATTTAAAAAACTTATAATTGTTTAACATATTCACTGATTTGAAACTCGCGCTTGTAAAAAAATAATTTTTAGTGAATTTATTTTGTAAGAAAGTAAAAATGGTCAATTTTGTCTAAGTTCAAAGAATTTTTAAAAATAGTAATTACCTAACAAACTTTTTGAAAAAAAAAATACCAACAATTCTACATACCTTCGTTATTAGTGAAAAAAAATTACAAGCATGTATCTTAATTTACTTTTGGTGAAAAAATATTTTACAAATGTTTCCAAAATGGGAGCTTTGGCGCTTAATGGGTTAATCTAATCATAAAGGATGGTGCTAAATTTACCAATAGCACCTAATTTAAGAGGCGTATACAAGTGGAGGGAGGGGACGGGCACCCCATGTTCTAGAATCTAGAACATGATATAATGAAGAGTACGCTGAAGCGAGAATGGGAAGACATTATCCCCCCAAAAAATTTTGTTTTAAGTTGAAAAAAAAAACATAATTTTATGAGGCCCCCTATAAAAACCAGCTACAGCACTGGTTAAAGTATAAAAAATTTGATTTTAAGTCTTAAGTAAGATATTATTTTTGAGAACCTTTCGTTTTGAGTACCTATGGTACGAATTCTTGAAATTCGCAAACCTCCAATCTAATTAAATTCTTTAGATTGTTGTGTGATAGTATGTTATGTTACGACGGGCAATGTGATAAATTGGGCATTATTAACAATGCTCGGGCAATGTGATAAATTCAATGAAATTTATGAATGAAATTTATCACATTGCCCGCCTCCACTCTGGGCATTAGTATTAATGCATTAATCACTTTGCTTTTAACACATATACATACGGCGTAAAATAAACTTTAAACCAGATTATATATAAACTAAAATGGCGTCTGTAAATTCCATTTTTACCAATAAAAAGCAAAAATAATGAAATAAAATTTAATATAATAAACAAATAATGTGTATTTGTTTTGAGAAGGCTCCAATTTCTACCTACCACGGGTACTATTGGTTAAAAACCACGAGGCAGAGAGACGAGTGTACAATAACATCTACTTTTAATTAATTGAAGGTTTTAGAACTGAGCAGTGCTGAGATTAGAGGGAGGACTCATCTTTAAACAGAGTAGATGGTTGATAAAGTTCAAAATATGACTAATTTCGGGGGTACCTACTTAAATTGATAATATAAACCATAGATTAGGGGGCTCTAAGGGAAGGGAGAGCACGATTCCAGACCTTTACCTTTTGGCAAAAAATGTCAAGATGTCGGGGATTTTATAAAAAGGATCACGAAAGATCCCCTTGTGGTACCACTGGGGGGTATGTGGGGGAACTTTTCCAAACCATCACTTTTACTCTTTGACAACAAAATGTGGGGGAAATTCTAAAAAGTATCACTCAAGATTCTCTTTGCGGTATAGCTGGGGGATATGGGGGTCTCCTCTACAGAAAAAATTTGAAATTTAACCTGTAAAAGTAGGATTTTAACTCATTTTGAGAGTTATCCCATCTTCCTTTAAATTTATTAAAATTTTTTGTTAAAACAAATATTTCGAGGGGGACGGTAAAAATATTTTGGTGGACGGTCTAAACATTTGAGGGCACCGCGCCCCCCACCAAATCTCAGCACTGCAACGGAGTTCGCTGAATATCGTAAACCAGTGGGGTGCCACTAACTAGATACCGTGACCACAAGTGTGAAATTTTAAAGAAAAGATAAAAGGTTTCCCACCCCATACTAGGTGTAGCATTTGTTTTCTTTTGAGATAACACTGTGAAGCGATGTTATATTTACAACTCTGTGGCTAGAAATCTTTGGATTGGTTGGAAATGTTTGTTTTTCCAACCAATTAAAACTTAAGAAAAACGGATCTACATCTCCCAAAAATATAAAAGAAAAACGCACAAAATCTATTTACAGTCGAGGTATACGAAACAGAGCAATCAGCCTGCCTAACGTGCCCTGAACTAAACAATTTTTGGTTGAATTTATCGTGCTTAAAAGAAGGCAGCATTTATTTTATTAGAGAAAACAGCTCCCATGGATCTACATAGCAGAGCGGATTCAACCAACGACATCACCCCTTCAACTCCAGTCAATGATTCTCCTAAAAGGTAAGAAATAAATTTGTACAATATATTTTAAGTAAAATTATAAACATTTCCCTTTGTTTTAAAAATTTGAAGCGTTCCAACTACAAAGAGCAAACTAAACAAAGAGTGTTTTTTTTTTTCATTTGAGAGAGAATCCACACTATTCTAATTGAATTTGCATTGTGCTCACTCTTAAAAAAGCTCTGTACATTATTCGATTTCTTCTTTATAGAAGATTTTTTTTAAACGAATAACTCTTAAAACCACATTTTGAAAATTGCTCTCAGTAACCGGAACGCCTCATTTACCGTTCTTACTAGTATTTGCATTATTTTGAAAATTATCACAGGTGGTTTATTAATAGTAGGAGTGACTGTTATAAACCACGGATAAAATTCATGTTTTATTTCAATTCATTTTGACCACCGTAGCATAGGCGCCGACTTTATAAAACATTGGAGACCCAATTATTGTCCAGTCATATTGTATTTCATTCGGGAAAGTTTTGAAGTGGTTCGGATTTTTCGCTTTCTGCATGTATTTTGGGTCCCGAATCCAAAGAACAACACACAACATATTTTCTTGTCACCAAAATTTCAAGACGCAATATTGAGAAAATTCAAAAAACATTTATAGTGGTGTCCTTTAAAAAGAAACCCACTTTTTCAGTTTTCCTTCATTAAAAGCTTAAAAAAATATGATAATTAAATCGAACAAAAAAAGTGTTGTAACGGCTCATCCTCCCCTGCATTTTAGTTCTTAGTATTTTTAATTCCGACGCTCCTTTACAAAATGGGAGACAATTAAGTATCCAAATAAAAAAAATCTTTTTCCTAAAAAAAACCCCTCATGTACCCTAAAAAAAACCACTCTTGAAAGTACTCAAAATGATATGATTGAAAGGTTTATTTTGATAGAAAAGGGAATAGTTAAGATTAAAACCAAATTTATTACAAATTATTTCTAAAATTCAAACTGTGATAAGTTTTACTGTTGTATTTTTTTCGGGTGTTGAAAATGACCAATTAAATACAAATACTTCATACAATTGATATTTTGTTTTAAACCCCCAACTATTAACTCTCAAAACTCATTTTCTAGTAAAACTCAGTAAAATGCTCTTTTCACGGAAAATGGCTGTTTTTGGTATCATTGAGTTTTTCTCAAAATTACAGAAAAAAAATCGATAATTACTGAAACAACTATTCTATTTGCATAATTAGTTGTATATCATGAATAATATAAAATATTTTGCATAATTTTTTATTTATTTTGTAATTTATTACAAAAGGAAAAAAGGTTTTTTAGGCACCTATGGGTTATTTTCACCCATCATTTCAAAAACTACCGTAAGGTCCCCTGAACGTTTGATTTTTTTTTATTCTTAAAATAACGGGATAAATCAAAAACGCGTAAAAAATACTTTCAAGTCTATATAATATACGTTTTTACAGCATCAAAATCTGTATAACTAAATCATTTTTTTAGCCAAAAATCGACATTTTCTATTTTTTTTTTCAAAAAAACTAAGTAAATAAACGGTTCTTTGACCTGTTTTTACGTTCCCTGCCACTCTAAATACCACTCTAATAAAGACAGGGCACGTCATGAGAATTTAAAATTAATTAAATTATTTATTTAAAATATCTCGATGGGTTTTTTAGGGTACATTTTGGAGTGGGTTTTTTTAAGGACAGGACTATTGAGGACTATATTTATTTAACATGTATGGAATTTGGCTTTTCATAGTTATAACTCTATAGAGCGAACATGTTGATACAACTCTGTGTACTAAATTTAGCAGAGATTTCCATTTCCAGTAACATGTTACGTTACTTATAAAAGGTTAATTTTAGATTTATTGCAAATTTTGGCGGTTCATCGAAATAATATTTTAGAACTATAATAAAATTTTTAATAAATATTATTTATTAATTCATATGATTTTATAATTACTGTTCTCAGATGCTGAGGAAATTACTGTGAATTAAAAAAACTAATTATCCTTCTTTGCTCATTTAAATCTTACGTAAAAAGTGATAAATTGAGCATTAAAAGTTACCGAGTTGAGGCGGGCAATGTGGTAAATTTGATGGCATTTTATCAATTGCACGTAACTTATAAACATGACCAAAAAAGTCTATATTTTATTTTATTTTATAGAAATGAAGCACTTCAAGTTGTTTTCACTCCTCATGCATCAAATAGAAAGGATAAGGATGATGATGAAGAAGAATTTCCTCGTACTCCTAAGAGAAGGAAAGTAATTGCCCGTCCTGAAAATTGGAATAGATCCAAAACATCCTCAGCACATCAGGCTGGTAAGGAATACATCAGCGCTATGACGGGAAAGGTAGTAAAAGAAAAGGAAATTAAAGATTTAAAAGATTGCGAAAATTGTAAACTTAAATGCTCCTCCAAAATTTCAAAAAATGATAGGGAAGAGATTTTTAAAAGTTTTTACAACCTTCCTAGCAACATAGAAAAAAGGCATTTCATAATTCAGAACACTGAAAGAAAATTAACTAAAGAAAACCTAAAAAGTCAAGATGATCCCATAGCCCTTACTCCTAAAAAAAAATTTTCTTTCCAATATTTTTTTCATATTAATAGTTTAAAAATTCAAATATGTAAGTCCTTTTTTTTGGGAACTCTCTCAATCTCCGAAACTAGGGTTTATAATGCCCACCGCACAAAAAATCTCATCACGAACACCCCTTCTCAAGATCAACGGGGTAGATCCCTTAGTTCTAGACGCCTTCCAAAGGGCGATGTGGAATCTGCCCGTGAGCATATAAACTCATTTCCAAGGATTCCTTCCCACTACTGTCGGGCAAGGACAAATAGAGAGTATTTGGAATCAGGTTTGAGAAGTGTGGAAAATATGTATACATTATACTTAGAAAAATGTGAATCCAATAATGTAGATCCAGTAAGGAAATCAATGTACAATCACATTTTCACAACAGAATTTAATCTCGGATTCCATAAGCCAAAGAGTGACCGTTGTGATACCTGTGAAAGCCATAAAATGGCTACCACGACGGGCACTCTTTCGGCAGAGGAAGAGGAAAAATTCCAAGTTCACTTAGCAGCTAAGGTAGCAATGCGTGAGGAGAGAGCGAGGGACAAAGCCGAAGGTAAACCAACACTAATTTTTGACTTAGAAAATGTGTTGAGTTTACCTAAGGCTGACGTAAGCTCCTTTTTTTACATGAGGAAGCTTAACGTGTACAATCTCACGGCCTGTTACACTCCTACCAAAAAGGTCTATTGTGCTATTTGGTCGGAGTGTATGTCAGGAAGGGCAGGGAATGATTTGGCAAGCGCCTTGCTAAAAATTTTAAAAGTCGTTGTAGAGGAAAATTCCCCCACAGAGATAGTCACTTGGTCAGATTCGTGCGTGCCACAAAATCGAAATTCTTTGATGGCATACGCAATTCAAAGATTTCTAAACAATAATCCTGGTATGGAGTCGATTACTATGAAGTACTCTGTTCCAGGACATTCTTGTGTCCAAGAAGTGGATGCAGCGCATAGCTGCATCGAAAGAACTTTAAGAGCCACAGAAATTTACTCTCCAGTTGGGTTGGTGAGAGCCCTCTTAAATGTCAGCAAGAAGAACCCGTATAGGGTTCTTCAAATGAAGAAAGAAGATTTTTTAGATTTCGCTCCCCCAACAAAATCTTTAAATTACAAAGCCGTGCCTTTTACCCAAGTGGCCTGGATGAAGTTTTCAAAGAATTCCTTTGGCATACTTTATAAAACGAATCATACTTCAACTTCTGTTAAAAGGGCTAACATAAAGTTGGATAACAAAATTAAAAGAAAAATTAAAAGAACCAAAACTAACCCCTTTCAGATGCCTTTGAAAGTTCAAGTAAATAATAATGAAGTAAGTGAATCAAAATTAAAAGATTTACAATCAGCTTTACACTTAATGCCATTGCAAGATAGGGCTTATTATAATGGGTTAATAAGATCGAGTTAGTAGTTTTAAGTGTAGTTAATAGTGCATTGGAGTACTATTTCAAATTAATGTATTGTAATAAATTGGATAAATATTCGGCCTACAGTATTTGACCAGCAACTTATTGTAATTAGGCCGGTACTTTTAAGGTCCTTGCCATAGAGGTCATAGAAATCGATTCTATACCAGGATTATTGCTACTATTTTCTTACCCCCCCCCCATCTCTCACTTAAACTTTTTTTAGAAAACCTTTATTATAATTCGTAACAGAAACAGTCGCAAGGCAATGTTTTTGATTGTACTGATTTTAGATTTTTTTTTGTCCATAAAAAAGTGTTTTGAAGTTTTTAACTTTGGGAAGGTACTTATCCTGAGTCTTTTACAAAAATTGGGGGTATGAGGGCTTTTAGAAATTAAAAAATATTCTTAAAATAGAGTTTTAACCAATTTTTGGACATTTTAAGACTTTTGAGGAGATATTTTATGTAAGACCCTGTATATTCTGGAACATTTAGAACCTTGCCAAATCATTCCAAACCACATTGCACCTTTTCAAGGAGTCTAGAACTAGGTAACAGTGAAAGAAAATACCCAACAGTCTCGTTTCTTTATCATTTGTTTTAATTTATTTTGCAAATTAATGTGGCTGTTGGCTGTAAGCATTTAGAAAAGGTCGTAAAACATAAATCCCCTTTTTTTTGGAGGGAGGGTGATATTCATTTTTTATTGAAGAACTATTTTTTCAATGATTTATATTACAATGATTTTAATACTATTTTACTACCCTTTCCGAGTGCAATTTTCCCATCACCTTTATGAGAGAATTTTTATCCTACTACATTCCTCCTGTTTTGCTTCAAATAGAATGGATTAGAAGTG